>OZ012739.1:456059609-456659609 GCA_963859935.3 Lathyrus sativus | reverse complement strand
AATCTTCAAAGCTTCTGCTATAATCTTCTGAAGAGATTCTCTACACCAAACTTTCTAACCATAACTATTTCTGTTATGTTAGTAAGTTCTTCTGATCATCAACAATCAGCCTTTGCCCAAAAGCACTTAATCAACAGATGTTAGCTCAATTAATAACATCAAACCCAAAAGTGCTTCTTCAGAAGGTTGGAGACTGATAAGAGTCTGATACCAACTTTATGATATCCAAAGTAGACTCTTCTAACAGTGAAGTTGCAACCCAACTTATCTTGATCAGCATCTATTAAGTGAACAACTGTGGAAATGATTCCTTGCATTAGATCCTCTGCTTCAGATCTATGCAGCTTAGCTCTAGAGAATGATTCAACCAACCGTTCATCCAGAGGTATGCTTCAGATCAAACCAGATCTTCATTCTTCAGGTGTCCTTATTATCCAGAAGTGAGCTATGTTGCTGACATATCAACCAACTGCTCAGAGTCTTTTATAGAGTTGCTTCTCAACAAACTTTCAGAATCTCCTGTTAGCGTTGCTTCATCAGATTCTTCTGTAATTTTGCCTCTGTAGCTTTTCTTCTGAGTCTATACTGATACCAACTTAAGTGTCTTCAGTATCCTGCCTCAGTTGCTTTGCTTCTGATGCTTTGAACTATCTTCTATAGCTTTGCTTCAGAGTCACCAACAATTGAAGGAGAGATGTCTTGATTGACAGAGCCTCTACAAAATCAGTGTTACAGATCCTTCTGTACAGCTACTGATCTGACTTCACTAGCCTCTTCTAGAATGCTAGTTTTAGCTACTGCCTGCATACACTCAGCAAACTCCTTTCCAAGTGAAGTATATGGTTCTAAATAGAAGTATTATCAATGTAAATAAATCTGACAGATTTAAAATATCTTTCTTAATAGTCTTTAAGAAGAAGAGTAGTAACAACTTTACTTTTGACAAAATAATTTTCAAAAAGAAACCTGGGAAGTTGATAAACATATACTTCTTCTTCAATAAAACCATTTAAAAGTATTTTTAATATTCATCTGATTTATATTGATGTTATACTGATCAACGAACGAGATGAAAAGAATATGAATTCTAACCTTGTCACAAAAGCATATGTCTTCTGTATAGTCAAGAATTTCTTGCTGACAATCTTTGAGAAGAAAGAATCTTGTTCTTATGGAATCATCCTTCTTTCCAATGAATGTCTCTTCTGGAAAAGAAGATTTGATTCTGGGGGAAACTTCTCAGAGTTGATTCTTCAGAAACAGCTAATTGAATAGCATCTGGAGTAGCTCCTGATTCTTCAGCTGGAACACATTCTGCTTCTGATTCTCCAACATCTTGTGAGACAAACCAGTAACAGCAACTAAAGTAGAATATTCTGAATAACTCTTCTTGAACAGATCTCAATTCCTTTGTTAGCATTCTGCAGCATCTTCATCAACACAACAACATCCATTTGATTCTTGAGAGACATCCTCAGAGCACAGATAATCTGATCTTCATGTGTAGAGAGCATCTAGCTTCCATCAGGCTTCATCTTCTGAATTTTTCTGCTTGAAACAAATACAGATCCAATCTAGATACAGTTATCATCAAACTTAGATGCATCAAAAGACACAGTCTGACTGACAATTTTGCTCTTACAATGCTGAGCTAACATGTAAGGAGTTAGATTATCAGAGTTGACATAACATCTGCTCTTGAAAAAGAATGTTTACTGATTTATTCAAATTGAATAACCCCAGAAACTTAAATCCTTTTTACATTTGACAGAATGACTACTGTCATGGTATCTTTCCTCATATCTTTATTTCTCAAAACATTCATTATGAATTTCTGAAAAATAATGTCTGATAGCATCTGACCAATTTCAGTTTGTTCAACATCTCGAGTTAATAGAACTTAATTGTCCATGCTACTTCTAATGAGATCTTCTGAATTCATCATATCATCATAATCCAGATGAGTTAGAAACACTGCCTTTATAGAAACCTCTGCAGAATTCTTTGAAGCTCTTCAAGGAGAGCAACTTTCAAATGTTTTGGATCTGAAGAATCATTTCTTCCAGATTTGAATATTTTTCTAAACTTACCCTTTTCTGCAGACTTCATTCTGGCGTTCTGATGAATAGGATTCATTAGCCAACAATATATCTTTTCTTACTTAAGATAAATCCCAATGAGTTGTCATGAGAAAGTCAAGTGTGGACTAATCCGTTTCTTGAAAACATCTCATACTCACCAGAATTAATCTTTAGAGAACAAGAATTATTGCTTGCAGAAGATTTATCTTTGAACAAATATGTTGTAAATCCAAACGTATTTTCAGATCAACATTCAACAGATATATCTTCTTATCTGATGAATCTATCCTGTCAGCTGATTCTTCATTCTTCTTTCAGAATCTTCTGGAGGAGATTTGCTGTTGAAGGCTTCAACACTTCAAATTTCAAACTTCATAGAATCAGTGACTTGCTCAAGGTAACTCAATAGATTACAATTTTAGTACTCATTATCCTCAAAAACTGATATGAGACTGAAATTGTAAGAACGGTGAAATATCCCCAAAAGTATTTCTTCACACAGCCTATGGATCTTTATCTGACACTGTTAGGTGTTTGATATCCATCAATAACAGAACCGGAGCTCTGATACCAATTGAAGGTGTGAAAAATACACAAGAAAGGGGGGGTTTGAATTGGGTATTTGGTTACTTAAAAACTTTTGCCATCTTCTTCTATGTTGTTTCTAGATGTAGCAATGCGGAAGCATAAATAATAAACTAAACAAGTAAAGAACACAAGATATATCCTGGTTCACTTGAGAAACTCTCAAGCTAATCCAGTCCACCCTTCCAAGGTGATTTCGCCTTAATCAAATAAGGACTTAATCCACTATAACCGAACTGATTACAGATGCACAAGCTAACTGCAAGTGACTAACAACTTGACAATGACACGTTCAGGGATCCCTAAGGATATAACGTTCATTGACACCTTAATAGAATCCGATCACTAAAGATCTCCTATTAGGATTTCCACAAATGACTACTGTCACTTGTCATCTCAAGTATACTGATCTTAACAAGATCACTTGAGGAACCACTAATTCTAAAATAGAATTTGTGTTGCCGGAGATTACATAAGTGCTTCTCAAATAAGCAGATTACTCCTAATTAAGTTCCTAGCAAGTATTGAGCAACAACTCCTTGCTTTCTAATATAGAAACTAATCTAATAATAAATCTCTAAGAGATTATTGAGTACAGTTTCCATATTGCTTAAAAGCTTTTCTGTGTGTGAGCACTAAGGCTTCTTTTCATTTTAAGCTTTTCTTCTTTCTTTCTTTTCTTCACTTCATGCTTACAAGCATGGTAACATTTGAATGAATCAAATGTTATTCCTTATAGTGCAGCTTAATAGCAACAACTTTTCTTGACTTGGCAACACTGCCACTCTTAATGATCAAATGATTCTTCTTTTTATAGTGCTTCCAAGAATGACGTTGAGAGGATAAGGATGTTCATTCAAACTCCAACGGTCATATCTCAACGGATAGATAAGCACGTGTTGGATGACATCACTTTCTTGTCCTTTTCTTGCAACGGTAATATTCCATTTAACAGCTTGGACAAATTTGCTTCTGGCTTGGTTCTTCTGATGATGTTACAGATGAGTAGTTCAGAAACTACTTTGGTATAGATAGCATAGTAAACATCAGATTCTGACTTCAGCACTTTGTTCATCAGAGTTGATAGCAACAGCTCATCTGATTGA
Organism: Lathyrus sativus; assembly: GCA_963859935.3. Taxonomy (NCBI): domain Eukaryota; kingdom Viridiplantae; phylum Streptophyta; class Magnoliopsida; order Fabales; family Fabaceae; genus Lathyrus; species Lathyrus sativus. The sequence continues at coordinate 456,655,837 of OZ012739.1, read as the reverse complement.
ACACGTCTTGTCTGGTGAAGCTTCATAATCTTTCTTCTTCAGAGTCTGGTCTTCAGAGTCTTTTGCACTTGGTCTTCAGAGCCTTCAGCCTTCAGAACTTCAAGTCATCAGAGTCTTCAGCACAAACTTCTTCAGATGATTATATCTTCAGAGTCTTGACCTACAGAACATGTCTTCAGAGTCTTCAGAGTCTTGACCTTCAGAACATGTCTTCAGAGTCTTCAGAGTTTTGTCCTTCAGAACATGTCTTCAGAGTCTTAACGCACTTGGTCTTCAGAGCCTTCAGCCTTCAGAACTTCAAGTCATCAGATTCTTCAGCACTTCAGTTCTTTAGAGGGCTCACTCTTCAGAGACGCTTGTTAGCTTCCAGATCAGATGCACAACTCAGATCAGAATCCACAGATGCATTGCAACTGCAATATCCAGCATCCTTGATTCTTTATTGAACATGATCAGATGCAGAAACAAACTTGCTTCTTTACTGAGCTTCATTTGCTTTTAGATCAGATGCACTTCTTCAGATCATAAACCATAGGAGCATTGCAACTGCAATATACAGCATCCTTGGTTCCTTACTGATGGTGATCAGATACATAAGCAAACTAGCTTCTCCCAAGCGCTTCATGAAGTTACACATAGTAATTCCATATATTACTAGCTGCACACGTTGCTTTTGTTTGTTTGGTCTAATATATTTAATTTAATATGACCTGCACATAACAAACATTAAACCATAAAATGGTTCTTTCACAAATACTCAATTGTTATCATCAAAACATAGAGATAATCCTGTAGAGACAAATCTTGCTCTTACAAGATTCTCTTTGATGGCTTTCTTTCCAGCCCAGTGGTCCGTTGAGAGGATTTCAGATCTGAGGGTTGTCGACTCTGGGGACCGATCATTTGTGATTCAGCTAAGTGAGGCCTCTTTGGGGAATTATGATGCCAAACCAGAAATGGTGAATGTATCATCGTTTCTTGAAAGTCTGTGATGCTGATGAACGCATAAGATACCTAACCTTATCAGTGGATAGGTCCATACATGTGATAGGGATTGGGTTGTGCAGGAAACCTTGACTTTCAGACTGCCCGACTTTCTTTGTAGTGTGAATCTTTGTTCCCGATATCAGAGGTTCCTATTATCAGAGCTATGCTATGTTCTTGCCGAAGCAGAGCGCTGGTTCTTCTCGATCTACAACACAACAATCTTGATCCCCTGTTTGCATTTGCATGTGCATTTTCATCTGCATTTTCATTAACATGTATTTATGTTGCAGGTGCATATTTCCCTCTGATTCTAGTGTTCTCTCATCTGACATGGAAGACTTTAGACAGTCCTATGGGAAGCTTCTGAGCGTTGTATGTAAGCCTTCTTTGAATGAGTTGAATGGTCTTCAAACTTTGTTACAGTTCTACGATCCTCAGTTGATTGGCTTTACTTTTCAAAGTCATGTGCTGGCGCCAACATTAGAGGAATTCTCTGTACTGCTAGGAGTGCCTATTCTTGACCAGATACCATTCTATCATACTGAGGATGAGCCGAATTTAATAAAGCTTGCTGCAGCTTTACATTTAGATGCCTCTAAGTTGGCAGGGAAAGTAGCTAAGAGAAATGGAATATCTGGGTTTCCGTTACCTTTTCTGGTGGATAAAGCTCGACATTTTTCCAAGGAGGGTTGTTGGGTGGTGTTCAGTGCTATCTTGGCCTTATGTATCTATGGTATTATGTTGTTCCCTAATATTCCGGACTTCGTAGATGTGGATGCGTTCCGTATCTTTGCTTCGAGGAATCCTATACCTATGCTGCTAGGTGACGTTTACCATTCCGTACACTATAAGAATGAGAACAGAAGAGGGAAGAGTGTATCTTGTTGCGCACCCTTGTTCTATCTATGGTTTATAAGCCATCTTCCCAAGACTGGTTCATTCTCTGATACTGCAGGTACATTGGAATGGTCTGAACGTTTGATGAGATTGTCTGCTGAGGATATTGTCTGGTTTGATAGGGATATGCTAGGTATCGAGATCATTTATAGTTGTGGAAGCTTTTCTAACGTCCCACTAGTTGGAAGGAAGGGTTGTGTAAACTACAACCCGTCCATTGCAATCAGGCAATTTGGGTATGCATTGAGAAGTCCTCCGAAGGATGAAGAGATACAGGAATCTCTGTATCTCACCGGGTTATTGAAGGGGGATACCTTAGCCAGAGTTGAGCATGCTTGGAGCAATGTCCACAAAAGAGGGAAGGTTTCCTTAGGGAAGAGCAATATTCGAGCCTATGACCCCTATTTGGTTTGGATTCAGAGCAGAACCGAGAAGTTGATGATGCCTAACCCATCTGCTAAGCCTGCATATCCTCTTATGATTGAAGAACCCACTACAGTTGACATCCAGAAGTATAATCAGGTGTGGGGTGAAAAAGAAGAGTTGCGGAAGGCTAACGAGAAGTTGGAAGAAGAGATGAAATTTTGGTATGTAGATCTCATATGTCCCAAAACCATTGATCTTTGCTGAAACAAGGACGAGGGCAGATCATTACCAATTTAAATTTCTTTAAATTACCTCAATGTCATGACCAACGTCATGACCTCTGTTGTGACATCTGCTGGCTGACAGACCTATTTATCTAACCATTTAACTTATGCAGAAATGTAAATGCAGAAAGATAAATAACACCAGTAATTGTTTACCCAGTTCGGTGCAACATCACCTACATCTGGGGGCTACCAAGCCAGGAAGGAAATCCACTATTAGCAGAATTAATTTAGAGTTAAACCTCCAGTTTACACTCCTCACTTAATCTCTACCAAATGCAATTTCAGCCTAGAGACACTCTAGTACCTGAGTATACCCACTCACTCCCCCTCAATCACACAATAGTGATTTATAATTCATAATTACAAAAATAATATGAAGAGACACTTCATACACACCTTGATCTTGCTTCACAGCTTTGATCAAGGAACTCACACACTCTTGCTTCACAGCTTTGAGTGAGACACAACCTAGAATCTACCTATCCAATGCAATCATCCACCAGACAATTGCTTGGAGTACAAGTATTCCTAAACAGAATTCACACGTGAAGACTAGCCTTCTTCACATACAAATATGTCTACCACAATGTATCAACAAATACAAAGGGTGACTTACACACAAGGTACTCTCAAACCCTAGACCTTGATTTTACACTCTAGTTTTTCTTGATGTGAGTGCCTGCTTTCTTCTACTTCTGCTCCTCCTTTTATACCTGTGCAGACTGGGCTTGGGCTGGTCACAAGTAACAAACGTTAGTTTTAACAAAGTAAAGCTAATTTCCACAATTCAAGGTGCTGTCAAATTAGGTCACGGCTTTTCATGATATGGTCAGCACTGCCTAGAATCTCTCCTGAGATAACTCAGGAGTCATAACAGGTCTCCTGAGATAAATCTAGGATCTCTGTCTGATACAATACTCTGAGGAACTCCATGCAACTTCATAATCACACGAACATAAATCTCGACTAACTTCTCCAAAGGATAACTAATATCAATCGGAATGAAATGAGCAGATTTAGTAAGCCTATCAATAATCACCCAAATGGCATTATGACCTTTTTGCGTATTCGGCAACCCCATAATAAAATCCATCGATATAATATCCCATTTCCACTCTGGAATATCCAATGGTTGCATCAGTCCACTAGGCTTCTGATGTTCTACTTTAGACTTCTGACAAGTCAAACACGCATACACAAACTGAGCTACATCTCTCTTCAATCCGGACCACCAAAAGATTTTCTTCAAATCTTGATACATCTTATTCGCTCCCGGATGAATACTCAAGTTACTCCGGTGTCCTTCCTCCAATATCATCCTTTTCAACTCCTCATCGTCGGGAATACAAATACGACCACGAAATCTTAAACTCCAAAATCGTCAACCTTGAAATCCTCATTCTCGCTCGTCATCAAGTCAACGAACTTCAAGTCCAACTTTTGCCTTTCACATACGGTAGCAAGAAAATCATTCGTAATATGAAGCATAGAAAGCTTCACACTTCTCGACGTCATCTCACAAACCAAACTCAAATCTCTAAAGTCCTCCAAAAGTTCCCATTCTCTCATCATCAATGTAGACATGTGCAACGACTTCCGACTTAAGGCATCGGCCACCACATTTGCCTTACCCGGGTGGTAATTCAAACCAAAGTCATAGTCTTTCAAAAGCTCTAACCACCTCCTTTGCCTCATGTTCAATTCCTTCTGATTAAATAAGTACCTCAAACTCTTGTGATCACTAAAAACTTCAAATCTTGCACCATAAAGATAATGCCTCCAAATTTTCAAAACAAACACCACGGCCGCTAATTCCAAATCATGTGTAGGGTAATTCTTCTCATGCACTCTCAACTGCCTCGAAGCATAAGCCACAACATTTCCCCCTTGCATCAACACACCACCCAAACCTAACAAAGAAGCATCACAATAAGCCACAAAAGGTTCCGTAGGATTCGGAAAAATCAAGACTAGCGCTGTTGTCAAGCTTCTCTTTAACTCCATGAAACTCTCCTCACAACCAGCATCCCAAATGAAAGCCTTTCCCTTACATGTCAACTGCGTTAACGGAAGTGCCATCTTTGAAAATCCTTCAATAAACCTCTGATAATAGCCTGCCAAGCCCAATAAGCTTCGAATCTCCGTAACTGATTTAGGAGTTTCCCATTGCATTACCGCATCAATCTTGGATGGATCCACACTAATACCACTACCAGAAATAATATGTCCGAGAAAACTCACTTCCGACAACCAAAATTTACACTTTGACAACTTAGCATACAATTTCTTTTCCTTCAAAATCTGTAGCACAATCCTTAGATGCTCTTCGTGCTCCTCTTGAGACTTAGATTAAATCAAAGTGTCGCCGATGAACACAACCACAAAACGATCCAACTGCTCATGAAAAATACGATTCATGTATTCCATAAACACACCCGGCGCATTAGAAACTTTGAATGGCATCACGAAATATTCGTAATGACCATACCGTGTCCTAAAAGCCGTCTTTGGAATATCCTCCTCCTTAACCCGAATCTGGTGATAACCTGATCTCAAATCGATCTTGCTAAATACACGCGCTCCAACCAATTGGTCCATCAAATCATCAATTATGGGAAGCGGATACTTATTCTTAATCGTCACCTTATTCAACTGTCGATAATCAATGCATAACCTCATACTTCCATCCTTCTTTTTCACTAACAATACCGGCACACCCCAAGGGGAAACACTTGGCCTTACAAACCTCTTATCCAACAAACCATTCAACTGCTCCTTTAGTTTTACCAATTCGGATGCTGACATGCGATACGGTGCCATCGAAATCGGTCTAGTACCAGGAAATAGATCAATAGAAAACTCGACTTCCCTTTCCGGCGGTACATCCGTAATCTCCCCCGGAAATACTTCTGGAAAATCACATACCACTAGAAACACATCAAGCTCAACTTCGCTCTCCACCGACAACGATGCAAACAAGCCGAACAACTGAGCTTCATCCGCTAAAAGCTTCTTCAACTCTTTAGTGGATAGAAAACTCTCACCTTCATCATCTCCCAAAGAAGGAAACCTTACCAACTTGTGATAGAAATCTAAATAAACTCTATTAAATTGTAACCAGTTCATACCCAAGATCACGTCTAAACCTTCCAACGGCAAACACACCAAATCCATAATGAAGTCTTTACCATACATGGTCAAAGAACAACCTACACACACCAAGGAAGTAGTTACCGACCCCGAAGCGGGAGTCTCAATAACCATGTCTCCACTCATAGACACCATGCACAATCCCAAACGCTTAGCACACTCAAGAGAAATGAATGAATGAGTCGCTCCGGTATCAATAATAGCAACTAAAGGCATATTATTAATAAAGCATGTACCTTTAATCAAGCGATCTGCATTAGTAGTGTCTGAACCGGCTAATGCAAATACTTTTCCATCCGACTGAGCTTGCTTTGGTTTGGTACACTTGGTGCTAATATGACCAACTTCCCTGCAAGTAAAACACTTCACTACATTCCTTCTACAACTAGAAGTGGCATGTCCAAGACTTCCACAATTAGAACACTTATCCATAGACTTCCCACATTCAAAAGATTTGTGGCCCATCACACCATACTTGTAGCATTTGACCGCACCAGAACTTCCTCCCCCGAGTCTCTTATCAAAGTTTCCCTTATACTTGTCCTTATCAATAGGCGTCATATAAGGTCCACTCCTTACTTGCTGCTTGCCTTTCTTCTCACTCAAACTCTTATATTGAGTAGATTGAGCCCTACTGTCCTCTTCAAAAATCCTACAGCGTTCGGTCAAGTCCGAAAATCTTCATATCCTTTGGTATCCCACCGCTTGCTTTATCTTAGGACGCAAGCCATTCTCATACTTAATGCACTTAGAGATTTTCGCCGTAACCGCCGCATAATGTGGATGAAACTGAACTAACTCCACAAACTTAGGCGTGTAGTCCACCACTGACATATTGCCTTGCTTCAGCTCAAGAAATTCCATTTTCTTTTTCCCTTTTACACTCTCAGGATAATACTTTCTCAAGAATTCTGTGCGAAATAAATCCCAGGTTATTTCCTCGTCATCTACCTCAAGAACTTGTCTCATACTGACCCACCAGTCGTCGACCTCTTTTCTCAACATGTGAGTTCCAAGTCTCACCTTGTTTCCTTCAGCACACCCCATAACTCTAAAGATTCTCTCAACTTCCTTCAACCAGATCTGAGCACCGTCCGGATCAAACCTCCCCTTGAATACCGGCGGCTGATTCTTTCTAAACTCATCATTAGCATTCGAATTCGGTGCATCTTGCACCGCCCTAGCCATAGCCTCCAAGGCCGCAGCCATAGCAGTGTCATTACGACCAACCATATTCTGATGATTCCCAAAAATAATAACAAGGTTAAACAACCGTTCAACCAACACAACAACAAGACAGACGCAACCGACTCAACATTGGCTCTGATACCACTTAATGTAACACCCCCTTTCTATACCCCCAAATAAACAATTAAATCATTCAGGCACCTAATAAAATTTTTACATCAGAGTGTAATTAACACGTGGTATTAAAGAGGCACGTCACATTATCTAGGAAATTCGAAACACATACAACACCTGCTCATAAAGATATGCAACAAAGGGTAAATCACGACAAAGGAACTTAGTCCTTAAAACCCACACATCAATATTTAGAATAAAAGCGGAAACATCTAAACATTGAGTCACTTCATTCATATAAACATCGTATACATCAACAGTTTAATTCAAGTCATAAATCATGTTTACAAAACATTCCAGCAGATACATTCACAGATGTATCACAAAAGAACCCAAAAGAATTCCTAACTACCCGGTGCTACATATCAGAGCCAACTGACCAAAACGAATGAAGCCTCGCTTCACTAAAGACCTCCAGCCAACCTACTCTGCAATGCCTCATAGAGCATCATAAAACAACAGAAGGGTGAGAAACATTATCATAACAAACAATGCATAGAATATATATACTACACTTCTCACTGCAATACAACACAATTCAATCATATACATATCGCAACACATATTCAGGTCATCATAAAACATACACAGTTATGTTCATTATACCAATATATCATATAAAGATAATAACGCACTCATAGAGACCGACTCACGACTCTATGCAGATGCAAATGCGGTACCGACTCATTCAGCAGGTTCAATTGAAGAACCAAAAGGAACCATTGCTCGTTACCGAAGTAACTCCCCGTCGGGCCTACGATGTTCACCCATCGCTCACACCCCACTTGGGCAAACGGTGTTTTAGGATTGTTCACACCCCATAAGGGCACACAATCGTTCTGCAGATTCTCCACGGAATCGAAATAAACTATCGCTCACACCCCACAAGGGAACACGGTGTTTCTGCAGATCCTCCTAGGGATCAAGGACAAACCATCGCTCACACCCCACAAAGGCACACGAGGTTTCTGCAGATCCTACGCGGGATCAGACACACAATAATGCAATCATGATGCTTCACAAACAAAATGACTCCATACATTCTTGACATGCATACATATACACCATATATATATATATTCATGCACATTTCATTCAATTCAAACAATTACACAATGTTTCCAAATGGCCACATTTCATACTTCACGATTTACGGTCTAGGATTCACGCCATACGGCTACCCACAACATTCCATAGCACACACACAACCATGCATAATAAAAAGAACTAATCACACTTGAATCGGAGAATCAATCATGGAAGTGAAACACAATAAAATAACACCCTGCCACGCTCGCTACCCTGTTCGCCTAGCGAACTCCCAGCGAGTGCTCGCTACCTGTTCGCCTAGCAAACAAGCTCGCGAGAGCAAACAGAAGCCTATGACTTACTTCGCTACCACACTCGCTCAGCAAAGGTCTAGCGAGTCGCTCGCTACCCCTTTCGCTACCAGCGAAGAACACCGCAACCCATTCTGCCCAAGTCTGGGACCGTTCGCTACTGGCTCGCCATAGCGAATGCTCGCGACCTGCTCGCCTAGCGAACGTGTCAGCGAGGGTCTCCGAACTCCGAATTCTCCACTGTCCAAAACTCCGAAACTCATCGAAATCTACCCGATTCAACCCCAACTCGTCTCAGCAGCTTAGTCCGACGTTCCTCAACTAAATTCTACCATTCATTCTCACTCTTAACCGTGAAAACTCGGTTTCTAACGATTTACTCAAATTCGACCTAAAACGGAAAATGAGCAAAACTCTCTCTCCAATCCAAAAACAAACCAATAGAAACATACATAATCGTATACATCAAAAGAATAATAAAGTTTCACACCCTTACCCGATTAATCGAAGCTTAGAAGTTTGATTCTTGATGATTCTAGGTTTTTCTCCTCTTTTCTCTTCTCTCTTCTCTCTTCTTTCCTTTCTATTTCTTTCTATCTCATTTATTTTCTCTCTAATTCCACTTATACTCTTTCTATTCTATTTCTCTCAAATATTTACTGATCAAGGATTATCTAAACACCCTCTAATTAATTCCCAAAACTCTCCGAATAATAAAATAACACAATAAGCATACATAACATCTTAATGTTCAAATTCCACAATTAAAAGAATAATCAATCAAAATAAATTAAAAGACTCAACAAAAATGGGAAATTCAGAATCGGGGCGTTACAACTCTCCCCTACTTTAGGAATTTTCGTCCTCGAAAATATTACCTGATCCAAACAATTCCGGATGCGACTTCTGCATCTTACTCTCCAATTCCCAAGTGATGTTGCCTTCTGCAGCACCTCCCAATGCTACTTTCACAAGCGCAACATCTTTTCCCCTTAGCCTCTTAATCTCACGATCCAAAATACTAATCAGTGAAACCTCAACCGTAAGATTATCTCTTACTTCACTTCATCCATAGGAATAACATGTGACGAATCCGGAACATACTTCCGATGTTGCGAAACATGAAACACATCATGCAAATTCGAAAGATTCGGAGGCAATGCCACACGATACGCCATAGCACCCACTCGTGCAATAATCTGATATGGACCTATAAAACGAGAAGTCAACTTTTTTGACTTCAAGACACGACCCACACCCGTAACCGGTTTAACTCTCAAGAACACATGGTCGCCCTCTTGAAACTCAAGATCCTTCCTTCTTTTGTCATGATAACTCTTCTTCCTACTCTGAGAAGCTCTCATCTTGTCACGAATAAACTTCGCCTTCTCCTTCGTTTGTTGTACCATCTCCGGCCCAACAACCGATTTCTCACCAGTTTCATGCCAACACAAAGGTGTTCGACATCTCCGACCATATAAAGCCTCAAATGGTGCCATACCAATACTTGAGTGAAAACTGTTATTGTAGGTGAACTCAATCAACACTAAATAACTATCCCAAGCACCACCTTGCTCTAGCACACAAGCACACAACAAATCTTCCAACGACTGAATTGTTCTCTCGGTTTGACCATCTGTTTGCGGATGGTAAGCCGGAATCAATCTCAGCTTAGAACCCAAAGCCTTTTGCAAACTCTCCCAAAACCTTGAAGTAAATCTAGGATCTCTGTCCGATACAATACTCTGAGGAACTCCATGCAACTTCACAATCACACGAACATAAATCTCGACTAACTTCTCCAAAGGATAACTAATATCAATCGGAATGAAATGAGCAGATTTAGTAAGCCTATCAATAATCACCCAAATGGCATTATGACCTTTTTGCGTATTCGGCAACCCCATAATAAAATCCATCGATATAATATCCCATTTCCACTCTGGAATATCCAATGGTTGCATCAGTCCACTAGGCTTCTGATGTTCTACTTTAGACTTCTGACAAGTCAAACACGCATACACAAACTGAGCTATATCTCTCTTCAATCCGGACCACCAAAAGATTTTCTTCAAATCTTGATACATCTTATTCGCTCCCGGATGAATACTCAAGTTACTCCGGTGTCCTTCCTCCAATATCATCCTTTTCAACTCCTCATCATCGGGAATACAAATACGACCACAAAATCTTAAAACTCCAAAATCGTCGACCTTGAAATCCTCATTCTCGCTCGTCATCAAGTCAACGAACTTCAAGTCCAACTTTTGCCTTTCACATACGGTAGCAAGAAAATCATTTGTAATACGAAGCATACCAAGCTTCACACTTCTCGACGTCATCTCACAAACCAAACTCAAATCTCTAAAGTCCTCCAAAAGTTCCCATTCTCTCATCATCAATGTAGATATGTGCAACGAATTCTGACATAAGGCATCGGCCACCACATTTGCCTTACCCGGGTGGTAATTCAAACCAAAGTCATAGTCTTTCAAAAGCTCTAACCACCTCCTTTGCCTCATGTTCAATTCCTTCTGATTAAATAAGTACCTCAAACTCTTGTGATCACTAAAAACTTCAAATCTTGCACCATAAAGATAATGCCTCCAAATTTTCAAAACAAACACCACGGCCGCTAATTCCAAATCATGCGTAGGGTAATTCTTCTCATGCAGTCTCAACTGCCTCGAAGCATAAGCCACAACATTTCCCCCTTGCATCAACACACCACCCAAACCTAACAAAGAAGCATCACAATAAGCCACAAAAGGTTCCGTAGGATTCGGCAAAATCAAGACTGACGGTGTTGTCAATCTTCTCTTTAACTCCATGAAACTCTCCTCACAACCAGCATCCCAAATGAAAGCCTTTCCCTTACATGTCAACTGCGTTAACGGAAGTGCCATCTTTGAAAATCCTTCAATAAACCTCTGATAATAGCCTGCCAAGCCCAAAAAGCTTTGAATCTCCGTAACTGATTTAGGAGCTTCCCATTGCATTACCGCATCAATCTTGGATGGATCCACACTAATACCACTACCAGAAATAATATGTCCGAGAAAACTCACTTCCGATAACCAAAATTCACACTTTGACAACTTAGCATACAATTTCTTTTCCTTCAAAATCTGTAGCACAATCCTTAGATGCTCTTCGTGCTCCTCTTGAGACTTAGATTAAATCAAAGTGTCGCCGATGAACACAACCACAAAACGATCCAACTGCTCATGAAAAATATGATTCATGTATTCCATAAACACACCCGGCGCATTAGAAACTCTGAATGGCATCACGAAATATTTGTAATGACCATACCGTGTCCTAAAAGCCGTCTTTGGAATATCCTCCTCCTTAACCCGAATCTGGTGATAACCTGATCTCAAATCGATCTTGCTAAGTACACACGCTCCAACCAATTGGTCCATCAAATCATCAATTATGGGAAGCGGATACTTATTCTTAATCGTCACCTTATTCAACTGTCGATAATCAATGCATAACCTCATACTTCCATCCTTCTTTTTCACTAACAATACCGGTGCACCCCAAGGAGAAACACTTGGCCTTACAAACCTCTTATCCAACAAACCATTCAACTGCTCCTTTAGTTTTACCAATTCAGATGCTGACATGCGATAAGGTGCCATCGAAATCGGTCTAGTACCAGGAACTAGATCAATAGAAAACTCGACTTCCCTTTCCGGCGGTACATCCGTAATCTCCCTCGGAAATACTTCTGGAAAATCACATACACTAGAAACACATCAAGCTCAACTTCGCTCTCCACCGACAACGATGCAAACAAGCCGAACAACTGAGCTTCATCCGCTAAAAGCTTCTTCAACTCTTTAGTGGATAGAAAACTCTCACCTTCATCATCTCCCAAAGAAGGAAACCTTACCAACTTGTGATAGAAATCTAAATGAACTCTATTAAATTGTAACCAGTTTATACCCAAGATCACGTCTAAACCTTCCAACGGCAAACACACCAAATCCATAATGAAGTCTTTACCATACATGGTCAAAGAACAACCTACACACACCAAGGAAGTAGTTACCGACCCCGAAGCGGGAGTCTCAATAACCATGTCTCCACTCATAGACACCATGCACAATCCCAAACGCTTAGCGCACTCAAGAGAAATGAACGAATGAGTCGCTCCGGTATCAATAATAGCAACTAAAGGCATATTATTAATAAAGCATGTACCTTTAATCAAGCGATCCGCATTAGTAGTGTCTGAACCGGCTAATGCAAATACTTTTCCATCCGACTGAGCTTGCTTTGGTTTGGTACACTTGGTGCTAATATGACCAACTTCCCCGCAAGTAAAACACTTCACCACATTCCTTCTACAACTAGAAGTGGCATGTCCAAGACTTCCACAATTAGCACACTTATCCATAGACTTCCCACATTCAAAAGATTGTGGCCCATAACACCATACTTGTAACATTTGATCGCACCTGAACTTCCTCCCCCGAGTCTCTTATCAAAGTTTCCCTTATACTTATCCTTATCAATAGGCGTCATATAAGGTCCACTCCTTGCTGCTTGCCTTTCTTCTCACTCAAACTCTTATATTGAGTAGATTGAGCCCTACTGTCCTCTTCAAAAATCCTACAGCGTTCGGTCAAGTCCGAAAATCTTCGTATCCTTTGGTATCCCACCGCTTGCTTTATCTTAGGATGCAAGCCATTCTCATACTTAATGCACTTAGAGAATTCCGCTGTAACTGCCGCATAATGTGGATGAAACTGAACTAACTCCACAAACTTAGCCGTGTAGTCAACCACTGACATATTGCCTTGCTTCAGCTCAAGAAATTCCATTTTCTTTTTCCCTTTTACACTCTCAGGATAATACTTTCTCAAGAATTCTGTGCGAAATAAATCCCAGGTTATTTCCTCGTCATCTACCTCAAGAACTTGTCTCATACTGACCCACCAGTCGTCGACCTCTTTTCTCAACATGTGAGTTCCAAGTCTCACCTTGTTTCCTTCAGCACACCCCATAACTCTAAAGATTCTCTCAACTTCCTTCAACCAGATCTGAGCACCGTCTGGATCAAACCTCCCCTTGAATACCAGCGGCTGATTCTTTCTAAACTCATCATTAGCATTCGAATTCAGTGCATCTTGCACCGCCCTAGCCATAGCCTCCAACGCCGCAACCATATCAGTGTCATTACGGCCAGCCATATTCTGATGATTCCCAAAAATAATAACAAGGTTAAACAACCGTTCAACCAACACAACAAGACAGACGCAACCGACTCAACACTGGCTTTGATACCACTTAATGTAACACCCCCCTTTCTATACCCCCAAATAAACAATTAAATCATTCAGTCACTTAATAAAAATTTTACATTAGAGTGTAATTAACACATGGTATAAAAGAGGCACGTCACATTATCTAGGAAATTCAAAACACATACAACACCTGCTCATAAAGATATGAAACAAAGGGTAAATCACGACAAAGGAACTTAGTCCTTAAAACCCACACATCAATATTTAGAATAAAAGCGGAAACATCTAAACATTGAGTCACTTCATTCATATAAACATCGTATACATCAACAATTTAATTCAAGTCATAAAACATGTTTACAAAACATTCCAGCAGATACATACACAAATGTATCACAAAAGAACCCAAAAGAATTCCTAACTACCCGGTGCTACATATCAGAGCCAACTGACCAAAAAGAATGAAGACTCGCTTCACTAAAGACCTCCAGCCAACCTACTCTGCAATGCCTCATAGAGCATCATAAAACAACAGAAGGGTGAGAAACATTATCATAACAAACAATGCATAGAATATATATACTACAATTCTCACCGCAATACAACACAATTCAATCATATACATATCGCAACCCATATACAGGTCATCACAAAACATACACAGTTATGTTCATTATACCGATATATCATATAAAGATAATAACGAACTCATAGAGACCGACTCACGACTCTATGTAGATGCAAATGCGGTACCGACTCGTTCAGCAGGTTCAATTGAAGAACCAAAATGAACCATCGCTCGTTACCAAAGTAACTCCCCGTCGGGCCTACGATGTTCACCCATCGCTCACACCCCACATGGGCAAACGATGTTTTAGGATTGCTCACACCCCACAAGGGCACACAATCGTTCTGCAGATTCTCCACAGAATCAAAATAAACTATCGCTCACACCCCACAAGGGAACACGATGTTTCTGCAGATCCTCCTAGGATCAAGGACAAACCATCGCTCACACCCCACAAAGGCACACAAGGTTTCTGCAGATCCTACGCGGGATCAGACACACAATAATGCAATCATGATGCTTCACAAACAAAACAACTCCATACATTCTTGACATGCATACATATACACCATATATATATATATATATATATATATATATATATATATATATATATATATATATATATATATATATATATATATATATATATATATATATATATATATATATATATATATATATATATATATATATATATATATATATATATATATATATATATATATATATATATATATATATATATATATATATATATATATATATATATATATATATATATATATTCATACACATTTCATTCAATTCAAACAATTGCACAACATTACCAAACGGCCACATTTCATACTTCACGATTTACGGTCTAGGATTCACGCCATACGGCTACCCACAACATTCCATATCACACACACAACCATGCATAATAAGAAGAACTAATCACACTTGAATCGGAGAATCAATCATGGAAGTGAAACACAATAAAATAACACCCTGCTACACTCGCTACACTGTTCTCCTAGCGAACTCCCAGCGAGTGCTCGCTACCTGTTCGCATAGCGAACAAGCTCGCGAGAGCAAACAGAAGCCTCTGACTTGCTTCGCTACCACACTCGCTGAGCGAAGGTCTAGCGAGTCGCTCATTACCCCTTTTTCTACCAGCGAAGAACGCCACAACCTATTCTGCCCAAGTCTGGGACCGTTCGCTACTGGGTCGCCATATCGAATGCCCAGCGAGGGTCTGCGAACTCAGAATTCTCCATTGTCCAAAACTCCGAAACTCGTTGAAATCTACCCGATTCAACCCCAACTCGTCTAAGCAGCTTAGTCCGACGTTCCTCAACTAAATTCTACCATTCATTCTCACTCTTAACCGTGAAAACTTGGTTTCTAACGATTTATTCAAATTCGACCTAAAACGGAAAATGAGCAAAACTCTCTCTCTCTAATCCAAAAACAAACCAATAGAAACATACATAATCGTATACATCGAAAGAATAATAAAGTTTCACACCCTTACCCAATTAATCGAAGCTTAGAAGTTTTATTCTTGATGATTCTAGGTTTTTCTCCTCTTTTCTCTTCTCTCTTCTCTCTTCTTTCCTTTCTATTTCTTTCTATCTCATTTCTTTTCTCTATAATTCCACTTATACTTTTTCTATTCTATTTCTCTCAAATATTTATTGATCAAGGATTATCTAAACACCCTCTAATTAATTCCCAAAACTCTCCGAATAATAAAATAACACAATAAGCACACATAACATATTAATGTTCAAATTCCACAATTGAAAGAATAATCAATCAAAATAAATTAAAAGACTCAACAAAAATGGGAAATTCAGAATCGGGGCATTACATCACTCACCACCTATGAGGAAATTCATCACAACTCAACCTGTTGTAGCTACTGCTAACACATAGCAGCAGTGATACTCAGTATGACATCCATGACAACAGTTATGTCATCAACTCCTGCTAGCTCCTTTTGCATCCATGACATCCATAATAGCGGTTCTTTCATCAGTTCCTGCTAGCTCCTTCTGCCCCAGTAGCAATATCATGAGTCATCAGCCCCTGCTTCACCACTACTCCTGCTGTTTCTCACACATGACAATAGTTCTGTCATGACAGCAGATGGATGTTTTGATGGATGTCACGATATTCAGCATGACATTCACATTAAAACACTCCATAGAAGATGAAGATGTTATAACATCCTGCTTATCATCAGTTCAGGATCATGTTTTACCAAAATTTAGCCAATCATAGAACCATGGATAATTCTATATCATAGAACCATGGAACTAACAATCTCCCCCTTTAGCAAATTTCGGCTAAAACAACCAAACACCTTATCTGGGCAGCAGCAGTAGTTTTTCCCATCCTCACTCACTATCATGCTCCCCCTTGATAGTTGCAACAGATAACAACCCTTAACAACACTTAACTCCCCCTTGGTTTAGTCAAAAATTGACAAAAATTGGAGTAAGTGTACATACTGCACATGGTGTCCAAGTCTGCCATTTCTTGATCTCTAAAGTCTGCACCAACAATCATGGACAATCAGTCTTGGATCTTGGGTTCTTGTCTTGTCTAAAGTTGCACCTTCAGGAATGACACTTTTGACATCACCAATTAAAGGATAATCAATTAACTACTTGCCACAAGTAACAATTGATCTTAAATCCCCAATTTGAGACATACAAATCTTCTGTAGAGAAAAATAAATTCTCCCAGACAGTAACCCATAACCATGTTACCAAGGCCCAACAATACACCAGCCAACATAATATCAAGACATCTTGACATTACACCCTCATAAGCTTTCCTGAGAATCAGCACCCTTTGCATACAGCTCCATATTAGCACACAACTCCCCCTGTCATGCATACTCAGTACTCCCCCTGAAAGAGAATGCAGCTTTACATTCCTACAAACTATACTGGAACAGATAGCAGAAGAGTTGCAGAATAACTATCTGGAAGATCTCCAAGATGTCAGGGTAAAGGTCCTTCCATATGCACAGGATCAGAGCTGATGATGTCTTGATCTTCATCTTCATCTTCACCAGACACACTAGGGTAGAGGCCTACAAACTTGACAGGATCCATGGACATCCTAAGTACAGAACCAAAAGGAAGACACTTGTCATGTTCACCATGAGCTTGGAGCAGTAACCCAATGTCACAACATCTTGTCTGACATTCTACCTTCATCAAGTCCCAGATTTGTTTGAAACCACAAACAATCTTGACACATAATTGCACTCTTGCAGCACTCATCCTAGATAGAAGTATATCTCCCCATATCAAGGGTAACCATTTCACATGAATGGAAAACATAAGACGCATCTTTATGTCCTCAAGAACGCATTCTCTGTTCAACACACATGTTGAACGCATTCACCATAAGCAAGTAGAACCCCCATCAACCAAAAGCTCTCCCCCTATATTTTACAAAAGATGCTCCAAGATTATTATATCTCAAGCTCAACTCCCTGCTCATACAGTGAGAGGGTATCAACCTGCTCCACTTCTTTCTAGAGCTTAAGATGGATCTCCCATACTTCAAAACATTATTTACCTCATCATTCTCCCGTATGATGGGTTGGAACACTTCTGAGTCGCCTAGTGACTTGATCACTTCTATATGCCACATTAGGATGCAATTAGCCAATGGTCCATTCCAGTCTTGTATAATGCCTTCACATCATCCTTTAAGATGGTCCTTTTATCTTATCATTCTCCCATTTGACAAGTTAGAGTACCTCTTAGTCAAGATGTGAATCATAATAGATCTTCACAACCCAGATGGTTCATATTACAGACACACCATCCCATGGTTCTTTATGTGCCCATACTGGACTTACTACTGCCTAGTAATCCTACTGAAGATCTTTAGAGCGCACAACTCCACCAGCTTGATCAAATTACATCTCCAAAGGAAGGTAATCTTCTTTACACAGCTTAAGGCTTCTACCACAAGCTCCAATATAGAAACATATCCTCCTTTGGTCTTCAACCAATTACCCTTCTGCACAAGAGTAATTAGTTCCAAGCATGAACAATCCCATAACCTTCTGTGGTCTTCAAATAACTACCCTTCTGCACAAGAATAGTTTTATAAAGGCACACTGCCTAACTAGCCAAATGTCACTGTTTGGTTATTCAGCATCTTTCAGAGCTCTAGAGAATTTGCTAATCCACCAGGCCACTTTGATCTTCAAGTCTCAAATTCTTCTTACTTCAAGGCAAGGCATCTACTCCTTCACACAGCTTCTGAAAACTGCATGATATGAAGCATCAATTCCATTCATACCTGAGAAGATCAACTTATCTTCAAATGATGTGCCACAACATCACTTGAGGCCTTGAAGTTTCTGCTTGATGTCACAACTTTGGTTAAGACATTCAGCTGGAGAGTTCAGGCTTTCATTCTGCCACTTAGAAGATTCTCTTTACTCAATTAGAACAAGAGTACATAGGCTTGATATCCAGTTGGAGTAGAAAACCTCAATCCTGCTTTGTTGTACCACAACAATTACCTTGAAGTGCATTTGCTTCATGAACTCCTCTTAAGAGAAACCAAACGTGCCAAGGCTTGACTCTTTACTGAGGAAGGGTCACAAAAGAAATTCTTACACAAGGATTCCTGCTTTCCTTAAGTAGAGACTTCTTTAGAAAGTCAGAGATAACTGCCACTTATCCTTGACCTCCAATATGACCAAGGTCATATGCTTCTATGCACTTAGATCAGAAATAAACTGACCCAAGCAGTGCTATCACAAACACCATCTGCTAGACAAGTTTCTTTCCAGGAAACTCTCTAGCTAATAGATCAGGTGTTTCTAGTAGAAACTAGAACAAAACTGTTGCACTCCAATACTCTTATAGAGCAGATTATCTTCATCTTCACTCCCATCATCATTCCATTCTAGCCTTAGTTTCTTGCCAAGAACCTTACTAGAATGAGTACAGATCCAACTATATCTCCTTTGATCTATGGATCAACAGAATTCTGCATAATTTCTGCTGATTGAATGTCTCAACATCTGGTTGAACATCAGATCCTTGAAGTAAACCAAGCATATCAGGGCCTGATACTTGTGCAACCACTGATGAGACAACTTGATCATTAACTAAGGATAATTCATTAAATATTTGAGAATATCTCACATAGCAATGAATCTTAAATCCTTATTAGGATCCCTTCTTTCAGAAGCCAATCTTGGATCATCCACTTGTTGAGAAAACCATCTGATAAATACTTCACTAATACCAAAAGTATTATTTAGTAAAAGTATCTTTAATGTTGAAACATCAAGGATGACACCCTTGACTCAACCTGCATATGAGTGGTGAAAATAAATCACCTCCCACTATCTTCTCTAAGGTAGCCTTCAGCAATCTGCCACAGTCATACATCAACCTATATATGGGCTAGTCTTCTCCCAGGGGCATCAGAGTTCTTTTATCAAAAAAATATGCAGCGGAACCACCAAAAGAACATGCCCTAAACAAGATGTCTGATCATTCAACATGCCATAGGATAGAAGTAGCCACTCCTCCTTTGGCATAACATACAGCTGGTCATAAAAGCTCCTATATCAGAGGGGACAGCAGCAAATACAAGCTTCTCTTTAGCTCCATAAGCAGTAGCTCAACCATTCAGCAAGATCATCAAATCAGCTACAGTTTCTCCTTGTTCAAAACACCAGAAAGTATCTCCCAAGATCTCATCCAGAACAGACAGGATGCCTGCTCTGATACCATTTGAAATTCTGGTATACATCTCATATGTCCCAAGACCATTGATCTCTGTTGAAACAAGGACGAGGACAAATCATTACCAATTTAAATTTCTTTAAATTGCCCCAATGTCATGACCAACGTCATGACCTCTGTTGTGACATCTGCTGGCTGACAGACCTATTTATCTAACCATTTAACTTGTGCAGAATTGTAAATGCAGAAAGATAAATAACACTAGTAATTGTTTACCCAGTTCGGTGCAACATCACCTACATCTGGGGGCTACCAAGCCAGGAAGGAAATCCACTATTAGCATAATTAATTTAGAGTTAAACCTCTAGTTTACACTCCTCACTTAATCTCTACCCAATTCAATTTCAGCCTAGAGACACTCTAGTACCTGAGTATACCCACTCACTCCCCCTCAATCACACAACAGTGATTTATAATTCACAATTACAAAAATAATATGAAGAGACACTTCATACACACCTCGATCTTGCTTCACAACTTTGATTAAGGAACTCACACACTCTTGATTCACAGGTTTGAGTGAGACACAACCTAGAATCTACCTATCCAATGCAATCATCCACCAGACAATTGCTTGGAGTACAAGTATTCCTAAACAGAATTCACACGTGAAGACTAACCTTCTTCACATACAAATATGTCTACCACAATGTATCAACAGATACAAAGGGTGACTTACACACAAGGGACTCTCAAACCCTAGACCTCGATTTTACACTCTGGTTTTTCTTGATGTGAGTGCCTGCTTTCTTCTGCTTCTGCTCCTCCTTTTATAGCTGTGCAGACTGGGCTTGGGCTGGTCACAAGTAACAAACATTAGTTTTAACAAAGTAAAACTAATTTCCATAATTCAAGGTGCTGTCAAATTAGGTCATGGCTTTTCATGATATGGTTAGCACTGCCTAGAATCTCTCCTGAGATAACTCAGGAGTCATAACAGGTTTCTTGAAGTATAGCCTGAGTTTCCTCTTGCAATATAACAGAAAACCAACATGCCTGTTGTGCACGTCTGATGTCATACGCTCAATGTCATATGACATCTAGTATGACATCCAACTCTCTTTGTGCTTAGCTGACCAACCTTACCCTGCTGAACACTCCTTCAAAATCTTCTTCATACCAGCAGAAACAAGCATATTATAGTTTCCTAAAAAGTCTCAAAAGATCCTTTTTATGAATCCCAACTAAATCTGCACTTTGTTCCTACTAATTCGCTTTGGCCTGCAAATACTGATGAGGTATAATCAAAGCACTTCTGTTAAGTGATATACATTAGCAACTCCTTCTATTGTCATGCAGCTATGTCCTGCTTAAAACACATGACAACACACCTCACTCACCACCTGTGAGGAATTTCATCACAACTCAACCTATTGTGGCTACTGCTAACACATAGCCGCAGTTATACTCAGTATGACATCCATGACAACAGTTATGTCATCAACTTCTGCTAGCTCCTTCTGCATCCATGACATCCATAATAACAGTTCTGTCATTAGTTCCTGCTAGCTCCTTCTGCACCAGTAGCAATGTCATGAGTCATCAGCCTCTACTTCACCCCTACTCCTGTTGTTTCTCATACATGACAGTAGTTCTGTCATGACAGCAGATGGATGTTGTGATGGATGTCACGATATTCAGCGTGACATTCACATTAAAACACTCCACAACAGATGGAGATGTTATAACATCCTGCTTACCATTAGTGCATGATCATGTTTTACCAAAATTTAGCCAATCATAGAACCATGGATAATTCTATATCATAGAACCATGGAACTAACAAGAGATTTCTCAGCTTCGGGGCGAGAAGAATGAAGCAATTTATTCTTTGAATAGGCATACTGAGCTGGTGAACAGTTTGGGTATGGATTTGACCAAGAAAAATAGTTCTCAAGAGCGTTTGGGTTTGGATCTCAAAGCTGTTAGTGATGTTCTCGCTTCCAAGAAGAAAGAATTAGACAAAGCTTATCTGGAGATTTCTAAATTCAACGAGCAGTGAAATGCAACTCTCACCAACAACAAAGCACATGAAGATGGGTTGAAACTACAGATCAACAAGCTGAAGGCTCAGATTAGAGTGAAAGACGAGAGGATTTCAGATGAAGCCTCGCTCAGACGACACAATGATCGTAAGATGCACGGAGCGCTTGCAACCTTGGAGATTTCAGAGCTAGGGCTGGTTCGAAGAGGCGCATGCTGGAAGAAGTCTTTGGTGAAGGTGCTTGGGAAAATCATGTTGAGAATCTACAGCGCGCTATTAGCCAGCGAGAGCTACTTATCCAGGGGTTGCTCACTAGACTGGACCATCCTGAGACACAAGAGTTGTTAGAGGAGTTTCGGGCCTGGCGTCGCACTTGATGTTTTTACTTCTTTGTAGCTTGTTGTTGTTATTATTTTGACCATCACCAAGCTTGTTGGTTGAGGTCATTCTGTTTGTACTCAGTGTTATGCCTGTACGTTGCCTGTTTGGCTGTTCATCTTTATATATGAAGTTTTTCTCTATGCTTGCTTGTGGTTCTCCATTGTCGTCATGTTATTTTCGGAACTAGAATCGAGGGGGGAATTTCCCTGTTGCATATATACATGTTTGCATTTTGCATCTTGCATTTTCCTTTGCATCGCAGGTGTTCTCGGTGGTTTTTGTTCCTAACTCTGCTTAGTTTTCTTCAGTTCAGGATTGAGGAAGTTGAGGAGTTCAATTTCTATAGGTATCCAACTCGAGGGAATCAGCGAAGAGTAATGGATCAGGTTTAAGCCGAATTACAGGAAGTTAGGGCTCGCATGGATCAATTCATAGAGTTGATGCAGACGGTTGCTAGTGGGAAGGAATAGTTAAGAACATGGTTGTCAAACTCGCGGGTAGACTCGTAAACTTGTACGAGTTTACGAGTCTAGGAAACATAAACGAGTAGACTCATGCATAGAATCTTTTTTTGATAGACTCGAGTAAACTCGGGTAGACTCGCACAAACTCGTTTAGAATCGCGAGTCTATAACTAGTTTACGAGTCAATAAGTTTTTTTTTTGAATTTTTTTTAAAAACAAAAAAGTCCTAAATTACCCAAAAGATTTTATTTTATTGAAAAAACATCCTTATTTTTTTTCTTGTACGATAACTAGAAAGTCTCCCTCTTAGTCTCTTGTTTCAACAAAGTTTCTTCCTCCCTTCATCAACAACGTGAGTTTATTTTGTCTCTTGCTTTGTTCGTGTTCACGGATGTAAGTTAATCCTTTATTTTGTAAGTATTTTCTTATTTGATTCAATTTGATGCTTCTCATGTATGATATCTTGTGTAAAAGCGATGTACCATTGTCCAATCAGGTCTAATGATCCCAATGCACATGTATCAATTTGCATGTGACAAAATAGTTTACAAAGTTTATGATTTATGGCAGAAAATAGTTTAGGAAGAATATGTTATCTACTGAAGAGTGAGGTTTCTATGGAGATATGACTCTCTATGGAGATATGACTCTAGAATTAAGGAAGTTTATAATTTGTGTTCTAAGCTTAACTTATAGCTCTTCTAGTTGTGAACATAATTGGAATTCCTTTGAAATGAAAATGAATTATTATTTATTTGTTTATAGACTTGATTTTAATATTTTTAGAAACATTGAGTTGAATTATTATTTACTTTTTAGGTTCATAAAAAGAGAAGAAATAAGTTGCATCAAAAAGAGGTGAATAATTTGGTTTATGTCCTGTAGAATTTAAAGTTGAAAAATAAAAATAAAAATAAAATCAAATAGTAGTGTTATTTCATTTGTGTCATATACGAGGCATTTATAAGTTTAAGAATACATGAGTGTGTCATATATGTGTAAATTATAGGTTTTTGAATATAATTTTTAATTTTCCATAGACTCGTACGAGTTTACGAGTCGAGTTTGCGAGTCGAGTCGATAAACCCTAAACGAGTCTGAGTAGACTCGCGAGTTTGACAACCTTGGTTAAGAACTCTGGTCCAGCCGTTGATAGCACGGGTTGACGAAGATGGCGTTTTGCATGGAGGAGCTGGTGTTATTCCTCCGTAGAATAGTGGATCTATCCCCCAGGGTATTCCTACTATTGTCGTACCTCCGGGCGGAGGAGCTGCGAATGAGAATGGTAACGTTGCTGGTAATGGAAGTGTGTGTGCTGTGCACGAGGCTGCTGGCCCTCATTGGGAAGATAATCAGGATGATGTGTTTTCCATGAGAGATATGGAGGATGGTTTACCAACTGAAGCTGGTTGAAGGTTTAAACTGATCGAGGAGAAGATGAAATCGTTTGAGAATCGGAACTCTTTGGGTCTTGATATGTCTGATCTTGGTCAATTTCCTGGGGTCAGGATTCCCCCTAAATTCAAGGTGCCTAATTTTGACAAATACAAAGGGACGACTTGTCCAAGAGTGCATATTCGGGCGTATTTAAGAAAGATGTCTGCTTACTCCAACAATGAAAAGTTGCTGATGCATTTTTTCTAAGACAGTCTGGCAGGGGTGTCTTTGGAATGGTATATGGGGCTTGAGAGAACTCATATCCGCAGCTGGAGAGAATTGATCGAAGCTTTTGTGCGTCACTATCAGTATAATAGTGATCTAGCACCAAACCGGGTACAATTACAGAGCTTGTCGCTGAAAAGTACTGAGAGTTTCAAGGAATAAGCCCAGAGGTGGCGGGACTTAGCTGCAAGGGTACAACCCCCTATGGTTGAGAGGGAGTTGATTGACCTGTTCATGGCTTCGCTACCTAGTGTGTACTTTGAGAAGTTGATAGGCTGCATGTCTGCAGGGTTTTCGGATTTGGTAATTGCTGGTGAGCAAATTGAAAGTGGGATTAAGTCCAAAAAGATTCTAAATGGTGGTGGATCCTCTTTGGGAGGAACAAAGAAACCATATTCAGCGAACCCTAAGAGAAGGGAAGGGGATGCAAATGCTATTTCTCATAAGGGTAAAGGTAGAGCTCAATCTTGTCATCATCAACAAGTTGCTACGGTAAATATCCCGGCCGCAGCTCCGCAACAAGTCAACGCTCCACGACCTTATGCTGCTAGATGCAGAATGCCTGATAGACAATTCGTGAATCCGCCGATGCCATATTCTCAGTTGTTACAACATCTGCTGCAATTACAGTTGGTTCAGAAGAGGACTCTGGCTCCTCTCACTAGTACACTGCCTCCTGGCTATGATGCGAACGCTCATTGCGAGTTTCACTCTGGCGCCCCAGGCCATGATATTGACCATTGCAAAGCCTTCAAGCACAAATTCCAAGATTTGCTTTATTCCAAAGCTATCAACTTCACCAACGATGGGCCCAATGTGACTCAAAACCCGATGCCGAATCATGGGGCGGCAGGAGCCAATGCCATTATTGAAGAGGAGAAGTTAAATCTGGTAACTGATGTTGGAGATTTGAAGACTCTGTTGGGGTTTGTGAAGGCTAGCTTGTTAAAGAAAAGGGTGTTTCCAGGATGTTCTTTTGACTGCTCAAAGTGTGAAGTGCATCCAGAGGGTTGCGATCTTTTGAGAAAGGGTATTCAGAGAATGATGGATGAGGGTTGTTTGCAATTTGATAGAGTTGTGAAAGAAGATGCCGAGAATAAAGTGAGTAATGATGGAAGCGAAGTTGCTACGATATCCACTCTATAATGGACAATCAATATTTCATCGCCTACTAGGCCAGCTCCGGTTATCATTACTGTACCTGGACCTATGCCATACGAGATCTCTAGAGCTATCCCATGGAATTATGGGGGAGAGGTGTTCTGTAATAGGCAAAAGCAGGAATGGGCAGCGTCTACAGGTGGAAGTTCGTCGGTTGAGAATATAGTTGGGGCCGGAGGTATCACTAGAAGCGGTAGGGTCTTTTCACCACCAGAGGTTAACATTGATAAGAATGACAAAGGTAAATGTAAGGTCGTAATTGAAGAGAATTTCCAACCACAGGTCGATGTTGATGACCTTTCGAAGGATGCAGAGGAATTCATGAGGCTTATACGAAAAAGTGACTACAAGATTGTAGATCACTTGAATCAGACTCCTTCGAAGATTTCTATCCTGTCGTTATTGTTGTGTTCGGAGGCACATCACAATGCATTATTGAAGATCTTGAATGCATTGTATGTACCCCAGGAGATTTCTGTTAATCAGTTGGAATGGGTAGTAGCTCATGTAAACGCCGGTAATGGTCTCGGTTTTACTGATTTGGATCTGACTCCTGCTCGGAGGAACCATAATCGTGCTTTGCACATGTCTTTGGAATGTAGATGTTCTTTGATGTCGCATGTCCTGGTTGATACAGGATCATCCCTCAATGTGCTTTCAAAGAAGGCGTTAATGAAGTTGGATATTCAAGGTTTGATATGCACGGCAAGTGATTTGGTTGTAAGGGCTTTCGATGGATCTAAGAGATCAGTGTTTGGGGAGATCACGTTGCCTATTCAGATAGGACTAGAGATCTTTGATGCAACTTTCTACATTATGGATATCCAGCCAGCATACAACTGTTTGCTTGGCCGACCTTGGATACACACTGCAGGGGCAGTCACCTCGACGTTGCATCAAAAGTTGAAGTATATGATGGAAGGGAAGATAGTCACGATATGCGGTGAAGAGGATATTATGGTTAGCCATTTGTCATCCTTCAAGTACGTGGAAGTGGACGGGGAGATTCACGAAACACTCTTCTAGGCGTTTGAAACAGTTCATATTCAGAGGAAGTCTCCTGTAGAAGCCAAGGGCCCAAAGGTTTCGATGTCATCGCTCAAGGAAGCTCGTGCTATCATAGAATCTGGGTCGTCTCAGAAGTGGGGCCAAGTTCTTAATTTTCCCGTCAAGCAGGACAAGTTTGGCTTGGGATACAAACCCTCAAGTTCTTCTCAGAGCACTCCGAAGTACAGGGGACCTGTGCAGTTCACTAGCAGTGGTGTGATATTTGACAGGATTAATGTCGTCGGAGATGATGAAGGTGACAGTGACTGCGATATGGATGCTTGGATTCGTCCATGTACTCCTGGCCAGAAGCTGTGCAACTGGACTACCGAAGAAGTCATTCATGTTACTACTACAGAGTAATGTTCATTGTTTTGATTATGTTCAGTCCTACGTTCTGCCCAAGACGTAGTGACCCAATTTGTGGGGCATTTTGTTATTCGCACTTTATCATTAAATAAAGGACGTTTTTGCATTCAAATATTATGATCCCTGTTTGTCTTGTTTTTGTTTTGCATTTATATTAAACAGAAAATTGGCAATGTGTTTTGTTTGTTGCATCGCATAATAAACATAACATCATCATGCAGGTCTTTTCTATCAGATGCCATCAATTCAGGTTCGGCTATGACTTCGTATGACTTTGATAATCCCATTTATCAAGCTGAAGAAAAGACTGACGAAGACTGTGAACTACCCGAAGAGTTAGCCAGGCATCTCAAGCAGAAGGAAAGCGTCATTGTGCCTCATCAGGAGGATATTGAGATTATTAATTTGGGCACCGAGGATGATAAGAAAGAGGTTAAAGTAGGGGCTGCATTGGAAGACAGTGTCAAGAGAAGATTGGTTGAAATGCTTCGTGAGTATAAAGATATCTTCGCTTGGTCTTACCAAGACATGCCCGGGCTAGATACAGATATTGTGGTACACCGGTTACCTCTCAGAGAAGAATGTCCGCCAGTCAAGCAGAAGTTGAGACGAACAAGGCCTGACATGGCAGTCAAGATCAAAGAAGAGGTTCAGAAGCAGTTGAATGCTGAGTTTCTTGCTGTCATGAATTACCCTCCGTGGGTCGCTAATATCGTTCCTATTCTTAAGAAAGATGGAAAGGTCAGGATGTGTGTCGATTACCGAGATCTGAATAAAACGAGCCCGAAAGACGATTTCCCGCTCCCCCATATCAATGTGTTGGTTGATAACACCACTCAATATTCTGTGTTTTCGTTCATGGATGGCTTCTCTGGGTATAACCAAATCAAGATGGCCCTAGAGGACATGGAGAAAACTACTTTCATCACACCATGGGGGACTTTTTGCTACAAAGTAATGCCCTTTGGATTGAAGAATGCAGGGGCAACTTACCAGCGGGCGCTGGTCACTTTGTTTCATGATATGATTCATCATGAGGTGGAAGTCTATGTTGATGACATGATTGCAAAGTCACAAATGGAGGAGGGACATCTGGTCGATCTTCTGAAATTGTTTGAAAGGTTGAGGAAATTCAAGCTGAGGCTGAATCCTAATAAGTGCACCTTTGGGGTGAGATCTGGAAAGTTATTGGGTTTCATTGTCAGTGAAAAGGGTATTGAGGTAGATCCTGCCAAAATAAAAGCTATACAAGATATGCCTGAGCCGAGAACGGAAAAAGAGGTTCGTGGTTTTCTGGGGAGACTAAACTACATTGCAAGGTTTATATCTCATCTTACAACCACTTGTGAGCCAATATTCAAATTGCTAAGAAAAGATCAAACGGTCAGGTGGAATGAAAATTGCCAGAAAGAGTTCGAAAGAATAAAAGAATATCTGCAGGAACCTCCAATACTCATGCCTCTGGTTGCAGGGAGACCACTGATCAT
The DNA here is from genome assembly GCA_963859935.3 of Lathyrus sativus. NCBI lineage: Eukaryota > Viridiplantae > Streptophyta > Magnoliopsida > Fabales > Fabaceae > Lathyrus > Lathyrus sativus. The sequence goes on along the minus strand of OZ012739.1, from coordinate 456,627,281 downwards.
GTACCTCACGGTTCTTGAGAATTCAATGGGATGTGTGCTCGGTCAACAAGACGAGTCGGGTAGAAAAGAGCATGCCATCTACTACCTGAGTAAGAAGTTCACTGATTGTGAATCAAGATACTCGATGCTGGAAAAAACATGTTGTGCACTCGCTTGGGCCGCTAAGCGTTTGAGATAGTACATGTTAAACCACACAACCTCATTGATTTCGAAGATGGATCCAATCAAGTACGTCTTTGAAAAGCAAGCACTCTCCGGAAGGATTGCCCGATGGCAAATGGTTTTAACAGAGTATGATATTCAGTACATTTCCCAGAAAGCCATTAAGGAAAGCGTCCTGTCGGAATATCTCACAGAACAGCCGATTGAGGATTATCATCCGATAAAGTTTGATTTTCCAGATGAAGAAGTCATATTTTTGAAGATGAAAGACTGTGATGAGCCTTTACCTGACGAGAGTCCTAAGACTGGATCTCAGTGGAAACTGGTTTTCGACAGAGCGGTTAATTCATATGGCAATGGAGTCGGGGCTATCATTACTACTCCTCACGATTCTCATATATCGTTTATTCCCGATTGACTTTCGCCTTCACTAATAATGAATCCGAGTACGAGGCATACATATTGGGTTTAGAAGAGGCCATTAATATGAGGATCAAGAATCTGGATGTATACAGTGACTCAGCCTTAGTCGTTAACCAAATCAAAGAAAAGTGGGAAACTCGTCAGGCCAACCTGGTACCTTACAAGGATTATGCAAGGAGACTGTTGCCGTTCTTTGATAGAATCAAGTTCCATCATGTGCCGAGAGTCAAGAATCAGATGGCAGATGCCTTGGCCATGCTATCTTCAATGTACAAAGTGAATTTCTGGAATGGAACTCCAACCATCACCATCATGCATCTTGATAGATCTGCTTTTGTGTTTGCAATTGAGAAAGCATCGGATGGAAAGCCTTGGTATTTTGATATCAAGCAGTTTCTCAAGACTCAACAGTACCCATCTGGGGCATCCAGCAAAGATAAGAGGACCTTGAGGAGGTTAGCCGGTAACTTTTATCTGAACAAAGACGATGTTCTTTACAGGAGAAATTTCAACATGGTCTTGTTGCGATGTGTTGATGAACTTGAAGCAAACCTGTTGATGGAGGAAGTCCACGAGGGTTCTTTCGGTACTCATGCCAATGGATATGCAATGGCTAGAAAATTGATAAGAGCTGGGTATTATTGGATGATTATGGAATCCGATTGCTTCAAATACGCCAGAAAATGCCATAAATGCCAGATTTATGCGGATAAAGTGCATGTGCCACCGGCTCCTCTGAATGTGTTAACGTCTCCTTGGCCTTTTGCTATGTGGGGGATTTATGTGATTGGAAAGATTGAGCCGACTGCTTCTAATGGACATCGCTTCATTCTGGTCGCGATTGAGTACTTTACGAAGTGGGTAGAAGCAGCGTCCTACGGTAATGTCACGAAATAGGTGGTAGCCCGATTCATAAAGAAGGACATCATTTGCCGTTATGGTATTCCTGAGAGAATCATTACTAATAATGGTTCAAATTTGAATAACAAAATGATGAAGGAACTACGTCAGAGTTTCAAGATCGAGCATCACAATTCTTCTCCATATCGTCCGAAGATGAATGGCACTGTTGAGGCAGCTAATAAGAATATCAAGAAGATTGTGCAGAAAATGGTAGTAACCTACAAGGACTGGCACGAGATGTTGCCCTTTGCTCTTCACGGTTATCGTACTTCAGTGCGTACATCAACCGGGGCAACTCCTTTCTCACTGGTGTATGGCACGAAAGCAGTCCTGCCATTAGAAGTTGATATTCCTTCTTTAAGGGTATTGTCGGATGTAAAGCTTGACGAAGCTGAGTGGGTGCAAACCAGGTTGAATCAACTGAGCTTGATTGGAGGCTATTGCTCATGGTCGGGTGTACCAGAGTAGGATGAAGAAAGACTTTGATCAGAAAGTGCGTCCTCGGTGCTTCTAGACGGGTAATTTGGTGTTGAAAAGGATCCTTCCTCCTCAAACAGATCACAGGGGAAAATGGACTCCTAACAATGAAGGTTCGTATGTGGTAAGAAAGGTTTTCTCTAGAGGAGCCTTATTACTATCTACCATGGATGGTGGAGATTTTTCGTCCCCTGTGAATGCAGACGTGGTTAAAAAATACTTTGTTTAAAGAGACCCGCTGGACAGAAAAAGAAAAGTCCAGGAAAAAATGGGGCATCCCGGCGAACCATAAAAAGAGAAGGTTCGGGCAAAAATTAGGGAAAAGAAAAAAAGAAAGATGTAAGCCCGCAAAGTTGAAAACCTGAAAAGGTGACTTTGGCAAAAATGGGTATCCCGGTGGATTGAAAATTCGAAAGGGCGATCCAGGCAAAAGTTAGGGATTTGAAAGCAAACAACCACAGTCTGCGTTCGATCTGTGAGCTTAAGAACAGATATCCCGAAGGAAAGGAATCAGTCTGGTCAGCCTTTTCAAAAGGCAAAATACAGGGCACATCAGAGACATACAGGTCATACCCGAATCGATACATGGTGGATGTCTATTTCCACATTGCCGACATTTGTATATATTTCTTTTGCTTTTTCGCAATTGCCTCTTTTCAGGAATTGCATCCGAATTGTAATTTGCCTATTTAAAGGCCTTTTATCAATAAAAGTATTCACTTCAGTCAAAGAGCTTTCCTTTTCTTGTTTTACTTTTTACTGTTTTGTTTGCAAAAACGTCCGATATTTTGATAAACATTGCAGGAAAAAAACAGGAGGCTTTATAGAGCATAACGAAAGCAAATGATTTTGCTCGAGTGGTAAGTGTCATGAATGGTAACTGAGGTAACCATTTCGCATGTGCGTATTCTTTTGTTTTATTGCAGGATGGCAGATCTCTCCAACAGATGTGTTCCTCCACAGCATTGAAATTATAATACAACTTTGTTTCTCCCCTAGCAGAGATTTCAGTCTTACCCGCAGAGTCTTACTATCAGGTCGGATATCGCCAGAGGAAGTGGGTAGTTATTCTCTAGCGGAGGCAACGTTTTTGATGCCCTTTCCCCAACGGAGTTGACTTTCTGTTGTTCACCGGTAGTATCGGTATTCGGGGTTTCTTCCCCAAGTAGAGTTCAGTATTGATTCCCTCGACGTGACAGATGTTTAGGTGAAGCATGATTTGTTCCTTAGTATAGTGGAGCCCTCAGTAGAAGCATTTGATATCCTCTAGCAGGATGTGAATTCTTTCCAAGCAGAGTGGAGCTATTTCCCAACAATTTACTTCCTGGTAAGGTCGTATTCTGAACGGTTCTCCCCGGTTGAATGTGTTCATTCCCTAGAGTGTTGGAAGGATGTTCCGGGTGTTTCCCCAACCTATGCATTTGATCCCTACAAGAGTTGTTTCCTGGGAAGCCATCCAGGGAATTTTCCTTAGCAGAGTTTGATTCCCAGCGGAGTGTTGTTGTTCTCTTTAGAACAGTGGTATCCGAGAGGTGCTTTACAAGAAGGTCATTCAGGGCTTGTTTATGCCCCAGTATGAGTCTGATCGTACTCGGCGTCCTGTTTCTCCCCAGCTAAGTTTGGTTTCCTCTCTTTAGCATTTATTTGCTAAGGTAGTTCCTTTGTATTTGCATTTTTGCATAGCATCCTCCCAAATGCGTAGCATTTCCATTTCGTATGGAGCATTACGCCATTTTCAAACATATGCATCTGAAGCATAAGCCAGGAATGGTAGAACCGGTTATCTCTTTGGCAAAGACTGTTTGATTCAAGGGGTTTTTTCGTGTTATCCGAGTTAGGATGGATCTTTGGTTTGGTTCTTTTAATCGGTTTCCTCCCAGCTGAGTTGTTTGGTTGAACGTTGTCATTCTCCCCAGGCGGGTCGCTTGTGAGCACCTTTTTCCCCGGTCGAGCCTATTGTTCAGATGTTATCTTTTCCCTAACGGAGTTGTTTGGTGGACTATTGTTTCCTTGGCAGAGTCGGTTGTTTGAACCTCTCTTGGCAATTCATAAGTCGGTTGCTTTAGTTGCCTACTTATTTTGGGTGCGTTATTCTAACTTTTGGTTGGTAATCCCCGACGTAGTTCAAATTATTGTGCTTGGATTTCCAACTTTTGGTTGGTAATCTTCGATTTCCTTTGCAGAATCTTTTTTCCAACTCTTGGTTGGTCATCGTTGTTTTATTTCAACTTTTGGTTGATGACTCAATGGCGTTTGGATGTTATTCCCACTCTTGGTGGCTAATCCGTATTTTCTTCAGTAGGGTCGGGATTCCAACTCTTGGTTGGTGCTCCCCAGTGTAGTTCAACTTATTGTGTTTGGCATCTCAACTTTTGGTTGGTAATCTCTGGTTTCCCCTCGCAGAGTCTTTGTTCCAACTCTTGGTTGGCAATCTTTGTATTCTAACTCTTGGTTAGTAGCTTTTATCCTAACTCTTGGTTAGTAGCTTTGGTTCCGACTTTTGGTCAATGAGAATTTATTTTCCTGGTTATCCTAACTCTTGGTTAGTAGCTCTTGTTCCGAATTTTGGTCGATGAGGATTTTCCCAGTGATCCTAACTCTTGGTTAGTAGCTTTTGTTTCGACTTTTGGTCGACGGTGATCTTTCCTCAGCAATCCTAACTCTTGGTTAGTAGCTTGTGTTCTGACTTTTTGTCGATGATAATCTGTCCTAGTGATCCTAACTTTTGGTTAGCAGCCTCGTTTCCCAACTTTTGGTTGGATGTTATTCCCTGCAGTTGTTTTTCCAACTCTTGGTTGGTAGCCTGTTGTTGGTTGGCCGTTTTATCCCAACTTTTGGTTGGTGTTCAGGACTGTTATTTTCCAACTCTTGGTTGGTATTCGTAGTTGGTATGCATGGATGCTTATCTTAACTCTTGGTTGGTAGTCTTCCTCTATTCCCCAATGGGGTCAGTTTGGGACGTCTGTTTGTTTCCCAACTTTTGGTTGGTAGTCCTCCCTTATTTCTTAGTGGAGTTGTTATCCCAACTTTTGGTTGGTAATTGGTGACTTGACAGGTGTTTTTTTCCAACTTTTGGTTGGTGAAGTTTTGTTGATTTTATTCCAACTTTTGGTTGGTAGCCTTGTTTGTTATTCCCAACTTTTGGTGGGTAAGGTTTGGTTGACGTTATCCCTACTTTTGGTGGGTAGTCTTTGATTCCCCAGTAAGATCGTAATATCCGACTTGGTCATCTTGTTGGTGTTATTCCAACTCTTGGTTGGTAAACTTTATTTCCCAGTCGTTGATTCCGACTTTTGGTCAGTGTGCCTCCCGAGCGAAGTCGTCTCGCCGTGGAAATTTTGGTTAGTGTTATGGTGATTCCAACTCCTGGTTGGTAGTGTGTGGTTTTATCCCCAGAGAGTGGCCCTTATCCCATATTTTGGATGGTATTGTCCGATTACTGTCTTGTGATGGATGTTTATCCTGTGCAGAGTCATCTGGTTAGTCTATTCTTTCCCCAGTGAAGGGAAGGCATCAGGTTATTTTCTCGCGAGATACAGTTTGCTTGGTTGATTCTCTCTCTTGTTCCCCTAGCAGGGTCGTTATCCCAACTCTTGGTTGGTATCTTGTGAGAGAGTTTGTTCCAACTCTTGGTTGGTATCTGTTGTTGGTTGCATCCCAACTATTGGTAGGTATCTTCGGTTGTTTCCCAACTCTTGTTTGGTATATCTTAGTTGGTATCTCTTGGTTGGTATCTTTTGGATGAAGTTCAGATTGTATTGGATTGTTATCCCCAGCGCGTCATTTTCCGACTCTTGGTTGGTATTCGCTGTTTTGAATTCCCGTAGGGTGCAAATTTTTGGGTTCTTTTATATTCAATCACCTTGTACCTTGAATGTTTGAAAGCGGATGCTTTTCCTCCCTTCAGGTCCAAGTTGTTTGAATAGGGGCAGCTGTAGCACCCCAGAATTTTCCTTTCTGTTTTGGCAGCGCCTGGTTTTTGCTTCTTTGCATTTTTGCATTTCTACATTTGCATAGCATTCGTTCTTGAGATAGGGGATCAAGGTTTTCCCGTGGCTCAGTTTTCATCTTAGTGCATGAATCGGAACAACGAGCATCAGAGGCTCGACATTTATTTTGCCCAGTGGTCGAGCGGCCGATTTTATTTTATTTTACAGGATATTTTTAGCTCAGAAAGCAGTATTCACGCTGTAACAAGCATTTTCATGGTTGTGATATTCAAAAGCAAGTTTCAGAAGTTGAACAGAGCTCAAAATAGTTGGAAACAGACAAACTGGCAGATTTCCCTCCAAAAGACGCCAAAATTCAAATTTTGGAGGTGTTAATCGGTTAACCTATATGGTTAATCGATTAACCAAGGAAAAATTATGGCAAATTGGGATTTTTTAAAGGTGTTAACCGATTAACCTATATGGTTAATCAATTAAGCCGTGCAAATTTTTCCTCTACACGTGAATTTTCAGTTCAAGCCACTTTGGGGTCCAATTTTGGTCATGTGCAAACTTGATTTTCACTTTGGGAAGGATCTAGAACCTATTTGAAATTTGGTTAATTTCATTTTCCCTCCAAATTCCCATTCCTCATTTCAAACTAAATTTTCCAAACCATTTTCCAAACCTTTCATTTGGATCCAAGCCTAGGTGATATTTAAGTGATCCACTCCAAACCTCACACATCTAATCACTCACAATTCACTCTCATTTCAGAATTGATCTCACTCTCTCTCAATTCTCTCTCAATTCTCTCTCAACTTTCCAATCCCAAAAACCTTCACCAATCAATTCTCTCTCAATTCTCTCTCACTCTTCTCATTGAGATCATTTATTCTTCATTGGAATCCTTGATTTCTAAGAGCTAAACCTTCATCCATTCTCTCCATTGAATCAATTTCTTCATCCAATTTTCGTGCAAAATTGGATCTGAACTTGGAAGTGATTTTGGAAGTGATTATTTGGCTTATTTTGGATTGATCTTGAAGGATCTTCATTGCTACTACAAGAATTGGTGTGGATCTTGAAGTATTCCAGACTTCTAGCATTGGATCTATTCAATTACAATTGAATCAACATTAACCGGAGCAAATCTCCGCTCCGAAGGTTGGATCCGAATCTGTTTTTAGCTTATTTGCATAATCATGTGGATTTTCATCTTTAATTAGCTTGTGGTTAATTTGATCCGTTTTATCTATGATTTGGTTGTGTTAATCTGTTTACATGTTGTTTAAATCATGATATGCTGGTTTAATTTCATGATTAAGTGATTATGTGATCATCCGGTTGATCGGATAAGTGCTTATTTGCTGAAAATGTTGTTTTGTTGTTGTTTTTCTGCTGTTGGCACAGTGTTAATCGGTTAACGTATATGGTTAACCGATTAACCATTTCAAACGTTCAAAATTTTCAAAGTTTTCAAGGTATTAATCGGTTAACGCATATGGTTAACTGATTAACATGAACAAATTTCCAGATTTTTAAGCATTTTTCAGTGGTTAATCGGTTAACGCATATGGTTAACCGATTAACACTGTGCCAGTGGATTTGTTTTGCTTATTTTCTTGCATGTTTGAGTACCATTTCACATTGAATCATTGTAATTCAATACGATGAATTAGAAGTGAAATGTTCTGGACATTTTGTCGTTGTTTTGGTTGTTTAATCGAGACTTCCTCGACTTGTTTTTGTTTTCCACTTGGATGCACACTTGTGTGTTGTTGTTCATAGTGATTATGTTCTTGCATTTGCATTTTTTCTTGTGCTTGCATCTTTATTTTCTTGCATTAATAAAGGTCGAGATGTGATTGTGATGGTATTTACCCCACACTTTGTTCCTCCATTTTCTTGTGTGTTGCATTCCATGTTTGCATCTCTTACTTGTGATTGAATTTACTTGGTGCTTTCTTGTGCTTTTTTCCATGATCCCCATAGGGTTCCTAGTCCCTCCGTTTAGGATGGGAGTAGGAGAGACATTAGGTGTTCAATCCAAGCATGCTAACATTAGGGTAGATGTTTCCCCTTTCAATCCTAACCTTAGGACCATTTTGCATGACAACTATTAGGTTTGAGTTAGTCTCCCTTTAGTTTTGTCCCTTTTCTCTTCTCATCTTTGAATAATTTCAAGACACTTAATAAAGATTAACGAATATTGTGCGCTACGAGCCTTAAGCTACTTGGGAAATGATGATTGGGTGGCTGCCTCTCAATTGTCTAGAATGTTAGTGTATGTCCTTTGGACGATATGCAACGCATTCGCTCCTAGGTCATAGTCTTTAGTGCAACATGAGTTACAAATTAAACTCAAAACACTTCTCCCCTAAAAGACACAAAAACAACTTCAAACTTCTTTTTGTCCTTTGGGACCCTTAATAATGGAAACCTTTTTCATAAAAAAGAGTGTTGTTAAGCTTTGGTTCTACCGTGAACAAGCCTTGTCCCTAACTGCTAGAATGAAGGTTTTACCCTACTCTGGTAAAACATGTTGAACCAACTGGTGTTCTCGTTATCCCGAACTACGTTTTCTATGATTTCTCATACCCAATGAGAATACGTAGGCACGAGACGGCGATGTCTCAGCGAGAAACCTTCCCCCCTTTTCGCCCGTAGTTAGCCGAACTACGTTGACTCTGACTTTACCATTGCACGAGGGAATATGTAGGCACAGAGCGGCGATGCTCTGCCGAGTCTCTTCTCTTTTCTTTTTGTCCTGTGAGCCTGTAGCGTAGATGAATTAAACATACCCTTAGATTGACAACAAGCGTGGATCCCGTCGAGTACGACGGACGTGAGGGGTGCTAATACCTTCCCCTTGCGTAACCGACTCCCGAATCCAGGACTTGGTTTCGACGACCTCGCCTCCTCCCTTTTACATTAGGTTTTTCCGATCGTTTCCTTTCCCTCTCTTTGGGATAAATAACGAAAGGTGGTGACTCTTCTGTTTTCCGCCGGGTATTTTTCGCAGTTGCGACAAGTATCAATCCTCACAGGCCCATGGGAATCCTCAATCAATTTGATTTTATATACTCTTTCATTCACCTCAACATTGAATACCTCATTTAGATTAATGGAAAATTTTATTTTTACTAGAAACCTAGCAACATACATATTCTTCAAGCTTTCAGTTTCATCATCAGAATGTACATATACCCCTATTGTTCCTGCTATAAATTTTAAAAATCGAGAGCACCACGCATGGCAAGGAAATCCAAAATAACGTATCTAGGCGAGTCTCTCGTTATCCACGTCTTCTAGCGACCATAGATGAACCTCGGAGAACAAACAGGATACCTAGACCTCCTCCTCCTTAATTAAATTCTTAGTTTCCATTTCAACCTCCTCTTCCAAGAGACAAAGGTTTTACCTCATGGGAATTGCCTTAATGCGGAAAAATCCTTCAGCTAATAACACATCCTAAATGCTATAAGTCGAACCTGATTCCGCCACAATACCAACATACATTTTCTTAAATCTTTGAAGTTCTACTTCATCGACCTTAAACTGCAGGTGTGCAAATGAAGGTTTTGCACCCAAAAAATTATTTTTTAAATCTTCCTTTTTGTCCTTTGTATCCCTCCTTGAAAGGTTATCTCTCATCCTTCTTCTATGTCCACCCACCATCTGGGAAAACGAGATATTAGATCTAATGTTTTGCTCCAACTACCCGCTGATAAAGTTAGACCATCGCAAATGTAAATCTTCCCTCTTTGAATGTTTCATATTTCTATCATTATGAGTCCATGATCCTACTCATTGAAATCTAAGCACGTTGGCATATAGCTTCCTCCCATTGATCATAATGTTGTCAAGCTTGACTTTCATGAGTTTATCATCTTCAACATTCTTGAAGCATACAAATCCATATCGTTCCCCCGCTTATCTCTCTTTGGGGGATAGCGACTTCCAACACAAGACCATATTCTTTGAATATATCAAACATCTCTTTAGCCTCAAAACTGTCTGAGAATTCTATGAAGAAAAAAAAGGCTATCTTATCTCCAACCTCTATCGTTGCTTTGCCACCACTTGTCGTCCAAATTGATCTCCTCGATGTTTTGTCATAGTTGTTCTTCCCCCTTCAGACCTCCACCCAATCTTCATGTTAAACCATATCTCAAACCACAACCATGAGCAGAGTAAATTTCAAAAGAAAAAACATCACAAGAAAAAATGAGGTAAGGAAGGGAAAAGAAAGAAAAACATTCAGCTACAATAGTGAACAAAGATTCTTGTTGGAGCCTTCCATAGTTCAGCAACAATCTTCCATAGTTCCTTTGATTGTTCTGAGTTCTAACCATTAGTTAGAGCCTTGTTTCTTCTGGGATTCTAACATGAACAACAATATTATGAAGCTTCTCCAATCTAGTAAGATTTGATTTGATTAGCGTCCCGCCTTGACCAAATTATGGATTTTCATATATTCTTTGTATTTTTAGGCTTAATATCTCTTTTGGTCCCTTAACTTTAGTCAATGTTTCTCTTTGGTCCCTAAAAAACGTTACATAATGGTCCATTAACTTATACTATATTTTAGTCCTTTCTATTAGTTTTTGTTGAAGAAAGTTAAATCTTGCTTTGCTGAACTTTTAATAACTGAGTTGGAATATTTATTTATTTTATATTGATTAAAATATTACAAATGACTAAACCTATGGTCTCTCTTCTTCATCCTTTTTAACACACTTCTAACACATCACAAAATCTATGGTCTCTCTTCTTCATCCTTTTTAACACACTTCTAACACATCACAAAACCTATGGTCTCTCTTCTTAATCCTTTTTAAACCTTCACTCCAACATTAATTCCATCACCCCCTCTCTCTCTCTCTCTCTCTCTCTCTCTCTCTCTCTCTCTCTCTCTCTCTCTCTCTCTCTCTCTCTCTCTCTCTCTCTCTCTCTCTCTCTCTCTCTCTCTCTCTCTCTCTCTCTCTCTCTCTCTCTCTCTCTCTCTCTCTCTCTCTCTCTCTCCTCTCTCTCTCTCTCTCTCTCTCTCTCTCACACACACACACACACACACACACACACACACACACACACACACACACACAACAATTACAAAACCAAGCATCAACTTTTTCAACCTTTAAAAAAACCACACTTCGCCTATGGAGACAGGACTAACCGCCACAATAACCTTGAAACCCTTAAACCATCACTACAAACCTTTATTTCCTCACCTCTAAAAACCAAACCTAACACTTATCTTTTCCCTTCTAAGATGCAGAACAAACCCAAAATCCCAAAGATTAAAAAACTTTACCCTTTGTCTTCTCATGGAAGATCCAAAACATGATACCTAATTGAAAATTGAAGAAGAAAAACAACCACCCATTTTAGTTATGTCACAAAAAATGGAAGAGGAATTGTCCATGAAAAAATAACAGAGATTGATGTACCTTGTTGCAGTTGTTATGTCAAGTCTTGGTATAACATCTTTGGGTGTTTTGTCTGTTTATTTAAGGTTTTCATGGAAAATTGAGGTAAGTGTTATGATGGTTCCTTAAATTTTTTTTAATGTAGTAAATTGTTTCTTGATGAAATTAAGATTCTGAATCTGAATCTGGAATTTGGTTTTGTTGGTTTGTTTAGGGTAGTCGAGAAATTCCTTGGTCTGAAATGTTTGGTACATTTGCTCTATCTGCTGGTGCTGCTGTAAGTTCCAATCTTCAATTTTCTTTTAGTATTTTGGAGAAGAAAATGGAAGATGGAGGAAATATGGATGAACACTGTAAATGGAAGATGGAACCCATAAACCCTAGAGCATTTATAAAATAGAAGTTGAATGTTCAATTTACCATTTGCTTTCCTGGCATGCCACCTCAGCCATAGTTAACATTTTTTCACACAAACTAATGGTAGGGACCAAAATGAAACTTTGCTCAAAGTTAAGGGACCTAGGGACTAATTATGCCTATTTTTTAAAGATGGATAATTGATGACCATTTTGATAAATTCTTTGTTAGTGATATGAGGAAACTGTGAGCTGTTAAAAACATACTCACCTGTTGTATAATATACTGTTCTATATATAAGATTATAGTGGGTAACCATAAAATAGACTTGATAAACTTTACAAATTTTAAAGGTGAATTTTATCTACCCACCTCGGAAAGTTGGGTAGAGTTACCCATATAGTAAATTTCATTGGAAATCTACAAATTTTAAACTATTAAAAAATTATTAAATATAATAAAATGATATGGCATTAGTTGATTGATTGAAGGTACACAACCCAAATTTTTGTGGTGGGTAGAGAAGTTGTCCCCAACTTTAAATCTTGATAAATTATAAAATTTAAGATTTAAATTTAATTTATTGCTATTGTCATATGTTCTGTTTTGGGCCAACCAAATGCTCAAATAGTCAAAGTCTAATTCATCTCAAATCAACTTCACTCAGTTTAAGGTGTAAAACCAGTATTCACCATAAACAAAGTGCATTCTCTGAAATCCACTTCCACACCATACTCATCTTAGATCTTGAACTGAATTGGGCGTTGAAGTGCTAATAATATATGTTCATTCTGTGATGTCGTGATATAGATCAACACTAACAGTTTAAGGAACTTAATTCATCAAATGCATCCATTTCTTGATCCCAAATGGAATAGTGACACCGTCTGTGGAAATTGATTTCTGATTCTTGGAAATTTCATGATTTCAAATCCAATCTACAATTTACATATTCGCAATCTCCTCAAGTCATTGAATCAAAAACACGTAGAATTGAACACGGAGAGCTATCGCATTCGATTCAGTCAGTATCATTTTAATGACGATCCACCAGATCTCAAAATCTTTGATTTCCCTTGGGAAATCTGTGAAAAAAGAAGAAGAAGAAAGGATCTTAGATCCAAATCCATATCCATGCTCGAAGCACCGAAAAGTGAAAGAGAGTTCCTCAAATAAAACGCCAAAGATTCACGATACATCTTCCAATCTAACCTCGCCACCATATTTTGCCGGCGACATAATATATACTCTCCTTGGCAGAAACCAAGATAAGAAGACCTCATAGTCAACGATCAGCGTAGATCTGGTACCAAAGCACCCCTTTATAGGTATCAAAGGATCTCGGACCGGTTGTACATGCCAACTCTACTACATTTTTTCTCAATCACTTGGGTCGGGAGAACAATTGATCTCGGCGACGACCACCACGTATATTAACTCTTCCACGTGACCCCGGGGTGAGGCCTCAAGAAATATAGTCGGTCGAATAGCAAGAACACTAACTACGACTTCAGACCGTTTGACAAAGGCAACAGTTTCTGTCGAGGCCGAAGTCCAGGCTATATTACTCATAAGCAACCTTCACAGAAAACCATCACCCTACCAATCATATTAAGGGGACCCCTATTAATTTTCTTTTATAAATAACAACATTTTCTTAATACAAAATATTTAAACAATAAAAACACATGAAAATATTTCAGATGACATCTGATATGAATTTGGCCTAAAAAAAATCTTAATATTTTTTAATAATTTTTTTAAAATATTATTATTATTTCATTTTTATTATTAAAAAATTCATTTTTTTTATTAATATTATCTATCTTTAAGCCATTTATGTAACAATCATATTAAATGGACCTCTATTTTAGGTTGCTTCTAATATAGACTTTAAAGAAGTAAAAAAAGTGGACTAGTAGAATTTTTAGTTAAATACCACATCACTTCTTCTCTCTTTCTTTTTTTTTTAATACAAAATTTTTATTTTATTTAAAATGATAAGGATCTATCTCTGGATCTTGTATAGCTTCATAATAAAAGTCTAATTCATCTCAAACCAACTCCACTCAGCTTTAAATATAAAATCAATATTCACAAGAAACAAAGTACATTCTTTGAAATCCATTTTCATGTCATACTCATCTTGGATCTCAAACTGAATTGGACGTTAGAGTGCTAATAATGCATGTCCACCCCACGTTGTTGTGATGTAGATCAACACCACTAGTTCAAGGTATCCAGTTCATCAAATGCATTCATTTCTAGATCCCAAATAGAACATTGACATGGTCTATAAGAATCAATTTTTTGATTCTTGCAATTTTCACGATTTCAAATACAATCTATAATTTACCTATTCGCAATCTCCTCAGGCCACCGAATCAAGGACTTGCAGAATCAAACATGAAGATCTGTCACATTTGATTCAGTCAGTATAATTTTAATGGTGATCAACTAGATCTCTAAATCTTTGGTTTCCCTTGGGAACTCAGTGAAGAAGAAAAATAAGAAAGGATCTTAGATCCAAATCCATATCTATGCTCGAAGCATTGAAAAGTGAAGGTGTCTTCTTCAAATATAACTCCATATATTCATACATCTTTCGATCTAACATCGCCACCATTTTCTGTTGGCGACGTGATATATACTCTCCTTGGCAACGACCAAGATACGAAGAGCTCATAGTTAATGACTAGCGTAGATCTGGTACCAAAGCACCCCTTCATAGGTTGTTGGGTGAGAATATGGAAACAACAATGTCTAGAAAGGGGGATTGAATAGACCCAAAATTCTTTTATACAATTTAAAAAAATGTTAGGTCCCATAAAACAAAGTCACAAATTTTAGAAAGTGCGGAAGAAAAACACAAAGACGAGAGCTTTGAAACATCTCAATAAATCAAGTTGCATGAAATGATACATAAGAGAACTTATAGAAATAATCATTTCTAGAACAAGTCATTAGCATGACATACAAATTCATTGAAAAATAAAGTGATTTAAAAACACATTACTTAGATGATCTTAACAATACATAATTAACTACACAATGATTTATTAGAATTGATACACCATATACCTAAGCTTATACATTGAAAAACTATAATTAAGATCTAGTATATATGGTATACAATCTATGCAAATGTAAACATGTCGTAGAAAATATGAGATGAATGGGTGCTTGCAAAGTAAAAGGATAGAGAAAGAGAAGGATACACAGAGATATATAATGTTTTGGCATTCATCCTCACTTTTCCTACATGCATTATTCAATGGATGATGTCATTAGAATATAATCACGATCTTCCACTATGATGAAAATATGATTACAACATTTTGATTACAAGGAAATATCACAATAATTCCATCTGATGAAGCAGCCACTAAACTAACACAATACAATATCCTACAAGATCTTCATTCAATAACCTTGCTATCCATAATAGCCTTCTCCAAGTATTCGTGTATTGGACAACTATAAACTTTATCTGCTAACAATCTTTCTCCAACGCCACCAAAGAATGAAAAGTTTTAACTCTGCCTTACAGACCATTGTTACTTGATTCTGCCAAAGTCTTTCTTAGAGTATAGTGAAAATTCTTATCCTGTTAGATAAGTTTTCAATTCCAAACTGCACTTAAGAAATGATACTTGCACCTGATAGAAATATTTAAAAAAAAGGTAGCTACACATAAACCCATTGTACCACTAGTATCCCTTTCACTCAATCTTTAGAGAAGGGTCCTTAAAAAAATAAAGAGACTAAGGATAAAAGTAGTGAATAGAAATTGAGACTACAATCAATTTGTCAAGTAAATCAGTTTTGATGAAAGATAACACACACATAAGGTTAAAAAATGTTTCTAGATATGTGGCTCTTAATTCTTGAAAGTCATCGAGAGCTTTATCAAATCCTCAACAGGATCTGAACAACTCGTTCTCAAAAACACAAAAAACAACAACCCAAATTGCACAATCAAGATTCAAAAAACTGATAAAAGATTGACACGGGTTCAATATAAAAGATTGATGTTTGGTGAAGAAGAGAAAATAATGGTGTAAAGATGAACACACTAAAGATAAGATTAGAAAAATCATTATTTTTGTCTCTATGAAAAATCATATATTTCTACACTTGTTACTGTAATCAAAAGAAACATGGATTTAAATGAGAGGTGGAAAATTGTGTTTTTATGGTTTGATTTGAATCAAGAAAGAAATTTGATTCAGATAAATCAGAACAAAACCAAAAAGAGTTTATTTTTAATGCATGCCATTCAAATCATTATTTGTACTTGATTCGAATCTTGTTCAAAATTTGATCTGAATCAAATGATCTGAATGTAATCCGAATTTTCAATAGGTGAATGATTCGAATCAGATATTACATATGATTTAAATCAATTACCAAAAGCATCTAAACTCAAATGTTCTAACTTGTGATTCAAGCTACTTGTGTGGAAATTATAAAGCAATAACTTTCATAGGCTCAAAAAGAAAATAGCTAACAAGGATCAACTGATTCAACATGAAATGCAACGGGTTCTTAGTGGTACAGTTATATAACCAAATGATTAAAGCAATTGGAAAGAAATAATACAATCATATGGATGAATTGAAATAACATACAAATTACAAATGCGCAATGAAACGATAATCGAATTATAAAATATTAAAACTCAATAGATACTTAAAGATCATAAAAGAAACCAAATGATACTATGTTCTATCATAGGTACCAAAGGATCTTGGACCGGTGGTACACACCAACTCTACTTCATTTTTTCTCCATCACTTAGGTCAGGAGAATAATTGATCTCACTGTCAGCCTCCAGGTAAACTACCTCTTCCAAGTGACCTTAGGGCGGGGCATCTAGAAAAAGAGTCAGTCGAAGAGCAAGAATGTTGAACAAGCTATCTCTCTAGGTCGCACGACAAATGCGAATGTTTCCCCCAAGGCCGAAATTTGGGCTAGATTACTCATAAGCAACCTTTGCTGAGAGCCATCTACTTGCTCGACATAATTGACTACCAAATCTATATGGTTGGACAAAAAAAAATTAAATGGGATTCACAAGTTACTCATAGGGATACAAATCTCATACTATGATAACGTTGAAGGCAAATTTCCTTCAATGACACCTCGGATTGACAATTATCTACGAGCCTCTACCCTCAAACGCCACTCCTTAGAGAGATTACCTGATGAAGAAATCACGTTGAGCTTCTTTCATAAAGATCGGGAGACGAGCATCTCAAAGAGCTTTATCTTCATCTGACCACACTCTTGGTCCCGAAGCAATCTGACCTTGAGCCTAAAGCTGAGCTAAATTGGTGTATAGCCGAGGGTCAACTAGTTTAGTTATTTTATTATTTTATTGTAATAAATTTACTTCTTTATGAATATAATGTTTGTCTATTCTTTCTTTTACTGCATATTTTCTTGTCTGTTCCTCTTTTAGAGCCTTGAAAGTAGTGAAGATAAAGATCACACACACTTATGCATGTCTGATAAAGACTAAATGCATTTATGTGTAATTGATACATTGTAAATGCATTTTGGACATCTTTGTATGTCTTCACTACCACAAATAACTCTTTTTACCTCGGTTAGAAATGACGCGTTAACTTCGGTTTCATATGTGAGGTAACGAAGAGCATCATAATATGTGCACAATTTTTCCCTCTGTGGAAATTCTAATAAGGGGAAAAACTTATTGGTCATGAGTTCAATCCTCAGCAACTTCATTTTTATTATTTTTAAAATAAGTTGTCATACCCCACTTTTTCTCTTGGTTATGAGAAAAACTGAGGTATTAGAGTCGGTTTTATTACGTCAGCTTATTAAAATAATAGAGGGGAAAATATTGTTATTTTTTTATTTTATTTTTATGTATTTTCATTTTAACGTGTGTCGCTCGCGCAAAAATAAGGTGCCGGCAAAATAGAAGAGTCGCCACCTTTCGTTATTTATCCCTCAGGGCGGGAAAGGAAACGATCGAAAAAACCTTACGAAAAAGGGTAAGACAAGGTCATCGCAACCATTGTCTGGGTTCAGGAGTTGGTTACGCAAGGGGAAGGTATTAGCACCCCTCACGTCCGTCGTACTCGACGGGATCCACGCTTGTTTAGTTTGTCTACGGGTGAAACACAATCTATCTAAGGCTGCTAAATCTAAACGGGAAAGAAATTGACTCGATAGAGCGTCGCACTCTATGCCTACGTATTCTCATCAGAGAAAACCAGAGTCAACGTAGTTCGGGAAACTACGGGTTAGGTTGCTCGGCAAGACGTCGCGTCTTGGGCCTACGTATTCTCATCAGATAAATCAGAGCATGACGTAGTTCAGGCTAACTACGGCTAGACAGGGGTGTTCTCGGTCACACGGGGGTGAGAGATTAAGTTGACGATACTAGCGTACGCATTCTAGCAGTTAGGTGGACGCTGCTCGACCATTGGAGACTTAGGCGTACCTGTTTGCGGTAGAACGGACGTAGTATGTCGGGTTTCGAGGTATGGGAACCTACGGGAACTAGAACTACGGTCTGGTCTCAAATGCACTCGGGCAAGGGAAAAGGATAACATTAGTCGTCAGCGGGAAAGTCTCGATCGCACAGCAGCGAGAGAACAAAAAGTTAGTTGTTAGTGTGCTCGCTAGAACATCGCATCCTATGCCTACATATTCTCATCAGAGAAAATCAGAGCAGCTGTAGTTCAGCCTAACTACGGGTAGAACGGGGACCACAACACAAATCTCATTTTATTAATATTCGGAAAGTTACAATGATAAAGTACAGGAAAATAAACTCCTAAAAATCCTATCCAACTATCATGGAAAATCTACTGGAAAATAGTCCCCTAACAAGTGGACATTTAAATCTACTTCTAAAAGAAAAGAAACTCCTAAAAGAAACTATATCCTAAAAAGAAAATAGTAAAATGCTATGAGCTAATATAATATTTCTATTATTTTTTGTATCACATATTCTTTTCTTTAAAAATCTAAACAAATGCATATAAAGAAAATAAAAACAAAGGGGGGTGCAAACTGCAGCTAGGGGTGCAGCAAAAACAATACAAGGAACTGGGCCCAGCCCACTAAGAATACAAACAAAAAAATGCTGGGAGGGGGTGCGCTAATGAAACAAGGAGTGTAGCCAGAAATTGCTTCAGGGCCCAGCCCAATAATCAATCCATAACACAAAACAGAAACGGAGGGTGAATGAAGAAAACGGAGGGGTGTACGAATGGAAAACAATAGGGCCCAAGGCCCAATCCACACAGCCCTCCCTCTTCCTCGTTCCAACTCTCAGAAACCCTAATCTTGA
This sequence comes from Lathyrus sativus, assembly GCA_963859935.3. NCBI lineage: Eukaryota > Viridiplantae > Streptophyta > Magnoliopsida > Fabales > Fabaceae > Lathyrus > Lathyrus sativus. The sequence continues at coordinate 456,608,265 of OZ012739.1, read as the reverse complement.
CTTCTCAACACACTGTTCATGGCGCCGTCCATCCTCTCCTCTCCAACTCTCTCTCTCGTTCATCTTCAATCTTTCTCCCTCTCTCAGATACTCAATCCCAGAACTCACCTCAAATCTCCTACACCTTTCAACTCCACGAGATTCTTTATCCGATCTCTCTCAAACCAAAAACACATTCTAAATCCGGTAACCATCGGCGAGACAGTAACAACTACGCTCAGAGGAGATCTGGAAGATAATGAAGGTCGTTGTGTCTCCAGGCGCCAATTGAAGAATAAACTGAAAGTGAAGTTTCAACGCTTTGAAGGAAAAACTTGATGAATGCTGGATGACGAAGCATCTGGAGATGCGTGGATGATCCTTGAGACGTTTGGAAGCTGAGGCGCGTTTGGTTGAAGATCTTAAGGCTTTGGTGCTAAATCTGCGAAGAATATGAACATGCATGTGAAGATCTTACGCTTCCGGTCGAAGGTTGATCGAAGACGTTGAAGGTGTTCTTCGATAATCTGGAGAATGATGAAGGTTTTCTTGAACAGATCTCCGGAGAGTTTTGGATCTGGATGTTCTTGATGAACCACGAGCAGATCTGGAGACGATGATGAATCCATGAACGTCTATGAAGTTCATGATGATGAAGTTCTTCGATAATCTGGAGAATGATGAAGGTTGTTGATGAAGATCATCATTCTGGAAAAACTCATGAATGGAGATGGACGAAGGTTCTCGAACATGTGATGATGACGATGATCTGAACCTTGAAGGTGTTAGAGATTTCTGGAAATTCCAGATGAATCAGTGAAGAACATTGTTGAACCTGGACGAAGATCTTGAATTTCTTCTGGAAAACGGTTGCAAGAACATTGATGAACACGGTGGTTTTCTGGGGAATCATGAGAATAGGATGAAGAACACGGTGGTTTTCTGGAGAATCATGAGGATTCCGGCGACGGTTATCGATTCAGGCGACAGTTGCAGTTTGTTTCCGGCGAGGTATGCAGTTTCCGGCGAGGGTTGTTGTGACAACTGCCGTGAGAACCACCGTTGATCTTGCTGGTGATGTTCTCCGGCGTGTTTGCATGCGCTCCGGTGGGGTCTCCGGTGAGGACTCGGCGAGTGGGACAGGTGGCGGTGTAGTGCAGAGGGAGCTCGCATGGGTCACACGTGGTGTGGCATGCAGAAGGAGGGAGCGTAACGTGGCAACGGAGAGAGAGAGAGAGAGAGGAGGGGGAAACGTGGCGAAAACTGAAGTGAAAACGTGGAGTGACCAGAGAGTGAAACGTGGATGGAAGTGAAAGCAAAACGTGGATGAGTGGGACCTGAGTGAAACGTGGAAACTGATGGAGAGGAGATTCAGAATGCACACGTGGGACCATATATAGATGACACATGGACTGATTCTGGGGTGGGCCTCCAGAAGACACCTGGCCCACGAATTTAATGAAGGATTAATAGCAAATTAAAACAGATTAAGCCTAATTAACACTCAATTAAACTAATGAACATAAAAACTGCAATTAAATCTTAAATGAAAATTAAACTAATCTAATCCTAATAAGATCTAATAAACTCTAATTAAAATCTAACTAAATGATTAAGACCTAATTAATCTCTATTAAATTTTAATTAAATCTAAAAAAGAGAATTAACATCTAATTAAACTCTAAAAAACTATTAACTAATAAAAAATGGAAACTCTATTTATTTCTATATAAAAAAATATAGTAAAAAGAGATACCCTATTAAACTATTTATCAAAACTCTATTAATTTCTATTAAAGAAAATCCTAATAAAAGAGATTATCCTATTAAAAATTATTATCTAAAAATCTACTTAACACCTAAAACAATATGATTTATTCCTAAAAAGAAATTAATACTAAAATCCATTATCTAAACAATTAATATCTATTAAAAAAATCCAACTAACTAGAAAAATCAAATAAATCCATAAAAAATTCTAGAAAATAAGGAAAAAAAATCTAAAAATACCGAGGAAGCCGATTAAATCGATTAGCGACTATATCGAAATAAACGGTAAAAAACCCGGACACCGAGATGTCTTCAAAAACAACAGCGAGAGCTGAAAACACCGGGACGAGCACCGATTCTCAAAATACGTCCTCGTATTGGCCTGAAATGCTATCAGAGGGCTGTGATCCCGATAAACCAATTTGACTAGAAAAAATGCAATGTACGTGGTATGCAAATGCAAAATGAAATGAGTCGAAACATGAGCCAAATTGCGATGAGTAGTTGGTCAAATTTTGGGGTGCAACAGCTGCCCCTATTCAAACGGCTTGGACCTGAAGGGTTGAAGAGCGAACGGCTTTCAAACATTCAAAGGTAGAAGACGGTTGAATACCAAAGTACCCGGAAATTTGCCAACTACACAAGTACACGATACTCTGGTGGGAACAAATCTTCGAACACTGAAATAATAGCTGCACGGCAACTAGCTGGAGACATACTGATCTGAACCTTGTCGTCAGTTATCCACATTAAATTCCTCTGACATTGTCATCAGACACCGGACCTCGCCGTCAGGCATTCATGAAAATAAGGCGTCTGACATCGCCGTCGGACAACCAAAACACCCAACATCGCCGCTGGAGAACTAAATCACCTGACATCGCCGCCAGAAATAAACGTCCAACATTGCCGCTGGAGAATCAAACTACCCGACATCACCGTCAGACAAACATCCAACCTCGCCGCTGGGAAACCAAACTATCTGACCTCGCCGCCAGCCCACTATAACTCTGGGAAACACCCGACATCGCTGTCAAGTACTCAAAATAATCTGACTTTGCCATCAACTCTCAACATCGTCTGACCTCGCCGTCAGGGTGAAGAAAATCCATTGGGGAAATATGAACTTGAATAATAGACTCTGTTAGAGAGAATAATAAGATGAACACGTGTCAATGATCTTGCTGGAGGTCTGGATACCACACACAGGTGAACGATACTCTGGTCGGTAGGAACATCTTCGACACTGAGCATAACAGTTGCACGGCAACCCTACTGGGGAATTGGTCACACGGTAACCGGTAATACATAGTCGATCATGCCATTAGGCATTCAAAGAACACTGTTGGGCATCAGCCGGACTTCAACCATCGGGTTGATCATGCCATCAGGCATTCAAAGAAACTGTCGGGCATCAGCCGGACTTCAACCATCAGGTTGATCATGCCATCAGGCATTCAAAGACATCTGTCGGGCATCAGCCGGACTTCAACCATCAGGTTGATCATGCCATCAGGCATTCAAAGACATCTGTCGGGCATCAGTCGGACTTCAACCATCAGGTTGGTCATGCCATCAGGCATTCAAAGACATCTGTCGGGCATCAGCCGGACTTCAACCATCAGGTTGATCATGCCATCAGGCATTCAAAGACATCTGTCGGGCATCAGCCAGACTTCAACCATCAGGTTGATCATGCCATCAGACACTCCGCATTACTGTCGGGCATCAGCCGGACTTCATCAGCAAGTCGGGAATAGAATTCTTGGTCAATCATGAGCCAACTGGGAACATCTAAACCTCTTCCATCAGGCACTCCGCATCAGCTGAGAGAACTGCTTCATTAACACGGTCAGACTTCAATCATGGAGTCTTCAAGGGAGGTTTCAACTTCGCCGTTCAAAAACCTGCTGGGGATGACGCATCGCCGCTGGGGATTCTGGAGAACTATCAAGTAACTCCGCTCTAGGGGTCCAGAAATCATTCTGGATGAATCAACTCTGCTTAGGACTTCAAGAATCATCTTGGACAAATAACTCCGTCGGGGACCTTCAAGAATCATCTTGAACCGGTAACCATGCTGGAGCTTTCAGGAATCATCCTGAGCGAACACTCTGTTGGGGATTTCAGGAATCATCCTGGGCAACCTTTACCGGGGACTCTAAGTATCAACTTGAGAAACCACTCTGGCGACTGCACTAGGGATCTTAAGAATCATCTTAAGCACACAACTTCGCTAGGGAATTCAAGAATCATCTTGAACCGAAGACTTCGCTGGGGAGAATTTCAGGAATCATCCTGAGCAAACCATTCTGAGGAGGATTCAAGAATCATCTTGATCAAACCATTCTGAGGAGGAGCATCTGCAAAACAAGAACGGTGGCGACCTGGCTCATGTTTTGTATGCATATGCTTCGGCAATGACGTAATGCTCCATACGGTGGAAATGCTATGCGTTTTCAGGGTAAATGCTATGCAATTATGCAACATGTTATGGCCCCATCAGCAAAATAAATGCTGAAGGGAGAAGCCTCCCGTCAAGGAGAAAGAACCACTCCAATCTCAATTGGACTCCGCCTGGGGAAATGATCTTCAGCTGACTGATGCAGGGGAACGAAGCTCCACGAGAACCTGAACCTGCTCATCTGGGTATTCAGACCACAAATTGCTGAGGAAAACGATATCAATCACAGAAATAAACTGTGCGGTCTTCGCGGCAAAACTTTCCGGGAGAGAACGACTCCGATGGGGAAATACAACATCAGCTGTTCAACACTCTACTGGGGAACACCAATCATGGTCCCAACTGCTTCCAAGGACTCGGCTCTCTTGGGGATCTGCAAACTCGGCTGAGGAAGAAGAAATCATTCTGCTTGCTGGAGAGTACGACCCTGGGGGAATCTCAATTCCGCTGGGGAAGGAGGAATCATCCGGCTTCGGGGGAGAGTACAACTCTGGTGGGGAATTTCAATTCCGCTGGAGACTTCAGCCTGGACTATCAGTTGCTGCACACTTCAGTGAACGAATAGTTTCCTACGAAACCTGCACTTGTGACCCGGTTCTGGGGGATGAACACACGCTTCGGCGCTTGACTCAGCTGGGGAGATGGTGATCCTTCAGGATACATCTGATTTGGGAGAGAATCTTCTCTGCTCGGGGATACATATCAATGCTCCTAATCTCGCATTCAGACTCTGCGGGGAGAGACTGCTGAACTTTATCGGGGATATCAATCTTGATCTGCTGAGGGTAATCTTGCATACGCCTTACGGGGACTAACCCTTCTGGGTAACACCTGCCGGACTATCAAGTCTGATGAGGAATACCTGTGTATCAACACTGCTGGGGATATCAATCCTTAGCTACTCATGGTACAGCTCTGTTGGAGATGTACTGATCTTATCAAGGAAACACCTCTGGCGTCTGCGGAAGATAACAATCGATCACTGAAATTGAATCTCACTTCACTGAGGAAAACAACCCTGAACGGTCCTTTTTGAACACCCTAAGTCCTTATAGGGTACGAAGCAATCTGCCGAGCAATAACTCTTCTATGGCTGACATCAAAGTCTACTCGTCTGGAGATTACTCAGTGAGGGAATCAACGTCGACCTCTGCTTGAGGAATGAGTCAATGACCTGAACTCGGAGGGAAAAGGAGTCAAACTCGGACTCTGTGGGGATACAACATTGCATCAGTCCCACTGCTGGGGAAATACCCAAATCTGCCGGTCAGGGAAAGCTTCAGTCTCAACCCATCTGAAAATAGCACATCAGGCTAATCACCGTTTAATGCTTGGGATGGCCATACTCTGCCGGGGATATCAATCTCGCCCTGCTGAGGATAATCTTGATCCTACTCTGATAAGGGATAAATGCCATCTCAATTTGCTGCAGTCTCAAACTGCTCAGGGGAAACAATCTCAAACTGTACGTCTCGGCTGAGAAAATAATCCTGATTCAACAACATCAACACAGGGAATACAGCATACCAATCATGGAGCTGGGATCAATCGAGCCTTGTGTCGGGGAATGTGACAACATACGGGTCACTAGGAATCATCGTGCCAGGTACAATTAGGCTTTTTCTGGTTTAGGGATAGATTTATGGTGATAGGGATTCACTTCTGGTTACCAACAAAAGTGGATTTATAAGGGAAATACTAGACGAGAACTAGCATTCAAGGTGGACTATCAGACGAGAACTGATGGCAAAATATGTTAGGTTGTCAGACGAGAACTGACTTACGGGTTTTGGATATCAGACAGGAATTGACTTCTGGTTTGCCAGACGAGAACTGGGCTTTAAAACTGTGTTGGCCAGACGAGAACTGGTTGAACAATAGGTTACAGAAAAGGTGACCAGACAGGGCTGGTTTCTGTTTTGGATTTCAGACGAGAACTGATCTCCGGTTTGCCAGACGAGAACTGGACTTTGAAACGATTTGGTTACAAGGTTCAGCCAAGTAACAGGTTAGGCTGTAGGATGACAATCCAATGACAGCAAGGCTTCTTCAGAAGGCTCAGGTTTTGGTAGGGTAATGACACGATTCCCCGACACTCAACTCCTGCTAGGGTGAACAAACTCATTTGAACAACTTGCCCCAGTGCAATTCAACTTGCCCCAATCTGACTCTTGGGAAAATTCATTCTGAACAGAAAGCAGCTGGCAACAAGACAATCTTCAGATGGCTTGCCCTAACATCTGTACAACGGAAGGATTCATCCTCAATCAATCAACTCTCAGCATGGTTGGTTTCAATATACTTCTGAAGTAGCTTGCCCCTGAACGAGCGATGAGCGACTTAACATGCCCTGATTGAACACTGGAGGGATCTGCCCTCAAATCACAAGAGTTCTAGACGATTGCCCCTGATTGGGTCTCGAGAAGATTCACTTCTGACCCTTCTGCTTCTCGACCAAACTGTCCCATAATCAACCGACGCTTCGGGACCTGTCCTCAGACTAACTGATTTCAAACTCACTGGAAGTCAATGCCCAGATTCACAGGGTTTCGCAGTATACCGTTCTGATCCAGACTGCTAACGATTCAGTCCCAATTGATTATTCCCTGTTGGAGTTCCTTCGTATCAACTACTGACCTGCAATTAAAATTGTTTATTCACGAATGGTAATTTTAATGCAGTGTTCATGCAAATTTTGAAAAAATGTACTGTCACTCATTTACGTGTCATGCTAGTGAGTGACGAATGAACCAAAGAGTTCAAACGTAGTGCTGATTCGATCAGTGAAAAATACAACAAGGATATGATTAGCAAATCATGCAGGAATCAGGCTACTCAACCTTATCGTAATGCGCTTTCAGAATAAACCATGCCTCAATTAGGTCTTTTAAGGGTTGTATCGTGGTCGGGTTCACGGTTCGTGAAACAAAGGATATTTGGCTCAAATTATGATTTGTACCCGCCCCTTCTACGTGATGATCTCCGATCCTAAAGTTCAGTTAACTTGGCTCGAGCGCTCGCCTCTTCGAGAGGTATGTTGAATATTGGGAACAACTGGTTAAAGAATTCACAAGGTGTTTCGGAGTGACATTTACTCCTTTTTTGTTTCAGTGCCTGTATCTACACGACTTTGTCCTTGTTTGAGGATTTTTCTTTTTATATCCTTTCTTTTTCATTCTTTTGATTCCCTAATTTTTGCCTGGACTGACTCTTCAGAGTTCTTTTCGATTTTTCTTTTGAATTCCAGCGGGATGCCCTGATTTTTGCTTAAGTATTCGCTTTCCAGTTTCTCTTTTACTTAGCGGGCTTTCTTTTTTCTCTTATTTTTCGAAACAAGTCGTGCGACACAGGCTGTCTGGATTCATCCGAGAGGTTTATAACTGTCTCACTCCTGATTGGTGAGGTTTAACCATTGTGGTTGATGAGGTACGACCTCTGGGGAGGAATATGATGTGATTGGTCCACGAAAGACAACACTCCTCTATAAGACTTGAACGCTCGGTCAAGCTAACTGACAACTACCCTGCCCCGGGTTAAGATGTGAGGGTTTAAAAGTCCGAAAGAAACTCCTACTTCTCGGCTCGAAGTGGTTAACAAGGGATTTTCTTCCTTATCTCTCTGGTGTTTAGGGGATTTGAAACAATGCCTGTACATCATAGGCAAGGTTTTATCTGAAAGCATACGATCATCGATTATGAGTATTCAGTTTCGTCATCCTCCCTCCAATCTTTGCTAATCATAGTGATAAAGTGGAGTGAATAAAGTGCAAGTGTCAGTGCAATGCAGTAAATGAGTGACAACGACATGATTAATTCAGAAAAATGCATAGTCACTTTATTAATATTACCATTCGAAACAAACAATGTTTAACAGCAAGTAGTAACTAACAGAAAAGAAACTACAAATGCAAATGATAAAAAGTCCAAGGACTGCCAATGCTGAGGACGTCTGCCTGTCTGGACCACTGGCCTCTGGAAAAAACCCTCTGAATCTGCGAGCTCAAACAGCTGAGAGGTTGTCATGCACAACCAAAACTCCTTCTGGAAAAGAAATGCACCTTTTATCGATCAACTGTTGCACTTTTGCCTGAAAAGCTTTACAATCTTCAATTGAATGCCCTGGAGATCCACCATGATAACTACACTGAGCGTGGGGATTGTACCCAGGGGGTAAGGCTCTGGCACGGGCTTGAGAGCTTTGGGTTCCACCAAAGAATTCTGAATCAAATGTGGAAGAATCTGGCTATACGGCACAGGCACCGGATGAGAAGGAGCATTCCTTCGTTCCAAGATGTTACGAGGTCGGTTCTGATTCTGACGCTGATTCTGATAACCTCGGCCACGGGCTCGTGGATTTGCAAGAGGAGCGACATAAGGTTCCCGATGTGGTGCCCCAAGCACAATTGTCTGTCCAGAATAACGAGACACAAAAGATACTGACCGCTGAGAAGACGGAGAACCAACAGATTTCACGGATTCGACTTGAGGATACCCAACATCATTCATGATTGCATTGATCATAACTCCTTCTTCAGTTTGAAAGCTACAGAGAGATTCAGTTTCACTAGCCTGACCGCCTGAAACATTCTGGATTCTTCCAGTCTTAATGCCATACTCGATGCGCTCTCCTGCCCTTACCAATTCAGAGAAATTTGGTGCAACTCCAAGCATTCTTTCGAAGTACGAGCTCTGCAAGGAGTTTACGAACATGCCTTTTAACTCTTGGTCTAGAAGCGGTGGTTGCACTCTAGCAGCAAATTCTCTCCATCTCTGAACATACTTCCTGAAAGGTTCATTGCTCCCTTGAGACAATTCTTGCAGCTGCATGCGACTAGGAGCTTCATCAAGATTGTAGTCATACTGTTTCAGAAAAGCATTGGCTATATCCGCCCATGATCGGATCTGATCACTCTCTAACTGCATATACCAACTCAGAGATGCCCCAGTCAGACTATCTTGAAAGCAATGAATCATCAGCTCGTCGTTGTGCACGAACGAAGTCATTCTTCGGCAGAACATCACCAAATGTTGCTTCGGGCAACTATCTCCTTTGTACTTTTCAGACCTCGGCATTCTGAACATCGGAGGTAACACTAGGCCAGGAACCAGACACATGTCTGCAGCACTAGGGTTAACAGCGTCTTTACCTTTCAAGGCTTTGAATCTTTCATCCAATGCACGAAACCTTCTAGCATACACGGGAGCTAATGGGTCTTCAGTCTTTGCTATCGGGACCTCTCTTCGGGACTTTGGCACAGGGAAGGCAAAACCCTGGTAGTCTGAGATATCAACAGAAGGAGAACGTTCATCTCGGACAACAAACTGCTCACGTAGACCTCGGTCTTTAACAGATGGTTGTACAAGCTGAGCTGCAGTAAGGTTGTTCACTTGCGGCAAATCTTCGTCATGCGTAGATCCATACAAAGGATTGGACGTCACAGTGAAACCTAACAAGGTATCAACAAACTGGAAGCTGCTCTCTGACATAGCTACCAACAACTGTCAACTGACTTTACTGCTTGACTTTGATCAAATCTGCTTCAGCCCCTTGGTCGTCTTCAACACTCACCTTCAGAATCAAAACAACGGCCGGATAAGAGCTCTGACTAGCTGGCGAATGACATGCAATATGATGCAGGAATGTTCATGCAAACGCAATGCAAGATGCAGCAAACACGGGATCACAGCCCCCACAAAGCTCTGATTGCTGCTGCGCTGATGACGGAATAAGTCTGCTCTGACGAGAGAAAACCAAGATATCGGGTAGGCTGGAAGTCAAGTTTCCTGCAAAAACCCTCCCACTCACGGGTATGGACCTAAACTGACACAAGTTCGGCATCCTATGCGTTCATCAGCGTCACAGACTTTCAAGAGGGGTGATACGATACCCAGAAGGTGTGGCATCACCAGCTCATGAAGCGGCCTCACTTAGCTGAATCACAAATGATCGGTCCCCAGAGTCGACAATCCACCAAACCAGCAACCGTCTCAACCCAAAGGGTTGAAAGAGAAGCCAACCGGGAGAACCTCGTCTGAGCGTGGATTTCATGAGACACTAGTGCCTACAAAGCAAGCACGCGCCCACTAATTTCCACTCTAAGTCTATGGTGCACTCAAGCCTGGTTCTGGCTTCTCACTCATCAGAGCTCCCATCCCACAACAGCACAATAGCAACAGATAATAATACAGTACGGGAAATGTAAATACATCAGTAAAATACAACACAAAAATAAACACCCACAGACACGCAAACAAGCGTTAGGATTGACTCTCTCAGGGGACGTTGGATCCCCAAACTGACTCGCTCACGGGACGTTGGATCCCTAGGAAACTATGAAGTCCCCAGCAGAGTCTCCAGCTGTCGCTTGCGCGAAAATAAGGTGCCGGAAAAACAGAAGAGTCGCCACCTTTCGTTATTTATCCCTCAGGGCGGGAAAGGAAACGATCGGAAAAACCTTACGAAAAAGGGTAAGACAAGGTCATCGCAACCATTGTCTGGGTTCGGGAGTCGGTTACGCAAGGGGAAGGTATTAGCACCCCTCACGTCCGTCGTACTCGACGGGATCCACGCTTGTTTGGTTTGTCTACGGGTGAAAAACAATCTATCTAAGGCTGCTAAATCTAAACGGGAAAGAAATTGACTCGATATAGCGTCGCACTCTATGCCTACGTATTCTCATCAGAGAAAATCAGAGTCAACGTAGTTCGGGAAACTACGGGTTAGGTTGCTCGGCAAGACGTCGCGTCTTGGGCCTACGTATTCTCATCAGAGAAATCAGAGCATGACGTAGTTCAGGCTAACTACGGCTAGACAGGGGTGTTCTCGGTCACACGGGGGTGAGAGATTAAGTTGACGATACTAGCGTACGCATTCTAGCAGTTAGGTGGACGCTGCTCGACCATTGGAGACTTAGGCGTACCTGTTTGCGGTAGAACGGACGTAGTATGTCGGGTTTCGAGGTATGGGAACCTACGGGAACTAGAACTACGGTCTGGTCTCAAATGCACTCGGGCAAGAGAAAAGGATAACATTAGTCGTCAGCGGGAAAGTCTCGATCGCACAGCAGCGAGAGAACAAAAAGTTAGTTGTTAGTGTGCTCGCTAGGACATCGCATCCTATGCCTACATATTCTCATCAGAGAAAATCAGAGCAGCTGTAGTTCAGCCTAACTACGGGTAGAACGGGGACCACAGCACAAATCTCATTTTATTAATATTCGGAAAGTTACAATGATAAAGTACAGGAAAATAAACTCCTAAAAATCCTATCCAACTATCATGGAAAATCTACTGGAAAATAGTCCCCTAACAAGTGGACATTTAAATCTACTTCTAAAAGAAAAGAAACTCCTAAAATAAACTATATCCTAAAAAGAAAATAGTAAAATGCTATGAGCTAATATAATATTTCTATTATTTTTTGTATCACATATTCTTTTCTTTAAAAATCTAAACAAATGCATATAAAGAAAATAAAAACAAAGGGGGGTGCAAACTGCAGCTAGGGGTGCAACAAAAACAATACAAGGAATTGGGCCCAGCCCACTAAGAATACAAACAAAAAAATGCTGGGAGGGGGTGCGCTAATGAAACAGGGAGTGTAGCCAGAAATTGCTTCAGGGCCCAGCCCAATAACCAATCCATAACACAAAACAGAAACGGAGGGTGAATGAAGAAAACAGAGGGGTGTACGGATGGAAAACAATAGGGCCCAAGGCCCAATCCACACAACCCTTCCTCTTCCTCGTTCCAACTCTCAGAAACCCTAATCTTGACTTCTCAACACACTGTTCATGTGTAGCGGTAAAAATCGTGAGTGTAAGTTATTGACTAACTTAACTCAAAGAAAACAAGAGTCGCCACCGCACTTTTATTTTATCCAAATAAAGGAAAGGAAAAAGAGCGAACAAAACCAAAGAGTTCTAAAATAAGAACACGAGACAGAGATCGGGGTAAGGGGGTTGGTTACGCAATGGGAAGGTGTTAGCACCCAAAACGTCTATAGTACTCTATAGGAGCCCTTTGAAATATTTACGCTTTTTGGTTTGAAAATGGTTTGTTTGAAAAGAGATTGGGGAGATGAGAAGAGAATTATTTTTTATATTTTTGTGTTTGGAGAGACTTATCGTCTCATGCCTACGTACCCATAAAGTGCAATATGGAATCAAAACCCCGTAGTTCGTGGTACAAATGACAAAATTTTGTTGGTTTTGATTGATTTTAGATGTTCAAACAAGTCGTCATTTCAAGGAGAAAACTGCGACTATCCACCCACGAGTATTAAGACAACATTTGCGTCACATAAAGATGGAGGATTTGCTTGGATTATCAACAAGACTATCACTCAACATCAACGTGGAAAATGTCAAAGTCTTAATAATATGGGGAATAGGAGATTTACATCTCAACTATAGAAATGAATCATGTCTAAACTTTATGAAAAGTTTTAAAGTGAAAAGTGCATAAAGGCACAAAAAGAGTTGATGAGTTTTTGTATTTTTTATGTCTTTTGAAATTGGTCAAAGCATGATTAACATTGATTGACTTTTATTAAGAAAAACAAAGTTTAAAAATCACTTGACAAAAGTCAAGGTTTTATTACGAAAAGCGGTTTGGAAGTTTGAAACCAAGAAGATTTTGAAAGAGGGAGAAAGTTTTGAAAATTTAAGAAGGGGAGGAGATGAAGTGACTATCCTAAAAAACAAAATAAGAGCTAGAGATAAGAAAGATCTAACCGACTTGTAGCACACTCCAAAGCAAGCAAAAAGATTTCTATCCGATTTAAAGCATAAGCCAAGGATCGAGCCAAATAAAGGCTAAGATTCAAAATACTCCAAGCATAGGGAAGAAAGTCCTAATCCTAAGTCCAAAATGTCCATGAAGTCCCAAGGTCTAAGAATGGTCCAAGAGTATAACCACAAAATTAATAGCACCAAATTTTTTAGATGTTTTATCCTTTATTAGTGTTTTGAAAAAAGTATGGTCCAAGTGGACAAAAGAAAAAAAAATGACATAAACATAAACAAAGATATGGTATGTAATGATAAAATGGAAGCATAAAAGTAAAAAATAAAGAGTAAGAAGAGAATATAAACAAAATTAAACAAGAATATTGTTAGTGAATTAGTGGTTAGTGGTTAGAACATATGATCAATGATGATTAATTCTTGCACTTAGACCAAGATTAATGAAAATTCATTAGAGGATTGATAGAATCAAAGCCTCCTAACAATGATTTTCATAGGTATTGGAATTAAGACAAGCAACTAAACATACTTGGACTTTTAAACGTAAGTTTGAGCCACGAATGATCATTTTCCGATTAAGGGACAATTTAGCGCTATGTTAAGCAATCGTAATCGGGTTTATGTAGAAACCACGACTATCTGAGGCCGGTCAATAAAATGTTAGTGTTAATACATGTTAGAGAAATGATATATAAATCACCCTCCTAAAACATGCCACACAAAAAGAAAAGAGGTAATGATCTCATCATAATCAAGATTTTTAATTAATTAATCAAAGGTAATCTATCACTATTCCAAAGTAAGGAGAATTATCTCAATGATTATTCGTCCATAGTTTTGAAATAATGAAGATTAATCAACCTTGATAATCAACAATCTATGATCCATAGATTTCATCGATCAAAAATAAAAAGAAGAAAAAAAAAGAAAATGAAATCACAATTTGAATCTCGAATCGATTAAATTATCGTCAATATCAATCACCTCTCTTGGTGGATAAAATCAACACCCAAAGTCCATTGATATTGATGAAATCTTATCAACACCAAGATCCAAAACAATCAACACTTAATCAAAATATTTTCAAATAATTTTTTAATGCTTTCTTTTTTTCAAGAATATTATTATTAGTTTATAAAAAATAAACTAATAACAATATAAAAAAAAAGAAAAGATAAAAAAAAAAGAATAAATAAATGACAAAAACAAATTAAAAGGAGAAAGAGAAACAGAAACTTCATCTTCTCCTTTCTTCTTCACGGTAACTTCTTCGCACCATTTTTTCTCGAGCTCAAAGCTTGCTTAGATCAAAGCGACGGGATGCGAAAATTACATCGAACAGATCGAAATCAAAAGCTCTTCACAATGGTACCAACAATTCAGAGAATCACAACAAAAGATAACGGATCGAAAATGACGGTGAAGCTCAATCTACCTTCAAACTCAGGTAAGAAATCAATCCAAGCTTCTTCTTGCTTCTCTTCTTCTTCTGAACGAATTCTGGTTCGAAATTGATCTGTGTTTGAGGTTGATTTGAAGTTAATTTGGTGGAATGAAGTATGAGAAGAGAATGAACGAAGGTTTTTCTGGTAGTGAAGAATTGAGGAAGAAAATCAGCAGAGATTTTTTGGCTTGAAAAGCTTGAAGAATAGAGTGAGGGATGAATTCTATTTATAGATGAGAATGAGTGAAAAAATGATTTGCAGTTTGTGAGAATTTTCTGCCGTTTTGAAGTAGGTGTGTTGTGCGTGATATTTTTCTTTTGCTGGTATTTGACATGTCGTTTTGCAATTTTTCTCTTTGTAGCTCATTACATGTTATTCTTTCTTTTCACTTTTCAACTCACTTGGGTGACGTGGATTATTTTTCAGCTGGCTCATATGCTATTTATTTTTTGTTTCAGCTTGTGAATATGGCTTGGTTAATGGCTCACATTCAGTTTGCACGGCTTGGTCTACGTGATAAATTTCCTTCACCCTGTTGCAAGTGGCTCGTTTGAAACTCCTGATGCTAACTACAGAACTCATTAACATAGCTCTCGACTTGAGCAACAACTGTGCGAAAGTTACGCAAGGCATCATATTGTTCAAAAGATCCCAGTAATTCAGAAATACCGGTGGCGGATGAAAGATTTACTTCATTCAGTACATTGCCTGTTAGGGCAGCAAGTAATCTTAACAATTTAGTTTTCCCCGAGCATGATGGGCCAACCAAGATACATAACCATTGACGCTCTACGCAAAGAGCTGCAGCTTCCAAACTTTGACAGAGTTTAGGTTGTACCAGGAGATGACTGCTAGAGGTAGTATAAGATTGGGTGATATTCCTCTTAATAGCAACATTCCCCACAAATAAATTATCTGAATTGAGTTGAACACGAGGATATGGATTTACAGATGGCGTCGCCTTAAATACCTCCTTGAAGACCCGTAAGACTTCTTTGCGATCAGCTGCCGTACGCATTCTTTGAATATAAACAATGTTCAAGAAGGAATGTAATGCCTCCAAATGCTTAGGTGCACCTTCAATTAAAGCATTTATGGAACTGTAAGAAGCATCCTGCAAATTCCCAGCTTTTTGTCCATTACCAGATGACAAGGAAGCAATTTTTGATACATCCTCTGTTTTCTTACAATCATTGCCAGTCCTACAGTGCTCTTCATCAGTAACTGCAGCAGGGGATCCGTCGCCTTCATCAGAGCCAGTCAATACATCTTTAAAATCATTACTCTGCCAAGATTTTGTGTTAACATCAGAGCCAATATTGGCTCGATCAAAGTCACTCTTTTCCTTTAAACCGTGATCAAACTGATCATGCTGCTCTGAAAGAACAGGAGAAGCAACTCTACTATTCATGATTGTAGGTTCATCAAAAGAACCAGCACTGGCCCTTTGAGCAGGACTTCTACCTTGGTTTGGAATTTTAACAATTAGCTTGGGAGTATTCCCTTCATGAGAAATTTTATCAAGTGCTTTTTCAATTAATCCAGATTGAGATTTTCTCTCTGAAGTTAAACTTTTGTGCAAGGAGGACTTCCTACTTGACCGACTTTCCCTTTGCCCTTTGGATGAAGTTGAACCTAGGAGTCCATTGATAGATTTCCGATGCCGTGAAGAGCCGCCTGATAACTTATTTGCACTCATTGCAGTAGAGCTTCTGGCATCCTCCTTTCCTGAAAGACCCCCAGTTCTTGCATGGTCACTAGAACAAGATTGACTGTTGTTGAAAGATTGACTGTTGTTGTGAGATTGACTAGAACTACTACTTTTCTCATCCTTTGCATTGGCGATAGGAATGTCGGAACTGCCATTGACAGCGGCAACCTGGGGCTGTCCATCTTTTAAGTTCGTAATTGCAGATACAGGCGAAGGCACTGGTTTTGCATGTCCTGGAAATGCAGATGTTGATGCAGATTTAGGTGTGTTCTCACCCTGGACAATCTTCAAGGAAGAAGTTTTAGATGTAGAAATCTGTGTAACTGAACTCTTCATGGCAACATCAGATGACACACCTGAATGTCTATTCCCACCTTGACCAACATCAGCAACCCGTGACTTGGCAGGACAGGGGGAACTGGGACCAGAACCAGACTTTCCATCCTTTATGTTCATTTCAGCTTCAACGCGTTTCTTCCATGTGTCAACTAAACCTCTAGCTTTCCTCTGAATTTCAAAGTTTTATGGGTTCGCAAATGATTCACAGATTTACCGATGTTGCACATCTTAAGAGCCTGTAGATTGACCGGGACCTTATCAAGTGCCCGAAGTAATACTGTGAGAAATTCCTCAACAGATTTATCACCATCCCTAGACCCAGTACCATCACCGTTCTTTCCTTTATGGACCTCTTGGAGCCATTCATCAAATACAGGTAAACCCCTCTGCTGCACAAACTGACTAAGACAATCAAGTCTATTTGTTGCTGCAATAACTGCTGCAAGCAATGACCGGCTAGCTAAATCTATCTTCTTTTCATTTCTATCACGAACTATCAGCTGCACAAACTTTTCGACTCCTTCAGCATCAACAAGCCCTCCCTTTTGTTCTGCAAACCATTACCTTTATCAACTAATTTACCATCATCAATTTTACCGCCCCGATCATCCAGCATTCTCTCATCATTTGCAATTCCACCATCCAACAGTTTGCGAAGGAAATCATCATCAAACAACCCAAAACTTTCCAAACTAGTAACAAAACCACTAGCACCAGAAGCAAGCAAACTCGAAGCCTCGGCATACGACAAGTTTTCCCCCACAAACGATGCAAAGATAGGTATCTTCACATTCTCTACTACATTACCAATTTCCTGATTTAAACCTTTCAGATCACCACCACCATATATAAGAAAATCAGCACCTTCAGACTTAGAAGCATTTACAGCAGCATCTACAGTTTGAACAAATCTAGCCACCAACGGAAGAACCACCAAGTTACTATTGGAACCTAACATTGTATTTCTAGCAACAACAGTAGGAAGACCTTTGTCGGAGAGTAAAACAACACTGGTGGCGGCAGCGGCAGCGATATCTACACGTTCGGCGACTAACAAATACGCGCGGTCACGAACGATTGATTTCAACATGCAAGCGGCGTCGCCACGTATAGTAATTAATACAGTTTGTAGATGATGTAGAATCACAATAAAATATGCAGCTTCACACTTGGCCTGGTTTACTCTCCCATGTCTGAGTGCTTCCGGAGGTAAATTGGCATACTTTAGAAAGGCTGAAGCATGACCTCGCCACCAGTTATCACCTTCCAAAGCAGGGCGTCTGTTGCGTGACTTAGTGACTGTCAACAACAAACTTTGCAAGCATCTCATCAGTGACTGGATCAACCACATCCTTCACAACACAGAGGATCTCAAAACGAGAAATAATAGGATCTGTCAATTCAACATTCTGCGTAAACAATTTTGAAGAATCATATCTTCCTCCAATTGGATTTGCAGCATCAATGACAGAACAGCGTGCCTGAAGAGATGTGACAATTCCAGCTAACAACACTTCTTTGAGTCATATCATCAAACACATGGCGTGCTTGCTCAACACCACCTTGATTCGCATAAAAATTGATCAAATTAGTGTTAACAAACACGTCTGAGCAATAACCTTTTGCCAGAACAGTCGCATGCACCTGCTCCCCTGTCCAACATGACACGTGATGCTGAAAATCACGTTTTTTCTAGATTATTTTTCTTCTGGTGTATTCAACTAGTAAGTCCCTGTGTCATCTCAAATAAGGGTTGGTAAATTGCAGCATTTGAATGACAGAGTAGCCGAAGCTCCATTTGTAGTTTGTCAAATATATCCTCTTCAATATCCACACTACCAGCATCACGACTAATGTCCTCTATATTGTGAGCTTCGTCAAATATCACGATGGCTCCTTTAATATCCACATCCATAGCTCCATGAATGACTGGATCAACTGTGCATCATCTGACATAGAACAGACAGCATAATGAGAGCAACCTTTTACTGATTGTCCAACTTTAATTATCAGCAGTCCTTCAACAAACTTCAAGTATGATAACAGCAGTCCTTCAACAAAATTCAAATATGATAACAGCAGTCCTTCAACAAAATTCAAATATATTATCTCAGCAATAAAACATGACTCTCTTGACATTCTCCTTCAGCGCAGGCCACAGCTCTTGGGGTCATACTCTTTTTCCATTAGTTTAAAGAGTGCATCTCACGTCAGAACAGGTGAAGCAGAGAAAAAAAAAACAGGAAATAAGTGAAATCATGCCAACTTGCCACTTCTCTGCAGAAGATGACACACTACTGCCAATTTGTTTGACAAGTAAACTATCCACGTCTCTTGAATCGTCATTAACATCCAACTCCATATCTACAATCCTGCTTTTACTTATGTCATGTGAGCAAGAACTTTGCATGCTGTCGGTAGAAGCTGTATCTTGCATGATCTTATCAGATCGAAGACTTGTCAAATGCCGAGAATAACCATCATATAGATTAACAAATTCTTTCAAAAGTCTCTCCACAGATTGGATAACCTCGTTAAACGGAACAAAGTCCAGATTCTGATCCCTCCATTCACAAAAATATAGGTGATGAAAGAAAACGATGAACCAAAGTGGCGAGAGAACCTGTATGGTCTTGTTTGTGTATGCAAAAATGAAAATGCAATATGGGATCTTAGGGGTAAAAAATTTGGGTATTACAGCTGCCCCTATTTAAGATTCTTCTATAGGGAGATATGAAGATTGACATCTTTGTCTCGACCAGATAGAAGAGACTTAAATATAACAATAAACCCAATTTTTGGCCCTAAGAGACCACAAAATGATATGGTTATGCTAATGATATGCGAACATAAGACTTCTGTGGGGAAATAATGCCACAGGAGACAAACAAAAGCTCGGGAGAAAAAGAGAGACTCCACATGAGAAAACAAAAAAGCAAGATCCTATTCCGATAAGGGAAAGGAAACGACTCAATGGGGGAAGAGATACCAACCGCCAGTTACTGGGCGAAGATATTCGAACCGAAAATAATAGGTAAAATACTTTCTACTGGTTACTGAGTAGAAAATAAGTGCAAAAACACAAGAGAATTGTTATCTACCAGTTACTGGGTAGAAAACAAAGAAATGTATTACTTATTACCAGTTACTGGGTAAAAAGTAATCCACTCGTTGAGATATAATCAACTACCTGTTACTGGGTAGGAAAAGAAGCAACGCCAACTACTGGTTACTGAGTAGTTTAGCGGGAATAATAAACTTGAATGAAAGGGGTTACCAACTATCGGTTACTGGATAGGGTAAACAATATGTCAACTACCTGGTACTGGGTAGGACGGGCTCGACTACCTGTTACTGGGTAGGAGAAAAAGATATATCATTAGCTACTTGTTACTGAGCAGCTCCAAACACACAACAAACTTCTCAAATAAAGAGACAACCATTTGTTGGAAAAAGATATTAACAACTCTGTCGGGGATCTTTAAAAGAGATACGAGCAGGTTGAACCATGCAATAGAATTCTCATTGGGAGCTATTCCACAGAAATTCCAATTGACAGAAAAGCTGATTGGATAAAGATCCATCATTTCACAATAAATTTCTCTGTTGAGGATGAACTAGAGAAATGTTATTTATTGCGAAGGTAAATTTCTGGAGATTACACAAGCTGCTCAAATAAAGAGGCTTCCACATGAAGTTGCGTAAGTAATTGCCAAGAGAGTGTTATCAAAACACTACTGGGAGAATCAAATCTTCATCTTCTGATGGGGATCAATAACAGATTCTGCCGAGGAAAATAAATCCTCAAAAATACCTTCTCGTCATCCTGGTTCCACAGCCCAGGGAAAACTAAAGTAACTGCTGCAAGAGACCAAAGTTCAATCCAGGAACAAACTGGAAAGAAACGGTCAAACAGGACTCGACCCAATGAGGAAATAACTCAACTGGGGAACAATTCCATCCAGATAAAAAACTGGGGAGGAAAGCTAAACAAAGCATCTTCCACGAGGCATAAACTCAGTGGGGAATTAAAAATGATAGGTATTTTCTGCTTAGGAGTCGACATTCTAATGAATAGAGGACATACGCATTCTGCGAGATAACAACATCGGGAAAAGGGAAATACCAACAAAAATGCAGGATGCACAATGCAACAAAGACATGCTATGCTCAACCAAAATGAATGCGCATGCAATGAGTATGAATATGCTGATAAATCAGACAAAAAAGGGCAAACAGAGGGTGAACAAAACACCACAACACCACTAAAATACTCGGCTAATCTCTGCGAGTTAGAGATATCATTGGAGATCGTGCTGGGGATCAGCAACGGAAAATCTTCAACCATCAATAATTCAACAAAAGGGAACAACAATATGAACTCCGCTTTGAGAAAAAAAAACTGTTGGAGAAAAACATAGCAACACAAATCTTCCAACCCTGCCAGGGGAATAAGAAGTTAACATCATAGCAAAAAGTCAAACTGTGGGGGATTTTAAATCAACACACAATCATAAGGTGAGTGAAAACCCGACGGGTGACTGCTATGTCAACACTTCTCAACATTGTTTTCTACTTGGGGAATAATCCAAAGCAAATGTGCATAACCTCCGCTAGGAATCATCAAAGACAAATCTCTGCCTGGGCAAAAACATCAAGGAGAAGTGGTCTTCAAATTTCTCCACTGCCCAATCATAATCTGGTTAAATGAATAAAACATATCCATCATTTGAATCAAGACTTTGCTGTGGAAAACCGTTCAACACTCGTCTGGTTTATCCAAAGAAACAAAACTCTGCTAAGGGAATATCAGCAAACTCTACTGAAGAGACCTCAATATAGCTCAAATGGGGAAACATCAACACAACTCTACTGGGGAGCCGCCAATAAATTCTACCAGAGAGGCAAGAAAGAACCCTGCTGAAGAGAACACTTACGCTTTTCGCTTCAAGATTCTACCATTCTTGGGATTACTGTTGACATTCTTTCTTTTATTTTCACAAATCAAAGAAAAATGTTTTTATAATTTTCAAAATTTAAATCAATTATTCACATTTGTTTCAAAAATCATCATCAAAAATAAAATGAAATTCTGTAAACAGAAACAAAATAAGAATTGCAAACAAAGGGACAAAGGCCCAAATTATATTGATAGAATGGTAGTCCGCAAATGGCGTAACTCCATGGATCGTTACAAAGTTTGAAAAATGGTAAGTACAATGGAAAGCTCTACATTGAAATACAATGACCATTATTCTCCCTAACAACTTTGAATTCCAATTGTGCTTGAGACTTCAGCGGAGAATATCTGAAGTAAAACCTTTGATAGGAAATGTTGCTTCAAACGATCAAGACTGGCCAGATGCAGTTACTTGCCATGATCCCTAACTTTTGCCTAGATTGCCCTCTCGGGTTTTCAATCTACCGGGATAATTATTTCTGTTTTGTCTCTAATTTTTGCCTGGACCGCCCTTTCGGGTTTTCAATCCACCGAGACGCTCATTTTTGCCTAAGTCGCCCTTTCAGGTTTTCAACTTAGCGAGCTGTTCTTTTATTTTTTAGGCGAAGTATTTCTTGACTGCATCGGCATTCACAGGACGAGTGAACTCTTCTCCATCCATAGTTGTAAGAATTAATGCACCGCCAGAGAAGGCTCTCTTAACAACATATGGGCCTTCATAATTAGGAGTCCACTTGCCCCTAGAATCAGTAGTAAAAGTCGAGATCTTTTTGAGCACGAGGTCACCTTCTCTGAACACACGGGGTCGAACCTTCTTATCAAATGCTTTCTTCATTCTTTGTTGATATAATTGGCCATGACACAAAGCCGTCATTCTTTTCTCTTCAATCAGATTCAACTGGTCGTATCTACTTTGACACCATTCAGCCTCAGCCAATTCAGTTTCCATCAAAACTCTCATAGAAGGGATTTCAACCTCTATCGGGAGCACTGCTTCCATGCCATAAACAAGAGAAAAAGGGGTTGCCCCTGTTGAAGTGCGAACGGATGTACGATACCCATGCAGAGCAAAAGGAAGCATATCATGCCAATCCTTGTATGTAACAACCATCTTTTGAATAATTTTCTTAATGTTCTTATTAGCAGCTTCAACAGCCCCATTCATCTTGGGTCTATAAGGAGAAGAATTATGATGCTCGATCTTAAACTCATCGCATAATTCCTTCATCATCTTGTTATTTAAATTCGACCCATTATCAGTGATGATCTTGCTCGGAACACCATACCGACAGATGATTTGATTCTTGATAAACCTGACCACTACTTGCTTGGTCACATTTGCATATGACGTCGCTTCAACCCATTTGGTAAAATAGTCAATAGCCACCAATATGAAACGGTGTCCGTTTGACGCTTTAGGCTCAATCATTCCAATCATATCAATGCCCCACATTGAAAAAGGCCATGGAGAAGAGATAACATTGAGAGGAGTTGGAGGCACATGAATCTTGTCAGCATAAATCTGGCATTTATGGCACTTTTCACATATTTACAACAGTCAGATTCCATTGTCAGCCAATAGTAACCTGCCCTTAACATCTTCTTAGCCATCGCGTGTCCATTGGCATGGGTGCCAAAGGATCCTTCATGGATTTCTTTCATCAACATATCTGCTTCGTGTCTATCCACGCATCTGAGCAAGATCATGTCATAATTTCTCTTATACATCACATCATCATTCAAGAAGAAACTACCAGCCAATCTTCTCAAAGTTTTCCTATCCTTCTTGGATGCCCCAAGTGGGTACTCTTGATTCTGAAGAAAGCATTTAATATCATAATACCATGGTTTATCATCAACAACTTCTTCAACTACAAACACATGAGCTGGTCTATCAAGACGCATCACATCAATCTTTGGCACATCATTCCAATGATTTACCACAATCATGGAGGATAAAGTCGCTAAAGCATCTGCCATTTGATTCTCTGCTCTTGGTATATGGTGAAACTCAACTTTATTGAAGAAAGTTGACAACCTCCTTGCATAATCACGATAAGGAATCAAATCAGGTTGACGTGTCTCCCATTTCCCTTTAATCTGATTAATCACTAAAGATGAATCTCCATATACATCCAGAATCTTGATTCTTAAATCGATAGCTTCTTCCAAGCCCATAATACACGCTTCATACTCAGCCGCATTATTTGTGCAATTGAAAACCAACCTTGCAGTGAAAGGAATATGAGAACCATGAGGAGTAACAATAATTGCACCAATACCTCTGCCATATTCATTAACCGCCCCATCAAAAATTAAACCCCAACGGGATCCAGGCTCAGGTCCTTCTTCATGTAATGGCTCCTCACAATCTTTAACCTTTAGATACATCACATCCTCGTCAGGAAAGTCAAACTGAATAGGTTGATAATCATCAATTGGCTGGTGTGCCAAATGATCAGCCAAAACACTTCCTTTTATCGCCTTTTGAGTTCGATACTCGATATCATATTCTGATAACAACATTTGCCAACGAGCAATCCTCCCAGTTAAAGCAGGCTTTTCAAAGATATACTTGATTGGATCCATTTTAGATATCAACCAAATTGTACAATTCAACATATACTGACGGAGGCGCTTGGCAGCCCAAGCTAGAGCACAACATGTCTTTTCAAGCATCGTGTACCGAGACTCACAATCAGTGAATTTCTTACTCAGATAATAAATGGCAAATTCTTTTCTCCCAGATTCATCTTGTTGACCCAGAACACAACCCATAGACTCTTCTAGCACGGTCAAATACATGATCAAAGGTCTTCCTTCTACGGGAGGAGACAAAATAGGAGGTTCAAGCAGATACTCTTTAATTCTTTCGAAAGCTTTCTGACAATCTTCTGTCCAGACACAACCCTGATCTTTGCGGAGAAGTTTGAAAATCGGTGCACATGTGGCAGTCATATTGGATATAAATCGAGAGATATAGTTCAAACGTCCCAAGAATCCTCTTACTTGTTTTTCTGTTCTGGGTGCAGGCATCTCCTGTATAGCTTTAACTTTACCAGGATCGACTTCAATGCCTTTTTGACTGACAATAAAGCCTAACAATTTTCCAGAACGAACACCAAAAGTGCATTTATTAGGATTCAGACGGAGCTTAAACTTTCTCAAACGTTGAAACAACTTCAATAAATTTTTAATATGATCTTCTTCAGTCTTCGACTTACAAATCATATCATCCACATAGACCTCAATTTCTTTATGCATCATATCATGGAACAGGGTGGTCATAGCTCTCTGGTACGTTGCACCAGCATTTTTTAAACCGAAGGGCATCACTCTGTAACAGAATGTTCCCCAGGGTGTAATGAATGTTGTTTTTTCCATATCCTCAGGTGCCATCTTTATTTGATTATAACCGGAAAATCCATCCATAAATGAAAAGATATTGAACTTAGCAGTATTATCTACCAACAAATCAATGTGTGGTAGTGGAAAATCATCTTTTGGACTTGCTTTATTCAAATCTCTATAGTCAACGCACATTCGGACTTTTCCGTCTTTCTTTGGAACAGGCACGATATTGGCCACCCATTGAGGATATTCTACGGTCACAAGAAAACCAGCATCAATCTGCTTTTGAACCTCTTCTTTAATCTTCACTGCCATGTCAGGATGAGTTCTTCTCAATTTCTGCTTCACGGGTGAACATTCAGGCTTTAATGGCAAATGGTGCTCCACAATACCGGTATCAAGACCAGGCATGTCTTGATAGGACCAAGCAAACACGTCAACATATTCTCTAAGAAGCTCTACCATCCTCTTCTTAACATCTGACTGAAGCAGTACCCCAATCTTGACTTCTTTTTTATCATCATCGGAACCCAGATTAACCAATTCCACCGGCTCTTCATGAGGCTGAATGGCCTTCTCCTCGTGCTCAAGCAATCGAGAAATCTCATCAGGAATTTCTTCAATATCCTCCTCTTCCGCTTCAAACACAGGGAACTCAAAGTTGGGAGGGGGCATATGGTCATTGTTTCCAATGGGTTTAACAATCAATCTGCACAATGATTTTATGTTTGATTTTAGAATATGAACAAAAAAAAAAAATGAAAATATTATGCAGATAAGAGTGATTATAACATTATTATACTTTTTTTTCGGTTTTTTATGTTACCATTTTTCAGAAGTAAAGCAAAAAAGGAAAAACAACATATGGATAAACAGAAAAACATTTTATTGATGATGATAAAAGTTGAAACAAAGCCCTCACAAATTCACTTTCACCTTGGGCAGAGTGAAAGGATTTTTGAAAGAAACAAAAACAAATTACTTTGAAACATGAACAACAGTAGGAACATCAACAGCGATCCAATTCTGGCATATCAATCCACGTGTCACAAAGTTGGGCATTTCTTCCTCTTGGTCATCTTCAAGAATTGCAGCTGTAGAATGATCTTTGCAATGGATGAACCCAGCACTTCGAAAGACTTCATGAATACTCTTCAGCTCTTTTTGGGTTGAACCAGATGTAAAACCCAAACCAGCTCTATCTTTTTTCTCAGCAACTTCAATGATTTGGCCCCATCCATCAGCTTGGCCATTATCCACTGCACGTTGTGCATCTTTTAAAGAAGACATGGACACCCCATCCTTCTTAACAGCTTTATCAACCACAGAAAGAGCCTGAAACGGAGTTCCAATATCCTCTTCCGCATCGATATAAGAAAAAGACGACAAACTGCTTACCAACATAGCCTGTTCTCCACCAACAACGACAAGTTTACCATTCTGCACGAATTTTAACTTTTGATGCAGTGTCGAAGTAACAGCTCCAGCTTCATGGATCCATGGGCGTCCTAGAAGACAACTGTAAGCAGGACGAATATCCATGACTTGAAAAGTGATCTGGAAAAAACACGGACCAATCTTGATAGGGAGATCAACCTCTCCAATCACGGTTTTCCTTGATCCATCAAAGGCTTTCACAATGACCCCACTGAACCTCATAGGAGTACCTTGATAAGATAATCTGGACAAAGTAGATTTTGGCATCACATTCAACGATGACCCAGTATCAACCAGCACATTGGATAGAGCGTCTTCCTGGCAATTCATGGAAATATGGAGAGCCAAATTATGATTTCTTCCATGATCGGTCAACTCTTCATCACAAAAACTCAGATTATTACACGCAGTGATATTGGCAACAATGCTATCAAACTGATTAACAGTCACATCATGATCTACATAAGCTTGTTCCAATACTTTCTGCAACGATTCACGATGGGCCTCAGAGCTCATTAACAGAGATAAAACAGATATTTTTGACGGTGTATGTAACAATTGATCCACCACATTATATTCACTCTTCTTGATCAATTTCAATACCTCATCATTATCTGACTTCTGATTTACATCACTTGATTGACCAGACTCCACAGTAGTCCTCAACTGAATTTGCTTACTCCCAGTATCTTCACTTGTCTTTGAAGGCACATTATCAAATACTCGACCACTTCTGGTTACACGTCCGACATCAGCAATAGTCACAACTGAGGGAAGAGAAGGAATGGGAACCTCTTTTCCATCCTCCAACATAGTAGCATTGTATTTGTAGGGAACAGCTTTATCGGATTCATACGGCGTCGGGCCAGGCAAACGGATAACCAAAGGCGTCACAGCAGATTTCTGACTGCTGTAAGAAATTACAACCCGCTCAGGAATATTGAAACGTGGGACTATGACATTCACCTCGTTCTCCACTTCATTTCTGTTTGCAGTAACCTGAATCAAATTCTCATCCATCATCTTTTGTAAGTCCCTTTTTACAATCACACACCCTCGAGGGTTCACAGAACAAATACAACAGGCGACATAATCATGCTCAATATCATGGAATTCACTCAAAGTAGCATGCATTTCAACAAGCGATCTCCGAATCCAGCGAATGTCGAAAATACGGTATGTACCAGGACAACCATATACCATATTAACAGTTGCATTACCATGTTTAGGAAACGGATTTGATTGCACATTAGGGTTGGTATCTTCTAAAGACAGAATACCGCTTTTTACGAGCTTTGCAACTTCATGCTTCAGAGGATAGCAATTTTCGATATCGTGTCCAGGGGCACCTTGATGAAATGCGCAATGAGCATCTGGCTTATACCACCATGGAATTTCAGTTGGAACAGCCGGCGGATCACGAGGTTGAACCAAATTATTCTTTATTAAAGCCGGAAAGAGCTCAGTATACGTCATTGGAATGGGATCAAATTGTGTTTTCCTCTGTGTACGACCTTGTTGAGTTGTCTTCTCTTGGAAACGTGGTTGATAACTTGCAGTAGCTTGAGCGGTAGGGGTGTTACTGACAACAGGCATAACAGATGCTACTTGTTGCTGACGACGACTACCATTGTTGTTCACAACTCTGCGTCTTCTAGACCTTTCCTGAGATATAGCATTAGTTTCTCCCTCTTTTTTCTTAGGGAACCCAACACCAGGTTTTTTTGTACTTCCAGAATTTCCTTCTTTTATCAGACGTCCCTCGCGGACAGCTTCCTCTAGTCTCATCCCCATATTAACCATTTCTGTGAAATCACTAGGAGCGCTCGCAACCATCCTTTCATAGTAAAATGAATCCAGAGTCTTCAGAAAAATCTTGGTCATTTCTTTCTCTTCAAGCGGAGGGCTTATCTGAGCTGCAATCTCACGCCATCTCTGCGCATATTCTTTAAAAGTTTCTTTCTCTTTTTGAGACATTGCACGAAGCTGATCACGGTCTGGCGCCATATCGAGATTATACTTATACTGACGAACAAAAGCTTCACAAAGATCATTGAATGTCTTGATTTGTGTACTATCGAGTCCCATATACCACTTCAGCGCAGCACCAGTAAGACTATCTTGAAAATAGTGGATCAACAACTGATGGTTGTCAGTATAGGTAGACATCTTTCTAGCATACATGATCAAATGACTTTGCGGACAAGTGTTCCCTTTGTATTTTTCAAAATCCGGAACCTTGAACTTAGCGGGAATCTTCACATTTGGAACAAGGCAAAGCTCATGAGCATTCTTTCCAAATAACTCCTTTCCCCTTAAAGCCCTGATTTCTCTTTGCATTTCAGCAAACTGATCTTGAAAGTCATCTATTCGATCCATAACATCCAAACTCTCGCTCGGAGCAGTATGGAAAATTTGTTCTTCAGTATAAGGCATAGCGTGAGTTACAGGCGGTGGCACAGGTATGACAGTAGGAACAACCGGAACTTCAGCATTAGGAACAACATTAACCACAGGAGGTGGTACAGTCATGACAGCAGGGAGTCTAGAACCTTCGGGAACAGGAGGGCGATATCCCTCTGGCACATAATTGTTAGGCATGCCCCAAGGGAAACCAACAGGCATTTGATATTGAGAAGCATTAATCGGGGCCACAGAAATGGGCGTTGATCCGATTTCAGAAATCACAGTTCCTTGGACAGGAGAAGGAGGAGGTAGTGGTGGCTGATTCTGAGCAGCCACCAGAGCTTCCATTGCGGCAGTCAGTCTTTCCAAACCATCTTTCAGAGTTGATACCTCTTCACGGAGCTCGCGGTTCTCTTGTTGCAACTGATCCATCTTTTTCTTAGAGCTAGCCCGAGTGTTGTAGTGATGCGACAGCTTGACTGAAGGAAGGCCAAAAGAAACAAATAAGACAACTAGAAAAGGCAACACACAATGCACGATGATGCGAATGCAAATGCAAAATGCAGGTGTTTCAACCAGTTTTCAAGGATCTTTAAAATATAAAGCAATTACAAACATCATAAAGAAAAAATAACACTTCTTGAAATACTGATAAACATCTCATTTCATTGAATATTGGAAAGAGTTACACTTGGAAGTACAAAATACAATA
The DNA here is from genome assembly GCA_963859935.3 of Lathyrus sativus. NCBI lineage: Eukaryota > Viridiplantae > Streptophyta > Magnoliopsida > Fabales > Fabaceae > Lathyrus > Lathyrus sativus. Next base: position 456,578,945 of record OZ012739.1, on the reverse strand, counting down.
ATATCAAAATAAGAAAAAGCTAGGTCCTAAGGAACATCTGATGACGATCCAAGCTGATACTTCCTTCGGAGTCTCTTAATCTCTTTCTCATAGTTGTGCTTCATGGTAATCTTCTCTAGCACAAGCTGATCTACAATACCCTTCCAAGCACCAGAAGTAGGAGGATGTGCTGATGGAGTAGTAGAGGAAAATAAATCCTCTGCATGCCTCTTCACAGCGCGCCGCTCAAGTAACTCTATCAAGTCATCTTTCTCCTTCATTTGTTTTTGCAATTCCATCTTCTCTTTGTCAGAAGCTTGAAACTTACTTTCCCACATCTCTTTCTCTTCATTCATCTTAGCCAAAGCATCTTGAAGTGTCTTCACATCATCAGAAGAAACAGGGATTGCCGTAGGGAGTGGCGTAGAGATCACAGTAGTCAGAGGTTTCTCAATAGGATAAGGCATCTTAAGCTCCATAGCCCTCTTCTTCACCCAAAGTATGTACGGTTCTAAAGCAATGCAAACTTGTCTTCCAAGCTCCCCTCTACCCAACCTGTGAATCTTAGTCCAGGCATGAGCCATTCTTCTTCTCAAACCAAGAGAATCATCCCCTCCTTGAAAGAATAAACCCTTTAATAAAATATTCTTAGGCCTATCCTTCAGCATGTAACCCAGCTGGCGGCGAGCTAGACTCGGGTTGTAGTTAATTCCGCCTTGTATTCCAAGAAGAGGAACATTGGCGAATTCTCCACAACTATCAATAATCCGGACATTATCGTAAACCGAAGAAGACCAAGTGATATCAGTATGCGTAAGAGACATAATCCTTTGAGACCACCTTAAGCAATCCTTGTTTTTCCTAAAAGCAGATGTCTGAGGTAAGTGTGAAACGAACCAATTATACAGCAGAGGTAGACAGCAAACAATGGTACCGTTTCCCTTAGAGGTCCTACTATGGATGGAAAAATAAGTATCACCAAGCAAAGTTGGAACAGGGTTCCCAATCGAGAAAATCCTAATAGCATTAATGTCCACAAAATTATCAATATTAGGAAACAAGACTAGTCCATAGATGAGTAAAGCCAATATAGCCTCAAACGCCAATGTGCGACCAATGTCAGCAAATAAAGTAGCCTTCTCAATCAAGAACTTAGCAGTTAAACCCTTGAGGCCTCCCTTAGTCTTTAGATTTGCATCAATATCCGACTTCGTCAAATGGGTAGCTTCAGCAATATCTTGAGGCTTAAGAGCTTCCTCCAAACCAGTATACGGGACCTTATCAGAAACCGGTACACCCAACAAATAAGCATATTCTTCCAAGGTCGGCATGAGCTGATAATCGGGAAAAGTGAAGCATCGGTAAATAGGATCATAGAACTGCATAAGGGTATTCAGAATTCCGTCTTCAATATTGGTAGAAAGAACAAATAGAAGTCTCCCATAACGAGATAAGAAGCCTGAACGATCATCTACCAAGGACACTAGCTTTCTCAACTCTGTAAGATCAGGAGCCCGAAAACCGTACTTCTGAGTGTTTCTCCTTCCAATATCCATAATCAACAATATCTGCGATGTTTGCAAAAGAAAATCTTTGAGATCCTTAAAAACCAGCTGAAACACAATGCTCATGAATGCATGAGTGCAAGATGCAACACCCACAAACAAGTCATACAAAGCACACAGGTTCAAAGGTTCGGCACGAGCATGGAGCCAAAGGTAAGAATCAACCAACCCACAATGGTATGTACTATGGTTATATCATCACCTGTAGAACAAGGTTCTAAAAAGTTCCCAGAATCATAATTCCATCTTTTGGATATTATCGGCTTAAACGACTACTCGTCGGCCAACAATATTCTCAAGAGAAACTCATCTGAGTGTGGTATCGCGTAACGACCAATTCAAGTCTACACCTGAACAGCCACCGCACCACGTCCTAATAAGGCCAAGATGGGTTAAAGGGTTCTAAGGTCCTCAGCTTCTCAGGCTCCCAGTCGGAAAAAGTAATATCAATTACGACTACTCGTAAGACATCAGTAATTTCCAAAGGGGCCTCCACCGAGCGGGGGATCTCAAGTTAGCTTAGTAAGGACTACTCCACGTAAGCCAACAAGACTATACCACCCTCCTATCATAAGTGCACTCAAGTCCGGGTTAGGACTTATCTCACCACACAAATTACCAGGCACCAAAACAGAACAATCAGTAACAAACAAGTCAAACAGAAAGCGATAAATAAATCAAAGTAGGCGAAACCCACTAGGAACCGTTGGAGTCCCCAGCAGAGTCGCCACTTTTCTGTAGCGGTAAAAATCGTGAGTGTAAGTTATTGACTAACTTAACTCAAAGAAAACAAGAGTCGCCACCGCACTTTTATTTTATCCAAATAAAGGAAAGGAAAAAGAGCGAACAAAACCAAAGAGTTCTAAAATAAGAACACGAGACAGAGATCGGGGTAAGGGGGTTGGTTACGCAATGGGAAGGTGTTAGCACCCAAAACGTCTATAGTACTCTATAGGAGCCCTTTGAAATATTTACGCTTTTTGGTTTGAAAATGGTTTGTTTGAAAAGAGATTGGGGAGATGAGAAGAGAATTATTTTTTATATTTTTGTGTTTGGAGAGACTTATCGTCTCATGCCTACGTACCCATAAAGTGCAATATGGAATCAAAACCCCGTAGTTCGTGGTACAAATGACAAAATTTTGTTGGTTTTGATTGATTTTAGATGTTCAAACAAGTCGTCATTTCAAGGAGAAAACTGCGACTATCCACCCACGAGTATTAAGACAACATTTGCGTCACATAAAGATGGAGGATTTGCTTGGATTATCAACAAGACTATCACTCAACATCAACGTGGAAAATGTCAAAGTCTTAATAATATGGGGAATAGGAGATTTACATCTCAACTATAGAAATGAATCATGTCTAAACTTTATGAAAAGTTTTAAAGTGAAAAGTGCATAAAGGCACAAAAAGAGTTGATGAGTTTTTGTATTTTTTATGTCTTTTGAAATTGGTCAAAGCATGATTAACATTGATTGACTTTTATTAAGAAAAACAAAGTTTAAAAATCACTTGACAAAAGTCAAGGTTTTATTACGAAAAGCGGTTTGGAAGTTTGAAACCAAGAAGATTTTGAAAGAGGGAGAAAGTTTTGAAAATTTAAGAAGGGGAGGAGATGAAGTGACTATCCTAAAAAACAAAATAAGAGCTAGAGATAAGAAAGATCTAACCGACTTGTAGCACACTCCAAAGCAAGCAAAAAGATTTCTATCCGATTTAAAGCATAAGCCAAGGATCGAGCCAAATAAAGGCTAAGATTCAAAATACTCCAAGCATAGGGAAGAAAGTCCTAATCCTAAGTCCAAAATGTCCATGAAGTCCCAAGGTCTAAGAATGGTCCAAGAGTATAACCACAAAATTAATAGCACCAAATTTTTTAGATGTTTTATCCTTTATTAGTGTTTTGAAAAAAGTATGGTCCAAGTGGACAAAAGAAAAAAAAAATGACATAAACATAAACAAAGATATGGTATGTAATGATAAAATGGAAGCATAAAAGTAAAAAATAAAGAGTAAGAAGAGAATATAAACAAAATTAAACAAGAATATTGTTAGTGAATTAGTGGTTAGTGGTTAGAACATATGATCAATGATGATTAATTCTTGCACTTAGACCAAGATTAATGAAAATTCATTAGAGGATTGATAGAATCAAAGCCTCCTAACAATGATTTTCATAGGTATTGGAATTAAGACAAGCAACTAAACATACTTGGACTTTTAAACGTAAGTTTGAGCCACGAATGATCATTTTCCGATTAAGGGACAATTTAGCGCTATGTTAAGCAATCGTAATCGGGTTTATGTAGAAACCACGACTATCTGAGGCCGGTCAATAAAATGTTAGTGTTAATACATGTTAGAGAAATGATATATAAATCACCCTCCTAAAACATGCCACACAAAAAGAAAAGAGGTAATGATCTCATCATAATCAAGATTTTTAATTAATTAATCAAAGGTAATCTATCACTATTCCAAAGTAAGGAGAATTATCTCAATGATTATTCGTCCATAGTTTTGAAATAATGAAGATTAATCAACCTTGATAATCAACAATCTATGATCCATAGATTTCATCGATCAAAAATAAAAAGAAGAAAAAAAAAGAAAATGAAATCACAATTTGAATCTCGAATCGATTAAATTATCGTCAATATCAATCACCTCTCTTGGTGGATAAAATCAACACCCAAAGTCCATTGATATTGATGAAATCTTATCAACACCAAGATCCAAAACAATCAACACTTAATCAAAATATTTTCAAATAATTTTTTAATGCTTTCTTTTTTTCAAGAATATTATTATTAGTTTATAAAAAATAAACTAATAACAATATAAAAAAAAGAAAAGATAAAAAAAAAAAGAATAAATAAATGACAAAAACAAATTAAAAGGAGAAAGAGAAACAGAAACTTCATCTTCTCCTTTCTTCTTCACGGTAACTTCTTCGCACCATTTTTTCTCGAGCTCAAAGCTTGCTTAGATCAAAGCGACGGGATGCGAAAATTACATCGAACAGATCGAAATCAAAAGCTCTTCACAATGGTACCAACAATTCAGAGAATCACAACAAAAGATAACGGATCGAAAATGACGGTGAAGCTCAATCTACCTTCAAACTCAGGTAAGAAATCAATCCAAGCTTCTTCTTGCTTCTCTTCTTCTTCTGAACGAATTCTGGTTCGAAATTGATCTGTGTTTGAGGTTGATTTGAAGTTAATTTGGTGGAATGAAGTATGAGAAGAGAATGAACGAAGGTTTTTCTGGTAGTGAAGAATTGAGGAAGAAAATCAGCAGAGATTTTTTGGCTTGAAAAGCTTGAAGAATAGAGTGAGGGATGAATTCTATTTATAGATGAGAATGAGTGAAAAAATGATTTGCAGTTTGTGAGAATTTTCTGCCGTTTTGAAGTAGGTGTGTTGTGCGTGATATTTTTCTTTTGCTGGTATTTGACATGTCGTTTTGCAATTTTTCTCTTTGTAGCTCATTACATGTTATTCTTTCTTTTCACTTTTCAACTCACTTGGGTGACGTGGATTATTTTTCAGCTGGCTCATATGCTATTTATTTTTTGTTTCAGCTTGTGAATATGGCTTGGTTAATGGCTCACATTCAGTTTGCACGGCTTGGTCTACGTGATAAATTTCCTTCACCCTGTTGCAAGTGGCTCGTTTGAAACTCCTGATGCTAACTACAGAACTCATTAACATAGCTCTCGACTTGAGCAACAACTGTGCGAAAGTTACGCAAGGCATCATATTGTTCAAAAGATCCCAGTAATTCAGAAATACCGGTGGCGGATGAAAGATTTACTTCATTCAGTACATTGCCTGTTAGGGCAGCAAGTAATCTTAACAATTTAGTTTTCCCCGAGCATGATGGGCCAACCAAGATACATAACCATTGACGCTCTACGCAAAGAGCTGCAGCTTCCAAACTTTGACAGAGTTTAGGTTGTACCAGGAGATGACTGCTAGAGGTAGTATAAGATTGGGTGATATTCCTCTTAATAGCAACATTCCCCACAAATAAATTATCTGAATTGAGTTGAACACGAGGATATGGATTTACAGATGGCGTCGCCTTAAATACCTCCTTGAAGACCCGTAAGACTTCTTTGCGATCAGCTGCCGTACGCATTCTTTGAATATAAACAATGTTCAAGAAGGAATGTAATGCCTCCAAATGCTTAGGTGCACCTTCAATTAAAGCATTTATGGAACTGTAAGAAGCATCCTGCAAATTCCCAGCTTTTTGTCCATTACCAGATGACAAGGAAGCAATTTTTGATACATCCTCTGTTTTCTTACAATCATTGCCAGTCCTACAGTGCTCTTCATCAGTAACTGCAGCAGGGGATCCGTCGCCTTCATCAGAGCCAGTCAATACATCTTTAAAATCATTACTCTGCCAAGATTCTGTGTTAACATCAGAGCCAATATTGGCTCGATCAAAGTCACTCTTTTCCTTTAAACCGTGATCAAACTGATCATGCTGCTCTGAAAGAACAGGAGAAGCAACTCTACTATTCATGATTGTAGGTTCATCAAAAGAACCAGCACTGGCCCTTTGAGCAGGACTTCTACCTTGGTTTGGAATTTTAACAATTAGCTTGGGAGTATTCCCTTCATGAGAAATTTTATCAAGTGCTTTTTCAATTAATCCAGATTGAGATTTTCTCTCTGAAGTTAAACTTTTGTGCAAGGAGGACTTCCTACTTGACCGACTTTCCCTTTGCCCTTTGGATGAAGTTGAACCTAGGAGTCCATTGATAGATTTCCGATGCCGTGAAGAGCCGCCTGATAACTTATTTGCACTCATTGCAGTAGATCTTCTGGCATCCTCCTTTCCTGAAAGACCCCCAGTTCTTGCATGGTCACTAGAACAAGATTGACTGTTGTTGAAAGATTGACTGTTGTTGTGAGATTGACTAGAACTACTACTTTTCTCATCCTTTGCATTGGCGATAGGAATGTCGGAACTGCCATTGACAGCGGCAACCTGGGGTTGTCCATCTTTTAAGTTCGTAATTGCAGATACAGGCGAAGGCACTGGTTTTGCATGTCCTGGAAATGCAGATGTTGATGCAGATTTAGGTGTGTTCTCACCCTGGACAATCTTCAAGGAAGAAGTTTTAGATGTAGAAATCTGTGTAACTGAACTCTTCATGGCAACATCAGATGACACACCTGAATGTCTATTCCCACCTTGACCAACATCAGCAACCCGTGACTTGGCAGGACAGGGGGAACTGGGACCAGAACCAGACTTTCCATCCTTTATGTTCATTTCAGCTTCAACGCGTTTCTTCCATGTGTCAACTAAACCTCTAGCTTTCCTCTGAATTTCAAAGTTTTATGGGTTCGCAAATGATTCACAGATTTACCGATGTTGCACATCTTAAGAGCCTGTAGATTGACCGGGACCTTATCAAGTGCCCGAAGTAATACTGTGAGAAATTCGTCAACAGATTTATCACCATCCCTAGACCCAGTACCATCACCGTTCTTTCCTTTATGGACCTCTTGGAGCCATTCATCAAATACAGGTAAACCCCTCTGCTGCACAAACTGACTAAGACAATCAAGTCTATTTGTTGCTGCAATAACTGCTGCAAGCAATGACCGGCTAGCTAAATCTATCTTCTTTTCATTTCTATCACGAACTATCAGCTGCACAAACTTTTCGACTCCTTCAGCATCAACAAGCCCTCCCTTTTGTTCTGCAAACCATTACCTTTATCAACTAATTTACCATCATCAATTTTACCGCCCCGATCATCCAGCATTCTCTCATCATTTGCAATTCCACCATCCAACAGTTTGCGAAGGAAATCATCATCAAACAACCCAAAACTTTCCAAACTAGTAACAAAACCACTAGCACCAGAAGCAAGCAAACTCGAAGCCTCGGCATACGACAAGTTTTCCCCCACAAACGATGCAAAGATAGGTATCTTCACATTCTCTACTACATTACCAATTTCCTGATTTAAACCTTTCAGATCACCACCACCATATATAAGAAAATCAGCACCTTCAGACTTAGAAGCATTTACAGCAGCATCTACAGTTTGAACAAATCTAGCCACCAACGGAAGAACCACCAAGTCACTATTGGAACCTAACATTGTATTTCTAGCAACAACAGTAGGAAGACCTTTGTCGGAGAGTAAAACAACACTGGTGGCGGCAGCGGCAGCGGTATCTACACGTTCGGCGACTAACAAATACGCGCGGTCACGAACGATTGATTTCAACATGCAAGCGGCGTCGCCACGTATAGTAATTAATACAGTTTGTAGATGATGTAGAATCACAATAAAATATGCAGCTTCACACTTGGCCTGGTTTACTCTCCCATGTCTGAGTGCTTCCGGAGGTAAATTGGCATACTTTAGAAAGGCTGAAGCATGACCTCGCCACCAGTTATCACCTTCCAAAGCAGGGCGTCTGTTGCGTGACTTAGTGACTGTCAACAACAAACTTTGCAAGCATCTCATCAGTGACTGGATCAACCACATCCTTCACAACACAGAGGATCTCAAAACGAGAAATAATAGGATCTGTCAATTCAACATTCTGCGTAAACAATTTTGAAGAATCATATCTTCCTCCAATTGGATTTGCAGCATCAATGACAGAACAGCGTGCCTGAAGAGATGTGACAATTCCAACTAACAACACTTCTTTGAGTCATATCATCAAACACATGGCGTGCTTGCTCAACACCACCTTGATTCGCATAAAAATTGATCAAATTAGTGTTAACAAACACGTCTGAGCAATAACCTTTTGCCAGAACAGTCGCATGCACCTGCTCCCCTGTCCAACATGACACGTGATGCTGAAAATCACGTTTTTTCTAGATTATTTTTCTTCTGGTGTATTCAACTAGTAAGTCCCTGTGTCATCTCAAATAAGGGTTGGTAAATTGCAGCATTTGAATGACAGAGTAGCCGAAGCTCCATTTGTAGTTTGTCAAATATATCCTCTTCAATATCCACACTACCAGCATCACGACTAATGTCCTCTATATTGTGAGCTTCGTCAAATATCACGATGGCTCCTTTAATATCCACATCCATAGCTCCATGAATGACTGGATCAACTGTGCATCATCTGACATAGAACAGACAGCATAATGAGAGCAACCTTTTACTGATTGTCCAACTTTAATTATCAGCAGTCCTTCAACAAACTTCAAGTATGATAACAGCAGTCCTTCAACAAAATTCAAATATGATAACAGCAGTCCTTCAACAAAATTCAAATATATTATCTCAGCAATAAAACATGACTCTCTTGACATTCTCCTTCAGCGCAGGCCACAGCTCTTGGGGTCATACTCTTTTTCCATTAGTTTAAAGAGTGCATCTCACGTCAGAACAGGTGAAGCAGAGAAAAAAAAAACAGGAAATAAGTGAAATCATGCCAACTTGCCACTTCTCTGCAGAAGATGACACACTACTGCCAATTTGTTTGACAAGTAAACTATCCACGTCTCTTGAATCGTCATTAACATCCAACTCCATATCTACAATCTTGCTTTTACTTATGTCATGTGAGCAAGAACTTTGCATGCTGTCGGTAGAAGCTGTATCTTGCATGATCTTATCAGATCGAAGACTTGTCAAATGCCGAGAATAACCATCATATAGATTAACAAATTCTTTCAAAAGTCTCTCCACAGATTGGATAACCTCGTTAAACGGAACAAAGTCCAGATTCTGATCCCTCCATTCACAAAAATATAGGTGATGAAAGAAAACGATGAACCAAAGTGGCGAGAGAACCTGTATGGTCTTGTTTGTGTATGCAAAAATGAAAATGCAATATGGGATCTTAGGGGTAAAAAATTTGGGTATTACATCATGGTGCCGTCCATCCTCTCCTCTTCAACTCTCTCTCTCGTTCATCTTCAATCTTTCTCCCTCTCTCAGATACTCAATCCCAGAACTCACCTCAAATCTCCTACACCTTTCAACTCCATGAGATTCTTTATCCGATCTCTCTCAAACCAAAAACACATTCTAAATCCGGTAACCATCGGCGAGACAGTAACAACCACGCTCAGAGGAGATCTGGAAGATAATGAAGGACGTTGTGTCTCCAGACGCCAATTGAAGAATAAACCGAAAGTGAAGTTTCAACGCTTTGAAGGAAAAACCTGATGAATGTTGGATGACGAAGCATCTGGAGATGCGTGGATGATCCTTGAGACGTTTGGAAGCTGAGGCGCGTTTGGTTGAAGATCTTAAGGCTTTGGTGCTAAATCTGCGAAGAATATGAACATGCATGTGAAGATCTTACGCTTCCGGTCGAAGGTTGATCGAAGACGTTGAAGGTGTTCTTCGATAATCTGGAGAATGATGAAGGTTTTCTTGAACAGATCTCCGGAGAGTTTTGGATCTGGATGTTCTTGATGAACCACGAGCAGATCTGGAGACGATGATGAATCCATGAACGTCTATGAAGTTCATGATGATGAAGTTCTTCAATAATCTGGAGAATGATGAAGGTTGTTGATGAAGATCATCATTCTGGAAAAACTCATGAATGGAGATGGACGAAGGTTCTCGAACATGTGATGATGACGATGATCTGAACCTTGAAGGTGTTAGAGATTTCTGGAAATTCCAGATGAATCAGTGAAGAACATTGTTGAACCTGGACGAAGATCTTGAATTTCTTCTGGAAAACGGTTGCAAGAACATTGATGAACACGGTGGTTTTCTGGGGAATCATGAGAATAGGATGAAGAACACGGTGGTTTTCTGGAGAATCATGAGGATTCCGGCGACGGTTATCGATTCAGGCGACAATTGCAGTTTGTTTCCGGCGAGGCATGCAGTTTCCGGCGAGGGTTGTTGTGACAACTGCCGTGAGAACCACCGTTGATCTTGCTGGTGATGTTCTCCGGCGTGTTTGCATGCGCTCCGGTGGGATCTCCGGTGAGGACTCGGCGAGTGAGACAGGTGGCGGTGTAGTGCAGAGGGAGCTCGCATGGGTCACACGTGGTGTGGCATGCAGAAGGAGGGAGCGTAACGTGGCAACGGAGAGAGAGAGGAGGGGGAAACGTGGCGAAAACTGGAGTGAAAACGTGGAGTGACCAGAGGGTGAAACGTGGATGGAAGTGGAAGCAAAACGTGGATGAGTGGGACCTGAGTGAAACGTGGAAACTGATGGAGAGGAGATTCAGAATGCACACGTGGGACCATATATAGATGACACATGGACTGATTCTGGGGTGGGCCTCCAGAAGACACCTAGCCCACGAATTTAATGAAGGATTAATAGCAAATTAAAACAGATTAAGCCTAATTAACACTCAATTAAACTAATGAACATAAAAACTGCAATTAAATCTTAAATGAAAATTAAACTAATCTAATCCTAATAAGATCTAATAAACTCTAATTAAAATCTAACTAAATGATTAAGACCTAATTAATCTCTATTAAATTCTAATTAAATCTAAAAAAGAGAATTAACATCTAATTAAACTCTAAAAAACTATTAACTAATAAAAAATGGAAACTCTATTTATTTCTATATAAAAAAATATAGTAAAAAGAAATACCCTATTAAACTATTTATCAAAACTCTATTAATTTCTATTAAAGAAAATCCTAATAAAAGAGATTATCCTATTAAAAATTATTATCTAAAAATCTACTTAACACCTAAAACAATATGATTTATTCCTAAAAAGAAATTAATACTAAAATGCATTATCTAAACAATTAATATCTATTAAAAAAATCCAACTAACTAGAAAAATCAAATAAATCCATAAAAAATTCTAGAAAATAAGGAAAAAAATCTAAAAATACCGAGGAAGCCGATTAAATCGATTAGCGACTATATCGAAATAAACGGTAAAAAACCCGGACACCGAGATGTCCTCAAAAACAACAGCAAGAGCTGAAAACACCGGGACGAACACCGATTCTCAAAATACGTCCTCGTATTGGCCTGAAATGCTATCAGAGGGCTGTGATCCCGATAAACCAATTTGACTGGAAAAAATGCAATGTACGTGGTACGCAAATGCAAAATGAAATGAGTCGAAACATGAGCCAAATTGCGATGTGTAGTTGGTCAAATTTTGGGGTGCAACAACGTGTATAACATAGCCTATTTTTTCCATTTCTAAAACAAAAATGGTGTACCTTTTGCCCATTTCTGAAACAGAAACATTGTACCAAAAATATTCATTGTTTACACCAATTGCAAAGCCAAAATGGCACACACCTTATATTTTTACAACAAAACTAAAACAAATGATTAACTAACAAAATCAAAACCCAAAATGTAAATTCTTGAATGGCCATCCAAAAATTTTCTTCGGTTACTTTTATAAATGGTCGTTAAGCACTTATATATGCATACATAAAATCCATTTAATTGCCTCGAATGCAATAGTATCTTCAGAAACTCTTTTGTTAAACCAATTTATGAAAGTTTTGTTATGCCCTGTCAATATATATCTGTGTGTGTGTGTGTGTGCGCGCGCGCTTAAAGAACTACATCCTGGTCCATTTATTTAACATTTAAACCTTGAGTATCTCTACCTCCATATCTTTAATCATGACGAGACTCAAGAATTCCTTTAGAGTTTGATTCTGACGAATAGTTTATATAAAACTCAATAGCTTCTTCTGTAACATACCATTCAACGATCAAAGCTTCTGAACCTTGATGATTATTTGTATACACTTTAAAGATCTTTGTGTATCACTCTATTGGAAACATCCTCCTTAATTAAACTGGACCACAAAATCTAATTTCCCTTACTAGATGAACAATTAAGTGAACCATAATGTTCAAAAATAATGGAGGGAAAACACATCTCTAATTGACACGAGATATTTGCAGCCTCTTATTCTAACTCATCTATATTTCCTGAATCAATGACTTTACTACATATAGAATTAATGAATAAGCACAATTTGGTTATAGTTAACCTTGCACTTTTTGGTAAAATGACACAGATAACTACTGGTAGAAGTTGCATTAAGACATGATAATCTTGATATTTTAAGCCAACTAATTTGAGATCTTTCATTGACATAAGTTTCTTTACATTTGATGAGTACCCTTGGGACACTTTGATACCTTGCAAATAATCATGAAAACTTTTTTTTTCTTTTTTAGATAAAGTGTGACATGTAGGAAAATATGTTTTATTTCGTATTTATTTTGAGGCTAAGTCTTGTCGTATACCCATCACCACCATATCTAGAAGGGATTTCTTACTAACTTTTATCTTGTCTTTAATGCTGAGAAGTGTTCCAATCAAACTATCACATAAATTTTCTACATGTATATCACATCAAGACAATATCTTACATCGAGGCTTGATCAATATGGAAGATCAAAGAACACAACCTTTTTTTCCAAATATTTTTTTACACGAGACCTTTTTGTTTCTTTCTAAAGACAATATTAATATGATGTTGTCTTTTATAAACTTCCTTCCTGGCTAAGGGCTTTTGAGAAATATCAAACTCTTGATCTCCATTAAAAGCCTTCCAAAATCTATGCTAAGAATGATTAGGTCTTATAAATTTCCAATTCCTAGGGTAAATAGTCTATTTTCCATTTTCCAGTTGGTGGGGGCATATATCGTCTTCACATATATAGCGCGCTTTATTCCGTTTTACGATGTACCTAGACAAATTATTGTATGCAATAAAGTCATTGATTGTGCAAAACAATATGACACACATATTAAAGTTATCACCCGTATACGCATCGTCAACGTTAACGCCTTCCTCCCACAAAACTCTTAATTCTTCAATCAATGTAGTTAAATAAACATATATGTTATTCCCTGGTTATTTTGGACCCAAAATCATCATTGATAACATCATATATTTGCGCTTAATGTACAACCACGAGGATATATTGTAAATCATGATAAGAACTTGCCATCAAGTGTGGTTAGTACTCATAACGAAACGAGTTCATTATGTCGGTGGTAATTCCAATCTAAAGGTTCCTTGGCTCAAGGGAAAATTATATAAACAATGAATCAATTTTCTTCCATTGAAATGAATTGGCTACGCGGAAAAAAATTTCATCACATACTCTTTCATCTGCATATCATCTAGTATTATTTGCGTCATATACATTAGTAAACTATCTCTTGAACCTTTGAATTATCGGTAGGTACCACATCACCTTGGTAGGAACACCTTTTCTAGTTACACCATCATCATATTTAACACCACTGTCCTTCAACTTGTAGCGTGACTCCACAAACCTCAGGAACTCCTTCAAGTTTTCATACTCTTTCATATATAATATGCAATCATTACAGCATGCATGTATTTTGACATAGTTCAAACTCATTGCACACAATATCTTTTCCGTCTCATAACTACGATTCGGTAATGTGTTACCTTCTAGAAGAATTTCTTGCAACAAATCAAGTAACTTAGTGAAACTTTTATCCTTCCTCCCACATTTTCCTTAATATTAAATAGTCTTAACACAACTGACAATCTTGTAAAAAATTTACATCCCATAGATAAATGTAATTCTGTACACATGGGACAGATGTTAGACCAAATGTCTAAGCCAATGTGTTTAACATCTTACACCATAATTAACAAACAATTAATAAATAATATGATTGATGCTGGAAGCGATAAAAGGAAACAAAGAATTTCTAACCTAGTTCGGTGAAACCATACTTACGCCTGGGGGCACTCTACCTAAGAAAAAAAATTCACTATCTTGAATTAATACAATTAGTCATATAAGAACAACAACCCCATGTTGTTTAATGCCTCTTCCAAATCCTAGTGACTCTCTATTTAGGTCTCCTCCTAAATATGAGAATCCCTCTCACTTTCTCTCAATCACTAATACCAAGTGATCAACTTCAATAAACAACTTAAAGAATGTTGAATCAAAACTCAACTAAACAAACCAACAATATGCCCTTTAATATGAAAGAGGGCGCTAGCGTGGTCTACATGCAACACAAACAAAGGAATCAAATAAAACCATAATACTAGGAATCTTCATTAATTGCTTGTCATCTTCAATAGAATTGAGTGCCTTTAAATAGAATTCCTCTTCAGGGATTTCTTCCAATGGGCATAAGATTTGATCAACATATAAAGTGGAAATTTGGCTAAGATTTATTTTACAAAATAACTCCACAATAAGATTTCATTTCATTTGATTTGAATTCAAATATAACTTTCCAAATATTTAAATTTGATCTTAATAAATCATAAAATAAATCTAATTAATTAGGTTGCTAAAATATAGCAACAATTCAATCAGAAAAAAAAAATCCAAAAGCGCACTCAAAATACAAATAAAAAACACATTAACGTTGTAGCAGCAGTAGGGGCCAAATGTGCCACACCTATTAGAACATCATGTCCCACATGTTTTTCCTCTTCACTAAAATAGCTTAAACATACCATGTTATTTTGTGTAATGCATCCAATCCAAAAAGGAACAACAATCTCTCCTTTGGCAAATTTTGGCAAAACAACACTTTTCAAAAATATACAAGATGTGCAACAAGAGTTTTGCATTAAGCATAACACACACAAGCACACAGAGCAAACAACAATAGTAGCAGAAGTAGCACAAAAAGAAAACATGAAATGAGGTTGCTACACAATCACAATGCTCCATACAGGAACACAATAAGTCACCATGCACACAAATCAATCAGTAATTGTTAGTCAGGACAGAAGTCAGCACACACCACAACTGCTACATATCTGACCATAGAACTTCAGAGCTCATACTCACTCAGATCATCTGAAACATGCTTAAAGGCCAGAAGTCATACCAAATGCTTCAGCATTAGAGCACACATCAGTTAACAATACTCCACAAACACAATTAATAGTTAGGTTACTCAGAGAACAATACTCCCTCTTTTTGCCACAATTTGGCAAAGTTATTGAAAAAAGAAAAAATAAATTATAGGGTATTAAGAATCTTAGAACCAAATCCAGATAATATTATAACAAATACATGAGTGTTAAGGAGCTATTACATATCCAAAAATAAAACAAGGAGCATACAATCATACTAGCACATAAACACCTAGAAAACTCAATCTTCAAACTTGATCTCCAGACAAACCACCTGATTTGATAAAGGTAACCAAGTCACCATCAACATGAGTCAAAATCATGTGTTTGAACAAGTCTCTTCATCAAAGACATTATCTTGGTCACATACTTTTTCCTAGTAACAGATGTTCCAATAGATGATCCAGTATGTTCCCCCACCTTGGATTCATTCTTCTCTGGATCCTTCTTCTTTGACTCTAAAGCCCTAACCTTCTTCTCCATCCCTAGTAATGTCCATATTAATAGAAATAATCTTCCCTAGAGGTCACCTAAAGAGAACAAGGTACATGCTCCGATGCCAATTGAAATTTGGTTCATAAGGGACAGATGTCTAAGTCAACATGTTCAACATCTTACACCAGAATTAACAAATAATTAATAAAAAAAATGATCAATGCATAAAGCAATAAAAGGATACAAATAATTGTTATCCCAGTTCGACAAAACAACACCTATGTTTGGGGGAATTCTACCAGAGAAAGGAAATTCACTATCTTGAATTAGTACAACTAGTCTTATAAGAACAACATCCCCATGTTGTTCAATGTCTCTTCTTAATCCCAACGAATTTCTATTTAGGTCTCCCCCGAAATATGAGAATCCCTCTCACTTTATCTCAATCACTAATCCCAAGTGATCTACTTCAATAAATAACTTAGACAATGTTGAATTACAACTCAACTAAACAAACCAACAATATTCCTTTTGATATGAAATAGGGCGCTAACGTGGTGTACAAGCAACACAAACAAATGACTCAAATAAAACCCTAATACTAGGAATCCTCAATACTTTTTTGTCGTCTTAAATGGTGGAATTGAGTCTCTTTAAATAGAATTCCTCTGTTGGGCTTTCCTCCAATGGGCATAAGATTTGATCATGGATAAAGTGGAGATTTGGTTAAGATTTGTTTTTCAAAACAACTACACAACAAGATTTGATTTGATTTGAATTCAAACTTAAATTTACAATTATTTAAATATTATCTTAATAAATCAACAAAAAAATCTAGTTAATTAGATTGCTAAAAGATAGCAACAAATCAATTAGAAACAAATCCAAAAATGTGCTCAAAATGCACCAATGTAGTAGTAGCAGCAGGGGCCAGATGTGTCACACCTGCTAGAACATCATGTCCCAAATGTGTCGTCCCTTCATAGAAACAATTTAAACATATCATGTTGTTTTGTATAATGCGACAAATCTAAAAAGGAAAAACAATAACGACTCTTCCATGTCACTTTGTAAAGTATCATACATGTGGGATTTATTAAAATAAACTACTCTAATAGCACAAATCATATATTCTAGAGTATCATTCATATATTCATCAACTTCAACTCTATGACACACATGTGTTTTGTTTTTCACTTCACCATGCCATATCCATTTCGTGTAATTTTGAGTAATTTTATCACAATCTAAATGATTGAATATATCTTCCTTTGGATGTTTTTGTGTATTTCAGCATTTTTTACAAGGACAGTAAACAATCTCATTATTGTCAATAAGTGTCTTTTTTCTGAAAATTCAAGAATTAAATCACTCCATTATCATACTATTTACTTAATCTATTGAATTTCATCCAACTATGATCCATAATCACATACAACTTATGAAAATAAAATAAAATATTGCACACAACTAACAACAATGAACATCACATCTCAATAAAACAACAATAACACTAAACAAAAACAATTACAAATACCTGAAAAACAACACAACATTGTACGCGAACTCTAAAAAACCATAACAACAACAAAATCAAAAACAACAACGACAACAACAACAACATTACTGGTACAGTCATGGGAATAATTTTACATGCCAGAAACATGATGAGAGATCAAAGAAAGGTGTTCGCTTTAGGTTCTATTTTTCTTAATTGAGCTTCCTTCTTTGTTTACTTCATTCGACTCATAGAAAATGAAGATTTTTATAGTAGATTATTAAGTGGAGAAGATGAAGAATGGTGTTTCGTTTGTTATGTGGAGAAGATGAAGAATGATGTTTTGTTCGTTCACTAGGGCGCAACAATTTTATGATAAATAATGAAAAAGTGAATGAGACTTAACATTCTGACGTTGGAATAAAATATTGTTTGGAGTTTATATCTCGGTTGTTAGAAAAAACCCGATGAAAAACAACTGAGGTAAACTCTTTGTTCAATTTAATTAAATAAAATATTAAGCAATATTTTATGTTGGTTTTCTACAAATCCAAGGGAAAAGACGATGTATAGAATAAGCGCGCCATTTTAGTTCTAAATAAAGAACAAAATTGGAGGAGTTGAGAATTGAAGCTCAAACCCTTATCTACATTTTGTGTCTGTTTTCTTTAAAACTAAGGGATAAGATTTAATTTAAAAAAAAATAAAAATGGAGCCTTTTAGGGCATTTGACCTCAGTTTTTAATTGGCTGAGGTGAAAGATTTGTCATAAAATGTATTATTTATAGTAGTTCTGATACAGACTAAACATATTTCCGCGTATCTAATACGGCTTAAATGAATTTCTAGCATCTTTGCTTGTATGATATAGACTAAATGCATTTCTTCATATTTAATGTGACTTAAATGCATTTCTCACATTTCTACGTGTCTGATACAAACTAAATGCATTTTTGTGTATCTGATACGAGTTAAACACATTTCTTGCATGATTTCATACTCGATACAGGCTACACGCATTTATGTGTATCTTATATGGCTTAAACGTGTTCCTACGTACCTGGCACACCCCCTTCAAATCTACTCAATATAATCCAAGGGCGTATATGGTGGAACCTCGACACATCCACCTCAATCTGAGCCAAGCCTTGGAGGTAGGGACGAAGATCCTACCCTTGGTTGGGGAATGATCCTCTGTGATGCAGAGTGCGGTACAAAAAAGACAAATGCATATCATCGTCCCTATGGACCACAAGCCTCGCTGGAGAAAACACCAGTAGTGAACTCTAAATACAACTAACAAATCTTGTAAACAAAAAAGGTAGATGACGACCCTCAATGTGTTATACAATAAATCAAGATAACCCTTGTCGAGGAAGGTAAAGATCATATCAAGTACATTGTCATAACCAAACACCTCCTTCTTAAAAGGAAAATGATTTGGGCTTTCACACCCTAAATTGACCGACGAACACTGACAGTGCCCTGGTGGGTGACTAACTTTACACTGTACTAATGGCAAGTCATATGTGGCATGGAAACAACTTATAGACGACCAAAACTGTAGTGTTGCAGCAAATAAAGGAAGATAAATACATAATTCAAAACTAAGTAATACTTAAATCACTAAGGTAAAAGTATTCTATAAATATCAATTGTTACATCCAAGACACAATGGCCTGGAAAATATTACAGGAAGGAAACAAAATAATACAAAAACGATTAGCGGTCAAGTTGAAGCACCCAAGTTTGGGCACCAAAATCACCAGGTGGATTCCCTTCGGGTGTAGCTTGGAAGGGTTTTAACCTTTCAACAGGAATCAGAGTGGTATGGAAGAACTTTTTCACCTGTTCCACGACCTCATTAAAGCTAGCGAGATTACACCTAAGTGAATCGAACACTCAAAGATACAACAGAGTTGCCACTGAACTTTATTTAGTCCCAAAGAACAGGGACAATATCGATAAAACCCAAACGAAGAGAAATGGGTAAAGGGGTCTGTTATGCGAAAGGAAGGTACTAGCACCTCACGCATTCGTCGTACTCGACGGGAACCATTTTGCTTGCTTCTAGGCTTGTATGAGTTATCTATCTAAAGCCTTCTAGCTAAAAGGAAAAAGGAAAATAAAAGAGTTAGAAAGAAAGTGCTCGTGGAGGATTGGGGCCCTCGTGCCTACGTATCCTCATAGTGCAATGAGGAATTTAGAGCTCCGTTGTTCATGGAACCAGGAACGAGAGGAGAAGGTGGAAGAAGGTGACTCTCCAATATTTCACAATCTCGTGCCTACGTATCCTCATAGTGCAATGAGGAATTCAGAGCCTACGTAGTTCGAGGAACTAGGACAGAGAAATAAAAGGAAACATAGGCGACGTCGAAACCAAGAGCAAAAGAAAATAGCAAGAACCTACTGGGGATGCAAGAGAATGGTGTCAAAAATAATAAAGAAAGAAAAAGGAAGACTCTGCTGAGGAACTCAAAAGAGAAGTGATCAAAAGGAAGACCTGGTTTATGTTTCATTTCATTTTTCTTCTAGCATTTGCATTGCATAACATTATTCATTGAGCAGGGGATCAGGAGGTTGTGCATAGCAAGAGGAGGTTTCTAAGAGTGTTGAGCCTAAGAAAGGGGTTTACTCAAGCATGAATGGTCATCAAGTCACTAAGAAGTGGTCAAAGTTTTGGGAAAGAGTTGATGGGTGTATGTGGATCAGCTCCTAACTAGGAGGCCAGTTGAAGACCATCAGAGGATTGTGAATTCATGATTGTGGATATGGGATGTTGAGAAAGCTCATTGAGTGCTTTGAGATCCATTTGAGAGCTTGTTCAAGTTGTTGTGTCATTTGGAAGAAGCCGCAGTCAAGAGTGGTGCACCTAGGGTTTTCATCTGGTCAACCCTAGGTCAATTGTGAAATTAAAGGAGATTAAGACTTAATTCCAAGTCTTTGTGATCATGGTATGGTGTGTTGAGATGCATAATATATCATGTCAAGATCAAATCAAGAAGAATAAAGAGTGTGAGAAGTTACTAAATTAGGGTTCTCAGTGTAAAATCCCATGTTTAGTGCCCAACTTCAAGACCACATATCTCAAGATACAAGTCTCATCTCATCTTGACCCCAATATGAAACTTGTAGAGCATGTTTCTAGATTTCTTTTGAGTACTAGAAGTCTTTCATTTGATTTCTAGAACTCAAGTTATGATGCTGCAAGTTACAGGTCCTCAGATGAATGTGATTTTGGTCAACAAAAGTCAACCAACTTCCAAGCCACTTTTGACCTAGAAGGATGTTTCTCCTCACCTTGACCAAAACATGAAAGTTGTTCCTCATGATCTTAGCTTTCCAAAGAGTACTATAATTCCTTCATCTGATTTGTAGAACTCAAGTTAGGAGGCTTGCAAGGCAAGGGTATTTTGGGAAAGTAAGATTACAGGTCATTTTCATTATAGGTCCATTTCACCATTTTGCACACTTCAAATGAAAATTTTTCCAACATCAAATGTACTCCAAATGGGGTAATTTGCTCAACCAAACATCAAGTTGTCATTGATTTGGTTTGATTTGAAGAATTGGTGTGAAATTTTTCCATGAAGAAAGCTTAAAATCATAAAATGGAATTAATTGATTTTGGATCATTTTGTACCAACCTTATGCATTTTTTGAGTCACAAAGATGAGGCAAACAAGATGCATACATTGGATTTGAGTGTTGATCATGTTTTCATGTGTTTTTCAATTGCCATTTCAAGTGAAATTTTGATAATCTAATATCCACCATTTGATCAAACCAAGGGTTGAACACCATCCACATGATCAAATTAAGGTCCCAACAGTGTTTTGGAATAAAAAACAAGGGGAATTGTGGCTGTTTCATGTATGCATGGACATGGGAAAAGTGGAATTGGGCATTTTCAAAATTGATGCAATTGAGTTGTAATTGGGCCTCCAAACCTTCACCAATCCATCATATATAAAGTTCAAATGAAATCTGAGAGCTCATTCATGCATTTTCGTGCCCTGGGAGCTCAAGAACAGCTGAAGAAGAAAGGTGAAAATTCAAAATCGTGAAACATAATTGAGGTGTTTTCAGAGCAATTCAAGGTCAAATTCATCTCTAGCAAGCTTCATTGAGCGATTCTGCAGAGTTTCATCAAGCTTCTTCAAGTGTAGAAGGCTCAGTGGAAGCTCTCCACTAGGTAACCTTCAAATCAAATTTTATCTCTGTTTGTGATGCATTTGAATGACATTTTTGCATGATTAAGACCTAGGAACTGTGTAGATCGTTTATAACTAAAATTGACTAACATTGGTGAGGATTTGTGTTTTAAGATCCAAACTATTTGGCTTTGATTTGGCCTGTGTGTTAACTAAAAATGAAAACTAAATGCATATTTGAGATCTACGTGATGTGAGGATGATTTTTGACATTGAGTTTGCTTGATTTGGTAGAGTTTGGATATGGCCTCGCCGGAGTACTCACCAGAGAAGATGACCGGAACAGTGGTTCCGATCACCTGGTTTTCCCTCCATTTCTCATGTTTGAATGGGGAAAATGGTGCGTGGCTGTTGGATTCATGTTTGATTGTTTGACAGGACCTTGATCTGATGGTCCTTGTTTGTTTTAATTTTGTGCTGGAATTCATTTAATGATGTGGCTTGGTTTGGACCCTTGGATGGTTGTGTAGTAATCATCACGTGTGGTGGAGATTTGGTTGACTGGGATTTAAATGAAACGGTACGTTTTATTATGATGCACCTCAGCCTTTGATCTGTTTGATTGAGTTTGATTTGATGGCTGTGATTTAATTGCTTTTTATTTTAAAATTTGACTGCACGCGTGGCATGTTGTGGATCTTTGGATTGTGTGACTGGTAATGTCATTGTGTGGCTGAGATTGCTTCTCGCTGGTTGACTGAATTGTGAATTGGATTGGGCCTCTGATGCTTTCTGCACCCCCTGTTTGGGCCCAACTTGCTTTTACACGCTTTTGGTTTACTATTTGCACCATGTTTTTATTTTATTTTGTTTCATTTTCTTTTCATTTTATTTTTGTGTCTGTTTAGAATTAATTCAAAATAAAATAGTTCTCCAATTAATAAAATTCCCCAAAAATATTTTCCGGGCAATTTGAAATGTCCTTTTATTTTTAGAATTTTTATTTTATTTTTTTGGTTTATTTTTCATTTAAAAAGGGAATTATTAATTGGAGGGGTATTATTTGAATTAAATCTTGACATTGCTTGGTTTTTAATTTGTTTCTCCTCATCCCTTTTGGTCCAATGACTAAAAATTCATCCTCATGTCCATGATGAGTTGATGAATTTTTGAGGACCATTTTGCCCCTGTTGGTTGACTTTTGGGTTGACTTTTGTTGCATTTCATTTGACCCTTGACAATCCTCATTCACAATGGAGCACCCTTGTGAATCAATTTCTTTGGTGGTGTTGTGAATTGATTTTGATTGTGATCTCTTGGCTTCTGTTTGCCAACATGTTTATGGCCTTTGTGCATTTTATTTGATCATTTTTGAATCATTTTCCTAATTTTGAGGTAACTTGCAAGTCAATTTACCTCCAAGGGAGGTTCATACATATACATTGACCTAGTTTGTCTTGGAGATGACATTTTTGGATCCTTTGAGCCCTCAATGCATTTTGATTCATGTTGCTAACATGTTAAGGATGATGCTTGCTCATTTTTAGGTCATAACATTTGGTTTTGCTTGCTCATTTGGTTGTTTTATTTTGAGCTTTTAATTAGGGTTTCTAAGTGATGCATGTTTGCTTTCCCTTGTATTTTTGCTTGCATTTTCTCTTGTTTGGTTTTCTTTTGCTTTGGATCTCTCTTCTATCATCTCCCATTCTGTCCCATGACTTTGGAGTCTCATTTAAGGCATCTTAGTCTCTCCTTAGGAGGTACTTGAAGCATACCTAAAATGATGAATCCTTGAGGACTCTTTTGTGCTTCTTTTGCACTTTGTTTGTGATGCTTATGGTTGAGTGCATATTATGAGTTCCTTGCTTTCCTCATATAGCCTCCCATCCTCAATTTTGTTTTGAGCTTCTTCTCCTTTCATTTGGTTTGGCTTTTGGCACTTGTGGTTGAT
Source organism: Lathyrus sativus (assembly GCA_963859935.3). Lineage (NCBI taxonomy): Eukaryota > Viridiplantae > Streptophyta > Magnoliopsida > Fabales > Fabaceae > Lathyrus > Lathyrus sativus. The sequence continues at coordinate 456,555,497 of OZ012739.1, read as the reverse complement.
GTTGTTTGACTTAGGTCATTTCATCCCACTTTTGGTGCATCTTTGTGTGGCTTTTCTTTGTTGTTTGAGATCATCTTGTGCATTTCTTTTTCTCTTCTTTTCTTGCATTCCCATATGCATGCTTGTTTGAGATGAGCTTGTGAAGGCTACTGCCCCACACTATTTCCCCCCCACTTTCATTCTTACTTGTGCATTCTATGTTTGCATTCTTGCATCTTTTTATGTTCTTTCTTCTTCTTCTTCCTCTTTTGCTTTTCTTTGCCATGCTCCCCATAAGTTCTCTAACCTCTTGAGGTTATGATAGACATTAGGTGCTTAACCATGCGTGATAACATTAGGTAGTTCCCTTTTGTATCCCAACTTTAAGTCCACTTTGCATGATAACTTTTAGGATTGATTACTCTCCCATTAGTGGTCCTTTCTTCTCTTCTCATCTTCATACAATATTAACACACTTAATAAAGACAATGGATGTTGTTCCATGAGCCTTGTACTTGGGAAATGGTGATTGAACGGTTACCTCTCAATTACCTAGAGTGTTTAGTATACGTCCTTAGGACGATATGCGACGCATTCGATCCTAGGTTTTAGACTTTAGTACAACATACATTATAAACACTCAAATTCAAAACACTTCTTCTCTAAAAAAAACACAAAAACACTTCAAACTTTTTTCATCCTTCGAGATCTTAATCAGGAAAATATTTTCAGATAAAAGAGTGCTGTTAACTTTTAGTTCTATCGCAAACGGTAACGCCTAAGTCTCCAATGGTCGAGCTGCATACACCAACTGCTAGAAACTACTTGTTAACCCTACTCGGGCCAAAAAACTTTTGAACCAACTTGTGGTCTTTTTAGCCCAAACTACGTTTGCTCTGATCTTTCATACCCGATGAAAGTATGTAGGCACAAGACGCGATGTCTTGGCGAGCAACTTTCCCCCCTTTCACCTGTAGTTAGCCGAACTACGTTGACTCTGACTTTCCCATTACACGAGGGAATACGTAGGCACAGAGCGGTGATGCTCTTCCGAGTCTCTTTTCTTTTTCTTTTATCCTTTAAACTTTAGCTAGATAGTTGATCACCCTTTTAGATAGACAACAATGCATGGATCCCGTCGAGTACGACGGACGTGCGGGGTGTTAATACCTTCCCCTTGCGTAACCGACTCCCGAATCTAGGACTTGGTTGCGATAACCTTGTCATTTCCGTTTTCGTCATGTTTTTCCGATCGTTTCCTTTCCCTTTCTTTGGGATAAATAACGAAAGGTGGCGACTCATCTGTTTTCCGCCGGGTGTTTTTCGCAGTTGCGATAGGGAGAAAACAAATGAATGGTGTCGAAACCAAGAGAGTAAAGGGACAAGAATCGAGGTAAAGGAAAGATCTATAGGGGATTCGATACATTAACTAGCAAGTAGTGATTAACAGAAGAAAGATAAGAGCAAGACTCTGCGGGGAAAGCAAAAGAATGGTGTCAACAGACAGTCTGTGATAAACTAGAATGGGAGTATTAAACCAAGGGTAGGTGTTTGACTCTCTGGAGAACTTGGCGTGTTAATCGATAAACAATGGTTAACTGTAAGAACGGATGTGGAACCAAGCGAAGGTTGTGACCCAAAGAACAGGTGTCGAACCAAGCGAAGGTTGTGACCCAAATGATGGTACACTGACTGAACAAGCAGTACTTGACCAAAGGAAAGGGTATTTGAACCAAAAAAAAGTTACTAACCCAAAAGTGCAAGTGTTTGAACCAAAGAAAGGTTGCTAATTGCATGGGATTTGGTGCTTTAACAGACGGACTGTGATTGACCGAAGAGAACGAGTGATTAACCAAGAAAGAGTGATTAACTTAAGCGAAACTCAATATGTTAATAGAAGGGCGTGGTTAACTGAGAAAAGGGGCAATTGGTGTTTTAACTGACAGGCAGTGATTAACCAAACAAACAGGGAGCGGGAACCAAGAGAAAGTTGCAAACTTTGCTGGGGACTCGGTATTTAACACTGTCAGACTGTGATTAACTGAAAAGAAAGGGTTGCGACTTCGCAAGGCTAGAAGAAAATTGGTCTTAACCAAAGGATGGTTGATTAACCAAAGAAAGGGATGATTACAAACCTTCTAGGGAAGAAGAATAATGATTAGCCACAAGAAAAAAGGAGTGTTGGATCGAAAGAAGGAAGTCAAATCCACGGACAAAGGATTAGGGTAAAAGTGATTAAGGATCGACTCGACCGGGAATCAGAAGACACCACAGTAAGGAGACAGAGACGACCATTCCAGGCATAGGGTCATTCATCCCCTACCCAAAATAATCAGAATGAGTGTAGGAATTATCCACTCTTATTCCCTCTCTAGCACCAAAGTATAGTGCAGGAATCGAAACTGAAAGAGTGACAGCTCAAACTTGTACAGTGCTCCAAAGTGTTACAGAGTCTAACTCAGCAAGGGATCGAGAAAACAAGGCTCCAAAATATCCTAAAAAGAAGAAAGAGGGAAAATTAACTAATTACAACAAGGTTTTGATCGATTGATAAAAAGGGAATGAACAAGCTAATAATCTTTCAAGCGAGACGAAAGATCATCAAAGTGATTGAGTGAGGTAATGATTATACAAAATTAAGTTCATTCAAATGAAGAACAAACTTAATGCAATAAAGGAGAAACTGCAAGGTAGCAACAACCATCAATTATCATGCATTACTAATCATGTCATCATGTAGACAAAAAAGTGCAAGAATGATCATGATCATATAATTTTGAAATTACAAACAATTACATAATCGATAAATTGAGCACCAAAGTTTTCATACATGCTTCAAACAGAGGCTAAACAACTCATAAAACATCCACAAATATCAAGCATAAAAATCCATGAAAGTTAGATGGGGAAAGAAGATCAAACAAGCTTGAAAATAGCACAAAAATGGCATTTTGGTTCAGTGTCAATCGGTTAACCATTTGCTAGTGCAAAATGGTTAATCGATTAACCATTGAAGAAAAGCAGATTTTTGCTGAAAACATAGGTGTTAATCGATTAACCATTTTGCACTAGCAAATGGTTAATCGATTAACCCTGTAGTAGTGACAGAAAATTGTTTTTTAAAAGCACTTTTAGCAATTTATCAATTATGCAATCACTCACATGTTAGGGTAAACATTTGTGCATGAAAATCAAGTTCAAAATCAACAATTAAGAATCAATTGAATCAATTAATTTATCAAGAACAAGAATCAAGCAATTGTATAATCAATTCGCACACAAAAAATTATCGAATCTACATCACGAACAATATTAAAATAATCGAAAACAGTAAATTGAGTGAGAAATTCCAACCTACAAGGAGGAGGATTGCCTTGGTGATTGTTCGAAGTGAATTGTGACGAGGATAATCAAAGAAAACCAGAGAAATTTGAACTTGTGACCGAATCAAAGAGAAACTGAGCAAACTGCAACAAAAGCTCCAACTACGAATTTGCACTGAAGAAGCTTGAGATGATTGCTTGATTTGAAGTAAAATCTAGTGAAACTCCAGAAATCCGAGTGGAAATGCAAGATAATGGAGGTTAAGCTCAAGATAAAAGCACTTTCAATGTGAAAGTTGCTACTCTTTAATGATGGAAATTGAGCTCTAGTGTGGTTTTGGAAGAAGATGAAGATGAATGTTGTCGCAACTGCGAAAAACACCCGGCGGAAAAAACAGAAGAGTCTCCACCGAACATTATTTATCCCAAAGAGAGGGAAAGGAAACGATCGACGAATACCTGAAGAACGGGAAAAGACAAGGTCATTGTAACCAAATCTTGGGTTCGGGAGTCGGTTACGCAAGGGGAAGGTAGTAGCACCCCTCACGTCCGTTGTACTCAATGGGATCCATACTTGTTGTCTAATCAAAGGTTGTGTTTATCTATAAACTACTGCTAAATGGAAACAAGAACAAAAGAAAAAGAAAGGAACTCGATAGGATATCACCACCCTATCCCTAAGTATTCCCTCGTGCAATGGGAAAGTCAGAGTGAATGTAGTTCGGAAAACTACGGGTGAAGGAGGGAAGGTTGCTCGCCAGGTGTCGCTACTGCGAAAATCGGCGCCGGCTTGACAGGAGAGTCGCCACCGTGCGTTATTTATCCCTCAGAGCGGGAAAGGAAACGCTCGAAGTAAACCTCGCAAAGACGGGAAAAAGGTATGGTCATCGCAACCAAAACCTGGATTCGGGAGTCGGTTACGCAAGGGGAAGGTATTAGCACCCCTCACGTCCATCGTACTCGATGGGATCCACGCTTGGTGTTTATAGGTAAAAGGGTGTATTATCTATCTATGCTAATGGCTGGTCTGAAAAGAAAAATAAAAGGACAGGACTCGACAGAACATACGGTGTTCTGGGCCTACGTATTCCCTCGTGCAATGGGAAAGTCAGAGTCAACGTAGTTCGACTTCCTACGTCTAAACGGGGGAAAGGTTGCTCGCCAGGACATCGCGTCCTGTGCCTACGTACTTCCATCTGAAATGAAAGATCAGAGCAAACGTAGTTCGGCTAACTACGGGTACACAGGGGCTCTCACACAGCAGTGAGAAAACAAACTGGTCCTAAGGCTCGGGAACCTACAACTACGATCTGGTCTCAAATGCGCTCGGGCAAGAGAAAGGGATAACAATTAGTCGTTAGCGGGAAAGTCTCGATCGCACAGCCGCGAGAGAACTAAAGGTTAGTCGTTAGTGTGCTCGCTAGGATATCGCATCCTATGCCTACATATCTTCGTCTGGAACGAAGAATCAGAGCAGCTGTAGTTCAGCTAACTACGGGTCAAGCTACTCAAAAAGCTCCTACAGAAAGGAAAGGGAAACCCTAGAACTATAGCTGAGAAACAGGGGAATCTATCTACTGCTATCACACCTGGTTGACCATCCTAATGTCTATCATAACAACTCCGCAGCGGAGAAGTCAGAGCTCCTAAGGGATCATGGCAATAGGATTAAACCACAAACAAGAAACTGCAACGTAAAGCAATACTGAAAATATGCATGAATGCAACAACTAGACAAACAGGGCGCGAAGGCCGCAAACCACAAAGGCAAGGGAGCTCAGCTCTACCAAATACCAACAAGCAAAGCCACGCAATAACAAACAAGCAGAAGGAGGACCACCTCAACTTCTTATGCACACAAAGTCTACTTCTAAGATGCACCTATTCAGAACTATCTAGATGAATACCTAAGTCTAATGCACCATAACATCACACAAGTCAAACAAATCAAAGAGACCAACCCTGAGCAGGGCCTCTAACAAACCTGAAACAACTCTTAATCTACTCTCCTAAACAAAACCCTAGGCAATACCCTAAGCAAGGATCTAAGCCAAAACTCTAATCAAAACCCTAAGCAAGAGGAATCAATCCCAGTCTCCAAGCTTCAGAACAAGCTTACCAGAGAAAAGGAAGCTAAGCAGACAAGCCCATAGTGCTTTCCTCAGGAAAGTACCAGGAGGTTACTACTCAGGAGTCATATCCTATGCGGCTCGACAACTGTGATCAGTTTACATTCCTCCTCAGGAGGAATTAAACTCACATGAAGGCTCCGGCATCACGGGATACTTGAGAAATACCTATATGCACTAGGGGAACTAAGTGAGCAGACTCATAGGACCTTCCTCAGGAAAGTACTAGGAGGCTGACACTTAGGAATCGTATCCTACGTGGCTCAACAACTGTGATTAGTTTACATTTCTCCTCAGGAGAAATTAAACTCACAAGTTGGCTCCAACATCACTGGATACTTGAGAAATCCTAGGTAAACTAATGGAACTAAGTGAATAGACCCATAGGACCTTCCTCAGGAAAGTACTAGGAGGCTTCCACTTAGGAATCGTATCCCATGTGGCTCAACAACATGTGATCAGTTTACATTCCTCCTCAGGAGAAATTAAACTCACAAGTCGGCTCCGACATCATTGGATACTTAAGAAAGAGGTGAGAAGAAAGAATGAAAGTCATTCATAGTACCTTCCTCAGGAGAGTACCATAAACTCCCTTCAAACTTCAGGATCTCGAACCTCACAAACAGACAACAAGCTCCTAGACTAAGCCTCAATCCAATGCATCCTTGCAAGCTCCAACAGGACTCCAATCAGCTCCTATCCTCAAGAAGAACCCACAGGCCAACAAACCACAAGAGACTATCTCTGAAGTTCAACCACAGTTGAACTTCAAAGTCAGAAGTCATCAAGACCTCTCCTATCTTCAGGCTCAGACAAAACATATCAGAACACCCTACAAAAATCTATCAAAAATCTATGGGAAACCTACATGGCTCTAGGGCAACATGCTGAAAAATCAGAACAAAATTCAACACCAGATGAAAGAAATAAAATCAGCAACACAGACATATTCACAGACCAATTTATTCAACATCAGTAACAATGAAAAAATGCAGTTAAAATGAAAATGCATGATTGAGCTAATATTTTCGTACTATAAAATTCTACACTGAGTCACGAGCCTATAGAAAAAAGAACGGAATTATTTGACTAAATCTACCATTTTTTCATGAATTTTCTAATGATATGCATGCATTGAAAATATTAAAAAGAAATCAATTAATTGGAAAATATGCAAAAAATAGCAAACTAAAATAAAATGTCATTTTTATTTTCTTTAATTTTCTAGACAATATGATGTAATGGTAGAAAAAAAAGAATTATTAAAAACAATTATTTCAATTTTTATTATGATTTATTTACATGAAACTATAAAAGGAAATTAACAAAACAAAAAAAAATTGAAATACTGGAGGGGGGGTTCAATCAGCAAGATATCCTAGTTATTCCTGGATGGGCCTATGCTGGTGGGGGTGCCAAAATCAATTTGGGCGCAGGGCCCAGCTACCAAAAATAGCTAACACACACAGCAAGCAGGAAGAAACCTGGGGGGGTGCCGTTAGTGATTTATTCAGTTGCTATCTCAATGGGCTTACGCCCAGGGGGTGTTGTTAGCAAATAGGGCCTAAGGCCCAAACTGATTCACTCAGTTCTCTCAAACAGGGGGGGGGGGGGGGAACTGAGTAATTGAGGGGGTATGCATCAGAAACTACGCTTGGGCCTAAGCCCAATCCAAACCCTAGTCCACTACTCAGGGAACAAAACTGATTTCTCCTCCCCTAACCCTAGTACTGTTCACCAACACAACCCTAACCGCTTCATCATCTTCTTCCTCTATCTCTCACGCTCTCTGCAACAAACTCATACCACACTCTGAAGCCCTCGTATCCCTCTCAAGAAACCTCAATCCACCATCAAACACATTATCAAGATTACTCTCAAATCCCAGCATCAAACAACAAACCACGCACCAAATCCATTCCTAAAAAAACCTAACTAATCTATGCATCGTTGAAAACAACACACTCTAAAGAAGAACATGCAAGGAATTTCAGAAAGGCATACCTGGGTTAATGCGAGCGGAAACAGGGATCTTTGAAGATCTACTATGTATCAGGCGCGCGTTGTTGAAGAAAGTTGTTGATGCTATGCTGAAGTTCTGAATAATTTCTGGAAAAAATTGTGTGGAGGCTTGAGCGACTTCAGGAAAGATGATGAATATTCAACGTTCTGGAAAGATCTTTGGACGAGGATGAAGGCGTTCTGGAAAGATCTTGAAGATTGAACTCAGCGTGAAGTTTCTGGGAAAACATGAACGAAGATTGATGTATTTCTGGGAAATTTGATGGAGGAGGATGAACGTATGAGCGAGTTCTGGAGAAAGTTGATGAAGGAAGGAGGAGATCTGGATTGAACGCGTTCTGGAATTCTTTGAATTTTCCGGCGCGCCTTTGAATTTTCCGGCGATGAGAAGAGGAAGGTGACGGAGGAGATCTGGGGAAGAAGATGAATTTCTGGGGAATTTGGTGGTTAGGTGGTGGCCGGAGTTAGTTGAGGTCGCCGGCGGTTGGTTGCTAGGGCGTTTGCATGGCCGCCGGTGGTGTTCTGGTGAATCTCCGGTGAGTGATGTGAGGGAGACACGTGGTGTACATGCGCAGAGAGAGAGAGGGGTGGAGACAGGTGTGAACACGTGGAGGAGTCTGGGAAGGTCCTGAGTGGGTGGTGGCGTTCTCAAGGCAAAACGCGTGGGACCCCGTTCTGAGCAACACGTGTCACTTTTATACCACTGGAGACGCGTGGAACCTTCTGGATTGTTCTGGTATGCGCTGGAAGATGGTGGATGAACTTGGACCATTTTTGGATTTCTGAATCATTTTTTTGGACTATCTTGCTGAGACTAGTGAAGAACTGGGCCTTACCAAAAACCCCCCTGGGCCCATACGAACTGAAAAAAAGCTGAATAAAAACAACACAATTAAATCTAATCTAATTATATCAAAACAATTAACTAATGACTAATCAACTCTAAAAAAAGATTAAAACTCATATTATCCTAATTAAATCTAAACAAACAATTAACCTAATTAAACTCTAAAAATGATTAAAACTCATATTATCCTAATTAAATCTAAAAAATCAATTAACCTAATTAAACTCTAAAAATGATTAAAAGTCTAATTAAACTCTAAAAAGTCAATTAACCTAATTAAACTCTAAAAATGATTAAAAGTCTAATTAAACTCTAAAAAGTCAATTAACCTAATTAAACTCTAAAAAAAAGTCAATTAAAGTCTAATTAATTCTATATCTCTACTAACTCTATTAAACTTCTAATATTATTTAATGTCTATTAAAATCTATTATTAAAAAGAAAAGCTATATTATTCTAAAAAAAGATAAAACCAATTAAAATCTTATTTATATTCTAAAAACCTTTTAAAAATTCTATAAAATCCCAAAAAAGAGAATTAAGCTATTAAAATATTCTATAAACCTATTTAAATTCCAGAAAAATCTAAAAAGCCTGTTAAAAAATTCACAAAAGCCTATTAAAATCCTAAAAATGCAGATGAATGCAAATGACCGCCATAAAAGAGCGCACGAGACCAGATCGAATCGAACAGAGATCCCCGGGCATCAGAATATCCTCAAAATCACTGTGCAAGCTAAAAAATCACCGAGGAGCGCATAATTTCCAGAAAATAAAACCCTGGTGATCTGGACTGGGTCTGCCATATCTGATAGACAAAAATCAAGCTGTAAACTCTGATATCCCCTGCTTGCGCACAAAAATCATACATCTGAGCTGTGAATATGAAATTAAACCATGAGTCAGATAGGAGAATCGGTTGGTCAAATTTTAGGGTGCAACACCAGGACATCGCTGCCTTGTGCCTACGTATCCTCATCTGGTATGAGAAATCAGAGCAAACGTAGTTCAGGAAACGAAACCAAAAGTTTGTTAAGTATTTTTATGAGCGACGTTAAATTTCAATTCCAACAGTTAGGGTCGATGCCTGTTTGCGATAGAACGGAAAAGTAACATACTCTTTTCTGAAAATGAAGTTTGAAACACGAATCCCGAAGGATAAAAAGGTTTGAGTTTTTTTTTGTGAGTTTTAGTGAAGTGAATTAGTTTGATTTGTGATTCACGTTGCACTAAAGACTATGACATAGGAACGAATGCATCGCATATCGCCCCTAGACGAGACATACACTAAACACTCTAGACAAGCGAGAGGAGACCCCTCACTCATCATTTCCCACGTGCTTAAGGCTTGTAGTGTACAATGTTCATCGTATTTATTAGATTAGTTAGAATGTGTTTTGAGATGAGAAGAGAGACGCACGAAAGGTCTAAAGGGGAAACTCGGCCTTAACATTGTCATGCAATGTGGTCTTAAAGTTGGGATGCAAAAGATGGACCTAAGATTGAGGTTAAAGGGACTAGCCTACTTGTTATCATGCTTGGATTACAATCCTAATGTCTATCCTACTCCAAATTTAATCGGAAATTAAATTGGAATAAGAATCCTAAGGGAGCATGCAAAGACAAGGAAAAAAGCAAGAAAACAAGGTAAAAACAGCAGCTACAACAGCGCCTCCTGCACAAGACAACAAGAAAATCCAGCATACAAGCAAGACAACATATAACAACACATGTTTCAGCACAAAAACAAGTGTAAAAAGCCAGGCAGCAAGCAAGTAAAGCAAAAACAACATGCAAATTCAAAGCATGGACAGATGTGGAAAGTATGGAGCAAGAAAGCTTGAACGCAATTAATCAAGAACAAACACCAATCATGGGTATATATCATGCAACAATGGACATGCTACAACAATAAAACATAATCATTCAACAACAATGCATCAACAAGAATCAACAAGATCAACATGTTCTTTCAAATTAAATTGGACGATCATCCGATCCAACAAACATGCAACAAAGCGGAAACGGAAATAAATGCAATCATGCATCATAATATTCATCAACATAATCATCAATGATCATCAATTACCATCAATTAACATGCTATAAACAAACAAGTGAAAAGATCATTCACCAAACAAATCCCATGAACATGTTAAACATTCAAAACGGAAACCAAAAGTTTTGCGTCGAAGAATCGAGATCAAACATTCAAGAACGATGAAATATGTCAAAAGCAATCCACATAAATGCATCATATCAATCCATGAAGTTTACATGTGGAAAGGATACCAAACAAGCAAACAAATGCGGAAAAAAAGCAAAAAATATGCAAAAAAAAATGCAAAAAAAAAAAGAAGCAAAAAATAGGCAAATCCGCCCCAAGTAACGGGTTATCCTATATAGGGTAACCGGTTACTTGATAAAAAACAGCCCAGAAACGTGAAATTTGATAGGGTAACCAGTTACTCTATATAGGGTAATCGGTTACCACTGAACCAGAAGCAGAAAATCAGTTTTTAAAAGCAGTTTTCAGCATCAAACAACTTCTCCAATCAACCATATGATCATGGTATCAATCAAGCACGAAATTAACATCAAGAAGCAGTAATCAAGCATCATGTAAACACAATCAAGCATTGACATCACAAATCACCAAGATCCAAATCATCAAAATGGATTAAAAAACAGCAAAAACCATGGATCTACATTGTGATTATCCAAATAAGTTCAAAACATAATTAGATCCAGAATTGCCAACCTTCAAAGAGGAAAATTGCTTTGGTGAGTGTTGATTCACTTGAAATTAGAAGATCCAAGCAAGAAACTCAGAGATTCTTGAAGATCCAAGAGCTTCCTTATGGTAGAAATGAAGATCAAGCAAGATCAAGCAAAAATGATCCAAAAAGCACTTCCAATCTAACTTCCAAATTGAGATCCAAAACCAAATGAAAATTGAGTGATGAATTGAAGATAATGGAGATGAAAGATGAAGGTTTAGCTCTAGAATTCTATGATTCCAATGAAGAATCAAAGAATTCAAGGGAAAGTGCTCTAATGGAGGTTTTAGGAGTGAAAAAAAGTGGAGAGAAAATTGAGAGCAAATTCTCAAAAATGAGAGTGAAATCTAAAAATGAAGGGTTATTGTGAGAGGTTTGGAGCAAATTCACCTAAATAAGCTCTAGGTTTGGAATTAAAATGCGGTTTGGAATGAGTATTAACATTTGGAATGGAAATTAGGAGTGGAATTAGGAATGGAGTGTTTGAAATTTGGAGGGAAATGGTGAAAATTGAAACAATTTTAGATCCTTCCAAATATGATAAAGTGAAATCCATGGTTAAGAATGATTGGAAATTGCACATGCTGAAAATTTGAATTTCTTTGCAAACTGCGCTTGAAGTAACCGGTTACCCTATATCAGGTAACCGGTTACCCTGTTCAAAAAGTGCCACTTTTGGCGCCAAATGGAAGGAATCTTGTATGATCACCCGTTGCCACCTGTTTTGAGCTCTACTAAGCCTCTGAAACTTACTCTTGAATATGGTAACTGTGAGAATGCCTGAGATAGCCTGTACACCGTCTCCCGGGATGAAAATAGCCTGCTGGATAAAATAAAATAGACTGCTCGATTGCTGGGAAAAATAAATGTCGGAGCCTCTCACGCTCGCTGTTTAGACTCTTGCAATAAAAAGGAACTCTGAGCCACAAAAATACCTTGATCCCATGTCTCGAGAATCAATGCTATGATATGTAGAAATGCAAAGATACAGAAAAACACAAGCCAGTTATGGTCAAAATGAAAGGACAAATTTTGGGGTGCTACAGTTGCCCCTATTCAAACAAATTGGACCTGAAGGGATGAAAAGCATCAACTTTCAAACATTCTAGGTAGAAGGTGATTGAATACAAAAAGAATCCAGAAATTTGCAACCTTCGGGGATGCAAAACAACGAATACCAATCAAAAGATGGAATGCGACACACTGAGGATAACAATCCAATATGAACAGAACTTCAACCAAAAGTTGGAACGAATCTGTCGGATATCAACCAAAAGATACCAACAAGAATTGGGATAAAAACCAAAGGATAACAACCAAGAGTTAGGATAATAAACAACGGATACCAACCAAAAGATACCAACCAAAAGTTGGAATAAATGAGAATGCCGACCAAAGGTAACCTTCTGGGGACAAAACTCAAATCAAGAACCTGCAGGACGTACAATCAACAGACTTACGACCTGAGGAAAAGACCAACCCCGCTGGGGAACAAGGAACTACCAGAAGATAATAATCAAAGGGTACCTACCAAAAGATGGGATGATCAGCAAATGTGTACCAACCAAGAGTTAGGATAAAGGCCAAAGAATACCCACCAAACCGTGCAAGAAGTAAACTCAACGACTTTACGACCTGGAGATGACTCCACTGGGGAATATACTGACCAAAAGTCAGAATGCAGCAAAAGGTAATAAACATAAGCCACCAACCAAAAGTTGGGATCACCGCAATACCAAACAGAGTTGAACCCAAGCTATTAACCAAAAGTTGAAATCACCAGATGAGACAAAACCGAACACAAGCTACCAACCAAAAGTCGGAATTACTTCCAACCCACAAGGGATAACCTCCAGCCCAAAAGCTGAAGAACAAGGTTACTAACTAAAAGTTAGAATCACCAGAACGCCAACCAAAGGCAAACTCTGCGGGAGAACAGTATCAACCCCAATAGTTGAACCAACAAAAGAAGACTACCAATAAAAATTGGAGTCAACAACCCAAAACAAAGACTACCAACCAAAAGTTGGAATCGTCTACCAGGAAACGAAGATTACCAACTAAAAGTTGGAATAACGTTAACAAGACGACTAAGTCGGGGATTACCAACCAAAAGTTGGGATCAAACTCCACGAGAGAAACCAAGGAATACCAACCAAAAGTTGGGATCACGTCAACAAAACCTTACCAACCAAAAGTTGGAATAACAATCAACAAACCTCACCCACCAAAAGTTGGAATAACAATTCTGCCGGGGAAAAGAGGAGGACTAACAACCCAAAGTTGGAATAACGTCAACTTTGGACCCAGCTGGGATTACCAACCAAAATATAGGATAACGACTCCACCAAGCAACAGATTACCAACCAAAAGTTGGAATAACGACTCCGTCGGGGAATAGAAGAGGATTACCAATCAAAAGTTGGGATAACGACTTTGCATGGGATAACATCCAACCAAAAGTTGGGAAACAAGGCTACTAACCAAAAGTTAGGATCGCTGGGGAACCAAACAAAGCTGACTCCACCAAAGAAGACTACCAACCAAAAGTTGGAATGATCACCTATAAATACCAACCAAAAGTTGGAATACAAGGCTACTAACCAAAAGTTAGGATCGCCGGAAACGCTGAATGAAGGAGAAATGACTACAACGAAGACTACCAACCAAAAGTTGGAATAACAAACTTCGCCGAGAAAAATAAGGATTACCAACCAAAAGTTGGAATAACATCTAACCGCTAATGGGTCACTAACCAAAAGTTGGAATTGAGCAAAGACTACCAACCAAGAGTTGGGATAACGACTCTATAGGGATAACCAAAGGTTACCAACCAAGAGTTGGGATAACACACCCAAGGATTACCAACCAAAAGTTGGAATACCAAACATAAGAATCTGGACTACGTTGAGGAATACTAACCAAAAGTTGGGATGACACACCCAGAATAGGCAGGCAACAAGATCAACCGACTCACAACTTGCAAAGAATGCTCCGATAGGAAAAGAGAGGTTTAAACAAACGACTCGGCCGAGAAAAAGACGTTTAAATAAACGACTCAGCTGAGGAAAGAGAAGTCAAACAAACAACTCTGTTGGGGAAAATACGTTTAAACAAACGAATCGGCCAGGGAAGAAAGCGTTTATACAAGCAACTCACCTAGGGATGATGAAGACGTTTAACCAAACGACTCAGCTGGGGAGAATCCACTAAAATGAACAACCTAAAGATCTACCCCGACGGGGGTAACACGAAAATCTCCTGAATAAAACATCATCTACCGAATAGACAACTGACACCAAAGGTATTAAACCTGGCTTATGCTTCAGATGCTTATGTTTGAAAATGGCATAATGCTCCATATGAAATAGAAATACTACGCATTTGGGAGGATGCTATGCAAAATGCAAATGCAAAGGAACACAGACCAGAGGAGTGCTGAAAAGACCCTCAACCAACTCTGCTAAGGAATACCCCATGGATAGCTCTCCATGAAAAACATCACCCTGCTAGGGGGAAAACACCAAAACTCCACTAAGTGGGGAATTAAGAATAGCGCTGAAAGTTCCACTCTGCTTGGAAAGGAAGTCTGCCCTGCTGGGGACATACAAGTAACAATCCGCCCTGCTGGGGATATCAAAGACTTCTACTGGGAACTCTACTCTTCTTGGGAATAAATCAAGCTCTGCTTAAACATCTGCCATGAGGACAATGAGAATACCATCTGTTGGGAGCTCGTCCCGACAACTGATCCTAGAAGATGCCAATGATCATTGGACTTAGCTGGAGATATCAATCTGTCGTTGATGTACCTGTCGAGGGAATCAACACTAACCTCTATTCGGGGAATAAATTTCTGAATACTGATATTGCTGGGGAGACATTAGAACATCGACTCCGTTGGGGAAGGAAGTCAAAGACGTTGCCTCTGCCGGAGAGTAACACTGAATTGAAATCCACCATGCTACTGAGGGAATATCTTTATCCTTAGTCTGTTGAATATGCTGAGCATAAATCCACCCTACTGGGGATTAGCCTTTGTAGGGAGACAGAAACTTTGCTCTGTTGGAGATACGTTACACCTCCGCTGGTGACAACACTTCTGATTTGATAACAGGATTCTATGGGGAAGATAAAACCTCTGTTGTGGGGGAACAAAAAATATTGGACTGCATTGTATCTGAAATAGTCAACCCTCAAACACTCGCTGGGGAGTACGAGTCAACTTTGGCTAGGAAATACGACTCTAAACTTCTACTAAGGGAGGAATAATTCACCATGCATTGCTTTTAGCACTTCATTGCTGGAGAGAAAAGCTCTACTGGGGATAGGACCCGACCATCCTGCAACAAACAAGAAACAATAGGATGCCCCATGTGCGAAATGGCTACCTGGGTTACCATTCATGACACTTTTCGTTCAAGAAAATCCATTGCTTTCATTATGCTCTGTACAGCCTCATGTTTTCACCTGTGAAGTTTATCAAAAATATTGGACATTTTTGCAAACAAAATAGTAAAAGTGAAAACAAGAAATGAAAAGCTCTTTGACTGAAATGAATACTTTATTGATGAAAGGCTTGTAAATATGCGAATTAAAATTTAGATGCAATTCCTGAAAAGAGGTAATTGCGCAAAAATAAAAAAGAATATATACAAATGTCGGCAAAGTGGAAACAGACAACCACCATGTGTCGATTCAGCTATGACCCGTATGTCTTTGACGTTTCGCCTTCTAAAAAGACTGATTGGACTGATTCCTTTCCTTCAGGATAACCGTGTATCGGATAAGCTTATAGATCAAACGCAGACCACAATCGTTTGCTTTTAAATCCATTACTTTTAACTTTGCGGGTTCATTTTTTTCTTTTATCCCTAATTTTTTCCCGAACCTTTGATTTTATGGTTCGCCAGGATGCCCCTTTTTTGCCTGGACTTTTCTTTTTCTGTCCAGAGGGTCTCTTTTAAGCAAAGTATTTTTTGACTACGTCTGCATTCACAGGGGACAAAAAATCTTCACCGTCCATGGTTGATAGTAATAAGGCTCCGCAAGAGAAAACCTTTCTTACAACATATGGACCTTCATAGTTGGGATTCCATTTGCCATGTGATCTGTCTGAGGAGGAAGGATCCTTTTCAACACCACATCACCTGTCTAGAAGCACCGAGGACGCACTTTCTGATCAAAGGATTTCTTCATCCTACTCTGGCACAACTGGCCATGAGAAATGGTGGCCAATCTCTTCTCGTCAATCAAGCTCAGCTGATTCAACCTGGTCTGCACCCATTCAGCTTCGTCAAGCTTCACATCAGACAATACCCTCAAAGCAGGAATCTCAACTTCTAATGGTAGGACTGCCTCCGTACCATACACTAGTGAGAAAGGAGTTGCCCCGGTTGACGTATGCACCGAAGTACGATAACCGTGTAGAGAAAAGGGTAACATCTTGTGCCAATCCTTATAGATTACAACCATCTTCTGCACAATCTTCTTAATATTCTTGTTAACTTCCTCAACATCGCCATTCATATTCAGACGATATGGAGAAGAGTTGTGATGCTCAATCTTGAAACTCTGGCACAGTTCCTTCATCATCTTGTTATTCAATTTTGAACCATTATCAGTAATGGTTCTCTCTGGAATTCCATAACGACAAATGGTGTCCTTCTTTATGAATCGGGCAACCACCTATTTCATAATATTGGCAAAGGACGCTACTTCTACCCACTTCATAAAGTAATCAATCGCAACTAGAATGAAGTGATGACCATTGGAAGCAGTCGGCTCAATATTTCCAATCATATTGATTCCCCACATAGCGAATGGCCAAGGAGATGTTAACACATTCAGAGGAGCCGGTGGAACATGCACCTTATCAGCATAGATCTGGCATTTATGGCATTTTCTGGCGTATTTGAAGCAATCGGATTCCAGAGTCATCCAATAATACCCAACTCTCAACAATTTTCTGGCCATTGCATGTCCACCGGCATGAGTATCAAAAGAACCCTCGTGGACTTCCTCCATCAACCGGCCTACTTCATATTCGTCAACACAGTGCAGCAAGACCATGTCAAAATTTCTCCTGTATAGCACCTCATCCTTGTTCAGATAGAAGTTACCGACTAACCTCCTCAGAGTCTTCCTATACTTGTTAGATGCCCCAAATGGGTACTCTTGAGTCTTTAGAAAATGCTTGATATCAAAATACCAAGGCTTTCCATCTGATACCTTCTTAATAGCAAACACAAAAACGGGTCTATCAAGACGCATGATGGTGACAGCTGGAGCGTCATTCCAGTAATTCACTTTGTACATCGATGATAACATGGCCAAGGCGTCCACCATCTGATTCTCAGCTCTTGGCATATGATGGAACTCAACTCTATCAAAGAAAGGCAACAATCTCCTTGCATAATTCTTGTAAGGCACCAGATTGGCCTGACGAGTTTCCCACTCTCCCTTGATTTGATTGACGACTAGCGTTGAATCGCTGTACACATCTAGATTCTTGATCCTTAGATCAATGGCTTCTTCTAAACCCATAATGAATGCTTCGTACTCGACTTAATTATTGGTGCAAGTGAATGTCAACCGGGCAGTGAACGGTATGTGAAAACCATGAGGAGTTGTAATGATTGCACTGATTCCATTACCATATGAATTAACGGCTCCGTCAAAAACCAATTTCCACTGAGATCCAATCTCAGGACCCTCGTCAGGTAAAGGCTCATCACAATCTTTCATCTTCAAAAACATGACATCTTTATCTGGAAAATCAAACTTTATCGGCTGATAATCCTCAATCGACTGTTCAATAAGATATTCTGACAGAACACTTCCCTTAATGGGTTTCTGGGAAACATATTGAATATCATATTCTATTAAAACCATTTTCCATCGAGAAATCCTTCCGGAGAGTGCTTGTTTTTCAAATACATACTTGATCGGATCCATCTTTGAAATCAATAGGGTTGTGTGGTTTAACATGTATTGTCTCAAATGCTTAGCAGCCCAAGCGAGTGCACAACATGTTTTTTCTAGCATTGAGTATCTCGACTCACAATCAGTGAACTTTTTACTCAGGTAGTAGATGGCGTGCTCTTTTCTACTTGAATGTATTGTTGACTGAGCGCACATCCCATTGAATTCTCAAGAACCATGAGATACATGATTAGAGGTCTCCCTGCAACTGGAGGTATGAGTATTGGAGGTTCCTGCAGATACTCTTTTATTCTTTCAAATGCCTTCTGGAAATTTTCATTCCACCTGATCGTTTGATCTTTTCTTAATAATTTGAATATTGGTTCACAAGTGGTTGTAAGATGAGATATGAACCTTGCGATGTAGTTCAACCTCCCCAGGAAACCACGAACCTCTTTTTCCGTCCTCGGCTCAGGCATTTCTTTTATAGCTTTTATTTTGGCAGGATCTACCTCAATACCCCTTTCACTGACAATGAATCCCAGTAACTTTTCAGATCTCACCCTGAAGGTGCACTTGTTAGGATTCAGCCTCAGCTTGAACTTCCTTAACCTTTCAAAAAATTTCAGAAGATTGACCAGATGTCATTCCTCCGTCTGTGACTTCGCAATCATGTCATCAACATTTACTTCAATCTCATGATGAATCATATCATGAAAGAGAGTCACCATTGCCCGCTGATAAGTTGCCCCAGCATTATTTAATCCAAAAGGCATCACCTTATAGCAAAAAGTCCCCCATGGTGTAATGAAAGTAGTTTTCTCCATGTCCTATAGGGCCATCTTGATTTGGTTATACCCAGAGAAGCCATCCATGAAGGAAAACATGGAATATTGAGTGGTGTTATCAACCAACAGATCAATGTGGGGGAGCGGGAAATCGTCTTTCGGGCTCGCTTTATTCAGATCTTTGTAGTCAGCACACATCCTGACGTTTCCATCTTTCTTAGGTACAAGAACAATATTAGCGACCCACGGAGGATAATTCGTGACAGCAAGAAATCCAACAATCAACTACTTCTGAACTTCTTATTTGATATTGACTTCCATATCAGGCCTCGTCCTTCTCAACTTCTGCTTGACTGGTGAACATTCTTCTCTGAGAGGCAACCGGTGTACCACAATATTTGTATCCAGCCCAGGCATGTCTTGGTAAGATCAAGCGAAGATATCCTTATACTCATGGAGCATTTCAATGAATCTTCTCTTGATACCATCTTCCAATGCAGCCCCAACTCTAACCTCTTTCTTGTCGTCTTCGGTACCCAGATTGATAACTTCAATATCCTTCTGATAAGGCACAATGAACCTTTCCTCCTGCTTGAGAAGTCTGGCTAACTCTTTGGGTAGTTCACAGTCTTCATCAGTCTCTTCTTCAGCTTGATAAATGGGATTATCAAATTCATACAAAGCCATAACTGAATTTGAATCGATGGTATCTGATAGAAAAGACTTGCATGATGATGTTTATGTTTATTATGCGATGCAACAAACAAAATACATTGCCATTTTTCTTTTTAATAAATGCAAAAACAAAAAACAAGAAAAACATGGATCACAAAATTTGAATGCGAAAAACGTTTTTTATTTATGATAAAGTGCAAATAACAAGAGGGCCCCACAGATTGGGTCACTATGCCTTGGGCAGAATGTAAGACTGAACATAATCAAAATAATGAACATTACTCTGCAATAGTAACATGAATGACTTCTTCAATAGTCAAGTTGCATAACTTATGGCCAGGAGTACATGGACGAATCCAAGCATTCGTATCGCAATCACTGTCAACTTTGTCATCTTCAATGGCATTAATCATGTCAAATATCACACCATCCCTGGTGAATTGAACATGTCCCCTGTATCTCGAAACGTCTTGGGAAGAACTGAAGGGTTTGTACCCCAGGCCGAACATGTCCTGCTTGACGGGAACATTAAGAACTTGGCCCCACTTCTGCGATGAACCGGATTCTATGATAGCACGGGCTTCCTTGAACAATGACATAGAAACCTCTAGGATTTTGGCTTCTACAGGAGACTTCTCCTGAATCTGAACTGTTTCAAACGCCTGACAGAGTGTTTCGTGAATCTCCCTATCCACTTCCACATACTTGAAGGATGAAAAATGGCTGACCGTGATATCCTCTTCACTGAATACTGTAACGAATTTCCCTTCCATCATGTATTTCAGCTTCTGATGCAACGTTGAAGTGACTGCTCGTGCATTGTGTATCCAAGGTCGGCCAAGCAAACAACTGTATGCTGGCTGGATATCCATAATGTAAAAATTGCATCAAAGAGCTCCGATCCTACCTGAATAGGCATGGTGATCTCCCCAAACACCGATCTCTTAGACCCATCAAAATCCCTCACAACCAAATCACTTGGCGTGCATATCAAACCTTGAGTATCTAATTTCATCAATTCCTTCTTCGGAAGCACATTGAGGGATGATCCTATATCAACCAGGACATGCGATAACAAGGAGCCTCTACATTCTATTGATATATGTAAAGCATGGTTATGGATCCTTCGAGCAGGAGTTAAATCCAAATTAGTAAAACCCAAAGCATTACCAGCGTTTACCTGAGCTACTACCCCCTCCAACTGATTGATAGAAATCTCCTGGGGTACATATGCTGAATTCAAGATTTTCAATAAATTGTTGCAGTGTGCCTCCGAACACAACAATAGTGGCAGAATAGAAATTTTCGAAGGACTCTGATTTAAGTGATCCACAATCTTGTAGTCACTCTTCTGAATGAGTCTCATAAATTCCTCCGCGTCTTTCAAAAAAACATCACTACTAACCTGTTGTTGGACGTTCTCCTCAATCACTGCCTTACCCTTTCCTTTGTCATTCATATCAGTATTAACCTCCAGTTGGGAAAATATCCTACCACTTATAGTGATACCTCCGACACTAACTATATTCTCAACTGAAGAACTTCCGCATGAAAATCCTGTCAATTCTCGTCTCTTCCCATTACAGAACACCTCTACCCCATAGTTCCATGGGATAGCTTTAGTGCTCTCGTATGGCACATGTCCATGAACAGTAATGATAACTGGTGATGGCCTAGCAGGCGCTGGAATATTGATTGTCCGGTATGGAATAGATATTGTAGCAACTTCTCTTCCATCATTACTCACCTTATCCTCAACGTCTTCTCTTACAAACTTGTCAAATTGCATATAACCCTCATCAATCATTCTCTGAATACCCTTCTTCAAAAGATCACAGTCCACAGGTTGCATTTCACATTCTGAGCAGTCAGCAGAACACCCAGGAAACACTCCATTCTTCAATAAACTAGCCTTCACAAAACTCAACGGAGTCTTCAAATCCCCAACATCAGTTATCAAATTCAATTTTTCTCCCTCAATAACAACATTAGCTCTTGCCGCCCCATGATTTGGCATCGGGTTTTGATTCACATTAGGCCCCTCGTTGGTGAAGTTGATAGCCTTTGAGTCAAGCAAGTCCTGAACTTTGTGCTTGAAGGCTTTGCAGTTGTCAATATTATGGCCCGGGGCACCTGAATGAAAATCGCATTTGGCATTCGCATCATAACCAGGAGGCAGTGTACCAGTGAGAGGAGCCAAAGTCCTCTTCAGAACCAGTTGCAACTACAACAGATGTTGTAACAACTGAGAATACGGTATCAGAGGAGTCTCAAATTGCCTATCAGTCATTCTATGTTTAGCAGTGTAAGGTCGGGGTATATTAACTCGTTGCTGAGGTGCAACCGAGATAGCTACAGTAGCAACTTGTTGATGATAACGAGATTGAGCTCTACCTTTACCCTTGCGAGAAATAGAATTTGCATCCCCTTCTCTCCTCTTAGGGTTTGCTGAATATGGTTTCTTTGCTCCTTCCGAAGAGGATCCACCGTCATTTAGAATCTTCCCATACTTAATCCCACTTTCGACTCTTTCACCAGCCATTACCAGATCTGAAAATCCCGCAGACATGCAGCCTATCAACTTCTCAAAATACGCACCAGGAAATGAAGCCATGAACATGTCGATTAGTTCTCTTTCCACCAGAGGAGGTTGCACCCTCGCAGCTAAATCCCAACATCTCTAGGTGTACTCCTTAAAGCTCTCAGTATTCTTCTACGACAAACTCTGCAATTGTACCTTGTTCGGTGCCAGGTCACAATTATACTGATAGTGGCGAACGAAAGCCTCAGCCAATTCTCTCCAACTGCAGATATGAGTTCTCTCAAGCCCCATATACCATTCTAAAGACGCTCCTGCCAGACTGTCTTGGAAAAAATGCATTAACAGCTTTTCATCATTGGAGTATGCAGACATTTTTCTGAAATGCGCTCGAATGTGTACTCTGGGACAGGTTGTCCCTTTGCACTTGTCGAAATCTGGTACCTTATATTTAGGGGGAATCCTGACCCTAGGAACTAGACCAAGATCTGACATATCAAGACCCAAAGAGCTCTGATTCTCAAAAGACTTCATCTTCTCCTCAATCAGTTTAAACCTTCTGTCAGCTTCAGTTGGCAAACTACCTTCCATATCTTTCATGAAAAAGACATCATCCTGGTGATCTTCCCAATGAGGGCCAGCATCCCCGTGCATAACACACACACTTCCATCAGCATCAAACCATTTTCATTCACAGCACCTCCGCCCGGAGGTATGACAACAGTAGGAATACCCTGTGGAACAGGCCCACCAACTAGTGAAGGAATAACACCAGATCCTCCATGCAAAACGGCCTCTTCGTTGACCTGTGCTATCAACGGCTGGACCATAGTTCTTAATTGCTCCTGCCCACTGGCAACATTCTGCATTAGCTCCATGAATTGGGCCATGCGAGCTCTGACTTCCCGCAATTCAGCTTGAACCTGATCCATTACTTTTTGCTGATTCCCTCGAGTTGGATATCTGTGGAAACTAAACTTCTCAATCCTGTTACTGAAGGAAAACCAAAGAGAGATAAGAACAAAAGGCCACTGAGAACACCTGCGATGCAAATGAAAATGTAAGATGCAAAATGCAAACATGTCTATGTATTTACAGGGAGATCTCCCCCTTGATTCTAGTTTCAATAAACAAGAAAAGCAGAGATGGACAAGAATACCACAAAAATCTTCTCATATCAAGTAAAGTTGAGACAATACACAACAAAAAATGAGAAATATGAATACAAAAAGGTACTGATCTCATCCAACAAATTTGGTGATGATCGAGATACAAAAGCAAAAAACTACTGTGACATATCAGAAGATAAACCTCCCCGGCAATCATGCTCTTTGCCACAGGCTTGAGCCTCCTTAAGCATCGTCTTTGTATCTGGATGGTCTGGTCTGACAACCAACTCTCTGATGAGGATGTACCTTCTGCGTATCACATCTCTGAGACAATAACAATAATCTTCCCAAGCATCTTTGCCAAAGGCATCTTCTAACCTGGGTTTCTTCACACCTACCCGGATCTTGAGCTCTTCAAGTGCTGATAAAGTCTCATGGTATTTCTGCTCAATTGTGTATCTGCGGGATGGTTCCACCATTACTTCTTTCTCCTTGACCTTGAGTTGCACCTTCAACTTATCAATCTGAGTGCGAAGCTGGTCCTCCCTGTTCTTGTTGGCGGTCAGAGTAGCATTCCAATGCTCATTGAATTTGGATATCTCTAGATACGTTCTGTCTAAATCCTCCTTCTTGTGCTTCAAAATGCTGCAAGCGCTTTTTAGATCCTGGCCGATCCACTCTCATACCCTATTCTTCTCAGCTAACTCTTTCTCCAGCTTGTTCAATGATTCTGCCCTCGTCTTGGCCAAGTAGACAGTTTCACCTTTATCATGCTTCAGCTGACCAATCTCCTGTTTCAACTTTTTAATCTCTTTGCGCAACTCTTCCTTCTCTACCCAAAGCTTGTTGTATCTCAGGATGTCGATCATTATAGGAGGCTCAATGACTAAGGGATACAATGGTTCTTCAGCAGGAAACACAACAGTTCCCTTTCAACTCTCTTCTGAATCCACTCCAAGTAGCGGTCATAGGCTCTACAATCACCTTTTCCCAAAGAAAGCTTTCCCTTCTTGTGGATTTTACCCCACACATCAATGAATCTGGCCAAAATACAAGGATCGGCTACACCAGTGAAGTACAGAGATTCCTGCACTTTTTCTTCCTTCGGAGGTCCCCTCAAAGCATAACCAAACTGTCTGAAAGCAAGAGAAGGATTATAGTTGATACCACCTTTCCTCCCCATCAAAGGCACATTAGGGAAACTACCACAGCTAAAGATGAGCTCATGACCAAGTAGATCTTGGTTGAACCAGGCGATATCCTTTTCTGTTAAATCCATAAGCCTCTTTGACCATTCAGACGAATTCCTTGAATCCATAAAAGCTCCGGAGCAAGGAAGATGATCGACAAACCACTTGTGCAAAAGCTGTGCACAACAAGAAACCATCTTTCCTCTTCCTTTCACATTCTTGTAGTGTACTGAATGATACAAATCTCCTAGGAGAGTAGATACGGGATTCCTGGAAGCGAAGATATGAAAGGCATCTAAATCAACAAAGTCTGGTACATTAGGGAACAACACAATGCCATAGACGCACAAAACCAAGATAGTACTGAAAACCATCCAACAACCTTCTTCAGCATATTTCCGAGCTTTATCTACCAAGAAAGATAAAGTAAAGTCAGAAACTCCATTACTGTTGACAACACGATCAACCAACTCAGATGCGCTCAAATAAAGAGCAGCGGATAACTTCTCAAAATCGGGTTCTTCCTCTGAATAAGAGAATGGAACTTCATCTTGGACTGGAACACCTACGATGAAAGCAAACTCCTCCAAAGTCGGAACCAACATATAGTCCGGAAACGTGAAACATCACAGTGATGGGTCATAAAACTGTAACAAGGTATGAATAGCTTCATGCTCATAACTCGTGATCTTACAGACAAGATTTAGATTTCTCCCATAATCTTTCCTGAAGGTTTCAAGGACGCCAAGCTCAACCATGGAAATCAGACCAAATAAAGGTCCTAACTCAGGTGCCGGAAACTTGTATACAACAATTCTCTTTCTGCCTACTTCCATCTCTACAGAAGACCAGTACCAGAATCAAAGAAGAAACGAGAACCTGTAACACACACAGACATGCAATGTTAAATGCAGGATGATTATAAAGATGCAAACATGGGATCAAGGTATCCAATGCTCAAACTTGTTGTTGTGTCGTTGACTGAATACAACCATAGATCCGCTATAATAAGAAATCCCAGAAAATCAGAACACTGAGATGATAGAAAACCAAAGTACTCAGGATCAAAAGTCCGCTCGAACGGGAAAACTAGAAAACCAGGTTGGTTGGAAGTCAAAGTTTCCTGCAAAACCCATCCCCTCTCACATGTGGATTCTAGTCTCGGATGGTACGACATCCTATGTAGGTCTGCAGTATCACGAACTCTCAGGTCAAGAGACGATGATACGTTCACCATTTCTGGTTTAGCATCATGGTTAATCAAGGAGGTCTCAACTGACTTCCCAATGAATGGTCTCCAGAGTCGTTAATTTTTCAAAGTCAATACTCCCTCAATTGCACTAGACACACATGATAGAGTATCTCCAAAGAAAAACCTCGTCTGGATGTGAATTTCGCACGAGCTATTGTGTGGCCAGACGCCACATAAGCTCCCGCTACTCTCCATACTAATCCTGTGTGTATACTCAAGATTGGGTATTGGGCTTATCTCTCATGGAACAACCCACCCCACAGCACAGCAGCAGCAGCATAATATAACAATAAAATGCAAAATGTAATAATATACAACAGGTAATGTACATAAAAACAAATAACTGCACAAAAGGAAACACCCAAAGACGCAAACAAGCGCTATAATTGACTCGCATAGGGAACTTATTCCCCAGCAAAGTCGCCAGCTTTCACAACTGCAAACAACACCTGGCAGAAAAAACAAAGAGTCATCACCGAACATTATTTATCCCAAAGAGAGGGAAAGGAAACGATCGAAGAATACCTGAAGAATGGGAAAAGACAAGGTCATTGTACCAAAATCTTGGGTTCGGGAGTCGGTTACGCAAGGGGAAGGTATTAGCACCCCTCACGTGCGTTGTACTCAACGGGATCCACACTTGTTGTCTAATTAAAAGGTTTGTTTATCTATAAGCTACTTCTAAACATAAACGAGAACAAAAGAAAAAGAAAGAGACTCGATAGGACATCGTCATCCTATGCCTAATGATTCCCTCGTGCAATGGGAAAGTCAGAGTCAACGTAATTCGGAAAACTACGGGTGAAGGGGGGAAGGTTGCTCGCCAAGACATCGTCGTCTTGTGCCTACGTATCCTCATCTTGTATGAGAAATCAGAGAAAACGTAGTTCGGGAAACAAAACCACAAGTTTGTTAAGTATTTTTTATGAGTGATGTTAAATTCCAATTCCAGCAGTTAGGGTCGATGCCTGTTTGCGGTATAACGTAAAATTAACGTACTCTTTTCTGAAAATGAAGTTTGAAACATGAATCCCGAAGGATAAAAAGATTTGAATTTTGTTTGTGAGTTTTAGTGAAGTGAATTAGTTTTATTTGTGATTCACGTTGCACTAAAGAGTGTGACATAGGAACGAATGCGTCGTATATCGCCCCTAGACGAGAATTACACTAAACACTCTAGACAAGCGAGAGGAGACCCCTCACTCATCATTTTCCATGTGCTTAAGGCTCGTAGCATACAATGTTCATCATATTTATTAGATGAGTTAGAATGTGTTTTGAGATGAGAAGAGAGACGCACGAAAGGTCTAAAGGGGAAACTCGGCCCTAACATTGTCATGCAAAGTGGTCTTAAAGTTGGGATGCGAAAGGAGATTCTATCCTAATGTTAGCATGCAAAAGATGGACCTAAGATTGAGGTTAAAAGGAGTAGCCTAATTGTTGTCATGCTTGGATTACACTCCTAATGTCTATCCTACTCCAAATTTAAGAAATTAAATTGGAATAAGAATCCTAAGGGAGCATGCAAAGACAAGGAAAAAAAGCAAGAAAACAAGGTAAAAATAGCAGCTACAGCAGCGCCTCCTGCAAAAGACAGCAATAAAATCCAGCATACAAGCAAGGCAGCATATAACAACATATGTTTCATCACAAAAACAAGTGTGAAAAGCCAGGCAGCAAGCAAGTAAAGCAAAAACAACATGCAAATTCAAAGCATGGACAACTGTGGAAAGTATGGAGCAAGCAAGCTTGAATGAAATTAATCAAGAACAAACACCAATCATGGGTAGATATCATGTAACAATGGAAATGCTACAACAATCAAACATAATCTATCAACAACAATGCATCAACAAGAATCAACAAGATCAACATGTTCTTTTCAAATTAAATTGAATGATTAACCGATCAAACAAACATGCAACGAAGCGGAAACAGAAACAAATGCAATCATACATCATAATATTCATCAACATAATCATCAATGATCATCAATTATCATCAATTAACATGCTATAAACAAACAAGTGAAAAGATCATTCTCCAAACAAATCACATAAACATGTTAAACATTCAAAACAGAAACTGAAAGTTGCGCGTTGAAGAATCGAGATCAAACATTCAAGAATGATGAAATATGTCAAAAGAAATCCACATAAATGCATCATATCAATCCATGAAGTTTACATGTGGAAAGGATACCAAACAAGCAAACAAATGCAAAAAAAAATACAAAAAATGGGCAAAAAAATGGGCAAAAATATGCAAAAATGCAAAAAATAGGCAAATCTGCCCCAACTAACGGGTTACCCTATATAGGGTAACCGATTACTTGATGAAAAACACCCCAGAAACGTGAAATTTGATAGGGTAACCGGTTACCAGTGAACCAAAAGCAGAAAATAAGTTTTTAAAAGCAGTTTTCAGCATCAAACAACTTCTCAAATCAACCATATGATAATGGTATCAATCAAGCACAAAATTAACATCAAGAAACAATAATCAAGCATCATGTAAACACAATAAAGCATTGACATCACAAATCACCAAGATCCAAATCATCAAAATGGATAAAAAAAACAGCAAAACCCATGGATCTACATTGTGATTATCCAAATAAGTTTAAAACATGATCAGGTCTAGATGTGCCAACCTTCAAAGCGGAGAATTGCTTTGGTGAGTGTTGATTCACTTGAAGTTAGAAGATCCAAGCAAGAAACTCAGAGATTCTGTAAGATCCTAGAGCTTCCTTATGGTAGAAATGAAGATCAAGCAAGATCAAGCAAAATTGATCCAAAAAGAACTTCCAATCTAGCTTCCAAATTCAGATCCAAAACCAAACTAAAATTGAGTGATGAATTGAAGATAATGGAGATGAAAGATGGAGTTTTAGCTCTAGAATTCTATGATTCCAATGAAGAATCAAAGAATTCAAGTGAAATAGCTCTAATGGAGGTTTTAGGAGTGAAAAAAAGTGGAGAAAATTGAGAGCAAATTCTCAAGAATGAGAATGAAATCTGAAAATGAAGGGTTATTGTGTGAGGTTTGGAGCAAATTCACTTAAATAAGCTCAAGGTTTAAAATCAAAATGTGGTTTGGAATGAGGATTAGCATTTGAAATGGAAATTAGGAGTGAAATTATGAATGAAGTGTTTCAAATTTAGAGGGAAATGGTGAAAATTGAAACAATTCTATATCCTTCCAAATATGATCAAGTGAAATCAATGGTTAAGAATGATTAGAAATTGCACATGCTGAAAATTTGAATTTCTTTGCAAACTGCGCTTGGAGTAACCGGTTACCCTATATCAGGTAACCGGTTACCCTGTTCAAAAAGTGCCACTTTTGGCGCCAAATGGAAGGAATCTTGTATGATCACCTGTTGCCACCTGTTTTGAGCTCTGCTAAGCCTATGAAACTTGCTCTTGAATATGGTAACTGTGAGAACGCCTGAGATAGCCTGTACACCGTCTCCCGAGCTGAAAATAACCTGCTAGATAAAATAAAATTGACCGCTTGATTGCTGGGAAAAATAAATGTCGGAGCCTCTGACGCTCGTTGTTTAGACTCTTGCAATAAAAAGGAACTCTGAGCCACAAAAATACCTTGATCCCATGTCTCGAGAACCAATGCTATGATATGCAGAAATACAAAGATGTAGAGAAACACAAGCCAGTTACGGTCAAAACAAAAGGGAAAATTTTGGGGTGCTACAAATATGAGAAAAAGTTGCAGTAACTTTAGAGACAATGTGAGAGAGAATAGTGAAAATTGAGAGAGAATTGTGAAAATGGTTGAAGGTGTGAAAATGGTCGAAGCCCCTTAAGCGAAAATACCAAGGTTCCTTTATATAGAAGCTAGCTCAGGAGTGGCTAGGTTTGGAATGTGCTTTCGAGTTTGCTTTGGAACTAGCTTTGGAGTTAGTTATACGTAACTCACTGAGTCGGAAGTTAACTCGGTTAGTTAGTTTGTTAACTCGGTAGAACAATCTCAATGTAAGTCTAAATCCAACAGTTCACGTGCTTGGAAGTGAAGTCAAATGGTAATCTTAATTGTAAATAATGTATTGTAATATATGTAAGTGATCTCTTGAAATGTCTTGAAGTGTCTAGAAATGTCTAGAATATTCCACACAACACTAGAACCAAGTGAACCCCAAAAATAGAGGAAAAGCTGTTGTCATGAAAATGCAGCAGAATCTGCCAAAATACAAGGGTTAATTGATTAACCATTTTGCACTAGCAAATGGTTAATCGATTAACCAAGCCAAAATTTGCCTAATCTGCTTGAAAAAAGGTGTTATGGCCATGGTTTTGATTTTCAACCTCTTACTTTGATGAATATGCATAGAAACCCTTGTTTTTTGCTTGTGTTGATGATATGATGCCTTTGTGAAGATGTGATTAATCGAGCTTCGAAAACTTGAAGTTTCCTACAATAAAAATCATAGAGAAAAAGATATAATGTGTATGCCAGCGATGCGAATGCCCATGCTTATTCAAAAGGAAAAAGGGAAGGTCAAATTTCGGGTTACGACAGTTGCCCCTATTTAATCTTCTTGGACCTCAATGTTCGAATTGCGCCAGATTTTCGATTATTCAAGGTGGAAGGGAATTAAATAAAAGAGTAGCTCAAAAATTTGGCCGACGGTGACAAAGGATGATAAGGGGAAAGTGTAGAGATTTTGATCAGGTGAGGAATTGGCTGAATTCTATTGTGGATATGAGTCAGTCAATGGGGTGTATGCTTGATGCATATGCTATGTATGGTTGATCTTACATGATGCTTGATATCATGTCATGATACGGTGCAGGTTAAGGTACTATGATGCGATTAGGCAAGGATTGTAGCAAAACAAACTCGACATCCTCAGCTGGAGAAAAGAAATCCATGGATGACGATGACACTGTTAGGGAAAGAGCCTAGAGAACTCAAACTTCCAGGCTATTACCAATACTACTGCTGGAGATGAAGAAACAATAGATGATCTTCAAACAGCCGACTCTGCTTGAAGAAGAGCAGGATTAGGATGTTCTTGATTTCTTGGGGCAAAAGGAAAACCGAAACACCACCACTGCTGAGGAATGAAAGCTTCGATCTATTGGGGATGCTATGAGAATCCCGTTCTTTCTGGGGAAAAATGGACAAATATGTCCCTGCTTGGGGAACAATTATGGCACTCCTGGGGAAAAGGAAAGTAAACAGCATTCCTAACCATGATGGTGTTCATCAAGGATCAAGCTTGCAATGGAAACTACTGATCATTCCTTATGGATTTCCGGTAAAGCCTGCAATGCATAATGCTTTCCTGGTTGATTTAGCTTTTTTATTATTCTCAATGCTTTATAGCATTATGTGATCACAAATAATTGTTCATTTTGCAAACAAAATACTGAAAAGAGACAAATGAGAAATCAAAGGATGAATTTTATTGAATATGAAAATATTTGTATATAAGGTGTGTATAAGGATGCAAAAATCCTTGATGAGAAAATTTACAATAAATTGAAAAACAAAGTAAATGGAAATGGGAAATTTGATTTTGCATTGATTACAACATTGACCATCATCCACTGTAAGTCTTGGTTCCAACATTGTGCGTCCGTTGATGATGACTTAATTGATCATTTACTGGATGAGGTCCAGCTATGATGAAGATAGGCTCCAGTGTTCACAATCAAATGCCTTTATCCCTAATTTTTTCCTGGACATTTTATTATATTTTTTTGACCACCGGGATACCCATTTTTTCCTAAGTCGCCCTTTCAAGTTTTCAACTTAGTGGGCTATTACAATTTTTTGTTTTGTCCCTAACTTTTGCATGGACATTTCTTTTTTCTTGGTCCATCGGGACGCCCATTTTTACCTAGATTGCCCTTACGAATGTCAACCTAGCAGGCTCTTTATTCATCATTTTTTTAGGCATAATATTTTTTGACTGCGTTGGAGTTCATGGGTAGTGGTAGCTTCTCTCTATCCATGGTGTTGAGGATCAGGGCTCCGCCTGAGAAGACCTTCTTGACAATAAAGGGTTCTTCGTAATTGGGAGTCCACTTGCCGTGTGGATCCGAGTGAACAAGAGAATACCTCTTGAGCACGAGTTCACCTGCGTGGAACGCTCGAGGGAGAAATTTCTTGTCAAAAGCTCGCTTGAGGAGTCTCTGATACAATTGACTGTGGCAAACGACTGTCAGGCGTTTTTCTTCGATAAGATTTAACTGGTTGTACCTGGATTGGACCCATTCAGCTTCATCGAGATCTGCTTCCATGATGACTCTGAGTGAAGTAATTTCGAATTCAATGGGTAGAATAGCCTTCATACCATACATAAGCGAATACGGAATTTCCCTAGTGAAAGTACGAACTGAAGTTCTGAAGCCATGTAATGCGAAGGGAAGCATTTCATGCCAATCCTTGTAAGTCATGACCATTTTCTGGACAATCCTCTTGATGTTTTTGTTTCCGCTTCAACAAAACCATTCATCTTGGGGCGATATGGTGAAGAGTTGTGGTGCTCGATCTTAAATTCTTGACACAACTCCTTCATCATCTTGTTATTCAGGTTAATGGCGTTGTCAGTGATAATACTACTAAGAATACCATAACAACAAATTATCTATTTCTTGATAAATTTGGCGACCACTTGTCGTGTAACGTTTGCATAAGAAGTAGCTTCAACCCACTTGGTGAAGTAGTCGATAACAACTAGAATAAAGCGATGACTGTTGGAAGCCTTCGGCTTGATCATTCCAATCATATCAATACCCCACATAGAGAACGACCAAGAAGAAGTCAAAAATGGATTTGGTGGAACATGGATCTTGTCACCGTAGATTTGGCATTTGTGACATATTTTTCCAAAGTTGTAACAATCTACCTCCATTGTTGTCCAGTAATAACCAGCTCAAAGGATCTTTTAGGCCATGGCAGGCCCTTTGGTATGTACACCCTCACAACCTTCACGCATGGACCTTATGATTGTGCCTGCTTCGTGTCTATCCACACATCTGAGCAACATAGAATCATAATTCCTTTTATATAGTATACCACCACTCAAGAAAAATTTGGCGCAGAGCCATCTGAGAGCTTTCTTCTCAGTGGTAGTGATACCCTCGGGATATTCCAGTTTTTCCAAATATCTTTTGATGTTGTAGAACCAAGGCTTGTCATCAGACTCGTCCTCGATTACTAAGTAGTGTACTTGTTCGTCAAATGATCAATGCAAATAGAAGGAGTTTTGTTCTTCCACTTGACTTTGAACATGGATGCCAGGGTGGCAAGAGCACCAACTAATTGATTTTCTTCCCTAGGAATATGACAAAAAGATATTTCTTCAAAATAGGGAATTAATATTGCGATGTGTTTTTGGTACGGAAGCAACTTGGAATCCCATGTCACAAAGTTTCCTCTGACTTGGCCAATCACCAGTGCAGAATCTCCATAGACTTCAAGAATCTTAATTCTCATATCAATTGTCGCTTTAATTCCGTAAATGCATGTTTCGTATTCAGCCATATTGTTGGTGCATTCAAAGCATAATCTGGCAGCAAGGAAGATGAAAATCTATCAAAGAGATAAGAGCAACACTAATTCCGCAACCTTTAGCAGTAGCGACACCATCGAACACGAGCGTCCATCGTGCCCCTGGTTCGGGTCCTATATCAGGGTATGAAGTTTCATAATTTCTTATGAACAGAACATCCTCATTGAGAAAGTCAAACTTCATTTGTTAATAACCCTCCACAGGTTGATGAGCAAGGTAGTTAGACAAGACGCTCCCTTTTATTGCTTTCTGGGTAACATGTTGGATGCCATACTCAATTAACAACATTTGTCATCGAGCAATTTGTCCTGAGACAACAGGCTTCTCAAAAATGTACTTTATCGGATCCATTTTGGATATCAATAAAGTAGTATGACAAATCATATATTCTCTTAGGCGTCGAGCATCCCAAACTAGAGCACAACAAGTTTTCTCCAATAGTGAGTATCTGATCTCACATTGTGAAATTCTTGTTCATATAGTAAATTTCATGTTCTTTTCTGCCAATATCATCATGTTGAACCAATACACATCCCATAGATTCATCGAGAATAGTGAGACACATGATTAAAGGTCTATCAGGAACCGGAGGTACTAAGATCAGTGGTTCTTGCACACAAAAAACAAAATTTGTCAAAAGGTTCTTGACAATCAATGTTCCATTCAACCGATTGATTTTTCTTAGCAATTTGAATATTGGTTCGCAGGTAGCCTTCATATGAGAAATGAATTTGGGTATGTAATTAAGTCGGCTCAGAAAGTCACAAACTTCTTTTTCTATTTTGGAAGGCGGCATGTTCTGAATCACTCGAACCTTGTTAGGGTCAAATTTAATGCCCTTCTAACTCACAATGAAGCCCAACAGTTTACTAGATAAAACTCCAAAAGTGCACTTTGCAGGATTCAAATGCAGTCTGAACTTTCGGAGTCTGCCAAACAGTTTCTTCAGATGGCCCAGATGATCATCTTTAGTTCTAGATTTGGCAATCATATCGTCCACATAAACCTCAATCTCTTTATGTATCATATCATGAAAGAGGGTTGTCATGGCATGTTGGTATGTTGCCCCTGCGTTTTTCAAACCAAATGGCATGACTTTATAGCAATATGTACCCTAAGGTATGATGAAGGTAGTCTTCTTCATATCAGTTGGGGAGATCTTGATCTGATTATACCTTGAGAAACCGTCCATGAATGAAAATACAGAGAACTGTGCAGTGTTGTCTACCAAGACATCAATATGAGGCATAGGAAAATCATCTTTCGAACTTGCCTTATTGAGATCTCGATAGTTCATACACATTATGACCTTCCCATCTTTCTTTAGAACCGGGACGATGTTAGAAATCCATTTAGGATATTCAGAAGTGGCTAGGAACCCAGTGTTAAACTGTTTCTTTACCTGTTCTCTGATTTTAAGTGCCATGTCGGGTCTGGTGCTTCTGAGTTTCTTCTTGACAGGAGGACATTCGGGCTTGAGTGGCAAGTGATGTTAACCGATATTGGTACCCAACCCAGGCATATCTTGATAAGACCAGGCAAAAATATCAACATACTCTTTCAATAACTTGACCAACTTGGAGTGTACATGGTTAGCGAGGGACGCCTCAACCTTGACTTCCTTTCTGATATTATCAGCACCAAGACTGATGACTTCTACTGGCTCTTTGTATGGCTGAACCTCTTTCTGCTTGTGCTCAAAGAGCCTTGCTAGTTCAGTCGGTAATTCATAAGCTTCCTCACCATCTTCTTCGGCTTGGTTAATTAAAATCCCATAATTATAGTGGATGTTTGCCATGTTGTTATCAATGCGTTTGTTTGTTCTGCATGTTTTTGAATTTGTTTAGAATGAGATATTTGAAAGGTGAAAAATAAAATAAACTTTTATCATTTGTTACTTTTGAAAATTTAAAATAAATAAATAAAGAGAGCATGATTTGAATGCAAAAAGACTTTTACTTATTGATCACATAATGTTTCAAAAGTGGGAGGCCCTTTACAAGCTATCCACTCGTCTCGGGAGAGGACGTGGGAACAGGAAAGCAAAATGAATTATATGTTTGTATAAAAAACCACTGGAACCACAGTAGATGTCCAATTGTTGAGTTTGAAGCCAAGCAGACACTTGCGTAAGAATCTTGCACTTTGATTGCTAGGACCAGCATCATCGGTGGCTGCCACGATATCCCCTTTCTGAAAACTAACTCTATTGAACTTGATCAAGTTTCATTTCTTCTGACTGTAAGAGCTAGCCTACTGATCGGGGCGGTAACCTAGTCCAAAACGATCATGCTTCTCAACCTCATTCAAGATTTTCCCCCAGCCAGGGAAGGTACCTTTCTCAATGGTCTCTTTAGCACTCTTGATAGATGACATGGTCATTTTCGATGATCAACTTAGATTGACAAAAGCAGAGTTGAGATCTTCAAATTTAAGACATTATAACGGCACCTCAGCTATGCCTTCATCAGTCTTGACATATTGGAAGGATAATAACTCGCTTACTAGCCAATCTTCTTCACCACAAATGATGAGAATTTGATCGTTAAACAAGAATTTTAGCTTCTGATGCAATATGGAAGTAACTATTGCCCCTGCGGCATGAATCCAGGGTCACCCCAATAAGCAACTATATGCGGGATTAACATCCATCACTTGGAAAGTAATGGTAAACAAGTGCGGCCCGATCTTGAGGGGTAGATCCAATTTACAAATAAATTGCCTTTGAGAGCCGTCAAAAGCTCTGACGATTGAAGCGCTCGGCCTCATCTCGCTCACTTCTACCAGTAGTTAACTCAATATGCCTTTAGGCATCACATTGAGAGAAGAATTGGTATCTAAAAGAACACGAGATAGAGAAGAGTATATACAAGCTATTGATATGTGGAAGGCTCTATTATGGGAATTTTCTACAGGAGGCAACTCTGACTCATTGAAACCCAATTACCGACTTGCAGTTATGTTTGCTACCACATCATCAAACTATTCTATGGGAAATCGTGCATTACACGAGTAGTGTTCAAAACTTTCAACAAAGCCGATCTATGATCCACAATCTTAAAATCACTCTTCTTGATTAGCTTGAGAAACTCGTAACCATCCATTACCTCTTTACTTTTTGTAGTATCCATAGACAGAGTGACTGGAACTGATGCAGCGGTTGATGCCCCTTGTTGCACAATAGTGGTTATTGAAGTAGACTTCTCCTTGGGAGGAACAACAGTTGGAACTTGCACTGGCTTAGATGTGACCTTCGGAGCAAACACTCGTCCGCTACGAGTCATACCTCTAGTAGCAGTTACATTCATAATTTTGGATTCTGAAAACTGAAATTCTCGACCCCCAGAAAACATGGTGGAACCATACTTCCAAGGAACCTCTTTTGAATTCTGATACGGATTGGCGTACAAACAGTGATAGGATGTATTTTCTTCTTAGGAGCTTCTGCGGGAACCTTCTCGTGAATGGCTCAATAGTAGCTACCTCTTCCACATACTTGGCTCTGGAAAACTGAACCACACCTTGGTTTATTAATATCTGAACACAACCCTTCATGGTTGGAGCAGGTATCTGAGGAGAACCAAACTGAGACGGATACACCAACCCATGATTTACCATTTGACCAACATGGAAGGCTCAGAAGGAAATGTTAGCAAGATCACTTGGACTCGTTCCTTAACTCATTTCGTGTAGGATTCTTTTGCTTTGAAATTCTTCTTACCCAACTCATCTCTTCCTTCATTGTGAATTTGTGCCCATGCAGAACTAAACCAATTTAGTAACCCCATATCATCTACCCCTTCATGAAAGATGAACTCTTCCACCACCTCAGGATATGGCTTGTCAAGCATAGGATACCCCAATTGATGGAAGGCAAGTCTCGGATTGTAGTTAATTCCACCCTTTGTACCCAAGAGAGGTACATTGGAGAATTTACCACAATGAAGAATGATTCTGGTACCGTCATAAACTCGAGAATACCAAGAGATGTCATCAATAGTAAGAGACATGATCCTCTATGACCACTTGAGATTTCCATTATTCTCAACGAAAGGAGATTTCTGCAAAAGATGAGACATGAACCATCGGTACAGCATATGAGCACAACATACAACAGTTCCTTTCTTCTTTTCATTCCTCTAATGAATAGAATGATATGTATCAACAAGAAGTGTAGGAACATGGTTCTTAGATAAGAAGATACTGATGGAAGCTTGATCTACGAAATCCTCCATGTTAGGAAATAAAATGATCTCGTATATCAGTAAAGCAAACACGACATTGAAAGCCTTCCAGCTTCAGCAAAATAAACGGCCTCGTCTACCAGAAACTTTGAAGAAAACCCTCTAATAACCTTTCCTTTAGTATTGAGATTGTCTTCCACATCCTTCTTACTAATGCAAAGAGCTTTAGCAATAAGTGGAAACTTCGGACAATTGCTGGTGTAGACGAAAGGAACTTGACTCTTGTTCTCAACCCCCAAGATATGAGAGTACTCCTCAAGCGTAGGTGCTAACTGATAATCCTGAAACGTGAAACACCTTAGTGGAGGGTCATAGAACTGAACAAAAGTATGAATAGCAGTAATGTTGACTTCAGTGTTGAGGATGGCCAAAATATTTTCATAATCATCTCTAAAAATACCTATGTTATCTTCAACAAGACAGGATGCCAAACCCCTCAAAGTCTTGTAGCTAAAGATACCTCTGTAACCAGTACTCATCTTCTATGATTATGCCAAAAAGAATAAGCTCTCGAATAACCTGGAAATGCACATGAAAAAAAGATTAATTGTCATGATGAAATGGTATGCAACACAGAAATCACGAATCCAATCACAATTTAAACAATCAATTCTGCATAATCTGAATATCCGCATAGAATTCTGTGTCAGTGCAAAAATATGACGTGCGTGAGAGAACAAAAGGTATGAAGAGTCTTGGTTTCTTGCAAAAACCCAATATCCCTCTCACAGGTGTGACTAGTCTTCTAAAAGGTGGGCCCTAGAAGGTCTCCCAAACCACTGGACTCGAGTGAAAATCCCCTGCTGTAGCGAATTCTCACAGGACGAAGGTATTCTGAAGTGAATCACGGTCTGGGATGTGGCTCTCGTGACAACCCAATGCGCAAAATGCAGAAATCACGATTATCCACGTTCTATCTTGTGTGTATGCTCAAGCCTGTGTAATGGGCTTATCTCTCAAGTAACATCTACCCATAACAGAAGAATATAGCAGATATCCAGAATATGCAGTGTATGGATATTTAAAGCAGTAAAGAAATGCAGTAAATAACATACAGATAAAGCAAGTAAAGGGTAAAGATAAACACCCAAACAAAATAAAAAAGCAAACAAAACTAGGTGAGACCCCAACTTGCAAGAGCAAGGACTCCCTAGTAGAGTCGCCAGCTGAAGCTAACAGGATTATACCTGAGTGAATCGCACACTCAAAGACACAACAGAGTCGCCACCAAACTTTATTTAGTCCCAAAGGACAGGGAAAATATCGATAAAACCCAAAGGGAAGAGAAACAGGTAAGGGGGTCGGTTATGCGAAAGGAAGGTACTAGCACCTCATGCATCCGTCGTACTCGACGAGAACCATTTTGCTTACTTCTAGGCTTGGATGGGTTATCTATCTAAAGGCTTCTAGCTAAAAGGAAAAAGGGAAAGAAAAGAGAGAGAAAGAAAGTGCTCGCGGAGGATTGGGGCCCTCGTGCCTACGTATCCTCATAGTGCAATGAGAAATTAAGCTTCGTAGTTCGTGGAACCATGAAAGAGAGGAGAAGGCTGAAGAAGGTGGCTCGCTAAGAGTTCGCAATCTCGTGCCTACGTATCCTCATAGTGCAATGAGAAATTCAGAGACTACGTAGTTCGGGGAACTAGGATAGAGAAAGAAAAGGAAACGAAGACGGTGTCAAAACCAAGAGCAAAAGGAAGTAGCAAGACCCTACTGGGGATGCAAGAAAATGGTGTCAAAACCAAGAAAGAAAGGCAAAGGAAGACTCTGTTGAGGAACTCAAAAGAGAAGCGATACCTCCACTAGGGAGAAAACAAAAGAATGGTGTTAGAACCAAGAGAATAAAGGGAAAAGAACCGAGGTAAAGGCAAGATCCATAGGGGATTCGGTACACTAACTGGTAGGCCGTAATTAACCGAAGAAAGATAAGAGCAAGACTCTGCGGGGAAAACAAAAGGTTGGTGTCAACAGTCAGACTGTGATGACCAAAATGAGAGTACTGAACCAAGGAAAGGTGTTTGAATCTCTAGAGAACTCGACATATTAACTGATAAACAATAGTTAACCGAAAGGATGGGTGTAAAACCAAGAAAAAGTTGTGACCCAAAGGACGGGTGTTGAACCAACCGAAGGTTGTGACCCAAAGGACGATACGCTGACTGAACAAGTAGTACTTGACTAAAGGAAAGGGTATTTGAACCAAAACAAAGTTACTAACCCAATGGTGTGAGTGTTTGAACCAAAAAAATGTTGCTAAATGTAGGGGATTCAGTGCTTTAACAAACGGACTGTGATTAACCGAAGAGAACGAGTGATTAACCAAGAGACGGTGATTAACTCAAGTGAAACTCAGTATGTTAACAAACAGGCTGTGGTTAACTGAGAAAAGGGGCAATTGGTGTTTTAACTGACGGGCAGTGATTAACCAAAAAAACAGGGAGCGGAAACCAAGAGAAAGCTACGAACTCCACTGGGGACTCGGTACTTAACTTCCAGACTATGACTAACCGAAAAGAAAGGGTTGCGACTTTGCTAGGGAAGAAGAAAATTGGTTTTAACCAAAGTACGAATGATTAACAAAATAAAGGGATGATTACAAACCTTATGGGGAAGAAGAATACTGATTAGCCATAAGAAAAAAAGGAGTGTTGGATCGAAAGGAGGAACTCAAATCCAGGGACGAGAGATTAGGGTACAAGTGATCAAGGATCGACTTGATCGAAAATCGGAAAACACCACAGTAAGGAGATAGAGAAGACCATTCCAGGCACAGGGTCATTCATCCTCTACCCAAAATAATCAGAATGAGTGTAGGAATTCTCCACTCTCATTCCCTTTCTAGCACTAAAGTATAGTGCGGGAATCGAAACCGACAAAGTGATAGCGCAAACTTGTACAATGCTCCAACGTGATATGCATACTTCCAACTCAACAAGGGATCAAGAGAACAAGCCTCTATAAGATCCTAAAAAGAAGAAACAGGGAAAATCAACTAATTGAAACAAAGTTTCGATCGATCGATCAAAAGGGAATGAACAAGCCAATAATCTTTCAAGCAAGTCGAAAGACCATCAAAGCGAGCATGTGCGGTAATGATTATACAAAATTAAGTTCATTCAAATGAATAACAAACATAATTCAATCAAGGAGAAATTGCAAGGCAGCAATAACCATCAATTATCATGCGCCACTAATCATGTAGACAAAATACTGCAAGAATGATCATGATCATATAATGTTGAAATTACAAACAATTATATAATTGATAAATCGAGCATCAAAGTTTGCATACATGCTTCAAACAGAGGCTAAATAGCTCATAAAACATCCATAAATATCAAGCATAGAAAGCCATAGAAGTCAGATGAGGAAAGAAGATCAAACAAGCTTGAAAAAAGCACAAAAATGGGATTCCGGTTCAGTGTTAATCGGTTAACCATTTTCTAGTGCAAAATGGTTAATTGATTAACCTTTGAAAAAAAGAATATTTTTGCTGAAAACAGAGGTGTTAATCGATTAACCATTTTGCACTTGCAAATGTTTAATCGATTAACCCTGTAGCAGTGACAAAAAATTGTCTTTTAAAAGCACTTTTAGCAACATATCAATTATGCAATCACTCACATGTTAGGGAAAACATTTGTGCATGAAAATCAAGTTCAAAAAAGCATCAATTGAATCAATTAATTCATCAAGAACAAGAATCAAGCAATTTCATAATCAATTCGCACACAAAAAGTTATCGAATCTACATCGTAAACAATACAAAAATAATCGAAAATAATAAATTGAGTAAGAAATTCCAACTTACAAGGTGAAGGATTGCCTTGGTTATTTTTGCAAGTGAGTTGTGAGGAGGATAATCAAATAAAACTAGAAATCTGAACTTGTGACCGAATCGTAGAGAAATCGAGCAAAATGGGACGAAAGCTCCAACTAAGAATTTTCATCGAAGAAGCTTGAGATGATTGCTTGATTTGAAGTAAAAGCTACTGAAACTCTAGAAATCCAAGTGGAAATTCAAGATAATGGAGGTTAAGCTCAAGAGAAAAGCACTTTCAATGTGAAAGTTGCTACTCTTCAATGTTGGAAATTGAGCTCTAGTGTGATTTAGGAAGAAGATGAAGATGAATGTGAGAAAAAGTTGCAGAAACTTTAGAGAGAATGTGAGAGAGAAGAGTGAAAATTGAGAGAGAATTGTGAAAATGGTTGAAGGTGTGAAAAATGATTGAAGCCCCCTAAGAAAAAATGCCAAGGTTCCTTTATATAGAAGCTAGCTTATGAGTGGCTAGGTTTGGAATATGCTTTGGAGTTTGCTTTAGAACCAGCTTTGGAGTTAGTTTCACTTAACTCACTGAGTCGGAATTTGACTCGTTTAGTTAGTTTGTTAACTCAATGGAACAATCCCAATGTAAGTCCAAATCCAACGGTTCACATGCTTCGAAGTGAAGTCACATGGTGGTCTTGATTGGAAATGATGTATTGTAGTAGATGTAAATGATCTCTCGAAATGTCTTGAAGTGTCTTGAAGTGTTTAGAAATGTCTAGAATATTCCACATAATGCTAGAACCAAGTCAACCCCAAAAATAGAGGAAAGGCTGTTGTTATGGAAATGCAGCAGAATCTGCCAAAATACAAGGGTTAATCGATTAACCATTTTGCACTAGCAAATGGTTAATCAATTAACCAAGCCAAAATTTTCCCAATCTACTTGAAAAAAGGTGTTATGGCCATGGTTATTATATTCAACCTTTTTATTTGATGAATATGCATAGAAACCATTGTTTTTTTTTGCTTGTGTTGATAATATGATGCCTTTGCGAAGATGTGATTAATCGAGCTTTAAAAACTTTAATATTCCGGCAACAAAAACCAATGAGAAAAAGTACTAATGCGTATGTCAGTGATGCGAATGCACATGCTTATGAAAAAGGAAAGAGGGAAGGTCAAATTTTGGGTTACGACACTCATTGTCGACCCCGAGCACAACCTACATACTCTATTTGATGGAACCATTGAGTGTCATTGAGTGTCATTTTCATATCGGTAACCATATATTCAAGAGTCTTTAACGTTTTGACTTGAGCCTCGGTCTTCTGTAGAATTTTTTTCAAATCCGCCTCCGCCTTATAAGTCTTATCTACAATAACATTAAAGGCATCTTGATAAAGTTTTTCTTTTGCTTTGAGAGCAGCTTCCAGCTTAATCACTTGAGAAACCTGGGTAGAAGGGGAACTCTGGGTATTTATCTCATCTCGAAGAGAGTTTGCATGCTCGACCTTTTTCTACATCTCATTCTGAAGGGGATAGAACTTCTATTCTATAACCTCACGCTTCCCATTTCAAGTGTCCCTTTCTTTGTAGGGGTTGTCAGCTGCCAAGACATATTTTTGGCCAGCTAGAACCATATAAAGTATATAAGAAGCTTGATACATGCTACATGTTATGGTGAGAATCGGATATCAAGCTATTGATTAACTTGAATCTTAATTCATTGAAATTCACCGTCGAGCTTTGATTTATCCCAAGGAAAGGTTAAAGAAAGAAAAAAAATTTGCACGATGTAACAACAACGCTAGAGTTTCGGGTGTCGGGGTTTGGTTATGCCTAGGGTAGTTATTCACATCCTAAATATCTATAGTACTCTACAGGAACCTTTTGTGTATATGTATGATAAGTTATCTAAGTTTTTGTTTGCTAGGGTTATGGGATCAAGGTTAAGGTAAAGTTTGAGGTAAAGACCTAAGGATAGTTCTAAGTTTGCTCGCAAATATATCGCATCTTATGCCTACGTATCCTTCCTAGGATGGAATCAGAGCAAACACAGTTCACCTAACTAGGGTGAAAGAACTCTTGACTATGGTCAAGGTTCCAAGGGGAATAAGCATCCATAACAATGATACTTATATAGAGTTAAAAAATTCTCTAAGTCTAAGTTGAAAGACTAACTAGGGATTGACTTTAACAAAAGCCAACAAGGGGAAGGTGGGTACCCATAACAATGGTACACACATAGAGTTAACCAACTCTAACCTAATTCTAAGTTGCAAGATCAATAGGTTCTAACCAGACCAAAAGGAAGGGGATAAGTATTAGTTGTTAGTGGATAGAGGGCTTGACAAGATATCGCATCTTGTGCCTACGTATTCGAACTAGGATGGAATCAGAGCCTCCGTAGTTCGGCTAACTAAGGTTGAGGAATACTTGACTATGGTCAAGACTCCAAGGGGGAACAAACATAACAATGTTTGCATAGAGTTTGACAAAACTCTCAAGATCTAATTTTAACACTCAAGGGGATTGAATTTGACAAAAGCCAAGGGGGGAGTAAGTAATCATGACAATGATCCTTACGTAGAGTTAACAAACTCTATCTTAAAGTTCTAATTGAAGTATACTCCTAACAAGGGGTAGGTCTTTAGACTTAAAGCAAATTCTAATGGATATAGGTCCTAAATTAACTAAGTTAAAGGACCTAGTGACTTAACCAAGTCAAGGGGAGGGGTAATGAGCTATCTATGACAGTGAAGTCAATAGAGAGACTTTTCTTTGGAGCCAGGGATAACAAGGCAACTGGATGAG
The DNA here is from genome assembly GCA_963859935.3 of Lathyrus sativus. Classification (NCBI taxonomy): domain Eukaryota; kingdom Viridiplantae; phylum Streptophyta; class Magnoliopsida; order Fabales; family Fabaceae; genus Lathyrus; species Lathyrus sativus. The sequence goes on along the minus strand of OZ012739.1, from coordinate 456,511,573 downwards.
AGCTAACAAGCTACATCACTTGGGGAAACTTAACAAAGCCTAAACACCCATATGCATTCATTCAAACATGATGAAGATATGGTAACAACCAAGAAAGATAAGGGCAAGCCTGTGACCACATTAAGCAAAGATGATAACAAGGCAACTTGATGAGAACTAACAAGTTCCATCACTAGGGAAACAAACTTGATAAAGATAAAGATAAAAAAATAGGATCAATTAATAAATTGAAAACAAAAAGCATGGTAACAACCAAGGTTTTATGATTTAACATTACAATGTTCAAAGATCATGAAGGTAACAACCAACAAGGGCAAGCATGAAACATGTGTAACAACAACATTTTCATCAATGGTATTCAAACAAGACTCATGCAAACAAGTTATAAACTGAATCAAACATGGTATATGAATCAATTAAAGACAAATGTAACACATTTAATCATATTTAAGACATATTGATGACAATCAATCATGGATATGCAAGAAAAGTAACAACAGTTCAAGCATGGATTCAAACTTCACAAAGGGAAAGATAAACAAGATTCATGGTAAATTTCAAGGCAAGAAACAACACTAAACATGTTATGGTTCTAACAAGACACATAAACAAGTAAAGATCATGTTCATGAGGTTACAACATCAAGAAATATATCATGGTTCACAAAGAAGTTTCAAGGCATACTTTTCACATTCATGCATTCACAAAGGCTAGTATAATCATGGTAAAGCAAAAGAGCCAAGTGTGTACAAACATATAAACACGTTAGAAATTCAACAATGATTCATACAAGATCAATCTTACAAGAAAAATCAAGTACTATGTCAAGAAAATTAATTAAAACCAAAGAAAACCCTAAAAAGGACCATGTCATTCAAGTGGACCAAAGTGTTTCAAAAATAACAATTTTTGAATTCTTTCTTCACACATTGAAACTAGACATATACTGAGGAGCATAGTGAAAAAAGAGTGGCATCAAAATGATAAATATCAAAGAATTTATGCACATTCGAAAACTAGGCATAAAACTAGGCAACTAGGGCAAAAAGCAAGGCAAGACAGATTTTGCAAGAAGGGTTATAACTCACTCAAAACTTAATCAAATTGGATGAAATAAAAAATAAAATTCTGTATTTTTTCAAAAGGAATCCAATGGTGGTGGTGGTTTTCTCAGATCACGCACCATGTGAAAAACTCGATAGCATCATTGAAAAGGCATGTTATGTGCAAGAGCAATGTGACAGTCCAATGTACATATTCTAAGCAGCAAGTAATGATTCAAACACAACATATGAGACATATAAAGAATGCTTACAAGAATCATACATCAATAGACAAGCTAATTCAATAGATGTCATGTGTAGTTGTAAAAATAGCAAGTTTGTGCAAGAGCAAAGCAACAGACGAAAATGCCCCAATTCAGCATCAACTAAATGATCAAACATATCATATATGACCTATAAATGATGTTTACAAACACCAATCATCTATGCCTAACCAGAATCAACAAGTTGCATATTGAAATGACACTTAAAGTAAGTTAACAAGCCAAAACCAAGGGACAATCATGAATACCCAAGTTTAGGAGCAAGAAATGGTTCAAACATGACCTATAAAATGTATCTAGTATGTCCATAATCAGTGTACATCAATATTCAACATGATCTTAAAAGTAGCAAGTTGGGACACTTACCTCTTGTAGATTTTTCAAGTCAATGCACCAAATAAGAAAACCAGTTGATGGATGATGGTCCAAGCAGCTCCAATATGCTCCAAATAAGGTGTTTAAATGATGAGAATTCTCCAAGATCACTGTCTTGACAGAACGCCTTCTTATGCAAGAAAACACCAAAAGCTTCAAAGTGAAACTCTAGGAAATGGTGTTACAAAACTTTTATGATGCCATGGACAATTCAAATAACTTATATGGAGAGTGTTTGAAGTGTTGGAATGATTGGATAAGGGCTGGTTTGGTTCTAGTCTATGAAGATGCAGAAAAGACAAATTTTCAAGGTATGAGAGTTGGCTTTCGGAATGTGACGTTTTCTGGTGAATGTGAGGGTTTTGATAGCTTCAATGCATCACATGTGATGTGTTTAAGGTGCTGGTTCCACTGTTTAGTGGTTGTCTTGAGTTATGGCAGAGTTTTTGGCAAGGCAGATTTTTCTTCACAAGGAAGCAACTTCTACCACTTGCAAGAAAATGGTGATCAGAGAAATGAAAGAGATTCAACTTGGTTTCTATTTGATTCTGGTGTAGTTTGGATGTTAGGAGTGTTTTCTATTTATAGGCAAGCTTAGAGAATGAGAGGTATGGGCAGATTGTGCCAACTTGCCAAGTTTGCCCTTTTTGGAGGCAAAATGAGCAAATCCAACTTGGGATTTCTTTTTTGAGCATGAGAAACCTTCCTATGTGTTTTAACATCACCAATAGCCTTCAAATAGTTGACATGAAGTGAAGGAAAGAGAGTAGCTAATGTAGTAGTTGAGGTGTAGTACAAAATGCAAAACGTTTCTCTCTCATTGCCACTTGAATCCACTTGCTTGAATAAACAAGTCAAAAAAGCCAATCTCTGGTTTTTGCTCGTGGTAATCCATTGTAATTGAAATTCTGGTATGCAGATCTCATATGTTCTAAGAGATGCAAAGAACATTGATCTCTGCTGAAACAGAACAAGGACAAAACTTGACCAATTTAAATTACTTTAAATTGTACCAATGTCATGACTAATGTCATGACGTCTGTTGTAACATCAGCAGACAGACATACTATTTATCTAACCATTTAAATTGTGCAGAATTGTAAATGCTGAAAGATAAATAACACAATGAATTGTTTACCCAGTTCGGTGAAACCTCACCTACATCTGAGGGTTACCAAGCCAGGAAGGAAATCCACTATTAGCAGAATCAATTCAGAGCTAAACTCCCCTGTTTACAACTCCTCACTTATTCTCTACCCAATGCAGTTTCTGCCTAGAATCCACTAGACAAGAGACCCTGCTCACTCCCCCTCAATCACCGCAATGATAATCAATTCAATACAAAATAAGACTTTAGAAGACACTCTTCAAAGTCACAACACTTGATTTTTCTTACCAACTTCAATCAAGAACAATACACTCTTGCTTACAAGCTTTGAGTGAACAAACAACTTAAGAAATCTAGACCAATGCAATCATACAACAGATAATTGCTTGGTGTACAAGTATTCCTAAGACACACAAATACACGTGAAGAACATAACTCTTCACTCACAAATACACTCTTGCTTAAAAGATTTGAGTGAACAATTAGCACTGTACTAATAACAACCTAAACATGTCAACCACGGTGCATCCAAAGATACAAAGGGTGACTTACAAGGTCAAACACAAAAGACTCTCAAAGCCCTAAACCTTAATTTTACACTCAATTTTTCTTGTTGTTGGTGCTTGATTTCCCTTGCTTCTTCTCCTCCTTAAATAGTACTGTAGACTGGGCTTGGGCTGATCATAAATTAGGGTTAAGCAAGTGATCCTAATTTTCATAATTCAGATGTTGCGAATTAGGTCACAACTGCTTCATGTTATGCCCAACCCTGACTAGAATCTCGCCTGAGATAACTAAGGAGCCATAATAGGTTTCCTGAATTCTAGCCTGAGATATATCACGTAAAATACCAGAAAACTAAAACATGCGCGCAGATGTCATACGCTTGATGCCATCACATCTAGCATGACATCTAACATACTTGACTCTAGCTAACCAAACTTACCCTGCTGAACACTCCTGCAGAATCTTCTTCATAACAGTAGAAACAAGCATATTATAGTTTCCTAAAAAGTCTCAAAGATCCTTTTTATGAACACCAATTAAATCTGCACTTTGTTCCTAATAAATCTCTTTGGCCTGTACAAACTGATGAGGTATATCCAACAGGTTCTCATCAAACCAAAACACTTCTGTCAAGTGATATAAAACAGCAGCTCCAGCGATGTCATGACATTGGTAATAACATCCTGATTAAAACACATGACAACAGTACTGTCATCAGCTTCTGCTGTACCAGACAACGATGTCATGACATTGATAATGACATCCTAATTTAAAACACATGACAGCAGTACTGTCATCAGCTCCTGCTGTACCAGACAACGATGTCATGACATTGGTAATAACATCCTGATTAAAACCCCTAACAACAGTACTGTTATAACAATAAAAGTGGATGTTATGACATCTTGCTTAACATCAGTGCAGAATCATGTTTTACAAAAATTTAGCCAATATTAGAACCATGGACAATCATAGAATCATAGAACTAACAATCTCTCCCTTTGGCAAATTTTGGCTAAAACAACCAAACAAACATCAAGTCAGCAGCAGTAGGTCAGCAGCAGTAGTTTTCTCACAAACATCCAGCTTCACAAACTATCATGCTCCCCCTTAATAGTTACACTACTCTTTCCTTAGCAGTAGCAACAGATAATAACACTTTCCTCCCCCTTGGTTTAGTCAAAAATTGGAGTAAATGTAGGGTTAAGTTTGTGCTTCAAGGCAAGACTCAGTTGTCAAAATGCACATGGTGTCCAAACATCCAGTCATCTCACAATCTCCCAAGAGAGAACCCAAGCTGCTTGATCTCTAATCAATATAAATCTTCACCACTTCAGCAACAATCCATGGACAAGGATTTAAACACTGCTGAACTTTATCTATCAAATCACCCCCTGCTGAACTCACTCAAACACAGTAAAATTAGTCCTGATTCCAACCCATCATGTATGACATCAACTCCTTTACTTTGGTTCTTAAGGCACCAACCACAAGGCTTATTATTTCCAAAGTAGTCCATACATTTCATGAAGATCTCAGAAGGACACAGCAGCAACAACTTAACAGATCATCACAAACATTAGAACATCACAGAGAGAAATAAACTCTCATGTAGATTTACCCCATAAACACCTTGTCAAGGTAGAAAGGTACACCAGCCAGCACAATGTCAAGTCATCTTGTCTGACATTACAACCTCATCAGTGGTCCAAGACCACAAGCTTGCCTGAGAACCAGCAAACTTTGCACAGGCTACAGTAATGCAGCTGCACATCAGACAGGTACACAGATCCCCCTGTCATGCATAATCAGTACTCCCCCTAAAAGAGAGGACTCAAACACATGAAGACTTCCTTCAACATCCTCATATTCACATACTGGAAACACATGAAACTCCACACCCCTTGTTTCACAAACCATGCTGGAACCAATAGCAGAAGTAGTTGCAGGATTACTATCTGGAAGATTTCTCAGATTCAGTTTTGAAAATCTAGAAACATCTCCAAAATGTCAGGGTTAAAGTCCTTCCATATACACAAGATCAAGGCTGATGATGTCTTGAACTTCATTTTCACCAGTCATACAAGACAAAACACTTGGATATAGGCCTACATACCCGACTTGATCCATTGATACCCCATGAGCTAGAGCAATAACATAATGTCACAACATCTGGTATGACATTCCATCCTCCTAGAGACATACAGTCACAAGCTGCTTGAAACCACAAACAATCTTGAGGAATAATTGTACTATTGTAGTAACAGGTCCTAGATAGAAGTATAACTTCTCATATCAAGGATAACCAGTGCTCTTTTTTCAGAAGCATGTGAATGGAAAACATAAGACTCATCTTCATGTCTTCAAGAGCACACTCCTTGTTCAACAAGCCTGCTGAACTCATTCACTCACTACTTGAACCACATGCAACTTGTACACCCATCAGACATAAGCTTTCCCCCTATCTTCTATAAAAGATTCTCCAAGCTCACCACAATATATCTCAAGACCAACCTCATGCTCATACAATGAGAAGGTACCAAACTGCTCCACTTCTTTCTGGAGTTACCACTCCTCCACAAGACTTATGGACCGAACAAGATAAACACCTCATAATCCAAGACATTATTTCCTCATCATTCTCCCATATGATAAGTTAGAACACTTATGGTTTAACTGGTGAATATTCACTTCCATATAACACATCATAGTCCAGATGCAATGAACCACTCCAGTCTTGTACAATACCTTCACATCATACTCCAAGACAGTCCTTTTACCTCATCATTCTCCCGTATGACAAGATAGAGTACCTCTTAGTCAAGATGTGAATCACAAGTTTCACAATAGATCTTTAAGTCTAGCAAACAAAATGATGTTCTGACATTAGTTAGGACATCCTAACATATCACAGAGACAACATCCAACGGTTCTTGATATGCTCACAACTGGACTTGCTACTGCCTAGTAATCCAAATGAAGATCTTTAGAGAAAACAGCTTCACCAGCTTAATCAAATACAACTCCAAAAGAGGGTAATCTTCCATACGCAACTTAGGGCTTCTACCACAAGCTCCAATATATGAATGGAATCAGAACCTTCTTTTGTCTTCAAACAACTACCCTTCTGCACAAGAGTAATTTAAGCACACTTCTTTAAATAACCAAATGCCACTGTTTGGTTACTCAGCTGCTTCTAGAGCTCTAGAAACTCTTCTGGTCCACCAAGCAAACTTGATCTTCAAGTTACATGTCCTACTTGCTCCATAGCAAGGCATCTTAGATACACCAACACTTGGACCTGTAACATCTACTTCTTCTCACAGCTCCTGCAAACTGAATGAGATAGTATCAATTCCATTCATACCGGAGAAGATTAACCTATCTTACAATGATGTGCCACAACATTAATTAAGGCCCTGAAGTTTTCTTGATGTCACAACATCTGATAAGACATCCTGTTGGAGATTTCAGGCTTTCATTCTGCCATTTAGAAAAACCTCATCAAGAGTTCCATATTCTGCAATAGCTACCTTTGAAATGCACTTGCTCCAGAACACTCCTCTTTAGAGAACCCAACCATGCCAAGGCTTAATTCTTCAGAGAGGAAGGATCACAAAAATCTTTACAAAAGGAATCTCGCTATCCTTAAGTAGAGACTTCTTCAGAGAGTCAGAGATAACTGCCACTTCTCCTTGACCTCCAAGATGAGCAAGGTCACATGCTCCTATGTACATAGATCAGAAATAAACTGACCCAAGCAGAGCTATCACCAGCATCATATTCTAGACAAATTTCTTGCCAGAAACTTTCTAGATAAATATCAGATGCCTCTAGTAGAGACTAGAACACACCTGCTGCACTCCAATAAACTGATCCAGGAAAAATGTCTTCATCTTTACTTCCATCAGCACTACATTCTAGCCTTAGTTTCTTGCCAAGAACCTTACTAGAATAAAGACAGATCCTACCACACAAGTGCATGGTACCAAGATCATCAGCTATATCTCATTTGATCTAGTGATTCACTCCTTGAATCAACAAAATTCTGCATAATTTCCGTTGATGGAATCTCTCAACATCTGGTAGAACATCAGATCTTCAAACAGATCAAGGGCCTGATACTTGTTCTATAATTGATGAGACAACTTGATCATTAAACATGGATAATCCATTAAATATTTGAGAATAGCAATGAATCTTAAATCCTTGTAATAGATCCTTCTTTGAACTTCATGGATAATCAATTAAATATGTATGTAGTCCACAAATAGCAATTGATCTTAAATCCACACAACTTCAGGAATACCAAGGCTGAAACATCAAGGCTGACACCCTTGACTCAACCTGCCTATGACTTCCTCTGCTGAAAGAGCCTTTGCAAGTCATGAGTGGTGAAAATAAATCGCATCCCACTATCCTTTCTAAAACATCCTTTAGCAACTTGTAATACACAACAGAACAACCCAGGCACATAGCTACAAACACCATCTGCCAACCGTCTACACAACTGCCACAGCCATGCATCAAACTGTATATATGCCAATCTTCTCCCAGGGCTACCAGAGTTCTTTCATTAGAAACATATGCAGCGGAACCACCAAAAGAACATCTCCAACATGCCCTAAATAAGATGTCAGAACATCTTATAGGTCATCAAACAAAAGTAGCCACTCCTCCTTTGGCAAACCATTCAGCAGATCATAGAAGCTCCTATATCAGAGGGCACATCAGCAGATACACATAATCCTTTGCAAACTCCTCCTAAACTTCATAAGCAGCAGCTCAAATGTTTAGAAAGATAAGCAACTCATCTACCACTTCTCCTCGTTCAAAACACAAGAAAGTATCTCCCAAGATTTCATCCAGAACAGAGAGGATGCCTGCTCTAATACCAATTGAAATTTTGGTATGCATATCTCATATGTTCTAAGAGATGCAAAGAACATTGATCTCTGCTAAAACAGAACAGGGACAGAACTTGACCAATTAAATTACTTTAAATTGTACCAATGTCATGACCAATGTCACGACGTCTGTTGTAACATCAGCAGACAGACAAACTATTTATCTAACCATTTAAATTATGCAGAATTGTAAATGCTGAAAGATAAATAACACAATGAATTGTTTACCCAGTTCGGTGAAACCTCACCTACATCTGGGGGTTACCAAGCCAGGAAGGAAATCCACTATTAGCAGAATCAATTCAGAGCTAAACTCCCTTGTTTACAACTCCTCACTTATTCTCTACCCAATGCAGTTTCTGCCTAGAATCCACTAGACAAGAGACCCCGCTCACTCCCCCTCAATCACCGCAGTGATAATCAATTCAATACAAAAGAAGACTTTAGAAGACACTCTTCAAAGTCACAACACTTGATTTTGCTTAACAACTTCAATCAAGAACAATACACTCTTGCTTACAAGCTTTGAGTGAATAGACAACTTAAGAACTCTAGACCAATGCAATCATACAGCAGATAATTGCTTGGTGTACAATTATTCCTAAGACACATAAATACACGTGAAGAACATAACTATTCACTCACAAATACACTCTTGCTTAAAAGCTTTGAGTGAACAATTAGCACTGTACTAATAATAGCCTAAACATGTCTACCACGACGCATCCAAAGATACAAAGGGTGACTTACAAGGTCACACACAAAAGACTCTCAAAGCCCTAAACCTTAATTTTACACTCAAGTTTTTCTTGTTGTGAGTGCTTGATTTCCCTTGCTTCTGCTCCTCCTTAAATAGTACTGCAGACTGGGCTTGAGCTGGTCATTAATTAGGTTTAAGCAAGTGAGCCTAATTTTCATAATTCAGATGCTGCGAATTAGGTCACAGCTGCTTCATGTTATGCCCAGCCCTGACTAGAATCTCGCCTAAGATAACTAAGGAGCCATAATAGGTTTCCTGAATTCTAGCCTGAGATATATCACGTAAAATACCAGAAAACTAAAACATGCGCGCAGATGTCATACGCTTGATGCCATAACATCTAGCATTACATCTAACATACTTAACTCTAGCTAACCAAACTTACCCTGCTGAACACTCCTGTAGAATCTTCTTAATAATAGTAGAAACAAGCATATTATAGTTTCCTAAAAAGTCTCAAAGATCCTTTTTATGAACACCAATTAAATCTGCACTTTGTTCCTAATAAATCTCTTTGGCCTGCACAAACTGATGAGGTATATCCAACAGGTTCTCATCAAACCAAAACACTTCTGTCAAGTGATATAAAACAGCAGCTCCAGAAATGTCATGACATTGGTAATGACATCCTGATTAAAACACATGACAGCAGTACTGTCATCAGCTTCTGCTGTACCAGACAACGATGTCATGACATTGGTAATGACATACTGATTTAAAACACATGACATTGGTACTATCATCAGCTCCTGCTGTACCAGACAGCGATGTCATGACATTGGTAATGACATCCTGATTAAAACACCTGACAGCAGTACTGTCATAACAGTAGAAGTGGATGTTATGACATCTTGCTTAACATCAGTGCAGAATATCATGTTTTACCAAAATTTAGCCAATCTTGGAACCATGGACAATCATAGAATCATGGAACTAACTGTAATCTTATCAATTAAGTCCCTAAACATCAGAGAATGAGTTAAACAAGTGATTAGAAGAGGTTTGAGTGGTTTATGAATCAAAATGCAAGTGCTGAACTTGGTTTTTTAACATGAAAAATCCCTAACTTGCTCTCTTCGATTCTCCCTAACCACAAAGGCTGTGAAAATGCTCTAGTACTTTTTAAAAAGCACCAAGTATGATATACAATGTTCATGTTTGTCCAAAGTTCATATTCCAAAGGTAAATAGGTCAAAACTCTTCATGAAATTGGCTACAAAACTTGACTTACAAGTCAAAAAACAAGAAATGTTTCTTAGTGTGGAAATCCCTCACAACTTGATGAGCTCATAACTCAAAATCTATGCATTTTTGGACATTAACCCTCTAGGAAACTTTTGTAGGATTTCTCAAGAGATTTCCAACCTGCTTTGGACCATTCAATTTGGATGTGTGGTTTGAGAATTATGACACTTCCTAATAAGCTTGTAATTAGGGTTTTTCATAAACCCTAATTTCTTGATTCACAAGTTATCCATCAATTCTTGATTAAATCTTCACCAAACCCACTAGTTAGGCATAACATGATGTTGGAAACCTTGATTGCTTCAATTTGGGGTCAAAACCCTAAATGTCAAAGAGTTGACTTTCCAAACAGACGAACCGAACAGTTGAAATCTTCAGGATCGATCCTTAGTGTTCTGGGTTTTTTTAAACTTTCATACTTCTTGAGGGGACTTCAATTAGTCATAGAAACATAATGGACCATGGTTCAAGCTTTGGAAACCCATTTAGACCAAAAGTCAAACTATAGTTGACTTTTTCAACTAGTAACCCTAATCAGGGTTTTGCACAACACTGCTTCAATTCTCTTCGTAACAACCTCAAATAGCACTTATTCTTGTTAAGATATGAACCTCTTGATGATGTGAACACTTGATATGTAGAAGATCAATCCAAAACCTTGACTGATTAGTCCACAGGATTCTTGTTTTAATAGTGTGAAACCCTAATTCATTTGCATCTTGACAAAGACTAACTTGAAAGAGGTTAGGGTTAGATAAAATATGCTTGATGCACCTAGAATGATAATGGAATCTAGGGGTCAAAATTTGGGGTATGATAGTTGCCCCTATTTAAATATCTTTACCAGATGGCAATTAGAGATAACAATCTTCATAGAATCATGGTGAAGGGTATTTAAATATAGTAAATCCAAAAGTTTTTCCCTTAGATACGATGGCATGCAAATGGGACAAATGATGATCATGAAATGAGTTTTAAGAATGATGCTTTATGATGCTTGAGTGCAAAAAGATGCTGACATACGAGCAAAAGAAAAAAGAAGAACAAAATAACGAGTAACCACTCACTAGAAACACAGACATACTAGGGAGAGATCCAAAGCATACCAACCAATATTTCAGATATGACTAATGATGATATTTCAATGGGATCCTCCATATAACAGACAGGGGACAAAAACTCCATCAGGGAAGACAAATCTCCACTGAGGAAATGCAAATCCAGCTGGAAGATGCATCAAGGGAGACAAGGATAAGAAGCCACACAATGGAACAAAAATAAACAGACATCAGACTCCAACTAGGGATTCAAAAGACAAGAGACACGGTCCCTATTGGGGAACAAACCAATGGGGACTTTACTTTCAATGAAGAGTTCAAACGGGATCATCAGGAAAAGACTAGAAACAAGAGCAGACGCACCGGGGATGCTAGTGACTACTAGACCTCCAAGACCTGCTGGGGACGTCTAGGGATGTTGGTAAACACCATATATCCTAAAAGTACAGAAAAATCCCTGCCAATAATCATTGGGCTTTCAAAAGGGATGGGTGACAACCACAACCTACCAATGACCATTAGGTTTCAAATGATGCCAGTAACCACTGGTCTTTCCTAGGGATTGGTGACAACCAAACTACATGCAAATAAAAATTGGACTCATCAATTAATGTCATTAACCACTGGACTTACAGGGGAAAAAGATGTAGGTTACAACCATATTCCAATAACAATTGGGTTTCAGACAGTGCTAGTAACTACTGGACTTCATGGGGAGATGTTGGTAACGACCAACAATCAAAGAACACAACAGAGTTGGATGAAATTATCAATAACCATTGGACTTAACAACGCCAGTAACGACTGGACTTCCGAGAGGAGACAAGTAACGACCAAACATTCCACTATCAATAATAATGGGTTTTCAATTAATGTTAGTAACTACTGGACTTTCTTAGGGATTAGTGACAATCAAAACAATGATACCAATAACAATTGGATTTTAAGCAATGTCAGTAACTACTGGACTTCCAAGAGGATATGGTGACAACCAAATCAGTGATACCAATAACAATTGGATTTTAAGCAACACCAGTAACTACTGGACTTTCAGCAGATATGGTGACGACCAAATCAATGATACCAATAACGATTGTTTTTAAAGAAATGCTAGTAACTACTGGACTTCCAAGAGGATATGGTGACAACCAAATCAGTTATACCAATAAAAATTGGATTTTCAGCAACACCAGTAACTACTGGACTTTCAGCAGATATGGTGACGACCAAATCAATGATACCAATAACAATTGGATTTAAAAAAATGCCAGTAACTACTGGACTTCCAAGAGGATATGGTGACAACCAAATCAGTGATACCAATAAGGATTGCATTTAAAGCAACGCCAGTAACTATTGGACTTTCAGCAGATATGGTGACAACCAAATCAATGATACCAATAACAATTGGATTTTAAGCAATACCAGTAACTACTGGACTTTCAGCAGATATGGTAACGACCAAATCGACGATACCAATAACGATTGGATTTAAAAAAACGTCAGTAACTACTGGAATTTCAGGAGGATATGGTGACAACCAAATCAACGATTGGATTTTAAGCAATGCCAGTAACTACTGGACTTTCAGCAGATATGGTGACGACCAAATCAGTGATACCAATAACAATTGGATTTTAAGCAATGCCAGTAACTACCAGACTTTCAGCAGATATGGTGACGACCAAATCAATGATACCAATAACGATTGGATTTAAAAAATTCCAGTAACTACTGAACTTTCAGTAGATATGGTGACGACCAAATCAATGATACCAATAACGATTGGATTTAAAGCAATGCCACTAACTACTGGGCTTCCAAGAAGATTCGGTTAACAAACGGGACATCGACTGGGGGGGATAGATTCAGGTAAGCACCAGATCTTAAGGATAAGATGCAACATTAGTAACGACTAAAATCTGGTAACCACCAATTAGCAGCATCAGATAGGGGTCAGCGACCGACCTATTTCTAGTCACACCTAGACTTCCCGGGGATATAAGTATTTATCACAATAATACCTAAGCCGGATAACTTGACAAATTTAAGGTAACAACCAAAGGGTAAACCCGTGGCAACAGTTCTGAAGCAAAGGAGTTTGGTAACGACCAAAGGATCTCAAGATGGTATCCAGTAACTACTGGGAAAGAAACACCCGACAAACTCTTTCCAAAGAAAACTGTTTCAACTAGATCACAATGGCCATAACCAGAACAAACCAGAACAAGAGGTATGATGAAAAATGCATATGCTAAAGGTATGATGCAAATGCAATGTCGAACGACTCTGCAGGAGAAGGAAACAAAAGATAGATAACAATCTATCACACTAGAGGCAAAAGAATCACATTGAATCCCAAGGCTGGTGAATGGTCTTAATCCTCTGGAGAGGAAACGATCCATGTTCTTGCAAAGTCTCAGTAGAGAGGTCACAACTTCAATACAACAGACAAAATAACTAATCAGAGATATCAAAACTTTGTAGTGCGGGGACGTGGGGAAAGAAATCTCTATAGACCTCATATTACAGAAATGATGGTATCAAGGTTTCAATCGTTCTATCCTTATGAGAGGAGTCTAATTTTACACTGTCATGTCACAATCAAAGTTACGACTTGCTTGTTAATTAACTTTCTCCAAAACGATTTTTGTTTCAATACAACTTTTGCCTTAAAAAATCATTATTAACGAATAAGTGATGTTTTTGCATAACAAAAAGGTAAGGCAATCAATAGAGCATAAACAAAGATTGGTCCAAATCTGATTTCATTCAAAGATGGAGACTTGCAAAAGGCAAGGTCCCATGGAACATTTACAATTTGGAAAATGGCAATATGGGAAAAGGTTACAAAATCCAATGATAATCCAGTCCTAACTAGCTAAGAGTCCATCTGAATCGCTTCCTCTGATGAGAATAGAGGAAAGTGAGCCTCTTTGACGACCTTCTGTAGTAGTGACAACTCTTGATGCGGTGAAATGTCTTTGTCCCTAACTTTTTCCTGAATCTCCCTTTCGGGTTTTTCAGTTCACCAGAATGCTCATTTTTGTCTAAGCCGTCTTTCCAGGTTTTCGACTTAACGAGCTTTTCTTTCTTTTATCCCTAATTTTTTCCTGGATCTCCTTCATAGGTTATGATCCACCAGGATGCCCCTTTTTTTTGTGTGCCTAATTTTCCTTTCCAGGTTTTCAACTTAGCGGGTTTTTTAGGCATAATATTTTCTTACTGCATCTGAGTTCACGGGATGTTGGAGTTGTTCATCATCTATCATCGCAAGGATAAGAGATTCTCTAAAAAACCGTCTTTACAACAAATGGGTCATCGTAGTTTGGCATCCACTTTCCACGCATGTCTTGCTGCACTGGTAGAATCTTCCTGAGTACCAACTCACCCTCTTTATATTCTTTGACCTGGACTCTTTTTTCGAAGGCTCTTTTAACTCTCTTCTGATATAGCTGATTATGGCACATTGCCTTCATCCTTTTCTCGTCAATGAGATTCAGTGTATCAAACCTTTCTTTCACCCACTCAGCTTCTTCGAGCTCGACTTCCATTAAGACCCCTAACGAAGTTATCTCAACCTCAATAGGTAGTACTACATCCATCCTGTAAACCAGGGACAAAGGGGTTGCCCTTGCTGAAGTGCGAACAGATGTTCTGTATCCGTGTAAAGCAAATGGTAGCATTTAATGTCAATCTTTGTAAGTTACTACCATTTTCTATACAATCTTTTTAATGTTTTTATTTGCAACTTCAACAGCTCCATTCATCTTGGGCCGGTAAGGAGAAGAGTGGTGATGTCCAATCTTGAAACTGTCACTGAGCTCCCTTATTGTTTTATTGTTCAGACTCGTCCCATTATCTATAATGATCTAGTTAGGGGTTCGATAATGACAAATAATCTCTTTTTTAATGAACCGGGAAACCACCTACTTCGTTACATTCGCATAGAAGGTAACTTCCACCCATTTAGTGAAATAGTCGATGGCGACTAGGATAAACCGATGACTGTTAGACACTTTAGGCTCAATTTCCCCAATCATATCAATGCCCCACATTGAGAATGGCCAAGGAGACGACAATACGTTCAGAGGATGTGGTGGCACATGCACCTTGTCCGCATAAATCTGGAATTTATGACATCTTCAGGAAAATAGGATACAGTCGGCCTCCAAAGTCAACCAGTAATAACCAACACTCAAGATCTTCCTTTCCATGGCATGGACGCTTGCATGAGTATCGAAGGCCCCTTCATGAATGTCTTCCATCAACATGTCTGCTTCTCTACTGTTGAGACATCTGAGTAAGACCATGTCGTGATTTCTTTTATACAGAACATTATTGCTAATGAAGAACTCGGATGACAATCTTCGCAAAGTTATCTTATCAAGTTTAGAGGCGTCAGTAAGATATTCTTGACTCTGAAGGTAATTTTTTATGTCATAAAACCAAGGTTTTCCGTCAGACTCTTCTTTAGCCATCATGACGTATGCTTGCGCAATATTTCTTTCAATGCTAATTAGGGGAGCTTCATTGACAAATTGAACCTTCCACATAGCAGCCATCATAGCCAGAGCATCTTCTATGTGGCTTTCGGATCTTAGGACGTGTTTGAAAGTGATTTCGTCAAAATACTCGATCACCTCCAAAATATAGTCTTTGTAAGGAATCAGTTTTTCATCTCGGGTCTCGCATTCACCCTTGAGCTGATAAATTACCAAGGCAGAGTCGCCAATTACTTCCAGAATCTTAATACGAAGGTCAATGGCAGCTTTAAGACCCAGGATGCAGGCTTCATACTCAGCTATGTTGTTCGTACATTTGACGCACAATCTTGCAGTAACAATAGTGTAGCCACTAGTCAGATTTTCCAGAACAACACCAGCACCATGGCCTCTTTTGTTAGATGCACCGTCGAACATCATTTTCCAACGTGAACTAAATTCAGGACCCTCCTCGGGGTCAGGCTCTTCTTTAGCTTTGTAAAGAAGCATGATATCTTCATCGGGGAAGTCGAATTTGAGCGGCTAATAATCTTCAACCGGTTGATCAGCAAGGTAGTCTGACAAGACGCTTCCTTTTATTGACTTCTGAGCAATATATTGAATGTCATACTCTAATAAGAGCATGTGCCATCTTGCAAGTCTTCCCGTCTGAGCAGGTTTTTCAAATATGTAGTTTATTGGATCCATTTTGGATATCAACGAAGTAGTGTGACAAATCATGTACTGCCTCAGACGTTTGGCTGCCCAAGCCAGAGCACAACAAGCTTTTTCTAATGGAGAGTAATGAATTTCATAATCGGTGAATTTCTTGCTCAAGTAGTAAATCGCATGCTCCTTCTTCCCCGACTCATCTGTTTGGTCCAAGACACAACCCATCAATTCCTCGAGCACAGTCATGTACATGAAGAAAGGCCTTCCAGGCACATGAGGGATCAATATTGGAGGCTCTTGGAGGTATCCTTTTATCTTTTCAAACACCGACTGACAATCCTCATTCCGCACAACTGCTTGATCTTTCTGTAGCAACTTAAAGATTGGCGCGTAAGTAGGAGTCAAGTTGGAGATAAACCTGGAGATATAATTCAATCTGCCAAGGAAACCTCTGATCTGCTTCTCAGTTTGTGGGGCAGGCATTTCCTGGATGGCTTGTACCTTGTTAGGATCTACATCGATTCCATGTTGACTAACACTGAAGCTGAGTAGTTTGCCAGATCTGACTCCGAAGGTACATTTGGCAGGATTTAGTTTCAATTGATACTTCCCGAGTCTTTCAAATAGCTTCAACAAATGATCAAGTTGATCCTCTTTGCTTTGATACTTGGCAATTATATTATCAACTTAAACCTCAATTTCTTGGTGCATCATGTCATGAAATAATGCAACCATGGCTCATTGGTATGTGGCTCCAGCATTTTTGAAACCAAAAGGCATAACTTTATAATAATAAGTGTCGCATGGTGTGATAAAAGTCGCCTTTTTCATATCAGCTGGGTCCATTCTTATCTGATTATAGCCGGAGAAGCCATCCATGAACAAAAACACTGCAAGTTGGCCATATTATCCACCAGAGTGTCGATATGTGGCAGAGGGAGATTGTTCTTCGGACTAGCTTTGTTAAGATCCATGTAATTTACACACATTCTAACTTTTCCATCCTTCTTAGGTACTGGTACAATATTAGCCACCCACTCAGGGTATTTAGAAACTACCAGAAAGCCTACGTCGATCTGCTTTTTAACCTCTTCTCTGATTTTGAGAGCCATGTCGGGTCTAGATGTTCGAAGTTTCTGTTTAACTGGAGGACACTCGGGTTTAAGAGGGAGCTTGTGAACTACAATGTCGATGTCCAACCCAGGCATATCTTGGTAGGACCAAGCAAACACATCTGCATAATCTTTGAGAAGTATTACAAATCTGTCCTTAACCTCTGCCCCAAGCGATGCCCCAATCTTGACCTCTCTTTTTACTTCTTCAGAACCCAAGTTAATAATGTCGATCTGTTCTTTGTAAAGCGAACCAAAGTCATTTTTATCAGTTCTTCAGGAATTGCAAAATCCTCATCACTGTCATCTTCAGCTTGGCATACAAGTGAACCAAATTCAGAAAGAACTGGATGATCATTGGATTTAGTGGGTGATGGAGGTTCTGTGCATGTGTTAACGGGTTTAAATGATTAAACACACACAAAGAGATGCAAATGATGAATTCTTTTTAGGTTTTCAAAAGATTTCCATTTTCCTTTTCTAAAAGAGGGAAAACAATAAAAAAAACAATGAACAACAACTGGAAGTTTAACAAAACACTCATTCATTGATTGATCTTTAATTGCAAAAGTGTGGCCCATACAAAATGATCCACTGCCCTCAGGCGTGACCATGGATTTTTTAAACAGAGCAAATGCTAACAAGCAAGACAAACATATTACGCTAAGAGTGGTAACATGATGGGAACTTCAACAGCCTCCCAATTGCACAAAACAACTTCATCTCAGAATACCAGGTAAACAATACAGCTTACTTCGGCGTCTTCTTCGATGGAATTTATTTGAATGTCGCCACTCACAAAGGTTTCTTTTAGGGTTTTTAGGCACTTGTCGTCGATCTCTGATCCTTCATCTAGAATTGGTTTGTAACCCAACCCTTGTATATTGTTCTTTGCCCAAAAGTTGACCTCAATTACTTCTCAACCTTGAGGAAGACCTTCCTTCATGGAACTTTTGATACTCTGGACAGAGACGACAGATGGCCCGCGTGTGACAACATCATCCTTAATCAATACATCGTATGCAATTTCCAATGCTTGGAAAGTTGTTTCCAATGCATTGTCATCAGCTTCGATGTACCGGAAGGATGATAGATTGCTTACCATTAAATCTTCTTTGTCGTGTACTATGAACAACTGATATTCAGTAATAAACTTCATTTTTTGATGTAATGTGGATGTGACAGCGCCCGCTGCATGTATCCACGGCCTTCCCAGTAAACAACTGTATGCTGGATTTATATCCATTACTTGAAAAGTGACCTCAAAGACCCGTGGTCCCACCATAATTGGCAAATCAACTTCTCCAATCACTTTTCTTCTTGATGTGTCTAAGGCTTTCATGATCAGAGATGTGGCTCTCATCACAACTCCTTTATATGTCAACTTGGCCAATGTTCTCTTGGGCATCACGTTGAGAGATGACCCGATATCAACAAGTACTCTAGCAAAAGTATCATTTTCACATTTGACAGATACGTGCAAGGCACGATTGTGTTGTGGCCTTCAGTGGTTAAGTCATCGATGTTGAAGCTCAGCGTATTGCAAGACGTGATGTTAGAAACAACGAAATCAAACTGTCCCACAGTGATATCTTTTGTTATGTGGGTTTGCATCAGTATTTTTAGCAATGCTTTTCGGTGAGCAGGAGAGATATGACTGATATTTTTGACGGCGTCTGATGGAGCTGGTATACTACCTTGTAGTCGCTCTGATGGATTATTCTTAAGAACTCTTCTTCATCTTCCTTCGCGACTTCTTTTCCTTTTGACTTCTCAATAGTAACAGGCTCTGTTTCCATGGGAATGGTAACAGTTGCTTTAGGTTATATATACGACCGTTGCGGGTCATTTTGCTTGCCCCAACAATATTTGTTACATCCTCATGCTTTCTCCTAGCTTTCATATCGTACCAGGAATAATCATATTTCCAGTATACAACCTTTGGATTAGGACCCGGTCCTCTTCTTGGATCAAAACTTGGCTTAGGCTAGCCAACCGTCGGTACTGGCTTGTTGTGGAATACAGGCCTAACAACAGCAGGAGAAGCAGACTTGCTATTTGAAGTGTTGAATACCGGTACTTTTTCAGACTTCTTTGGTAAATTGAATATAGGTTCAATCACCGAGATATATTCTTTTCTCTTTTTCCCACATATTTATAGTAGACCCTCATCAATCATCGACTGAATACTCCTCCGCACTAAGTCACAACCTTGCGAATTACGATAACAATTACTGCAGTCTTTATGAGAGTCTTTGATCAGATCAGCCTTTATCAATTTCTTGTGTAACTCGGTCAATGGAGTTTTAACTTCAGAAACCCTAGAAATCAATCTCATATCAGAATCTTCCTCAACAGCATGGACACCACCATGGTTTGTTAACGGACAATTTTCCACATTGGGCTGATTATCCTCGAAGAAGAGAATATTATTTTCAATCAACTCGCGCACAATGTGTTGAAGTGTTATACAGCCTTCAAGGTCGTGTCCAGCAGCATTTTCATGAAAGGAACAATGTGCATTTGGATTGTAGAAATGTGGCAACAAATTTGGAGGAGGACCTAATTTCCTTGTTTGAATCAGGCCTTGTCGCACCATTAAGGGGTACAACTCAATGTAACTCATAGGAATGGGCTAAATCCTTGGACTTATATTCTAGAAAGCAGACCTCATAGCCGAAGCTCTTTTGTTGTTGTTGTACATGTTGATTATGATTTTGCTAGTAGGCGTTGGGCGCTTGTTGTTGAAAGTTTTGTTGATTTGGCCGAGGTTGAAAAATTGGCGTAACTGTGGCCATATACTGCTATTGCTGGTACTGCTGATAGTTTTGTTATGGTTGTAGACAAGATAGTTGTTGATTTTTTGGGCGATTCCCTTTGCTCTGAACCCTCCTGTCACACATTACAACATTAGTTTCCCCTTCTTTTTTCTTATGAAAATTGCTCGGTGGCTTCTTCATTGTGCTAGTGCTGGTACTACTAGCTGAGCTTGTTACTTTTCCATTCTTCAAACCCACCTCCACTTTCACACCTACGACCACAATATCGGAAAAGTTCGTTGTGACGCTACTAATCATCCTCTCGTAGAATTCGGGCCTGACTGTATCTACAAACCAATCAGCCAATTCTTTCTCTATCAGGGGAGGTTCCACCTGAGCGGCAATTTCGCGCCATCATTGCGCGTATTTTGAAAGATTTTGAGCTCTTCTGTGTCATGTTGAGGAGCTGACGACAGTTTGGCGCCAAGTCTATGTTTTACTTATACTGTTGAATGAATGCATCAGACAATTCTTGGAAGCAATGGATTCTTGACTGGTCTAGACTTAGGTACCATTTGGAAGAGGCACCCTTAAGACTGTCTTGGAAGCAATGGATTAATAATTTGTCATTTTTAATGTGTGCAGCCATACACCAACAATACATGATCAAGTGAATCTTTGGGCAGGTCGCTCCTTCATATTTTTCAAATGTGGGCATCGTGAACTTAAGAGGAAATACCAAACCCGAAACCAGGCACATGTCCTTAGCATCGGAACCAAAGATGTTGTTTCCTTCTATGGCCCTCATCTGTCTTGCCATTACATCCATCTCAACCCTTAATTTTTCATGTTTCTCATCTTCGACCTCAGACCCGTCGGGTATATTAAATATCTGCTGATGATTGTTAAAGATCGGCCGGACCTGTGCCTGAGCACCTGCTTGAGTGTAGATAGGATTTTGGAATTCCGTCATTAATGGAGCAGTCTGCGAATTAGAGCGTTGCTGAAGGTCGAATTGCTGGGCATTACTGAATGGCGACATGAAATCCCTGGCGATACCAAACAGATGTTCAATTTCTTAGGTCACTATCGGAGGAGGATTTACCGCCGTTGTATTGATTTCAGATACCATTGTAATCCGTGTGTTCATTTTTGCTTTTATCACTTGAAGGACTTCCATAATCTGGCTAACGTCACCGCATAACCCCTCGAGGTCGTTGTCGATTTGATTTGTTCTTTAATCTTGATCAGTCATTCTTCTCTGAGAGCTGGCTCTGGTATTGTACCGGTGGGTATTCAGCGTGATTTCTGACAGCAATGAAGCACGGGATAAGCCGGAGAACTGATGCAATGCAAATGAAATGCAGGATGCATATGTTAATGCAAGCCACACATTCAAGGAAAACCAAAAGGTTTGTTTACGAACAAAATTAATGGATCAACATGTAGCAACACGATGCTTATCATTAACAAATAAAAGCTTAACCAAATTCTCATTAACAAATGGAGTCTCACAAGCATAAAGTTTTCATTGACAAATGAAACTTTTACAATATTTTACAAAATGAAGGTTACATATTCCCAAAAGCTAGGGGTACAAACTAAACAAAAGGAAATTAAAAGGCCAAGATCTTCTAACAAGATGATCCTTCTTCTTTTTGCAGCCTTGTCCTCCTCTAGTATTGACGAAGCAGCTCCCAAAGTTCTTCATTTTCTCGTTCGGCTTTGACTAAAGAGAACCTCAACTCTCCTTTAGAAAAAAGTTCTTCCGGGATTGGCAAAATGTCATAAGAGCGGGTGTAGAACATCTTTAGCGCTATCTTCTTTGACCAAAGACGATATGCCTTTGAAGCCAGACAACTCGGGTTTTCCACGACAGTCATTCCTTGTAAGTTGGGATGACGCTAGGAAAATATGACTTGTGCTTTGAAATCCGGGTCACTACCTTTTTCATAGAAGCAAGTCTAACAAGGCTGGATCTAGTTCTTCCTCAGTTGGATATCCTAACTGGCGGCGGGCTAAGATAGGGTTGTAGCTGATACATCCTTTGGTGCCGATCAGAGGTACGTTTGGCAAATTCCCACAACTATGCATCATTATTATTCCTCTGTAAGCAAGATCATACCAGTTGATGTCATAGTGAGAGAGTGAAGCCAGCTTTCTAACCCATGCATCACTGTCTTTTATGTTCCATATAGAGAACGTCCTAGGCAAATGCGAAATAAACCACTTTCTTAAGAGCGTCGTGCAACAAGCCAATTGTCCGAGATCACACACCCTCCATCGATGAATGGTGTAATAGGTATCAACCAATAAAGTAGGAGCAGGATTTCTGGCAATGAATAACTTGATGGCCTCTAAGCTGATGAACTCAGGGCTACATGGAAACAAATATAAGCCATAAAATAAGAAAGTCAGTATAGCTTCAAAGGTTCCCATATCTCCATGATTATAATGAAACTCATCCTTTTCCATAATGGTCTTGCTTCCATTCTAGTAAATCCACCTCTAATATCCAAATGGGTTGGAAGGCCAGTGGGTTCCAGGTGTAGAGCCTCATCAATATCTCTCATGTTTGGTATTCTCTCTCTTCCATAGTAAGGTATAAAAGTCATGGGAATCTTCAGATGCGCAGAGTATTCTTCCAAAGTCGACAGTAACTGAAATATAGGAAATGTGAAGCAACGGTAAAGAGGATCATAAAACTTTATGAGAGCTAGCAGCATTTCCTTATTCACTTGCATGTCCAGTAAAGATAACTAGTCTCCATACTTGGCGACGAAAGTAGCACAGTTCCTTACTGTCACAACTGCGAAAAGGGGCCGGTGGAAACAAACAGAAGAGTCACCACCGAACGTTATTTATCCCAAAGAGAGGGAAAGGAAACGGTCGAAGAAAACCTAAAAGAACGGGAAAGACAAGGTCATCACAACCAAATCTTGGGTTCGGGAGTCGGTTACGCAAGGGGAAGGTATGAGCACCCACTATGCCTAAAAAAGACCTTTAGCAGCGCTTTTTTTAGCCTTTCGCAGCGCTGCCTAAAGTGGCGCTGCTAAAGGTAAAGGCAACGTTTTTTAATGGAAAAAATGCTGCTATAGGCCCACTTTTAGCAGCGCTTTTCCATAAAAGCGCTCTCTATTCCCCTCCCCCTTTAAGAGCGTTTTTGAAAAGTGCTGCTTATTCCCCCCCCCCCCCCTTTAGCAACGCTTTTCAAAAGAAAAGTGATGCTTGTTCCCCCACTTTAGCAGCGCTTTTTAAAGCGCTGTCCCCCCCCCCCCCCCCTTCAGCAGTGCTTTCTCAATAAAAGCGCTGTCTATTCTTCACGTCTTTAAAATTTTTAAAAAAATCACTTTTTTATATTTTTTTCGATAAACCTACTTATAACAATTACCTTCACCTGCTTATAATTCAGGCCTTTAATTCAACACTTTGACTTTATATATATATATATATATATATATATATATATATATATATATATATATATATATATATATATATATATATATATATATATATATATATATATATATATATATATATATATATATATATATATATATATATATATATATATATATATATATATATATATATATATATATATATATATATATATATATATATATATATATATATATATATATATATATATATATATATATATATATATATATATATATATATATATATATATATATATATATATATATATATATATATATATATATATATATATATATATATATATATATATATATATATATATATATATATATATATATATATATATATATATATATATATATATATATATATATATAATCATTGTAATTCACATAAACCGGCATATAATTCAACACAAGTCGATCCTCAGAACAACTTCACAAATACAGTCATTATACATATAATTACAAAACCGATAACTTTACAAATACATTCACTACACATATAGCGCCAAAACTATATACGACTTCTAGAAATATAATCATCTCGCATCAATATTTGACGATACATATACCTTATACAATTCTCGACTCAAGAATGTATTGACACCATTCCTCCTTAATTTCTTCCAATTTGTCTTTCGAGTAAGTACCACACTTGAATTCATCAAAGTACTACATAATATAACATAACATGCACGATTTAGTTTTTTCCTCACCCTCGTTGAGGGGAACTACGAATGCTCTAATTCCATTCCCGTCAGGATACGTAGGCACGAGATGCGATGTCTTGGCGAGCATACTTAGGACTAACCCCTTAGGTCTTCTCTTTTCGTCCTATAATAAATACCAGGTAACAGATAACGAATAATACAATTTTAAACAAGAGGTTCCTATAGAGTACTACAGACGCTTAGGATGCTAACACCTTCCCTAGGTATAACCAAGCCCCAAACCTTAGATCTCCCGCATTGTTTTTACAGTGCAATTAGGGTTTTCGTTCTGTACCCTTTCCTTTGGATAAATCAAAGCTCGGTGGTGAATTTAACGAATCAAAGATTCAAGTTAATCAATAGCTTGACATCTGATACTCACCGCAACAGAAATGGCGACGTCACTAGGGATTATCTCTGCTTTCGAGGGTTACCCTCAATTTTTTATTTGTGTTTATTTTCTAAATATATGTTTATATATATATATATATATATATATATATATATATATATATATATATATATATATATATATATATATATATATATATATATATATATATATATATATATATATATATATATATATATATATATATATATATATATATATATATATATATATATATATATATATATATATATATATATATATATATATATATATATATATATATATATATATATATATATATATATATATATATATATATATATATATATAACTGTATTTGCTTGGGTTATATGTTGTTGTGAGATAGTCCTATACCCGGACTCTAGCGTACTTATGATAGAAATGTGATATAGTTTATTCCCGACCAAGCTGACTTGAGAATCATCGCTCAGTTGAGGCCCTCTTGAGAATAATGGTTTTGAATGAATATTTGTGAAAACATTATTATTTTCGACCTAGGAGCTTGTGATACTTGAAACCTTTAGCTACCCTTAACACAACTTTGGCCTTTCTTAGGATGTAGTGCAATGACTATAAGGTAGCAGTCCCAAAGTAGTTGATACGCGATATTACACTCAAAAGAGGTTCTCTTGAGAATATTGTTAACCACCGAATATTCGAAAGATAGACTGAGGACTTTGGGCACCTCTTAGAACCCTGGTTCTGCAGGTACAATAACCTTTAGTACACGCCCTTCGGGATGGGTAGACCATGACTCCATGCTTATGACCCTCTAACTTAGGCTTTTGTTTTGCTTACTTGTATACGTGTGTTTGTGCATTCATACATTCAAGCATTCATAACATTTCAGATTCAAGAAATTCCATTGCTATCCCTTTTCAAATTCAATAAAGACTTCAAAATTTAGACTTTTCAGTTTTCCAAAAACATTTGCAACTTGCTTTTGGATTCCTTGAAATCATTGCATTGCATTTGTGTCCTTGCATGTGCATTTCTCTTCCGTTTTGCTCATTTTGTCGTCTCATCTCCAGTTCTTTCACCCTGAATCCTCTGCTCCTGTATAACACCAGAGCTCAGGCTCGTAGAAGGATGGCGGAACAAAAACAAGAACTTGATCTTGTCAGCAATGAATTAGAAGACCTATGAGGAAGTGTAGGGCAAATCATGGAGATACTATAGGTTATGCATGCGAAGATGGATTCTCAGCCCACTGTTGTTTTTGAGATTGCCAATACCGTTGTGGATCCTCAGCCATCTATTGTTACTACTGCAAGTGTGCCTCCATATGGTCTTCCACCAGGTTTTGTGCCAGCACCTGCTGCAATTCTTATTGTCCAACAAGTTCAACAAGTTGTTCCTTTGGTTACTGAAACACCTCAGGTGATTCCAACATTTGCACCAGCTATTGTCCATACCCATTGTTGTACCCCAAAATTTGACCAACGCTTTTTTTTGTTTGGCTTATGTTTCATTGCATTTTAGCATCTTGTATTTGCATAGCATTGTTCTTACAAGGGATCAAGATTGTTCGTGTGCCATCCAAGGAGAGAGTCTTATTGGCTTCAAGCTCAAGCAAAAGGCATTGGTAGAGGTCATTAAGTGTGTAGTATCATTAGGAAGTTGTCAAAGCTCTTTGAGAGGAGAGGTGTGCTATAGCTACTTGGCTGAGAATCACCAGAGGATTTTGTCAAGAGATCCTGAGGTCTTATCATTGGTGTAAGCATGATGTAGAGGTTTGTTGAGTACCTTAGAGGCTATTATGGAGTGGGAATGGTCATTCAATTCATCTGCAAAAAGCCTAGGCAAATGGCATGAAATTAGGGTTTCACATATTATCAGTCAAGACTTGTATTTGGAGAAAAAACATTTCCATGATCCTCCATATGTCCCAAGGTGTTTAGAAGTAGAAGATTGATTATCAATTTCAACCAGAAGAGCCTTAATTGGTCAATCAATTGCAAATCAGGAGATTGGGGGGAAAAGTCAACTGTGTAGTGGAAAAGTCAACTCCTGACTTTTTAAGGTCAAAATCATGTTCCTCAAGTTCAATATGAACAATGGGTGAAATTTGACCAAGAAATGTCAAGGGAATCATGAAAAATCAAGAAGTTTTGAAACTTACCATTTTGGGGAAATTAGGGTTTTAGAACCTTTCCATTTATGGAAAATTCCATGTGTGAACCAACCACTTTCCAAGCCATTTTTCTTCATGGTCAAGGTTTCAGATGAACTTTTTACCAACTTCAAACTTGTTCCTCATATTTCAAGATTTCTTTTGAGTACCAATTCATCATCATGTGATGCTTGGAGCTCAAGTTATGGTGATTCAAAGTTAGGATTTTCAATGATCTCAAATTTAGCAAGTTTGGACAAATTTTTGGACCAACTTTCCAAACCAATTTTCATCAAGCTCTTGTTGTTAAATGGAATTTTGTCCCACATGAGATTTGTAGATCTTGTTCCAAGCTTTCCATCCATTACTAGAAGTCCCTCATGTGATGTTTGAAGCTCAAGATATGAATGTCCAAAGTTAGGGTTTCAAGTGGTTCAAATTCATAACTTGGAAATTTTTCTAAGTTATTCCAAGGCAGCTTGCATGACATGACTTTCAACCACAATTTTCATGATCTTTCAAGTTTCAAATCAAACTTCCACCAATACCAAAGTTGTTTCTTTCCATGTAATCTTCCATTTGAGCCCAAGTTCTAAGCAAGAGGAGTCTTGTGCATCAAGATACAATGACTCAAAGAAGGTGGTTTGGACATTTTTTACAAGGCATGAACCATAGATCATTTTGGCATGTTACTCAATCAGTCTTGCAGCTTTATCCTATTGTCATTTCATGCGCATAAGGTAACAAACTTGGCACTCCAAACATTGCAAAAATAAGACCAGCATGTCATGTACCCTAAAGGAGCCATTTTGAGAATCCTTGCCAAAGAAGGAAAGGACAAGCAACCCTTTTGCTCTGACCATTGTACATTCCCTTTGTCTTTTTTCTTTCCACTCAAGAAAACACAATGAAAATGCAAGCTGCTTGTGTGAGGTGCATCATCCACCATTGAACCAATTTTTCATGAAATCACCACATCTGATCCCTTCAATCTTTACCACAGTTAAAATTTCCAAAGTTTCATTTTACCTCATATATAAGCTAAAGGCCAAACCCTAGCTGAAGGTAGCCACCATTTTTGAGCCAAAATCAGAAGTTGATATTTTTGCATCCTCTGAAAATTCCTTCGAAACTCACAAGCCATTGAGCCATTCACCAAGCTTCTTCTCAAACCATCATCACCATAACATCCTCTTCCATCTGTATGCAAAAGGAGCCAACTGTGTGCACATTGATCATCATCTGTTCATATTTTCTAGGAGCTTTTGAAGGAGAATCAAGGTTGTTTGAGCTTAGTTCCAACCTTCTCATTTTCCAAGGAGTTGTTCTGCACCATTTTGTGAAGTTTCAGCACGCATAGAAGAGGCAGTGGACCATTCTCCACTAGGTACTTCCTTAAACTTTTTCCATCATTTTAGGCACATTCTGTTAGAACACAGATTGGTTCTTAATAATAACTCTTTGTTTTGATGATAACTGTTAGGAAATTTATATTTAAGAATTATATACTCTAAAATTTGTTTGAGAGTTTTACTGCAGATTGAAATTATATTAACTCTCTAGAAGCAAATTTGCCTTGAGTACAAGAAGTTATTCTGACTCTGAAGCGCCAGATGCATCTTACAGAAGAATCTGTTTGCTCCTTACAGAAGATCCTGAGCGTAGTCTCCAGAAGGATCTGAAGCAAGTAGCTCCAAAACATTCTGAGTCAGAAGCATCTGAAGATAATCAGAAGCATCTGAAGCTGAAGCATCTGAAGTATAGAAGAATATTGATTGAAGAGTGTCTCAAAGCAGTAATCTACAGAAGTTTCTGAAAGTACCTACGCTGCCAAGTACTGAAGTTCTGTGTCAAAAATGCTCTGATGATCAACACGCTAGAAGCACACACGCTGCAGAAGACTCTGATACATCATAGTTCTGAATCTCATTAGAAGACTCTGATCCATTCACACTCTGAAGAACTTGCTGAAACTGAAGAAGTAATTTTCAAGAATATATCCGTTGGAGCTATTCAACGTCTCTTTCCTTATTTGTGCTAGACACACTTACACAGACAAAAAGGATTTCTCTGTGCCATCTACTTCTAGGAAAGGTCACTTGATGTGAAGACAAAAAGGTTCAGACCTTTTGAGACTCTCTTTTCAACGTTCAGCTTGCATGGTTCAGCTGCCTATAAAAGGAGAACTTCACTACATTCTTCAGTTACACACTTGCTGAAAAGAAATCATAATATTCTAAAGCTCTCATTCTTATTCTTCATAGAATCTCATTGTACTTAAACTTAAGAGAAAAATCACTGTTGTGATAAAAGCTTTTTAGAAGCATTAAAACTCTTGTATTTAATTTACATTGATTGTAAAGGATATTCCTTAAGAGGATTCAGTTGGAATCAGTAGCTCTTGAGAAGACTAAGAACTGTTGTTCTTAGGTGATACTATTGTAATCAGTTTGATTTAATAGTGGATTAAGTCCTTGTTGAGAAAGGAAAATCACTCTAGGAAGGGTGGACTGGAGTAGTTGTTAAATGAACCAGGATAAAAATTATTGTGTGATTATTTTCAAGTCTTAATTTTTCATACTTATTCAACCCCCCTTATAAGTATTATCTCACCTTTAGTTGGCATCAGAGCTCCGGTTCTGAGTGTGCTACCACTTAACAGTGTCAGTAAAGATCCAGAGAGATATACTTTGATATTTATATTTATTTGTTATCATGGCTGATAATTCAATGTCAAACATTAACAATAAATATGAAGAGAGGGATAGGATCAGCACCAAACCCCCAATGTTTGATGGGGAGAAATTTGACTACTGGAAAGACAGAATTGAGAGTTTTTTCCTAGGATATGATGCTGATCTATGGGATCTTGTCATAGATGGATATGTACATCCCACAGATGGAGATGGCAAAAAGATTGACAGAAAATCTATGACAGATGCTCAGAAGAAAGACTTCAGAAATCACCATAAAGCCAGAACTATATTACTGAATGCTATTTCACATACAGAGTATGAGAAAATTACAAACAGGGAGACAGCTTTTGATATGTTTGAATCCCTTAAAATGACTCATGAGGGAAATTCTCAAGTTAAGGAGACAAAAGTTCTGGCTCTGATCCAGAAGTATGAGGCTTTCAAAATGGAAGACTCTGAATCTGTTGAAGCCATGTTCTCCAGATTCCAGATACTCACAGCTGGGCTGAAAGTTCTGGACAAGGGATATTCTACGTCAGATCATGTAAAGAAAATCGTCAGAAGTTTGCCCATCAGATGGAGACCAATGGTGACTGCCCTGAAGATGGCCAAAGATCTGAACAAGATCTCTCTAGAAGAACTCATCAGCTCACTGAGGAGCCATGAGATTGAGCTAAAGATAAAGGTAAATCTGTAGCATTAAAATCTAACAAAACTGCTAAAGCTTTGCAGGTCATTCAAGAAAGCTCTGAAGAGTCTTCTTCTGAAGAAGAAGATGAGTTATCCATGTTGTCCAGAAGGATTAACAAACTCTGGAAGCACAAGGGAAAGAAGTTCAACAACTTCAGAAGATCTGACAACAGAAAGGAATCTTCTAGTCACAGAAGATATGCTAAGAAAGAAGTTGTGTGCTATGAGTGCAAAGAACCTGGGCACTACAAGAATGACTACCCCAAACTTCTGAAAGAAAAACCTAAGAAGAAGTTCAACAAAAAGAAGAAGGTTCTGATGGCAACATGGGATGACTCAGATGAGTGTGAATCATCTTCTGAATCAGAAGAAGAATGTGCAAACGTTGCACTGATGGCCAAGACAGAGGATCAAGAGGAAGGTACCTCAGGATATGAATCAGAATCTGAATCTGATGATGATGCAGAAGAGGTAATGGCTAAACTTACCAAAGAAGAACTCATTAAAGTTTTAACAGAAGTTCTTAAAAGTTATAACAACATTAAACTCAAATACAAGAAGCTGAAAAGTAATCTTGAATCTGAGATTGATCTTCTGAAAACAGAACTTGTTGAGCAAAAAGAAATAAATTTAAAAATCAAAAGTGACTTTGAAATAACTCAACAAGAATCTGAATCTGAGACCAAGTCATGTGAAAATATTCTAGAAAAATATGACTCCAGTTTTCAGAGATTTCTCACTAAGAGCATAGACAGAAGCAAGATGGCTTCCATGATCTATGGTGTTAGTGGAAACAACAGAAGAGGCATTGGATATGAGTCTTCATCTAGAAGCAATCCAAAACCTGTTGACAAACTTTTCATCAGGAAGACACCTCTGTATTCTCAATTCAAATTTGGTCACTTGAATGACATTAAAAACACAAGCTCTGAGAAGAGTACTTATGTGTTTAAACCCAAGGCAAGTCAGAATAAACATTATGTTGCAAAACAGAAGTTTAGACAAACCTACAAACCAACTAACCCCAAAGGACCCAAGAAGATCTGGGTACCTAAAAACAAAATAATTCCTGTTGCAGATGTTCTTAGCAGCAAGGTCAGGACACCAATCATGGTACCTGGACTCTGGATGCTCACGACACATGACAGGAGAAAAGTCTATGTTCCAAAGCCTGGAACTTAGATCTGGAGGGGACGTGAAGTTTGGAGGGAACCAGAAGGGCAAGATCATTGGATCTAACACTATTGGAAATGGTAAACTTCCCTCTATTACTAATGTTTTACTTGTTGAAGGGTTAAAACATAACTTATTGTCCATAAGTCAATTAAGTGACAATGGTTATGATATAACTTTTAATCAAAAATGTTGTAAAGCTATTAGTCAGAAGGATGGCTCTATCCTATTTAGTGGTAAGAGGAAAAACAACATTTATAAAATAAATCTTTCAGAACTTAAAGTTCAAAATGTTAAATGCCTCTTGTCTGTTAATGAAGGGCAATGGGTCTGGCACAGAAGATTGGGCCATATTAATATGAGACGTATATCTCAGATTAATAAACTTAATCTTGTCAGAGGACTCCCTAATCTGAAGTTCACTTCAGATGCTCTTTGTGAAGCATGCCAGAAAGGGAAGTTTTCAAAAACATATTTCAAATCAAAAAATGTTGTTTCTACCTCTAAACCATTAGAACTACTTCATATTGATTACTTCATATTGATCTGTTTGGACCAGTGAAAACTGCATCCATCAGAGGCAAGAAGTATGGATTGGTCATTGTTGATGACTTTAGCAGATGGACATGGGTAAAGTTCTTAAAACACAAGGATGAGTCACATTCTGTGTTCTTTGACTTCTGCAAGCAAGTCCAGAATGAAAAGAATTTCAAAATTATAAAAGTCAGAAGTGATCATGGTGGTGAATTTGAAAATAATTTTTTTGAAAAATATTTTTCTGAAAATGGCATTGCTCATGATTTTTCCTGTCCTAGAACTCCACAACAGAATGGGGTTGTAGAGAGGAAAAACAGAACTTTGCAAGAAATGGCCAGAACCATGATCAATGAGACAAATCTGGCAAAACATTTTTGGGCAGAAGCAATCAATACAGCATGCTACATTCAGAATAAAGTGTCTGTTAGACCTCTTCTGAAGAAGACTCCTTATGAATTGTGGAAGAACAAAAAGCCCAACATTTCATATTTTCATCCTTTTGGATGTATTTTTATATGTTAAACACTAAGGAAAATCTGAGCAAGTTTGATTCCAAAGCACAGAAGTGTTTCATGCTTGGATATTCTGAACGCTCTAAAGGCTACAGAGTATACAACATTGAGACACAGATTGTGGAAGAATCCATTCATGTCAGATTTGATGATAAGCTTGGCTCTGAAAAGCCAAAGCAGGTTGATAACTCTGCAGATAGGGAAGTAGTCTTTATTGACTCTGAAGTTCCAGAAGCAAACAAACTTCTAGTGAAGGAACCAGAAGCAACTCCAGATGCTACTCCCTTAACTTCTCAGATGAATAATCTAAATATTTCTGAAGAGTCAACTATCAGAGGATCATCATCCAGAATTAAAGCTTCTCATCCAGAGGATGTCATTATTGGAGAGAAGGATGATCCCATCAGAACAAGATCCTATCTAAGATCATCTGAAGCATCACTATTTGGACTAGTGTCAGAAATTGAACCATCTTCTATAGAAGAAGCTCTGCAAGACAATGACTGGATTATTGCCATGCAAGAAGAGATTAATCAATTCAGCAGAAATGATGTATGGGATCTAGTTCAAAGACCTCAAGGATTCAATATTATTGGTACAAAATGGGTCTTCAGAAATAAACTAAATGAGAAAGGAGAAGTTGAGAGGAATAAGGCAAGGATGGTTGCTCAAGGGTACAGTCAGCAAGAAGGTATTGATTACACTGAGACATATGCTCCAGTGGCAAGGTTAGAATCTATACGCCTTCTTATTTCCTTTGCTGCACAGAATAACATCACTCTATATCAGATGGATGTTAAAAGTGCCTTTCTTAATGGTATTATAGAAGAAGAAGTTTATGTCCACCAACCCCCTGGTTTTGAAAATGAAAAATTTCCAGATCATGTTTTCAAATTAAAGAAATCTCTATATGGATTAAAACAAGCTCCCAGAGCTTGGTATGAGAGATTGAGTAATTTTCTTCTGGAGAAGAATTTCATCAGAGGCAAAGTGGATACAACTTTATTCTGTAAAACAATAAAGAAAGATCTTCTAATTTGCCAAATTTATGTAGATGATATTATTTTTGGATCAACAAATATTATGCTTGGAAAGGAGTTTGCTACATGTATGCAGGCAGAATTTGAAATGAGCATGATGGGAGAACTCAGATTCTTTTTAGGAATCCAAGTTAATCAAACTCCAGAATGTACCTACATACATCAGACAAAGTATGTTAAAGAACTTCTGAAGAAATTCAACATGTCTGATAGCAAGCTGGCAAAGACTCCAATGCATCCTACTAGCTCACTTGGCAAAGAAGAGGTAAGTAAGAAAGTAGACCAGAAGCTCTACAGAGGTATGATTGGTTCTCTTCTTTATCTTACTGCTTCTAGACCTGACATATTATTCAGTGTTTGTCTGTGTGCTAGATTCCAATCAGATCCTAGAGAATCACACTTGACAGCTGTCAAGAGGATTCTAAGGTATCTGAAAGGTACTTCTAATATGGGTTTGTGTTATAGAAAATCTGATGATTTCAAATTAGTTGGATTCTGTGATGCTGACTATGCTGGAGACAGAGTGGAAAGAAAAAGTACTTCTGGAAGTTGTCAATTTCTAGGAAGAAATCTAATCTCCTGGTACAGCAAGAAGCAACCCACAATTGCACTTTCAACCACAGAGGCTGAATACATTGCTGCTGCTGGATGTAGCACGCAGATGCTCTGGATGAAAAGTCAACTAGAAGATTATCAAATTTTTGAGAGTAACATTTCTATCTTTTGTGATAATACTTCTGCTATATGTTTGTCCAAGAATCCCATTTTACATTCTAAGGCAAAACATATAGAAATTAAGCATCATTTCATCAGAGACTATGTTCAGAAGGGAATCATAAATTTAGCCTTTGTTGATACAGATCATCAATGGGCAGATATTTTTACAAAACCCCTTGTTGAAGATAGATTCAATTTTATTCTGAAAAATATTGGTATGGATTTTTGTCCAGAACGATATTTATCAGAAGCAAATTGTTACAGATGCAAAAATGCTTAATTCATCTGAAGTATTTCCTCTGATTATTTATTCTATTCTGATTAATATTTCTGATATGAAACTCTGAACTAACCATCTTTAGAAGATCTGAACGTTGGCTAACGTTTCATTTCTTGAGAGAATTCAGAACAGCATGCAAGCAAACACGTGTCACACAAAATCTGAAGAGGTGGCGTGTACATAACTGAAGAGACGTTTGAGGTGAAATTTGAATAGTAAATATCTTGGTTTTCCCCCCAAAATTGTCAGAAGCATTTATTATTTGAAATGATTTTATTCTTCTTCATTTAATGCTTGCTCAAACATGCGTTTGTCTGACCTTTGATGTGCCTAAGTGTTTAGTATAAATACTTGTTGTGTATTCACTTTCACACTTTTCACTCTCAGAATTTACATGCGTTTTCATCTCTTGTTCTCTCTGCATAAAAACCAAAAACCTAAGTGTTTTAAAAAGCATTCTTCAATGGCGTCTTCTTCATCAACAACTGCCCAATTTCAATCTACAATGGCTGCTGTGACTTCAGATAACTTAGGTGCTGCTCCATATTCTCCTCCCAAGAGAACTCTGCTCACACCTATTGATAAACTAGAAGTGTTGTGTGAATCTATGGTTGAATTTGACCCTCTGGCTGAAAATGGGTTTGATTTTCGCTCCATTGTTAGAGCTCAAGGATGGGTGAAATACTTTGATAGATTGTTTGGACCAGTTTACCCTCTACTTGTGAAGGAATTCTGGATTCATGCATCTGTGTATCCCAAGTTTATTTTATCATCTGTGCTGGGAAAGGAGATTATCATTACAGAGGATCTGATAAGAAGATTGATTGGTTATGAAGAAACAGATGGTGTTTCCCACTTGCCAGCTGGGCGTGTGGATATGGATGAGGTTTATGAGGAAGTTATGACTGCTGGACAAGCTTCTAACAGATTCAAAGATCTGAAGCCTGATTACAAGATCTGGGCCAAGATCTTCATGGGATGCATACATCACAGAAAGTCAACAAATTCCCCAGATTATGTCAACAATGAACAGATCTATTTTATGTACTGCCTTAGTCAGAGCAACAAGGTAGATCTTCCTTACATTTTGTTCATGCATCTGTGGAATCACATTAATGCATCTAGAGAATCTGTAAAAGAAAAAGGCCAGAAGATCAGGACTTGGATACCTTTTGGAAGGCTGCTCTCAGATCTTCTCACTGAAAATGGTTTACTGGCTGCTCTGTATGATGCTGGTGTTACAGAGGAATTAGAGTTCATTATGGGAAAGCCTCTGAACGCTAAAAGTCTTCTGAGACTCAAGATTGTAGATGAACTCACTACTGCTCCAAAGAGGTTAAATATGTCTGATTTGAATAAGAGGGTTCCAGTATCTGATTTTCCTCTATTCTTTGCTGAAGAACCCAGACATATAATACTGATGTATATAGAGGACTGCAAAAAGGAAGGAGTACCTGTTCCAGCAAATGTGTTTCAACTTGTCAAGCAACCACTACCAGATGCAGGAGAAGAAGAAGAAGAAGAAGAAGAAGTTCCACTTCAGAGAAAAAGATCTCAGCCTGCAGCAGAATCTGAACCTGTCCAGAAGAAGGCTAAGATTGCTGAGAAACCCAAGAATCTCTTAAAGAGAAAGGATTCTGAAGAAGCTGCCTCTGTATCTGCTAAAAGGATTAAGCTAAAAGTTACTAAGACTTCTACTATTTCTAAAAATGTTGTTATTAATGATTCAACTATTAAGTCTGTTCCCAAACCACCTATCACTCAAACAACTTCTGTTGCTACCCCTAGTTCTGTCTCACCTCAAAAACAAAACACTGCTTCTGTATCAAAACCTCCTCAACCCAAAATACTCATCAAACACTTCATTCCACGTTCACAACCAACAGAACCACAACCAACAGAACCACAACCATCAGAATCACTGCCATCTAAACAACAACAACAATCTGAACAACAAAACTCTGATCAACCACAAACAGAAAATCAACCAAAAACTTCTGAACATCCAGAAAACCAAACCACAGAAGTTCAACCAGAAAAAGACTCTGTCATACCACCATTAAACATTCCATCTTCTAAACCTGTTGCACCTGTTACTTCTGAACCCTCAAAAGTAACTTCTGCTCCTGTTTCATCAGAACCACCATCCCAACAATCTGATATTCCTTCAGAACCTTCTCATATCCCTGAGACAGAAGTTCTTGACATCACTCCATTAAAAACAGTGTTTCAAGTTTCTTCTACCTCTTGTACACCTACAGCATCCTCCAACTCATCAGAATCAGAAATCCACCCAGACTTTCTAATCTCTCCATCTGAAAAATACCGTGTGCATGAACCTGAAACTGAATCCACCATACATTCTAAAACTACCATTCCAGACCCTATGCCTCCACCTGCAACTTCATCTGAAATGATTGTTCCCACTTCTAATCCATCATCATCTGGTATATCTTGTGCCCAAGTGTCTTCTCTTTATCATAATTTATCTTATGGTTTCAAACTGAAAGATTTTTATGATAGAGTTGAACCTTCTGAACCCCTGAAACCTCTGAAACCAAAACTCAGACAGGCTCTTCCATCTGTAATCGTTTCCTATATCCAATCCATGAACAATGAAGGATCCTTAGCCACAATATCTGCTACATCTGGTAAAGCTTTTGCTTCAGCTCTGCAACCTGAATCTGATAACCCAGTTGCATCTGATAAACCATCAACCTCTGCTTTCATACCATACTCCAATGAACCATTTGATGTTGTTTACCAACGCTCATGACCAAAACCTAATCTGCTTAATGCTTTAAACAGATCCTTACCTCAAAAACCAGAAATTTCTTTCATTCCTTATTATCCCCCTCCTCTGATTTCCATCCAAAAATCACTGCTACCACCAACTCCCAAACCTAAACATATGACTCTGGAAACCTTGCTTAAACCACCACCCAGACTTAATATTGATCATTTATTTCAAACGTTTTTGCAAGAAATACAGATGTCTTTAGGTACTGTTCAGAAGAGATGCTCTGAAACTATGGATGCAAATGAAACTGACATCATCTGGAAGGGATTTATCAATAGATTCAACACTGTAGCTTCTAATCTGAAGAACATCTGTTCTGATGATGCAAAGCTCAGAGCTGAAAGAACTCAATTCTGGATTGTCAACAAAACTGAACCTCTGCTTTGTTTGGATGCTCCTCCTCCTCCTCCTCCACCAGAACCAACTGCCACTGCATTGACTATGACTCTGGTAGAACCCTCTTCAGAATCTCCAGAACCTATGGCAATTGACTCTGTTCAGACTGCAGAACCTCCATCTTCTTCATCAGAGATAAAGACAGAACATCTAGACCTTGGAAACAAGATTGCTGCTCTGGAGGCTGGTCAATCTGAAATAAAATCTTGGATGGCAAAGCAAGACAAGAAATCTGAGGACATGACAGAGTGGATGTCAAAACAAGATGAGAAGAATGAGACAATGACTAAGTGGATGTCAAAGCAAGAGCAATCTTCATCTGAGATTACAGACCTATTGAAGATGCTTTTGTCAAAACACTCTTAGATTTTTTTTCATGTTTGTGCATCTGTTGTTTTGCATCTGAACTTTGTTGTTATATCTTCTGCTATTTACCAGTGTACTTTTGCTCTGCTATGTTAAATGAATCAGTTTCTTTTCTCCATTGAATTATCTATTTATTGTTCCTTTTATTTGTCTCTATTAAAAGTTTTTACTTTTTGCTTATGACAAAAAAGGGGGAGAAAATAAAGATCTGAACTGTTTAATATAATTTCACTAGAATGAATCTTCAGACATATATATTCTATCTAATATTTAAATTGACTATTTCAGATCATTTGATAAGAACACTCTATAAAAGAATCTCTGAGTCTCTCAGAACATTTACTTTTCTATCAAACTCTGAATCTCATATCTGCAAGATATTCTGACCCTAAATTGTTATAAGAACAAACAAGATCTAACTCTGAAGATTACTCAAGATAAAAAGGGAAGTTTCTATTCCTTTTTCATATTTAACTCAGGGGGAGATTCATCATCTCAGGGGGAGTTATAATTCTTTATGTTCAATTAAATAAAATTTCTGATACTTTTTGTCATCATCAAAAAGGGGGAGATTGTTAGAACACATATTGGTTCTTAATAATAACTCTTTGTTTTGATGATAACTGTTAGGAAATTTATATTTAAGAATTATATACTCTAAAATTTGTATGAGAGTTTTACTGCAGATTGAAATTATATTAACTCTCTAGAAGCAAATTTTCCTTGAGTACAAGAAGTTATTCTGACTCTGAAGCGCCAGATGTATCTTACAGAAGAATCTGTTTGCTCCTTACAGAAGATCCTGAGCGTAGTCTCCAGAAGGATCTGAAGCAAGTAGCTCCAGAACATTCTGAGTCAGAAGCATCTGAAGATAATCAGAAGCATCTGAAGCTGAAGCATCTGAAGTATAGAAGAATATTGATTGAAGAGTGTCTCAAAGCATTAATCTACAGAAGTTTCTGAAAGTACCTACGCTGCCAAGTACTGAAGTTCTGTGTCAAAAATGCTCTGATGATCAACACGCTAGAAGCACACACGCTGCAGAAGACTCTGATACAGCATAGTTCTGAATCTCATTAGAAGACTCTGATCCATTCAGACTCTGAAGAACTTGCTGAAACTGAAGAAGTAATTTTCAAGAATATATCCGTTGGAGCTATTCAACGTCTCTTTCCTTATTTGTGCTAGACACACTTACACAGACAAAAAGGATTTCTCTGTGCCATCTACTTCTAGGAAAGGTCACTTGATGTGAAGACAAAAAGGTTCAGACCTTTTGAGACTCTCTTTTCAACATTCAGCTTGCATGGTTCAGCTGCCTATAAAAGGAGAACTTCACTACATTCTTCAGTTACACACTTGCTGAAAAGAAATCATAATATTCTAAAGCTCTCATTCTTATTCTTCATAGAATCTCATTATACTTAAACTTAAGAGAAAAATCATTGTTGTGATAAAAGCTTTTTAGAAGCATTAAAACTCTTGTATTTAATTTATATTGATTGTAAAGGATATTCCTTAAGAGGATTCAGTTGGAATCAGTAGCTCTTGAGAAGACTAAGAACTGTTGTTCTTAGGTGATACTATTGTAATTAGTTTGATTTAATAGTGGATTAAGTCCTTGTTGAGAAAGGCAAATCACTCTAGGAAGGGTGGACTGGAGTAGTTGTTAAATGAACCAGGATAAAAATTATTGTGTGATTATTTTCAAGTCTTAATTTTTCATACTTATTCAACCCCCCTTCTAAGTATTATCTCACCTTCACATTCTAGGGGCATACTGTGTACATTTAAAGTCCTACTTATGTAGGCATTGTTTGCATAATGATTTGGTTGAGTTTCATGGGGTTTTAACTTTTGACACTTCAATTGTTTTGCTTCGAAACACTATGTAAATGACACTTTTTGTGAAAAGTAAGCTTGGATTTGGAATCCTCATGAAATTTTGAGGGGAACGGTGCCTTTTTTATCCATTTTTGGGCACGTTTGGTCCAGCTCCGGCGGCCTCTCGCCAGAGAAGACGACCGGAACTAGGGTTCTGGCGTCTGGAGTTCAGGGACAGCTGACTTGGCCTTGGCACCATTCATTTGAATTCAAGTCGTATGTGTTGTGCTGTTCCCATTGGCTGGCTCACATGACTGGATTGCCACGTCAACTAATGAGCTGCCACTTGTGTCTGAACTTAGGACTGGGCCTTATTTCTTTTGATATTCACACCCCACGTTTTTAGGGCCCAAGCGCATTACATGTGATTCCAGTTCAGGCAATTTTTACTTTCACACCCCACCTTGCTTGTTCTTGTTTTTTTTTATTTCATTTTAATTATTGTTTTCATTTTAATTAATTAAAAATGGTTCTGACTTTCATAAAAAAATCCCAAAAATATTTTCCTGACATTTTAACATGTTAATTAATTTTTCATTTTTTTATTTTTTATTTTTCATTTATTTTGTTATTTTATTTGGAATTTACAATTCAATGTGTATTTTGCTGTCAACCCTTATTTGAATGGACCATTTGAACCTCAATGTTAAATCCCCTAGGACCAAACTCTCTCTCTCCCACCTAGGTGATGGATTGAGGAAGTTTTGAGGGTTGATTTGAAGTGTTCATGATCATGTTTCATTTGGTTTCAATTGCCTTTTGTTGAGCCTCAACATGCACTCGATAAGGTGAAACATCACTCCTTCTTGGATTTATTTGATAGTTCTTTGAGTTAATTTTGATCATGAGGTTTTGCATGTTGTTTCTAGATTGATCAAGCTTGCTTGAACATTTTACTTGGAATTTATTGAACATTCCTACCATTTTTAGTGAACCTTGCAAGTCAAGTCACTTTTGAGGGTGTTCATACAAGGTAACTTGACCTAGTTTTCTTTTGGAAATGATTTCTAATGATCCCATGTGCATCTTGTGAGTATTGTTGCTTGTTTATAACTTGATCAAGGTGCTGGTTTTCCATTGTTTAGGTCATACATTTGTTTAACTTGTTTCACAAGTTACTTTTGAATCATGCTTCTCCGCTTGTTTCAAGTGTTGAGATTGTGTTAGGACTTTGTTTCCTTCACTTCATATGATCATATTTGTGCTTTGCCTCTTGTTTTTATGTTTGAATTGGGATCATTTCCAT
Source organism: Lathyrus sativus (assembly GCA_963859935.3). Classification (NCBI taxonomy): domain Eukaryota; kingdom Viridiplantae; phylum Streptophyta; class Magnoliopsida; order Fabales; family Fabaceae; genus Lathyrus; species Lathyrus sativus. The sequence goes on along the minus strand of OZ012739.1, from coordinate 456,470,235 downwards.
TATGATTCACCTCTTCCCCATGGGGTTTAGACACTTGTTCATGATAATTTGATGCTTATGCTTGCACTTTGAGTTTGTCATGAATATTGGTGTTGGTTTTGCACTGTTTGTTTGCCTTGTTTTACTTGTTTGAAAGAATGGTATGGTTGAGATGTGCTTGTGGTGGTGGCTTCCCCACACTTTTTCCTCCCTCTTTTCTTTGTGTATGCATCTTAGGATAATATCATACTCTCTTGATGATAGATGGTATATGGTTGTAGAAGTTTACTTCTCCCATTTCATCACATCTTTTTGGACTTGTTTAAGTCCTTTTGTCTAAGCTCTTTGCTTCATATTTGTTGCATCATTTGTGTTTTCATTTCTTCTTTTCATCTCGCATCCCTTGTTTTCATTGTTCTTTGACTTGTTTAAGTCAATTGCTTTTCATTTTCCATTTCATTTGTGAATGAATTATCTTGTGTTTACTTGGCCTTCTTCCATGATCCCCCTAGGATTCCTAGTCCCTCTGTTTAAGATGGGAGTAAGAGAGAAATTAGGTGTTCAATCCTTTGCATGATAACATTAGGATAGTCTTTTCCCTTTTGTCCCAACTTTAGGAGCATTGTGTATGACAACATTAGGGTCCAGTTTCCCCTTAGTCTCTGTCTTTCTCTTCTCATCTCCTAAACAATCCAAAACATATAATAAAGGATAATAAATGTTGTAAGCTACGAGCCTTAAGTACTTGAGGAATGATAGATGGGGGGTCTCCTCTCATATTGTCTAGAGTGTTTAGCGTATTTCCTTTGGGCGATATGCGACACATTCTCTCTCAAGTCATAGTCTTTAGTGCAACATGAGTTACAAACTTAACTCAATTCACTTCTTCATAAAAAACACAAAACAAAACATCAAACCTTTTTATCCTTCGATATTGTTTGGAAAATCATTTTCAGAAAGAGTGTGTTAAGTCTTGGTTCTACCGCAAACAGGCGTCGTCCCTAATTGCTGGAACGAAGGCTTAACCCTACTCAGTTAAAACACTTGAACCAATATGTGGTCGTGTCAACCCGAACTATGTTTGCTCTAATTTCTCATACCAGATGAGGATATGTAGGCACAAGATGATGATGTCTTGGCGTGCAACCTTCCCCCACCTTCACCCGTAGTTTTCAGAACTATGTTGACTCTGACTTTCCCATTGCATGAGGGAATACGTAGGCATAGAGTGGTGATGCTCTATCGAGTCTCTTTTCTTTTCTTTTGTCCTCATGAGCCTGTAGCTTTAGATAGTTTTTCACCCATAGACTAGACAACAAGCATAGATCCCGGTGAGTACAACGGTCGTGAGGGGTGCTCATACCTTTCCCTTACGTAACCGACTCCCAAACCCGAGATATGGTTGCGATGACCTGTCTTTTCCCTTTTTTGTAGGTTTTCTCTAATCGTTTCCTTTCCCTCTCTTTGGGATAAATAATGAACGGTGGCGACTCTTCTGTCTTTGCCGACCCCTATTCGCAGCGATGCGACAATTGACAACTCTGCTAGGGACTTTTCCCATCCCCTATGCGAGTCAATCCTAGTGCTTGTGTGTTTTATCTTTGGGTGTGTATGTATGTGCAGTATGTGTTGCATTTGTATTTTTATTGCATTTCGCATTTTACTTTCAGCATTGTTGTATATCATTATTGTTGTGCTATGGGGGGAGGGATGTTCCATTGTGAGATAAGCCAAAACCTAGGCTTGAGGATAACCATAGCATTAGAGCGGAAAGTAGTGACAGACCTGTATGCTTCAGCATGCATTAGTCCCCACGAAATTCGCGTTCAGATGAGGTTTTCTTTTGAAGACATCCTATCATGTACATTAGTCGAGAGGGGTGTTGGATCAGGAAACTGTCGACTCTGGAGATCGATCACTTGGGAGTGAGCTAAGTGAGGCCGCTTCGTGAGACAATGATGCCAAACCAGAAATGGTAAACGTATCATCGCTTCTTGAAAGTATGTGACGCTGACGACCGCATAGGATGCCAGACCTTATCGAAGATAAGTTCATACCTGTGAGTGGGAGGCTTTTGCAGGAACCTTGACCTTCAAACTAACCGTTTGTCATGTCAGTATGAACAGTTGCAGTGGGATCCTTATACTAGTGATGTATTCTCACCAAAGCGAAGCGCTGGTTCATCTTCGTCAACAACACAACAATCTTGATCCTCTGATGCATTTGCATATTCATTTGCATTTTTACATTGACATGTATCTGTGTTTCAGGTGTATACTTTCTCCTTGATTCTAGTCATCTAATCCACTGCTGTTATGGAGCCTGATTTGAAGAAAAGTGTGTTATACAAGTTCCCGACCCTAGAGATAGGACCTCTGCTTAGGCTAATCTCCTTGGCTGACCGTAGTTTGATGGAAGATTTCAGAAGAGAGTATGGGAGGATCCTGAATTTTGTCTGTAAGGCTTCCAAGTTTGACTTAGATGGCATTTATGCACTGCTACAATTTTATGATCCTCAGTTGTGCTGCTTTGTGTTCCCGGGTTTTGTTTTGCTGCCAACTTTGGAAGAATTTGCTCAGTTGTTGGGGATTCCAGTGTTGGAGGAGATGCCTTTTGTGCATTCTGAGAAAGAGCCTGAGTTAACTAAGTTGGCTGGCACTCTCCATCTTGACGTCTCTAAATTGGAAGGTAATCTGGTATGGAAAGTTGGAACTCCTAGTTTTCTGCTTCCATTTTTGGTGGGGAAAGCTCATAATTTGGCCAAAGAGGGATGTTGGTTGGTTTTTAATGCTATTTTGGCTTTATGCATCTATGGGATAGTCTTGTTCCCTAACTTACCTGACTTTGTAGACTTGGATGCTTGCCATATCTTTTCCTCAAGGAATCCGGTGCCAACTTCTTTGGCGATGTTTATCATTTGATTCACTATAAGAATGAGAACAGACGAAACAAGAATGTTTCCTACTGCCCTCTACTGCTGTACAGATGGTTCATCTCACATCTACCAAAGTCTAGGCCTTTTATTGACCTTGCAAAGACTTTGGACTGACCAGAAAGGCTTATGGGGTTAAGGTCGGAGAATATTGTGTGGTTTGACAGAAACCTTTTAGGCGTGGATGTTGTTCACAGTTGTGGAGATTTCCTTGCTCTCGCCATCAGGCAGTTTGGTTATGCCCTAAGAGAACCTCCAAAGGAAGAGGAAGTACAAGAGTCTTTTTACTTCACTGGTTTGATTAACCACGAGGCCTTAATCATACTTGAGAAGGCTTGGGGTAAGATCCATCGTAAAGGAAAGCCTTTACTAGGCAAGAGCGATTGCATAGCCTATGGACCGTACGTGGAGTGGATCCAGGAGAGAGATGACAGACTGTTTCTACCTTTCCAATTAGAGAACCTTTGTATCCTGTGGTAGTTGTAGAACCTACGACAGTTGATATGCAAAAATACAATCAATTATGGGCTGAAAAGGAAGAGCTACGCAAGGTGAATGAAGAATTGGAGAAGGAAATCATCCAGCTTAGGAGCGAGAAAAGTGAAGCCATCTTCTTATCTAAGAAGCAGACAGAGGTAGTGAACAAGATGGGTAGGGAATTGACAGAAGAGATTAGTGACCGAGAACGAGTGGGTCGAGACTTGAAGAGTGTCAGTAATGTCCTCGAGGGTAAGAAGAAGGAGTTGGAGAAAGCACATTTAGAGATATCCAAGTTCAACATCCAATTGAATGCTATCCTAACTAACAACTAAGAGAGAGAAGATAAACTTCGTCAACAGATTGACAGTTTGAAAACTCAACTTCTAGTCAGAATTGAGAAAACTCCAAGTGAATTCATGCGCCAATATGAAAGCAACCACAAGCTCCGTGAAGCTATTGCAACGTTGGAAGAGTACAAGTTGAGAGTAGACTTGAAGAAACCTAGACTTGAGGATGCCTTTGGGGAGGACGCTTGGGAAGACTATGCTTAGGGCTTGCAAGCCACCATCAGCAAGAGGGATTTACTCATCTAAGGATTGATTGCCCGGCCTGATCATTCGGACACAAAGGAGTTATTAGAAGAATTCCAAACTCGATGTTGCACCTGATGCATTTTCTCTTTTATTTGTTGTTTTTATGTTGTATTCCGACCATCACCAGGATTGTTGGATGAGGTCGTGTTGACTCTGTTGTATATCCTCTGTGATGTGTATTGATACTCTGCGCCTTATTTTATTAATGAGAAGATTTTTTCTGGCTACCCCCTATCATGCCCGTGGAACTAGAATCAAGGGGAGAATTTCCCTGAAACATATTTGCATGTCTGCATTTTTCACCATTTTTTCATATTGCATTGCAGGTGTCCTGATTCTGTTGGCCTTACTTCTTCCTGTGGTTTTCTCCACTAGTTTGTTTCAGGATTAAAGACCAAGAAATCAACGAAAAGCTATGGATCAGATTCAGAACGAGCTTCAGGAGTACAAAGCTAATATCGATCACTCCTCGACATGCTTTCCACCCAAATATCTGATTTGCTGGAAGTACAACTTTTAAGGTGCCTCTTAAGAGAGAAAGCATGGAGGGAAAAATATTCTTGCAGCATCCAATGACTTCAGTCCAACGTGATCCATGTGAATAAGAACACTCACGAAGGTGGGGTGGCAATAACATTGTTGAGACAGAAACTGAACTCCTTGAAGGCGCTTACTAGGGAAACAACCATTGAGGATATTTCCTAGTTAAAGAGGTTGAACGTCTAAAATAGTCGCTTAAAAGGGCTTGAAGCACCTTCGATAGCCTAGACGATAAGGTCTCGCAACTCAAGGATGAAATGGTGAGAACTTCTTTTCATCATTTTGAGAAGGCGAGAAGGCATGCTTTTTTCCTTTATCCTAGTCTGGACTTAAGTTCGATAAATCCCTTTCAAGTAGTTTAGGCTGGACAGCTGGTGAACAAAAAATAGTTTCTCTTATTTTGAATTTTTTGTTGTATTAATATGCCCGTCCGAGGATTTTTGAAATTGTAATAAACAGTGGCGCCCCTTGAGGGTGCCTTTTATGTTAATTATTATTCCTAGTATCTTTTATGATTATCTATGTGATTTTAACTATTTAGAATTTAATTGAGGGTGTTTGTCATGATCTCACCCTTTGCAATAATTTGATTGCTCGCGGGGAGACTTGACAAGGTTCCCGTTTTAGGAGTTTGATGTTGTGGTCGTATCTAAGGACGACAAGCTTCTATGGATAACAAGGACCCCCTCTTAAGGATCAAATGATTTTTATTGCCTCAACGGGCTGCAAAGATCCTAACTTAAGGATCCATCAATTTTAATCGCCTCTATGCGCAGAAATGATTCTAGCTTAAGGATCCAACGATTTTTATCACCTTAATGGGAAGAAAGGATACTAACTTAAGGATCAAGTGATTTTTATCACCTCAATGGGCGACAAGAATCTCACCTGAGGATCTAGTAGAATGATCATCTTAATGGGTGAGAAGGATCCTTCTTAAAGGTCCAACAAAATGATGGTCTATATGGAAGGCAAGGATCCAGCAGAATAATCGCCTATATGGGAGACAAGTATCCAACTTGAGAATCCAGCAGAATGATCTCCTTTATGGGCGCCAAGGATCCCATTTGAAGATCTAACAGAATTATCGCCTCAATGGGCGGAAATGATCCCACTTGAGGATCCAACAGAATTATCTCCTCAATGGGCAGAAATGATCCCACATGAGGATCTAGTAGAATAATCTCCTCTATAAGCGGCAAGGATCCTATTTTAGGATCTAGCAGAATGATTGCTTCTATGGGCGGCAAGGATACCACTTTAAGATCCAACAAAATGATCGCCTTTATGGGCGACAAGGATCCTACTTGAGGATCTAGCAGAATAATCGCCTCTCTGGGACACAAGGATCCAACTTGAGGATCCAGCTAAATGATCACCTCTATAGGCGACAATGATCCCACTTGAGGATCATGCTACTCGATCACTTCCATGGACGATCTTCTCTTGAGATTTTAGGTTTCCTATAAAGAAAGGAACAACCAAACGTATAGATTCTCTAAAATAATAAAAGCATGGTGCCTTATTAAGAAGCCTCGCTCTATGCAAAAGCGTAAAGGGAAAAGAGTGCACCCCACATAATAACTTATTTTTATAATCGGCAGAGGTACAATACTCGCCTATGAATATTGTCAATAAAGTAATCAAATAGTAATAAGAAAAAAAGAAATTACATATATGACGACGTCTCAAGAGAGCATCCCATATGGACCTTTAACCTTCAATCTCATTAGAGGTTGGAGAGGAAGCCTTCTCGCCTTTGCAGATTTCTCTCTGTGGTGTTATTCCTTAGCTTATCCTCCCGACCTTCTCTCCTGGAATGTAGATCCTCTTCAACTTGAGGCTCTATGTGTAACACTTCCTAGAAATCTCTTGATCTCCTTGTATTACTCCCACTCGCCTATTTAAGAGTGGGTACTTTGTACATAAATACAGAGTTGACAAGGTGGCATCTAGTCGGTTAAAATTTGGTCACCCTATGATTATATTATACGAAGAGGGGGCATCAATATAAAAATATCTAACTTTTATCTTTTTTTACCTGATCTTGCTCTCCAAAGTGATCCTCAAGGTGATATATTGTTTTACCTGTATTTGTTCTCTAGAGAATCCAACCAAAAATCCTCTGAAAGGCTTCAAATGTACTGGGTTGAGGGGAAGTCTTTCAAACGCCTCCCAGTATCGTATGTCTGCGAAAATCCCTTGGTCAACAAGAACTCTTTTAATATCCTAGTCTTTTCAATTGACTGCAATGACCATAGGGTCGTCATTATGAGGGTGGATGCCAACTTCATATTTCTCTTAGAAGTTGATAGAGGTTTTTGGCATTTGGAGCTTGCCTCCGATCTCGACTTCAGGGAGTTTTTGTACATTCACGGTCTGGCGAGAGTACCTTCTTCAGACAGAGCTAGTTTATCCATCCCTGGCGGATCCTCCGGCGTTGAGCTTGTGGCGCACAACTTTACTACCTTCGCTCTAAGGGAACTTCCTTGGCTTTGTTGGTCTTGGAACTTCTAGCGTCATTACACTATCACGAGTTATACTTATCTTTCGAATAGAAGGAGTCTCCCTTCACATATTTCTTGAAGTGTCCCTCCTGTATTTGTCTCGATTTCATTTTTGAGCTGATAGTAATCTTTAGTATGGTGTCCCTTGACTCTATTGAACTTGCACCACCTTCTCGGCTTGGAACCCATCACACCTGCTTTAGGAGAAAGCAGTGTAGGGATGTTGTGCAAGTGGAGAACCTCATGTTAGATTTTCTTGCGGAGAGTATTTCGGGGCATGAAGTTCTCTATCGCCTTACCTACCCTTTTAAATGCGCTCTTGTCCTTTATGGGTGAGGTATAGTTTCTCTTCCTTTGGTGATGTGAGCCTTGTATTTTTATATACTCCAAATCCATTGGACGCAATATCTTCTTGGCATGATAACAAAGATCTGACAAATTGTTATCTTATGGTAGCATTTGTTTCAACAAATCAAGAAATTTCATGAAACTTTTATCTGACCACCCACTTTTTTCCTTTAGATTAAACAATTTTAACAACACAGACAGTCGTGTAAAACTTGTGCACCCCTTATATAAAGGTGCATCCTTTTCACCATATAAAGCATCATATATTATTCCTTCTAATTGATCATTCATATCTTCACCAACTTCATGCATTTGTGACGTTGCATTTCAATTTTTATCCACTTCTCCATGCCACATCCATGTTGTATAACTTTTGCATATTCCATCACAACAAAGGTGATGTAACATTTATTTCTTTGAATTTTTTTAGTATTCCCGCAATTAACACAATGACAATAAAAGAGACCATTATTACCCGAAAGATTTTGTTTCGCGAATTCAAGGAACTCAAGAACTCAATTCTCATACACCGAACCTAATCTACCAGCTTTCATCCAACTACGATCGATAACAAATTTTGAAATTTATATCAAAAGACTAATGTGAATGTCATATTAATTCTACATACACAACATACTAATTGGTTATATGCATACTAATATATCCATCATAACAATATAACACCAAAACCTAAAGCATATTCATAGCCAACCTCTATAATTCATGACATTAATCAACAATCCAACATTTTCATTTTGAGCACCAAAACCTAAAGCATATTCATAACCACGTTTCTATCTTCCTTTTCAATAGAATTATAAAAACAAAAACATAGCTACAAAATGAAAATTTGAATAAAGCATTATATCATCACTAGCCTTATAACAACAAAAACATTATAGCCTTATAACGTCACATCATCACAATGTCACATAGCCTTATAACTGTCGCGGTGAAATTTGGATACCAAACTATTGATTAGTTTGAATCTTTAATTCATTTGCAACCGAACTTTGATTTGTCCAAAGGAAGGGATAAAGATCGAAATTCCCACAATGCAATGCAAATGCAAGCTAGATTGTTTTAGGTTCGGGGGTTGGTTAAACTTAGGGAAGGTACTAGCATCCTAAGTTTCTGTAGTACTCTACAGGAACCTCTTGTTTTATGTTTGTTTACTGCTATGTGTTTATCTGCTTAATGGTTTAAAGACCTAAGGGTTTATTTTCTAAGTATACTCGATAAGATGTCGCATCTTATGCCTACATATCCTTACGGGAGTGGAATCAGAGTATTTTGTAGTTCACCCTAAAGGGTTTGAGGAGTTCTTTGACTGTGGCCAAAGTTCCTACGGGTTTAGGGTAGTTGGTTGATTGGGTTTAGGAGAAGAGGTGAGTCTTCATGTTAAGGGAGATGTAATCGCCACAAATGTAAAGGGGGTTGTAGGAAATGGTCTTTGCATCGTCTTAAGAAAAGGTCTTACATACTCGGATGATCGCCAAGTATGCCTTTGTCGCTCTTAAGGCAAAGTCCCTACATGTTTGATTGTATTGTTGTGGGGTGGAGATTATATCTCACTTAAGATGATTAGCATCTATTCTCTAAATGTGTTTGAAAAAGTTGTATTGTTATTGTTTGTTTCTATGTTGTAAAGATAAAGACAAGGTCCTTCCTGTGGGGTAGGTCCTAGACTTAAATGATCAACTTGAAGAATCAAGGATCGAAGGGAATATGGTGCATATGATGTGCAACTACACACAACGTTGAATTATGTGTAGGTTTTTCCTTTGGACGGAATGCAATGTGATGCAATGATGAAAGAAATGAATGGCGGTAAATAAAGAAATTGCGGATAAGTAAAGGCATGCACGAACGCATGAAAGCACTAGGTGAGTGTGTGCATCGTGGATGAAAGCAGATAAGACTAAAGCATACATACGCATGAAAGCGCTAAGTGTGAAAGTGAGAGTGTCGTGAGTGTGGACGATTGATTTGTAGGTTACGCTGTGATTGATTTTAATTGATTAAATTGATTTTATGAGAAAAGTTGTGTTAAGTTACGGGATTTTAGTTGAGATTGATTTACTTTAAGAAAAAGTTATACTTTAGTTTTGTGCGAATTGATTTGTAAGACAAGAGTCGAATTTATTTAGGAGAGTTTAATTTTAAGAGAAATTAGAAAAAAAAAGTTGCATTATTTGTTTTTAAATAAAAGTTTTATTTATTTTAGATTTTAAAATAGTGATTATATTTTTATAAAAAGGTTTTAATTAAAAAAAGATTGAGAAAGAAGGTTAAATTAAAATAGGATGGATTTTTAGTTTATTATAAAAAATGTAAAAGTTAATTTGAATAAAAAGGATTATTTATTTTTATAAATTTAAAAGTTATTTTAGATGTGAATTGAATTTTTTAGAGAAAGCAAATAAATAAATATACTTAAGGCTTACTATGTTTAAGATAAAGAAAGGATTAATTAATTAATAAAAACATTAGTTTAAATTTAAAAAAAAAAGGATTTATTTATTCTTATAAAAAGTTGAGGTTTAATTAAAAAAACTGATTAGGTAATTAATTAAATGGGGGATTAAGCTTATTTTAGGTTGATTAAGAAAAGTTAAGGGTTTATTAGTGAATATTTAACTAAAAAAAGAGAAAAGGTTAGTACTGATAATTAACGGTGGGTTAAGGGTTAATGTGTGTGGTGTAGTGTGTGTGGTAGTGTTAGTGATTAATTACAACCAAAACGAAAGTAAAACGAAAACGAAACGATAGGGGAAAGAACAAAACGGCGAACCCTAATCCCTGAACCAAACCCCTAACGGAAGCGAACTCCTCTCTCGATTCTCTCCGATCGATTCACCCTAGTCTTGATTCACCATGTTCCGTTCATTTTCTTCCTAGTTTCTACCTGCATTAACAAACCAAACGATCAAATAATTCAGAACCTTAACATGAGTGAGAGCTTTACCGAGAATTGGGCGGCGTTCGAGATGGCGGTAATGGATTCTTCGATGGCCGGGATTTGCAGCGGTCTGGGAATGCTCCGGCGGCGGCTCGAGGAGATAAGTTTCCCTCTTTTGAGTTTATCAGCTTTCTAGGTTTTTTCCGGTCGTGACCCCCTTTTGCGATTTCCAAACTTCTCTTTATATAGAGGCTCTACTCTGATTTCTCGATTAAAATTGCTTTAATCCCAATTGAATGTTGATTAATTGTTTCCAATTCGGTTATGATTTGATTTGAAAACATTCCCTTTCTGCTCCCATCTCCTTAAGTGTCTATTAATCGAAAATCAAATCTGGATTCTGTATCAGGTCCATTAAATGTTCACGGTTTTGAACTTGGATATTCTTTGAATTGATTTTGCTAACTCTGATTTTTGCGTTTTGTAGGTGTGAGTAGCAACTGTTTGGGCCAAATGACGAATTAGGAGCCTAGAGTAAGTTCTTGCTTGATGTGCGTGCCTTGATGCTTGTTCGAGAACATACGCAAAGCGAAGAACAAACTATGATGAATATGCTCTGGATGTATAGCTTATGCAGGAAGTTCTGCGAGCGTTGCGGGATTGTACTGAGTTCGAGATGCAACAATGAGCAGGGGTAGTATTGATTTTGTTGCGCAAATCGCCGGATACAACATCCAGATTATTGTACTGGTTGCACTAATCAAAAGAAGTATTGTACGACTGTGGTAATCAATAGAAGGAACCCCAAACTACTTATGAGAGTATCATCTTTGAATAAATCTTTGGGAAGGACCTTGCGACCTCCGACACATCCTCGTGCTCCCGATGTGTGTGCGTATTGCTTGGTTTTGATGTTTAATTTAATTCTCTGCTCTATTCCAAAATCACATAACTCGTGGTTTCTTCTATTAACTTGATCACATTTTGTTGGTCATTGGATTAACTTAATGACTTACCAGCTCCACTTGTTTCTCTTAACCAGTTGTAACGGGATCCGGGATCGCGGAGGCAGGCTGCAGCGGCCGAGTGAGTTTTAGGGATCTTGGCAACACCAATGAGCAAGGAGTTTTTCACGTTACGGTAGTCGGTGATATCAATGATCTTCGTGCTTGATCCATTATGTAACAATGTCAGAGTGTCATTTTGGCGCTTCATGCCGTTTTGATTTTGTGTAGAGGAAAAAAGGGAAGCTGTAAACCAAGGCCTCAAGTAGAAATCAGAACAGGTACCATGGATGTAAATGTTGGTTGGCTGATCAAACTAGGTGTTGTTGCTCCAGGGGTCTTGTGATGTTTGGTTGTATTCTTAAAAACTTCAAATCTTCCATGTCTGTTCTTATTTTGCAAGTTTGGCATTGGTTGTGACTGCGTGATCTGCTATTAAGCTGAGCTGCTCAATTCTCTACTAATGACAATAGTTTTGTTGCAGTGGGTGTTATTAGTGTGATGCTGCTGGCGTGAGGTTACTGCTCTTGATTACAGTTACTGATGTGCCCAGGTATCTCCTGTTAGTTCCTGATCATTAGTCGACGATTGTTGTTTCTCCATCGTGAATTGAGAAGTAATAGCATGGGAACATGAACAGAAGCTGTATCCCCACTTTCTTCCTCGATATTTTTACTATAATCACTTGGCATATCTTCATTATCTTTCGTTGTTTTTTTTCTCATCCTTTAGTCGTTTCTTCATAAATAGCTTTTCTCGGTACTCAATCTCATCCAGATATGCTTTTGTCTGAGCTCTAGAAAGGTTTCTGATCTGGGCCTTTGTCAAAGGTTTAAATGGCGGTAACAGATTTCTATAGCAGGTGATGGGGTTTAGTGAAACAGGAGTTATTAACTGGAAGAGTTCAACTGGACTACACATATTCTTCAGTTTACTCCAAAACAAATCTTCTTCTGCTGCTTAAACGGCGAGGTAAACGTAGCCTACCAGCTTAATCCCCTCAGGTAGTTTGAAGCTATACTTATTCTGCCCCGAAATTCCCATCGGTATATCACCGTAACTCGAATGTTTTTAGCTTTATTATTATGCGATACAACGGTTATGCATGCTTGCAGTGCTTTGATCTAACAGGTTTTTTTACTCTGCAGGTGGGACGTCCCTTCTCTAATGGTGGTGGTACCAAGGTATTGTTGGCGAGAAGATCTCCCATACACCAAAATCGTCCTTAGTCATTACATATGCATTTGGATTCCAATTGTCGAAATCCCTGGCTAATGCTGCTGAATTAGTAATCCCCAGCTTCCAATGATAACCCCGTGAACCAGGATGGAAGTAATGAACACCAGTTCCTTAAAACATGTTCAGGTCATCCAATGTAGTATTTGAGGCATGGTTATGTACAGTATCCATCAGAACAAGCAGGCATAGTTCATGGGCTCTGTATATCAAAGACTTGAGATCTTCTGGAATTCCAAACCGACTGCTGAGTGCAAAGAAAATAGTAACATGGTACCCAAAACTAGCATAATAAGAATGCTCTTAGATAGCCATAATCTGAAAAGCATTATAGCCAAGCCTTTTTTTAATGCGAGGTAGTACATTAGCATACGTGTTGATTTTTTTGCTCCAGGCTACTCATTCCAATGTGTGACTCATATTCTAATTGATTGTAGTCGCTTTAAGTTGTAACCTGACTTATGAATAGCTTTAATTTGTATGCCTTCCAAATATAAACACTTGATTTTTATGGCTTGAAAAGAACCTTTGAGTGAGCATATGCATTAAATTGGGAGGAGTTTGAATTTAATCTTCTTCTCTTATCCTTGAAAACTTGAGAATGGGGCATCTTAAACTTGTAATCTCCTTTATAAAGGTTTGAAACATTCGAACATGAATCTTGTTTTCAAAACTTATTACTCCTCATGCCACAAAACCAAAGATCACCCTCAAATAACCGTGCTTAAATCCAACTTCTTTTTATAAGTACACACTGAGGCTTTTAGGAGATACCGACAAGACTTCATACTTAACCTGAATCAAACCCAACTGTCCATGAGAATGAATACTGATTCACCTGGGAATTACTACATCTGCGCAAGTTGGTTAGTCACAAAAAATGTAAATATTAAAATAAAGTCAAATAACAATAGAAAATACGCAAAAAGAGGTGGGATCTTACGATCAAAAATTAGGGTGCAACAATAACAACATAACATTTCCACATAACAACAAATATATAACATCATCATATAGCCTTATAACAACAAGAACATCACAGTGCAAGAACAAGACATGTGACAACATCATATAGTCTTATAACAACAAAAAAACATCACAAAATCTGAATAAAACCAAACGAAAGCCTCACCACAGCATGAGAGAGAGAGAGAGAGAAACCAATAAATGAACATTGAATAGTGAACAATGAACACAAAAAGGTAACGTACCGTACTTTGAAGAGGAGGAAGAGACTAAAAATTATTTTCGTTCCAAGAAATGAATGAAGATGGTGAAGATTGGATATCCTAAGCAATAAATGAAGATAGTGAAGATTTCACTATTGTTTTGGTATCATCTGATTCACTAGGGCATGTATTATGAAAGAAATAAAGAGCTTGATATGTTTTAATTTTGCAAGAAAGAATTTCATCACAGTCGCGAATACCAACCGTAATGAAATATAGCACATATAACCACGGTTCATAAAAATAATCCTAATTAAAAAAATTTCAACTTTTATTTAACAATAGAAATTAAGGCACGCATTTTTTATAGAATAAAATGGAAAAATGTTGATGCTATGATTCAATACTTATAACCCTTAATTTATGACCACGACTGTTATTATGAACCATGATGAAAAATCTTTTTATAAAAACTAACCAGATGCCTAAAAATGAGATATTACTAAGGTTGACAAAATGACCATAGTAATATGGTGTTACCAAAGGTATATTTTGTAGTACTGTAACCAAGTTAAATACTTCTAATATCAACATACATTTTCTTTTATTTATATATTCATATATTGTTACTGATTGAGATTATTATATTATTATTGTTATTATTTGTGCTTTTAATTTAATTAGTATTTTTATTTTTTATTATTAGATCCATATATTATTATTATTTTGGCACTATTACTTATTTTATGAAATAATGATGTTTATATTTGCATTGTAAATAAATTAAAAGGAATATACAAAAGACTGATTATGGTATTTTTTGGTCACATGTGTGATTTTTCAAAAAAGATATGCTTATATTATTGAGACATACATCATATAGAATGTGTACAGATGAGTCACTATGTCATGCCTTTTGGCTAGTATGATACTTTTCGGGTCTGTGTAGCAGTAGCCTTTGTGCCAAGATTGACGTTTTTCGGCCTTTGTGGCAGTAACCATGGTGGCAAGTTTGATGCTTTTCAGCCTTTGTAGCAAGAGCCTGTGTGGCAGTGTTTTCCATTAAAATGATTAATACACATCCGGATTATTAGTTTCTATATATGTCTCACATAGTGGTTTGTGTCACATTGCATTTCATTTAATGTAATCAAAAGTAAATTTTTTAATAAAAGGAACTAATAAAATATTTTGATTGGTGATGTGTTTCGTTATTGTTTTATGACATTTTTTTTAATTATGGTGAGTATGATTCAATATGGATAAATAAATTTACTCTTTACAATTAACATTTTAGGTACTCAAGGAGAAAGACATGATTGAATGTGTTGCTTGAATCACGTATAGGGGCAAACAAGTTTTTATACAAATTTAGTATTTTATATAATAAATAAATAGTTGTGGTACACATTTTTTATTTCAATTATTTTTTTTAGCATTTAAACAATTTTATAAATATGTATATGGATTTTCCTCAGCTAGGAGTTTTCAAACAAATGCTCAATTTTCTTTAAGTTTAGGTTTCTCTGAATTTGTGTTATCTATATAACTATCCCATTTTATAAATTAAGTAAAAAACATAGCCATAAATTTTCAAATAACTTTTTTAAATGATATGTCAGATCAAAAATCGGGATGTAACAATAGGTGCCCCCATATCTCATTTGAGAGTAGCTGAGGGTCCAATAGTTTCATCTCCTTTAGGGAATTAGACTCTTGGTGGTGGTGTCTGATATTGTAGACATCGTCCTCTAGTGTCTGGTAATGATGGTGTAACTTGTCAATGGTGACACACATATTTTCCAAGTCATCGACATCATCTCCACCGCTGATACCTTCAGACGTATGGGGTGAAACTCTCTTATTAACAATGGTTGAAAATGGGTAGGTGTATGAGTGAAGGGTAATAACGAGTAGAGTGATGATGATGAAAATGATATGACTCTGGTTAGTTTTACCAGGGTGTCACTGTACTAGTAGAAAATTACATGTGTGCATGTTCCTCTTGCAAGGGCAGGGGACTCAAAGGCCTTAGTAAGTATATTATGATGTATGGTGGTAAGGACTTGCCCACGGCGGCGAGAAGCCATGTACGGTAGTGTTTTACAGTGGTTTCAGAAGTCCTGCTCATGTAAGGTGAGAGACTCCATTATATAATTTTATGCTTAGGTGTAAGCGTATGAGGGGTGTAACTAGTGTGAGTTATATATGTCTTTTCTTCCTCTAAGGAGGTGTATTTATATAGGCTTTTTGGGCTTAGGGTTTGGGTAACCCTTGGTGAACTGCCTCTCCCGTGGCTAATAACTTTACACACTTTATCAGTGCCCAGGGTGAGTTCTTAAGTCATCGCCTAGGCAGTGCCGCTCATGGGCGAGGGTGACCTAGCTTAGTGTTTACCGTGAAAATTGGTAAACAATTGCTGGTCTTCCAAAAAATTGGTTTACTTGCAGGACCAACCAGTGAATCCTAAGGATATAGCTATTGTTTCAATTCATTTCTGGAAAATTGAAGAACACTTCGACAGTATTCATTTGTATGAAAGATTATTTTGATTATTTTGGAAAAAGATAAACTTTGTAAAAGTTGATAAAGAAAATGCAATGAAGAAAACTTCAAAGTAAAAGTGCAGTAAAAAAACAATTGATAAATGAAAGTAACTTTTTATTGAATAAATGTGGTGTTTCAAACCTACATTTCTCAATGAAAAACTCTTTTCTCACTTGACTTAGATACTTTGAGTGAACTTTTGAGTATTTGTACAATAATGAACACATAAAAATCCTAACACTAAGGCTCCTATTTATAACAAGTCGAAATAACTATCGTCAACGGACATTCCTCCAAAAACTGACACGTTTCGCTCTGCATGCTTTCATTTTGCCACAGCTCTCCACGCGTCTTTCCTGAGAAACAGATAAGAAAAAAATAGTTATTTATTTGTATTTTGAATTTCAAACTTCTGTCGAAGAAAAGCTTCAAACATCCTTCGTCAAAGTTGGTTTTACATACTTATAAAATATTTCTACGTATCATTCAGACATCTCCTTCATTGGAAATCACTTCGACCAAGCTTCTTACACAAGCTTTTGTCGAAGTCAGCAAAAATTCAAGAAGCTTAACTTTCACTTAGTATCTTTGAACAAAAAGCCCGGTGTCAAAATTTCCATCCAACAAATTGCCCCTTAAAAATGTCATTTTCGACTGAATGGAGAAAAAGGCATTTTTTGAAGTTTTCCTTAGACGCCAGAAACCTTTGATCTGCTATGACGTCATCATCATCATGACAACTTGTCCAAAGCATCTCCTCAAACCTATGCGTGAACCTTCGACTATACCTTCTAGAGACCCCATTAACATAGAGTACATGAATAACATTTTTAGGATATTTAGGTCATGCCCTTTGTCTAAAGACCCTTCTGATTATCTCGCTTGGTTAGAGAAAGTAGAGAAAGCAAAATCCCAAGTCTGGAAAGACATGGGCATATTTGACATGATTCAGTTGTCGAAGGTGGGGCCTGGTTATTACCTACTTATGCTTATTGCTTCCCTTTATTTCTGGGATAGTACTCACAACAACTTCCAACTCCCTTGTGGAATGGTGACTCCCACTTTGTTCAATGTTGCTGCCATCACAGGTCTCAAAACCATTGGAGTAGATTATGATCCCAACCTCTTAGCTGATGACTCCATAGGCTTCTACATAAACAAAGCAACTTTCACCACTTAAATAGCTCACTACCATGATAAAGAAACTGAGAAAGTTTCTGATCAAGAGCATGTTGCGTTTCTGGCTCTTTGGCTTTCCCGTTGTGCCTTTTGTTCAAGATCCCTTCAGGTGGCGAAGAGATTTTTAACCATGGATAATTAGTTACATGTTGGATATGACATTTGTCTTAGCGAAATAATTCTAGATAACATTTATGAATCCCTTGGAGTGGGTGTTACAACACTGAAAACAATCAAGAATAGAGGAAACCTACTTCTTTCTAGACCTTTTGGCTATTGCAATTATGGATAAATGTCACATTTGAAGCATCTCTTCTTGCTCGTAATCCTATCAACGAAGAGTCCATTGAAGTGAAGAACAGGAAGGTCGAAGGTACGAGGCTTGATTTGTTAACTCCCAGCAACGAAGGACTAAATCTTCAGCACACATTCACTAGTTATGTGATGATGTTTTCCAAACTCTAGAATTTCTCACCCAACATGGCCCTTTTTGCAGATAGGAAGATAGACCCAAAATGGTTCACCAGAAGATTTCCTCCTCAGTCGAAAGAACAAGAAGCAGAATCTTTTGATGTCTGGAAATCTTTTCTTACCCCAAGACTTCTGACCACAAGACTTAACACCTCAAAAATTTGATTCACCCTTGTTAGTTACCAACCAAATCTCGTCGCTCGACAGTTTGGCCTTATTCAAGCCAAAAAGGGTTCCCTGATTCATTACAACATGATCTACAATGAGGCAGAGTGTACTAAATTGCTGGCTAAATACACTGACCTTACAAAGTTTTTTTCCTGTGGCTTTCAAACCATCTTTTGTTTGCATCCATGAGTTCGACACTTGGTGGAGAGAGTATTATACTGCTGAATTTTTTGATGTAGCTGCCTTCAACCTTCATCTGACTCGCACATTTGCCCTTGTGCGGGAAAAAACAAAGAAACGTGCTTCGACGCATATCAAAGATATCCAATCATTCCAAAAGTACTTTGAAACTGCTTACAGGCCAGATGATCTTAGTCGAACCATTAGCGAAGCAGCGGTCACATTAAAATAAAATTTTACAAAGAAACTAGAGGATTTAAATCTACCTTCATACATTAGACATGATCAAAGGTATAAGCTAGCTTTCAACTTATATCTGTCGACGCGAGATTCAATCCCTTCTTTCGAAGTGAGGTCGTTCCTTTTCGATCTACATGTGAACTTTTAATTTATCCTAGGAGAGGGAAGGGGGAAAAATCTAAATAAACCCGTGAGTGTGTGCAATGCACTAAGATATTTGGGAATCAAAATTGGTTATAAAAAGGGAAGGTATTAACACCTTAAGTATCTATAGTATTCTATAGGAACCTCTTGCGTATATTTGTGTTTGCTATTGATAAAGTCATCTGCTGTGTATTAGAGATTTGTCTATTGTTTTGAGTGAGTGATAGGAGATGTTTTTGTTATTTTTGTAAGTTGAAATAGTTTGAGGTAGATGTATGGGAACCTAAGGGTTTTATTTATTGCTATGCTCGCTAAGATCTCGCAATCTTATGCCTACACATTCTCAAAAGGAAATTGAGAAATCAGAGCGTTCGTAGTTCCACCTACTAATGGGTGGATTTGGGTTTGTTGAAAAGAGACAAGTTGTTATCTTAAGAGGGAGATATCTCACCTATTCACCACAAACATTTAAAAAAATAATAAGGGAAGAATATTTGAACTTGGATGTAGAAAATCCAGAGTAATGCCACGTCTTTCTTTATATGAGTCTTTGCATATTAAGAGAAGGACTTTGACTTAGATATAGAACCAACAAGTGTGTCACTTAAATCATTCAAATGAATGAAGTGTTTTTGGTCCATAATAAGAGAGGGACTCCAGCTTGGTTGTATAATAGACAAGTGTACCACTTACATCACTTAAATGGAAAGAAACAAGTTGGGGAGAAATGGATGATGATACAAAAAGGAAAAGAAAAAGAAAAGAAAGATAAAATGAGAAAAATAGATATAAAAAGCAAAAGGAATTGGTATCATAGGAAAAAAATGAAAGATTGAAAAGTCAAAATCATGGTGATAAAGCAATGAGTGAAGCAAGTAGAGCAAGTTACAAAAGTGGACAGATTTTTTAAAATTAGCTTTAGGAGAAAAACCATCTCTTTATAAAACCTGGCCACATTAAAACCTTCACAAGTCCTATGTGATTTATGCCTTCATATGCTCAAATTGCTTAATTGTTTTGGATGAAAACATGAATTGACCCAGATGTTGACCAAGTGATCAAATGAGAGTCATCGCACCATATGATTAAAACAAACTTCAAAGTCTTCATCCCTTTTTATGAAGAAGAGTGTTAGGGAAAATTCAAGTGAGTTGTGTCATTATAATATTGAGTACATGATGTGATTTTTTATGCGAGAACTTGAATTCATAATCATGCTCTGATTCTACAAGCAATTGAACGTGTTTCTTACTTGAAAAGTAATCAATTGAATCATTCATTTTTCAAATTGTTCTTTCAAATACATGATTAATCTTGAAAACAATTTTTTTGAAAAACTCATGCTCTTGATTGAGGACAACCAAGAAACTAAATTAGGGAGAATTAAATGGAAATCCAATAGTTAAAATATCTTTGGTCAAAACTCGAACAAAAGGCTTGTATCCATTAACTTTTAAGATGAAATTTGACTAAAAAAAGATCCAAAAGGATGTTACTCGTGAATGGTTATGGTTTTGCAGGGATTAACAAAAGAACACTTCAGGTACAAGCAAGAATAATTCATGCCATGCAACTTTCGCATAGCGAAGGTCGCGATGCGAAGTTGAAGTGAGCAAAAACAGAAAGAAACATAACCAAATCAGTCATGCTCTGCAACTTTCGCATAACGAAGGCGCGATGCGAAGTTGAAGCGAGCAACATCAGAAGAAACAGAACCAAATCAGCAAAAATTTGCTTGAAGCAAAAGTGAGCGATCAGAAGAAAAAATAGTTCGCATAGAAAAGGTCACGATGCAAAGTCAAAGAAAACTAAAACATAATCAAAATCATCTAGTTTTGCTTGAAGCGAGCAGAAGCGAGAATAGTTTGCATAGAGAAGTATGGCGGTTTCCAAGGGCGGTTTAAAATCCTTCAAGGTTAAGCAAGCTGACTTCACATAGCAACCAAAACTTCGCATAGCGAAAGTCCCCCATTTCAAATAGTATAAAAGGAAGACAACAAAGGCTTGGAAGGATATCAGTTTTATAACTTTACATTGTTACTTGTAATAGAGTTTGTAACAGATAGTAAGAGAGGGAAAGTGAGGATACGAGCTAGATACGCATCGAGAGTCGGGAAATCATCGTTGATGCGGATTCATCTCAATTCCTCCATTTTGTATCAAGCTACCATGAGTAGCTAAATCCCTTTCTTGTTGGGATTGGTTGTAGTTCACCAAACCAATATGTATTTTCATTGATCATGGCATTATATGCAATTTATTTATGAATCATTATCGATGATATATTTGTTTTATTGTTTAACTCCATGGATTTGAATTGATATTGAGAAATACAGTTCTAATCTCGACCCAAGATAATCATCTATTAAACTCTAAATGATAGACATAAATTTAGGTTTAATATTCACCGTAAGTATCAATTCTTAAGGCTGCCATATAGTTTAATAGGCTGAGAAATCATTGATTAAATAATAAGGTAGAATCCTCATCAGATGTTTAGACATAAACTTTGTTTGCGAGTGATACGTGATGATATTGATACATACTTAGATTGTGTATAATTGATCAGTGATTTGCATATTTAATCGGTGGATGAAATCCAATCCCAACAAGCTTATTCCTCTAAAAACTATCCTTATTAATTATATGTTTTTACATTTGGTAACTTACAAATCAAATATCTTGCAAAACTTCCGCTTAAAATCATATTAACTATTGAACGATTCTAACATCGCGCCGGTCTCTATGGATACGATACTCAATACTTTCTTTTGACTTACTCAACATCACTTCACTATCATTAATTTCTTTTTCTTTTTCTTTTTCAACTATAACCTCCTCTTTCTCATTTTCCTCACCAATGCCCATATCAATTTCCCTACCACTTCTAGTAAGAATATCTTTACAATGCACTTTTGGATTCACTTGAGTATTCGCTGGAAATTTTCCTTTGTGTTGGCCGGCTAATTCTTTGGACAATTGCCCAACTTGCGTCTCAAGATTCTTAATAGCCACATCAGTATTTTTTTGGTTGGCCATTGACATTTGCATGAATTGAGTGAGTGTGTCTTCCGTCTTTGAATTTCCACCTTGAGGTTGTGGAGGTTGAGTGTAGTTTTGATATTGATTTTGACGATTGGAAGTTCTGGCATCTTGCCTCCATCCTTGTTGATAACCTTGGTTATTACCTCTTGGTTGATAACCTTGGTTGTCTTAATAAGAATCTTGTCTTGGTTGGTAGGCTTAATTTTGATTTGGATTCCCCATATAACTCACTTCCTCTCCAACCGGAGGACAATACCCGGTAGCATGGTCTCCTTTGCATAACTCACAACTCGCAACTTATTGATTTTTGTTGGGAATTTTTTGCATCTCCTTTATTTGTTATGGAACTTTTGATATTTGTATTGTGTTAAAAACTCCATTTGTTGTGCTAACAACTTGTTTTGTGCAAGAATGTCATCATTAGTACCCAATTCAATCATTTTTGGCTTCCTTTGTGATGTACCTCGGTTATGTTGACCTTGATGGTCATTGAGTGCCATTCGATCAATTATTCTTATTGCTTCCACTGCATTTTTTGCCATCAAAGAACCACCTGAAGTAGCGTCTAAGAGAGTTTTTTGAACCGGTTGGAGTCTATTGCAGAATGTGTGAATTTGGGCAACATAGATTTGAACCTCTTCCAAGCTTCATTGAGAGATTTATTACCACCCTGAACGAACACATAAATTTTCGTATTTACTTCCATGAATCTATTGTGAGGAAAGAATCTTTCAAGAAACATTTCTTCCAATAAACTCCAGTTGGTCACTACTTGAGTGGGTAGTTCAAGATACCACTCTTTAGCTTTTCCTATCAAGGAGTGAGGGAATAACCTCTTGAGCAATTGTTCCTTTTCTGCTTCTGGGGCACCCATTGCTCCCGCAATCTCGTTGAACTTTATAAGATGAGTGAACGGGTTTTCATTATCTAGCCCGGTAAATCGATTTGAATATAAAAGTTGAAGAATTCATGTTTTCATCTCCGAATACCTTCCATTGTTTGCATTGCAATCAAACTGAGCATTTTGTCGCAGACTATTGGTACAGGGACCTCTGTTAGGAGGTGGATCTGTTTCTTCTATAATTGGCATAACAATGAGAGTAGTTGATGGATTACTTATAGAAGTTCCTTCGTGCTCTCTTCTTTTCTTAGCTAGTTTTATTCGTCTTCTGGTCTTGCTATTAAGTCTCTACACAGTTCTTTCAATCTCAAGATAAAAAAGAAGTTGGTCTGCAGGTACACTTCCTCGCATAATCAGATATCTAAAACAATAACCAAACAAATTAAAAAGCACAAGGAATATGAACTAAGATAAGAGATAACAATAGAAAAAATTAAAACAAGATAAATTATTGCAATGCTTGCAATATCAATCAACAATCCCCGAAAACGGCGTCATTTTATTGAAAGTATATTAGGTGGGTAAAAATTTTATCGTCTCCATAGGGATTATCGTAATATTATCACCATTCTATAATTTATATAGTCTTAAGTGAGGGTTTTTACTCATCTATCTTTTCATTTTTCACTAGTCTCTGTGGGAAAGGAAGTGGTGGTACATACTCTTTCTCTTTCTCAGTATCAACAACAACTTCAGAATCAAAATTAGGTGTGGGTTTAACAACTTTATTACTTTTTTTGGGGATCGTTCAATCGGTTAAACATTATTTTTGGATCTCAAGGAAATTGAATTCACATTAGGTGCTTTTGGATTCACTACTATTTGTACAGGTAATTGGTTGGATCCTTGAGCTTGCATGGCATTCATTAAAGTGGAAAGTCATCTAATATGTGTCTGCAAATTATAAATACTAGAATTTGTTTGTTGTCAAAATTGGAGAATTTGAACAACCAAATTTGCTTGATAAGGTCCTCTAATGATGTTTCGGGAGGTGTAGAGGTGGTTGCTTATGGAGTGTTATGTGGTGGTGGAAATGGTAGTGTTGTATCCCAAATTTTACCCTTAGATTCATTGAGCATTTGCATGTCATATAGGTCAATCATTACTGTTTTAGTTAATTGGCTTAATCAGTTTGTTTATTTTGTTTGTGAAATTATATTTGTTGCTGAAAGTTCAAAAATCGTGGAGGCTTTATGTGCATCTCTTATCTCCTACAAGTTGTTCTGAAGTATTGTGGAAGCATTTACCCCCATTCTTGATCTTGTAGCCGATACGAGGCTTTCTATTCAAAATTTCTCAAAAGGCTTCCCCCAAGGAAGGATATGCACTATTGCCTTTTAGACGGCTGTTCAAAACTTGATTGGAATTTTGTGATGTATGGTATTACCAGTGGCATCCCGATGTAAAGATTTCCTCAGGACGTGATCGTTGCGTTCGGAATCGTTCCTTGTTTGGTTTTAAGTTTTAAGTCTGAGTAGAAGTATCAGATTAAGCTTTGAAGAATTTTAAAGGAAAATGAAAGGGTCTATTTTCTTCAAAAAAACGGTTCATTTTCATAAAAGCCAAGAAGAAAATTTGAAAGAATTTCTACAAAGACTATTTGAAATTCGAATGGTTATCTCACAACATGCCATTCTAAGAAGATAAGCCCATTCTCAAATGTAGTTCATAAGATTCAAGGATTAAGGTGCATTCAACTCATTATAGGTTTCAAACATTTTAAGTTATTGTGCAAATTCTGAAAAGTTATTGGTTCAAGTCCTAACTCCCGGGGTTGCATCTTCGAATAAGTAAATTATGGAAAAATTGTGATTCATATAAATTCAGAGTTTTGCGTATCGGTTGTGGCGTATGGATTGAGAGCCTCAAAGACTCCTCACAAAGCGAGAAGGGTAAAGTTTGTTTTCCAACTCAAATTGAAGAAATACCTGTCACAAATTAAGATCTCTATTACAAAGTTATAAAACCAAGTTTCAAGATTCACAAGTACTAATATCATTGCAAAGAAAGTTCAAGAATAGACCAGTTTATTAATTCATTCAAACCATGAATTCAAGCACAAGCTTAAATGCCAC
Source organism: Lathyrus sativus (assembly GCA_963859935.3). Taxonomy (NCBI): domain Eukaryota; kingdom Viridiplantae; phylum Streptophyta; class Magnoliopsida; order Fabales; family Fabaceae; genus Lathyrus; species Lathyrus sativus. The sequence continues at coordinate 456,445,595 of OZ012739.1, read as the reverse complement.
AAGGCGCAAATTGCTAATGCTACAAAGTATACTTCCAAGTTCAAATTACCAACTTTGTTCCAAAGTATAATTCTAAGAAGATTCGAACTACAAATGAAAGTGAGAATTCCATTCAAGTCTCATTACAAGAAATCTAAGATTCACTCTCAATCCTAAAAGCCCTATGTTTCATTCTTCATGAAGTAGCACAACAGAGTTTCGGATCTTGGTCGCTTAGTGGCTCGCCAGAACTTCCATGTGCTATCTTGAAGCCATTTTGCCTTTATGCCACATAAAGAACCTTCTCTGTGATAGCTGGCGTTTGCAGTTTGTGTCGATATAGTCGTTTGATTTAGTAGTCCTTATAGTGCAGTCTTTGTAATAACCGTGACATGGCTGTGTACCTACCATAGAATAAAATCAAATTTAAACTGCAGTGACTCATTTCATATTATCACCCACCCATAAAATATATCTTGCAAACATGAAGACAACTCAATTTCAGCCCTGCTACTATATTACCTCGGCCGCATCTGCGTTCCCGCACTAACCGAACCGGCACTGCTATCAACACTTGAGGCTGTTAAGATTAAAATGAGGTTAGAAACCAAATATTTCCATGATTACCATAGGAAGATCAAGAGAGAAGCTATTGCTGGTTAAGGATAAGTTGTTATACCTCTTGGTGACTCGCGTTGGTTTCGGTATGCCATGAAGTCGTTTGCTATATTTGGGCAGAGAAGAATTACCGCCCCAGAGTTCTTTTGTATGGTTCTGTTCAGATTTCAACAGCCTGTAAACCAAACCAGAAGCATTCCACGTCCAAACCATGGCATCACCTTGCAATAATGGGAGAAGAATGTTGGCAGTGAGTTAAAATCATGTCCTTCTTTAGGACACCTGCATCAACAAAAGATCAATGCGTCAATGTTAATAGACCACAAAACATGTTTTGAAAAGATTTAAATACCCTCATGAAAGAAGAAAGCAACAAATCAAATCTCTATCCTTTCCAAAACCGTGAAAACAACCTATGGACTTTACAGGGTACAAACATTGAGAATCTATATACAATCCTAAGGTTACAAGTTGTTGTACCCCAAAATTTGACCAACCAATTATTGTATTTGGCTTATGTTTCGACTCATTTTGTATTCTGCATTTACATACCGCATCCATTGCATTTTTGCAGTCAAATTGACTTTATCGGGCTTACAGCCTCCCCTGGCGTTTCAGGCATTCCAGGCCAGTTCGAATAAGTTGTTTTGAGGATTTGTGCCCGTCCCGATGTTTTCAGCTCTCACTGTTGTTTTTGAGGACATTTCGGTGTCCGGTTTTTACCGATTATTTTGTTATGTTCGCGTATCTGTTTTCTAATCGATTTAATCGGCTTCCTCGCATTTTTAGATTTTCCCCTTTTATTTTCTAGAATTTTTAAATGTATTTTTATAGATTTAATTGTTTTTTCTAGAATTTTAAATAGATATTAAATAGATTTTTAATGAATTTTAAATAGTTTTAATAGGTTTAATAGATTTTTTTTCTTTCTATTTTTAATAGGTTTAATTCATTAGTAGACTTAATTCTCTTTTAGATATTAATAGAGTTTTTAGAAATTAATAGATAATATTTTTAGATTTAATTTCTCCCATTCTAGATTGAATTGTTTTGTTTAAAAATTTATAGATATTAGTCCTTTTAGATATTAATAGGATTAATCCCCATTTTAAGATTTGATTGGGTATTAATTTCCTTTTAGGATTAATTAGATATTAGTTAGAATGCTAATCATTTTAATTAGGGGAATTAATTGGAGTTAGAATTAATAATTAGATTTTAATCAGGTTTTTAATTCATTTTAATTGGCAGTTATCCATTTAATTTTCGTTTTACAGTTAAGTTTAGCATTAATGGAGTTTTAAATGATCATTAGCGTCTTAAGTGTCTTTTTAATGGAGTCTTTCAGTCATTAATCAGAGTCATTAACTCGTGGGCCAGGTGTGTGTTTCTGGAGGCCCAAGTCCAACTGTGCCACTTGTCACGTATAAAGCCTTCCATGCGTACACTCAGCACTCCACCACCTCACTTCAACTCACCACTTCCCTGACACCTCACCCCACACGTGGCTTCCATGCATCCCTTCTCTCCCACACGTGTCTCGATCTTCTTCACCTTTCTTCCTTCACCGGCCGGCTATGCAACCGCCGCCGGAGCCACCCTAACCGTCGCCGGAAACTGCGTTTTCCACCGGTAACTGTCACCGGAACTCATCATTTTTTCCAGAAATCTCAGATCTTCCTCATCTTCATCTCAGATTCATCGTTCTTCCTGATTCGCCAAACGTTCATCGTGTTCACATCCATAACCGTTTTGTTTTTGGATCTGAATTTGTGTTCATCATGAGTTTTCCAGAAATCCTTCCAATTTCATACGAACTTCATCAGGATTTTCGTCCAAATTCATCACCTTCGTCATTTTTTCCGGAGAATCTTCAATGAACATTCAACAACTTCATCCGTTCTTCATGTTTTTCCAGATCTTCAAGAACGTCATAATGTTCTTAGCAAGGTTTACCAGATCTGCATCAAGCCTCCATCGTTCCCCAGAAAATCCATGAGGTGTTCATCTTTGTTCATCATTCATCAAGAACATGTATCAATCTTCGCCAGAAATCTTTCACGATCTCCATGGATCTTCATGTCAAAACCTTCAACCATCATCAATGCTAACTTCGAAATTCTTCCAGATCTTTCGTCAATACCTTCAGATCTTCCGATTCAAGACTTTCAACAACTTCATAACTGTTTCCAGAATATTCATCCTCGTTCATGCAATGTTCATCGTGGCATTCAAGATCTTCTTCGTTCAAGACGTTCTCCAGATCTTCATCAGAAGCACCAACAGGCGGTCGATCTTGCAAGAACCTTTAAGGAACCGTCGGGTTCATCAGCAACATGCAGCGACGAATCTTTTCACAATCTCCGGATTTAGGATGATTTCTCCATGTTACGGTTCTTGGTAAATTCGTGGTGGTTTGGGAAAGAACTGAGGTTGAAACGATAAGGAAAAGATGGAGGTTGAGATTATTCAAGATTGATGAGGGGAGGATGGTGAGACGGAGGGGAACGAGACGGTGAGAGCATCAAACGGCAACGGCGATGAAGCTTAGGGGAGAAGGCCTAGGGTTTCAGAAAGGATGGAATGAAGGTGGAAGGATAGTTGGGCTGCACAGTAGGGCCCAATGTTGATTGTTGGATTCACTCCCTCTGTTTTCAGCTTCACAACCCCCGCCCCTAGTTTCTGTTGGTTTTTTTTGTTGTTGATGGGTTGGGCCCAACAATAATTTTTCTGGACCATACTCCTAATTTCCAGCGCACCCTCCCACATGGCCAATTGTTTTTTGTCCTTTGTTATTTTATTTTCTGATTTTTTTTTGTATTGTGGGCTTATGGCCCAGAGTGGTTTTTTACTGCATACCCCAGTTTGCAGTTTGTACCCCCCTCCCCTTTGCAATTTATTTTTTTTCTTTTTTATATTGGATGATATGCTTGTAATAGCTTAGTATTATTTTCCTATTTTCTTTTAGGAGATTAATTTTTTAGGGATTATAATTTAGAATATCATGCATATTTTTTTAAATATAGATTTAATATAGTTTTTTTCTATTTTTCTTTATAGAATAATATAGTATTTTAGGTAGAAATTTTCTATGTTATTTTCATATGCATTTGCTTTTATTTCTTTAGAATATTTTTCTAAGTAGAATTTAATTGTTAATTTTAGGGGTAGACTTTTATTTCCATTTGTTAGTGGATTTTTCTCTTCTTTTCTCTCCTATTTTCTTTTCTATCCGATTTTATTCTCGATTTTATTTCTGGCTGGCCGTGTGGCACGATTCAATTGGAGAATGATTGTCGATATCATTTCTCCATCTTGTCTTTGACACGGACATCAATACGCTACCTCTGAGAGTTCGATTTCTCGTATAAGTCGAACCATGACGGTCTAAGCGTTACAGTGGTCTTGATTCGAGCGTCATCATCAAGGATCCAGAGAGGAGAAGATTGGAATGGAGCTTGCGCGCATGTCAGGAGCCAACAGGAGCTGCTTCGTTCAACATCATCTTATTCAAGTCTTCAGGAAACCGTCGAGTGTTGTAAGTTGTATCGTTAGATACGTGAGAAATAACAGTTGAGGAGTTTCTTCTCAATCGTCTAGGATGTCTAGTGTGGTACCCTTTGGGTTACATACGACGCATTCGCTCCTTTGTATTAGGTTTGTGCGTGTGCATCCCGAGTTTCTTCCCGTTTAGGCGTAGGCCTGTTTTCTCGTTGTTCTCGCCCCCTGGCGATCGAAACCCTTTTCTCTCGCGTTCAGGCGATTGAGACCCTTTCTCTTGCTCCTGTGCAATTGAGATTCGTTTTCCCGCCGAACCACGTTTGCTCTGATCTCTCGTGCCCGACGAGAGTATGTAGGCATAGGATGTGATATCCTAGCGAGCTCCTTTTTCCCTTTCCCCTATTTTTCTGTAGTTGGCTGAACTACAGCTTCTCTGATTTCTCGTATTCAGACGAGAATATGTAGGCATAGGATGCGATATCTTAGCGAGCACACTAACAACTAACTTCTCTGTTCTCTCGCTGTCGTGCGATCGAGACTTTCCCGCTGACGACTGATGTTTCCCTTTCTCTTGCCCGTGCGCAATCGAGACTAGACCGTAGTTCTAGTTCCCGTAGGTTTCCATACCTTTCAAACCCGACATACTACGTCAGTTCTACCGCAAACAGGTAACGCCTAAGTCTCCGTCGAGCGAGCAGCAAACACCTAACTGCTAGAATGCGCACGCTAGTATCGGCAATCCCTTCTCTCACTCCTGTGTGATCGAGAACACCCTGTCTAGCCGTAGTTAGCCTAAACTACGTAAGCTCTGATCTTTCACGCCGTGTGGAAGTACGTAGGCACGAGATATGATATCTCGGCGAGCCAATTTCCCCGTAGTTTCCCGAACTACGATGACTCTGACTTTCCCATTGTACGAGGGAATATGTAGGCATAGAGTGTGATGCTCTATCGAGTCAGTTTCTTTCCGTTTAGCTTTAGCAGTCGTAGATAGATTGTTTTTTCACCCGTAGATAAACCAGCAAGCGTGGATCCCATCGAGTACGATGGACGTGACGGGTGCTAATACCTTCCCCTTGCGTAACCGACTCCCGAACCCAGACAATGGTTGCGACGACCTTGTCTTATACCCTTGCATCAGGTTTTTCCCGATCGTTTCCTTTCCCACTCTGAGGGATAAATAACGAAAGGTGGCGACTCTTCTTTCATAGCCGGCGCCGATTTTCGTAGTAGCGACGCAAGTCCACCGGCAAGACGGAAAGCATAAAGCCTGCTGCAATTCACTTTCTCCAAGTCAGAAGCCAAGAAAACTTTGAGGAAATACATACACAACCAACAAGATGGGACTGTAGGTACTTACTCATGTGCCAAGTTGATGGTGACCCCTGTTATGCTTCCATCTGTCGTCTCAGCAAACAGAAGAAAGAAATACAAAAGAACATTACAAAGTTAATTGTATCAAACCCTACATCTTGAAGTTCTAAGCCGCAAATTCCACATCATTACATCAATGGTCAAACCAAATCTATCAGAAGAAGGTTGTAGCTAGTTTCGATGGTCCGCTTTTTTTGTTGCGGCAAAGTCTGTTGAAAATTTTTGTTGACAGAAGGAGGACCGGAAATGTCAACAAGCATTATTTGCTGATAATTACAAAAGAGAAAAAGACCAGGAAATTCACTTACGATTCAATCATACAGAGCAACAAGACCATGGACTCTACGCGACATTCCTCTTTCTTTCGGCGAGAGTATGGTGCCATTTACTATGTGTGAGATTATGCCCGACACAGTTCTTCGCATTCTGGAGAATCCAAAAACCAAAAGACTTCAACCGTGAGATTTCCCTTTATCATGTGTGAATTTAAGGACATTCTGGTGCACCAATATCCGCGGGACGCAGGCTGTCAAAACTTTAAGTCGCGAATGCGCAGCACCAAAGACCTCCACATATACTACGTTGCACGTCTGGTGAATTCTAAATCCCATTAACAATGATTAAATGCAATATCAAGTTCTTAGTTCAGCGCCCACGGTTTACCTACATCATCAAGCAGCCACCATCATTTATCTACAATGTGTTTTTCCTTCCTGAAATAACCCCAAGAGCATGTTGAGTCAGAAACAAAAACCAAACACAGTCAAACACAATAAGTGAAGAAGTTTTGAACATATCTAAATTCAAATGGAAACCAAATCTCCTCATAGCATCAGACCTCAAAGAACACGTGTGTTGACATGAAGAACAATTGAGCTACAAATGTTGAAACCTATCCAATACAACAAACAGAACAGATAGTTCAAATGTCATGGGTCACACTAAATGCTTACGGTGTATATCAAAAAGAGGAAAAATAAGAGACAACAAAACATCATCAATTTCGTTTAAGTGAAAAATTAAACGGTTCAAAAACATGTCTGGACAGGTTTAGCTCAAAATGGAAATGCTTTAAGTTTCTTTACTGTCAGAGAAAGGAAGAAATCATTAGAGATAAACCAAATTTCCAAAACAAAATCCAACAGAAGTGGAAAACCATATATCATACTTCAGACAAGATTAGTCCGAAAATGGAAGGACTTCAAAGAGTGCTTTTTCAATATGAAATAAGTTTTTAAGACAATATCAAGCACTATTAATCTGTTTCAAAACAAAGATGTCGCTCATTCAATACCAAAATCAAGAAATAGTCTCACAGAAAGTGTATAAAAGCAGAACGATTCACAAACAGAAAAGACTCAACAGACAGAAATCTAAAGATTCACAGAGCATTTACGCAGAAAAACATTTTCACAAGTAAAGAATAAGATTTGAAACTTATCTTCCGTGAACCTCCATCCGTCACAAGCTCGCGAACAACCGACAACCGAAATTCGTAAACCACCATTCTCGCCACCTTCAAAACCGCGAACCACTTTCTTCATCATCGACGCCTCGCCGGAAACGGCCATCGATCCATTGTCGATTTTGTTTTGGGTATTATTTTTATCCATTTGAATGTTTATGTTGTTTTGTTCACAGGTTTTGAGAAGATGAAGCAGAGACATAGACTGAGAAGAAGAGGGATTGAGTGAGAGGGAGAGAAATTGGGAATCGCCGCGGTTTGGGATTCTAGGGTTTTCGCGAAACCCTTTCCCTCCCCCCTTTCTTGCTGCGCGTCTGAACCGACCCGGGTCCGGTGGGTTCATCACCACCGGCCCAATCCAACTTCTCTTTTCATTTTTTTTATTTTTGTATTCATTTACTTTAGCTTTTGTTTTTTATTTAATTTCGGTATGTTGTAATCATAATTATTAATGAAAATTACTAACTACTAACCACTAATTAACTAACTAAATAAAAATCTAAAAAATCTAAAAATATTTATAAATAACCAAAAAATGTTCAATTTAGTAATTTAATTTAAATCATTTCTCACCTCTTTTTTTCATAATAAATAAAAATCCAAAAAATCAAAAATATTTTATTTTTATTAAAAAGGAAACAAGTTTTATTTAAAATAAATAGGTAATTGATTAATTTTTAGATTTAATATTAATCGGATTCATTTTATAATAAAAATAAATAAATAAATTTAGTTTAGTTAGCGAGTCTCTTTTAAACTTTTATTCGATAATAAGATTCTTTTTAAAAAAAAGTTAATTTATCTTCTTTTTTATAATTTAAAAACCCAAATATATATAATAAAATCAAAGGAACTTATTTATTTCTAATCAACTAGTTAATTTAACTTAAGTAAATTAGAACCTTTTCTAGAATTTATTTAAATCATAAAATCTCAAAACAAATAAATAATTAATTCTTTTGTTCTTAATCTAAAATTAGTCGGTCTAACACTTTTCTAATAGCATAAAATTCCTAAGTAAATTAAAACAATTAACCATTAATTTCTAATCCCACTAATCAAATCAATTTCACTATTACGACTTAATCATATTTCACCAATCCATTTTAATCATAATCCGTATCTAACACCATTTCTCATATCCCGCTGTGGACGCACCACACCATTACCTATTCCCAAACCGTTAGAACCCGAGTCGCTGTACTCATGCTTAAGCGTCCCGCCGTGGAAATTCAAACCCTTATCTTAGTCTTAGGATTAGGAGTCTCCGCACTCCATATAAGTTTCCCGCCGTGGAATACTTGTCGCACACCCTCTTAATTCAACTTATAACGTAGAAATAGGAGTCACCGCACTCCAAAATAAGCGTTTCCCTATGAACGTTTATTTCCCCCAGGAACCTTGACCATAGTCAAGAAATTCCCCATCTCCCTCTGTGAGGGGAACTACGATTACTCGGATTCTATCCCCTACCCAGGATACGTAGGCACAAGATGCGAATCTTGGCGAGTAAACTTAGGACTAACCCCTTTATGTCCTTCTCTTAACCTTTAACCCTTAGCATTACCCTTAAGCAGATAACTATAGCAATAGCACATTTAAAACAAGAGGTTTCTGTAGAGTACTACAGAAGTTTAGGATGCTAATACATTCCCTAAGCTTAACCAACCCCCGAACCCTAGATCTTTCCCCGCATTGTGTTTACGATGCAAAATAGGTTTTCCCCTTTCTTTAACCTTTCCTTCGGATAAATTAAAGACTGGTTGTAAATGAATTAAGATTCAAGTTAATCAATAGTTTGACATCCAAATTTCACCGCAACAGAAAATGGCGACCTCACTGGGGATACTAACATCTTTTGAGGGTTATTCCTATCTTGTTTTTTATACTTGCTTTTGCTTATTATCTGCTTATATATAATTGGTGTACCTTTCTTGGGGTTATATATTGTTGTGAGATAAGTCCTACACCCGGACTTGAGTGCAATTATTATAGGAAGGTGATATTTGACGAGGCTTATAGGGAGTGAGTCCCGACCAAGTTGACTCAAGAATCACCGCTCAGTTGAGACCCTTTCTAAAATACTTCGGTTAAACGAGTATAGTCGTGAAAACTTTTACTATTTTTGATTGGAGTCCATGATATTGAGGACCGTAGTTACCTTTAACCCCACTTTGGCCTTTATTAGGACGTAGTGCGAGACTATGAAGGAGTAGTCCCGAAATAGTGCTACGCGATACTACACTCAAAAGAAGTTATCTTGAGAATATTATTAACCACCGAGTCAGTTGGGAAATTGATAATATTCGAAAGATGAACTGATGACTTTGGGCACCTTTTTAGAACCCTTGTTCTGCAGGTACAATTAACCCATAGTACTTACCTTTCGGGATGGGTAGACCTTGGCTCCGCTCATGTTCCTCTAACCTAGGACTTTTGATTGCTTTTGTGTGTTTGTGCATTGCATCCAGCATCATATCATTCATGGTTTCAAGGAGTTCAACTGTCCTTTGCAAATTCAAAAAAATATTGAATTTCAAAACTAAAACTTTTTCAAGCTTTCCTCAAAAATATTTACAATCGATCATTGAAATCCTTGAAACCTTTACATTGCATTTTGTATCTGGTTTTTTTGCATTCGCATTTTTCCCCGGTTTCTCATCCTTGGTTCTCTCGCTTCCAGTTCTGTCACCCTGAGTCCTCTGCATCAATACAACACCAGTGCTCGAGCTCGGAAAAAGATGGCGGAACAAAATCAAGAGCTTGATCGGGTTAGCAACGAACTCAAAGACCTTCGGGGAAGTGTTGGGCAGATAATGGAGATGCTTCAAGTCATTAACGCAAGGATGGATACTCATCCTACTGTTGTGTCTGAGATTACTAATACTGTTGTGGATCCTCAACCTCCTGTTACTACCGCGAGTGTACCTCCCTATGGTCTTCCATTTGGTTTTGTGCCTCCTCCTCCTGTGGTTTCTATCGCTCAATCGGTTCCTCAAGTTGTTCCTTTGGTTTCTGAGGCTCCTCAAGTGATTCCGACCTTTACACCCATTGCTGTTCATACTCGTGTGCAGCCTTACTTTAATGAGCCGGTTTATGATATTCCTGACATGAAGGATGATGAAGATGAGCGGCATGAGAGGTTGCGTGAGAATGTTGAAATCATTGACAAAAGGCTGAGAATGATGGAGGGTGACCAAATCTTTGGTGCTGCTGCCAGAGATGTCTGCCTGGTATCTGGATTGGTTATTCTCCAAAAGTTCAAAACTCCGAGCTTTAACCTATATGAAGGTGCCACTTGTCCGAAAGGCCATTTGATAATGTACTACCGTAAAATGGCAGCTCACGTTGAGAACGACAAGCTAATGATACATTGTTTCCAGGATAGTCTGAAAGGTGCTTCCTCAAAATGGTACCTAACTTTAGATCAGTCTCGTATCAAATGTTTCCAAGATCTGTCTGATGCCTTCATTAAGCACTACAAGTATAACATGGATCTGGCTCCTGATCGAAGACAACTGCTTAGTATGTCCCAGAAGAGTTCAGAATCGTTCAAACAGTATGCTCAGAGGTGGAGAGAGATTGCTTCAGAAGTGGAACCTCCTTTGACCGAGAAAGAATTAGCTGATTAGTTTGTTGACACAGTGCGTCCAGAACTCTACGAGAGAATGGTTGGTAGTGTAACTTCTAATTTTTCTGACATTGTTGTCGTTGGTGTAAAAGTGGAATTGGGTCTGAAAAGTGGTAAGATGTTAAGTGCTGCTGGTAGATCAAGCTCTAAAGATCATGCCAAGAAACCTTCGTTCAATTCTCAGAAGAAGAAATAGGGTGAAACTAATGTTGTATCTGTAGGCAGACAAAGAAATCAGCCTTATCAAAATCAGCCGAATTATGTTCAACAACAAGGTTATCCTGTGCAGTATGCTCAACAACCTTATGTGGCTGCTGTTACTCCCGCATTCAATCAGCAAATTCCTACACATCAGCCTGTGCAACCGGCTTCTATTTATCAGCCTCCGGTATATCAATAACCTCCTGGTTATCAGTCTGCACAAGCTCTTGCCAACTATCAACGAGCGCCCAACGCTCCTGCATGTCAGTCAAAGAATCAGGCTCCTCGCCAGAATGGTCCCAACAAGAGACAATACAAGCAGTGTCCTCCCATTCCGATGACTTACACCGAGTTGTACCCTTCATTAGTACAACAAGGTTTGATTACTACCAGAGCTTTAGGTCCACCTCCTAATCCGCTACCAGCTAACTACAATTATGCCGCTCATTGTTTATTTCATGAGGGTGCGCCAGGTCACGATCTAGAAGGTTGTTACGCTCTCAAGCATCTTGTCAGAGAGTTAATGGAAAAGAAGATCCTGTCTTTTGATGATCCTCAGCCAAATGTCAAGAGCAATCCTTTGCCTAACCATGGGGTTGTTAATGCTATCGACGATTCCTCTGATGAAAGCCTGATACTTGATGATGCTCAGATCAAGACTCCTCTCCGGGTTTTCCATTCTAAGTTGTTTGAAGCCGGTTTAGTATCTACTCCTCATGTTGTTTGTACAAGTTGTGATGTCAGTATCAAGGGTTGTTTGTTGGTTCAGAATGATATTCAGAAGTTGATCAATGATGGTTTCTTACAAGTGGTTAGTAAAGTGAAGAAGGATGAAGTTGCTGTGATTGAGCCCATCTTCAATTTACCAGAGCCAAATACTAAAGTGCCAGTGTTTAATTTGCCAAGGTCGAGTGCTGCAAAGCCCGTGTTCAACATACCAAAGCCTGTGACTCCTACGGTGGATCAGCCGAAGCCGATGATTATTTAGAAGCCATGTCCGTTTCATTTCAGTGATCCTAAAGCTGTACCCTGGAAATACGATGTGACCATGATTGACAAAGAATCTGGGAAAGTTATTCCAAGGGAAGAATTGAAGACTGATAATAAAGATGTGACAAACATAGTTGGGGCAAGCAGGATGACGCGCAGTGGTCGTATCTATACTCCCCAATTCAACGAGGCTCCGCCAAAAGAAACCACTATTGCCACTATGCCTGCCAAAGACAAGGATAAAGAGGTGGTTACTAATGATGAAGATGTCGAGTTTTTTAAGATCATCAAAAAGAGTGACTACAAAGTTATTGATCAGCTTCATCAGACTCCTTCCAAGATCTCAATTTTATCTCTGCTGATGAATTCACTTGCTCACAGAACTGCTTTGCAGAAGTTATTGGCTCAAGCTCATGTCGACCAGGACATTACCACAGGACAATTTGATAGTGTGATTGCCAACATTACCGCCTACAACACTCTCAGCTTTAGTAACAAAGAGTTACCGAGAGAGGGTCAGAATCACAACCGTGCCTTACATATATCAGTGAAATGTTTGGAGGATAACTTATCAAGGGTGCTTGTAGATACCGGTTCATCTCTGAATGTCCTACCTAAGAGAGTTCTTGCTAAGTTGGCTTATAAAAAGACTGTGATGAAGCCTACTTCCTTGATTGTCAAAGCCTTTGATGGTTCTCGCAGATCCGTGATCGGAGAAGTGGAGCTACCGATCTTGATTGGACCACATGTATTCAACATCACTTTCCAAGTAATGGACATCAATCCCAATTACAGCTGTCTACTTGGAAGACCTTGGATCCACGCCGCTGGGGCAGTAACTTCAACTCTGCATCAGAAGATGAAGTTTGTGGTTGATGAAAAGCTGGTTATCATACATGGTGAAGAGGATCTGATGGTCAGTAACCTATCTTTTTTCCGCTACATTGAGGCTGATGAAGACGCTTTGGAAACTTCTTTCCAAGCACTTGAGATCGCCAATGTCGTCTTATTGGAAGTTGAGGAAACAGTGGGCCAGAGTAATCCATCTTTTGCATCTTTCAAGAGCACCAGATCAATAATCGACAGGGGCATTCCTGAAGGTTGGGGAGAAGTGATCGACGTCAAGACCAAGACTAATCGCCATGTGTTGGGTTACAAACCAACTCATGATAAAGCTTCTACAATTGTCAAAGGGCGTCCGAAGACTGTCCAAGAGGTGTTTGTTAGCGGAGGTTTCCAAGTCAATGCTATCAACGATGATGATGATGATGATGAAGACCTGAGCAACCTGGTATTCAAGAGTAATGCAGCTTTGAGCAACTGGGAAGCTATAGAGATCCCCGTGATTTTTCCCATTTCAAAGTAATTTAATGTTTTCATTTGTTGTTTTCAAAATTCCATAGCTACGCCCGAAGCTATTGGATAATCTGTAGGGCCGCCTTTTCACTTTCTAAAATGATATTAATAAATGCATTTTGTTAAAATCCTATTTGTTTCATTTGCTGTTTTTTGCTTTCACTTTTTAAAACGAAATTGGCAAACCTTTTCAAAAACTACAAAATATAAATTTAAAAGCATTTTCTTCCGCATTTTCCTTGTGCATTTAATAAAAGCATTTTCTACTGCAAGGATCCCTTTAGGCCAGTGATATATCGAGCCACTTTCTGGCATTCTGATTCTCCTAATTCATTGAGCTCAAAAAAATGCAACAACTCAGTTGTGTATTAAGTCATAGTTATCTTACCTTGAACACACTCAATATACATCTTACAAATAATTTGTTCATAATACTGCGGTAAAAACTGCCCCAACATCAATTGTTTCATTCTTCGTCAAGTTTTGAATGGCCCATTTCTTTGCCTCTTCCTATGAATGACAATTTTACCCCACCAGACAACAACAATACTCTTCAATCTAATCTCCACAATCTTAACTTGCTTGTTCTTAAGGACACCCATAACATCAGAGAATCTGTCGACGTCGATCTGACAATCCAGAAACTCCTCCACTCTAATCGTTCCATAGAATAATGGAATATTATCCTTCACTCGATAAATCATGGTTATGTGGATTCCCATGATCAACTACCTTTTCCTCGTAAGGTTCTTCTTCAAAACTCGAATTTTCAACAATAACACCATTATGATTTTCCACCCCGCAGAATCCTAACTTGTTCTCCTCTGATTTGATAAATTCTCCATTTTTCAGTCAAAGCAGCTAGAGTTGTGGTAATTCCCTCAAGATATGCTATGGTCACTGGCTGATCTCCCATGGACGATTGAGTTACGAAAAAAATAGGAGAGACTTGCTCTAATGCCACCTAATGTAGTCGAAAACACTAGGATTAGTAAGTGCTAAACATATAATGATAACACAAGTTTGCAAACACAAAATTTGTCGGATAAACTCTGAAATCCACCAGATAAAGAAAATACATAATTTTATTAAAGAAAGATAATCCTTACAGTCACTCTCAAGAGTGTTTAAATATAGAAAAAAGAAATCATAATGGGCTTTTAATCCAAAATAGAAATAAAATAGAAAAAGAAATCCTAATGTGCTTTTAATCCAAAAAAAAAGAAATTAAATAGAAGTTTTAAAAAAATTAAAATACTATTTTTGCGCTTGAAACAAACTCAGATAGATTAAAATGTTTTCTGCATCATTTTGAATTTCATAATTTATTTTTGATGTGTACTATGAAAATATTGGCATTGTGATATCCTAAATTTCCTTAAAATACTTATTCCACCAACTTTTAAACCTAAGTATGGAGTAAGAGCGAGTTTTTAAGGGGAGAAAACATAAATTGAATTTCATCTTATAGATATTTTGACATTAGATTTTGATTTTTACAAAACTTTTCAAACGATTATGTTTTTTCTTCTTTATGTTTATTTGATATTCATATATTTAAAGGTAGGGTTGACAATGAATTGAACAAACTAGAATATAGTTTGGAACTCAATTTGACAATTAAATCGTGAAATTAAGTTCATAAACCAAATGAGTTGAATATGAGCAAAAAAAAACTAAATTTATTAACTAAATGAGTTGAACTTGAACGATATATAATTCTACTTATTAGGTTCGTGAATCAACTTGATTATATATAAGAATTATTATATTGTCTTTAAGAGTAGGTTTAAAGACGTACTCTAAATCTTAGTATATTTTGTTTTAATCTAACGGTTTTAATTGATAATTTATATTCTCAAATGAACAAAATATTTCTACAAATAATTATACAAATAAAATCAACATCATATAAATTATGTTTTTTAAGAAAATAATTTAAAAATCAATATATATTTTATAATTAAAAAAACATCTTCTAAATTTTTTTTAATTTTAAAAATTATTTTAAGAAAAATCTACATCATATAAAAATATCTTTAAATTAAAAAACATATATCTTCAATTTATTTTAAACTATCTTTAAGAAAATAATACTTTTTAAAAATTTATAGCACATATTTCTATAATATTTTTAAGAAAATAATACTTTAATCATAGTTTTTGAATTGAATCTAATTAGTTTAAAGGTTAATTAAGTAAAATGTTAATCTAACCATTAGATTAAATTCAATTCAAAAGTTTTGATTTAAAATAAGTTTAAAAAAATTATCTTTGAAATAAGTTGGTCTCAATTATATATATATATATATATATATATATATATATATATATATATATATATATATATATATATATATATATATATATATATATATATATATATATATATATATATATATATATATATATATATATATATATATATATATATATATATATATATATATATATATATATATATATAAAGAAGAATCTAACGTGTTAAATTAAATTGTTCGTAATTTATAACAAGTCAAATTTGAACTTAAAAAAATGTCGTATCAAACTCGAATCGAAATCGAAAATTAAACTTAATTAATTTTTAACAAATTGAATCGAATTGAAGCAAATTTAACTCGACTCGACTCGACTCAATATTTTTCACCCTTAATTAAAGAAGATAATTATAAGACATGGACAAAATATTTCTCTTTCATTTTAGGATGTATATACATTGACTATGATATTAAGAAAGACAAAGCACTCCTGCTAGAATCGCACTATATGAATTCTGGGAGTGATATAAGTGATTAAGTGTGATTTTGATTAAAACAAACTCAGCTTAGGTGATACATTGAAAGAGAAAAATGAATGACAATAAAAGTGGTCCACTACTGGTGCAGCTGCACTTAGTCCTTATCACTTTCTAAACATGTAGCTATCATCATTTTCAGTACTCTCTCCCATTCTTTCCCCAACCACAGGTGAATGAAGTTACTCACTCCCCGATGTGTTGCAGGTGCAGAACCTAACCATGAGATCAGACCAATTTTTTCTATTCATTTTGACATGTCGCTCTCTGCTACTCAGACTTGTGATGTGCTTGTTGCCGTAGTTGCTTTATTCTATACCCAAAATCTACCACATAAATATTACTTGTCGTAAACTAGTAATGTTAGTTTCTTATTCCCCTCCATATTTTTCTTCTTATCTTTGGGAACGTATCACATTAATCATGCATAGCTTAATTTTTAACTTGCTGGTACAAATTGCATACAGTAATGTTATTTCAACACTAAATTTAGATGAAAAAGTCTTTTATGGTCATAAAATTTGAGATAGGCATACAAGAAAAAGATAAATATTTTTCATTTTGGACACCTAAATTTTACATATTTTTAAAATTAATTGACGCATAAATAGTTATCTCATTTGTTTGTGAATTTCAACACCTAAAAAATAAGTTTACCTATGTTTAAACTAATGCTTAATAGAATTTAGTAAATGATTAGTGAATTAATACTTAATATACTTATAAACTTATAAGAAATCATTGTTTTATAAAGTCAATTCAATTGATAGTTGAAAAATTCTGTTTAAGCAAGTCTCACAAAAGTTTGAAAAGAAATAAGGATGGACTAAAAATTGTTTAGAATGCATTGATCCGCTCCGAAAAAATAAAGGCGAGTAAGAACAAACACGTAGACACTGCATCTTTTTAAATTAAAAATTACAAAAATTTAAATTAATTAAGTTAACATCCATCTCACAAAAATTTGCAAAAAATACAATAGGACAATACAAGAATATTAGAGAATGTGGAGGTAAATTTTTGATCTGTCGAAATTTTTTTTAACAAAACAGATATATTTTTCATCCTAAATAGTTGTGTAAAGAAATTCTTCTATAAAAACATAAATTTAAGTAAGCCACATCTCACTTAAAAAAATTAACGAAATCATTAATTTCATGTTTATCCACCTTAACAAATTGCTGTTTACATTAGACTGTCTTTTATTGCAGATTTTTTTTATTGGTGGAAATTTTTATTAATATTAAGATTTTATAGCATAATATTTTCACCAATACTTACACCCAAATATTATTTATCTATTTATACGGTAAATAATTTTTTATTTTATTTCAATTTATTTAAATAAAAAATAATATTAATAATAATATTTTTGTTTTTAAAATTATTTTTATAATACAAATATAAGATTTGTTATTAACCAATTTTATTATTATATTAACTAATAATATTTATATTATTAATTATATATTTTATTAACTAATAAAATTTATAATATTAATCAAATTCTGACATTAAAATGAAATATAATAATGAATTCTTATGCTTCAATAACTAATTTTATTTGTTATGTTTCATAATTTAATATTACAATTTTATTTGCAATATTTATATATTTTATAATTTAATATCATATTTTCATTTAATATATTTCATAATTTAATATTAAAACTTAATTAATAGAGTGTAAAAAATAGTTATTATATTTTATAATTTAACTTCAGAGCTTGATTAATGTAATATATTTTATTGATTAATGAATTATAAGAAAAATAAATGGTTAATAACATATATTTTTGTGGTTAATATAATAATTTATTAATAAATCTTATATTTTTATTACAAAAATAATTTTAAAAAATATACATATTTTTTTACAAATACTTTTTATTTAAATAAAACACTGTTCATCCGGTGAACATATGCATTGGTGTAGGATTTAGTGTAAACGAGTATTGCTATTTTCATAAACTCTATGTGTTGGGACGTAAGGTGGTCTAAAACACTAGAAAATCATAATATTAAAATTAAAATTAACTATATAAGTGGATAAATGATCACATGTTCACCTAATACTCAAACAATAGATATATAAATTCTCTCATTCATAAGCAAAAACTTTGGTTAGGTTTTAGAAATAACTAATTTATTTGAAAACATACGTTAAGTTATTCAATACAATTTGTTTTATCTTTCAATTGTATAACTCAATATATGTTGTGGCTTTTTTAGATGGATGATATTAGGGTTCTAAAATTGAGTTTTTTTATCCAATTTATATAAGGATTATATTTTTTTATTGGTAAATCAATTTTTTATTATATTACGTTTTTTATTAGAATTTTGGTATAAAAATATGTTATCCAATTGATACTATTGTTAATTGATATATGTTTATTTATTTCATAAAGTGGTATATGATTATTGATTTCATAAAGTATATGTTGATGTATTAGGTTGTGTGTGGATAACATTTATTTTACGGTATATATTTTCTGTCTAATTAATATTAGAGCGTAATCTTTCTAACTTAGACATATTGATTTTTTTTATTGTAATTCTATTTTATAATATGCGGTTGATTTTTGTAAAAAAAAAAAATTATTCTTTTATGTTTTAGCATATTGTGAAAAAGACTCTTGCAATTTGTATGCTAAACAAATATCATGTTAAAATAAATAATATGTTTTATTTTGTTTTTAAATTCAGGGAACAATATAATTTTTTTTAATTTTTAGTTTATAAATCTTATTACTATTAGACTTAATACTGAAAGGTAAATAATTTTTTCTTATCATTATTAATAATTATGTTATTTATTATATATAATAAATAATATATATGATTTACTTTTTTTATTATTTATTATTTATAATAAACAATATCTATGACTTAATATTTTGAAATCAAATTCAATATCAATATCGTAATAGTGTGCATTAGTACAGTAAAGTGCATTAGTGTTTTTGATTTGGATTTAATTTTAAATTTTTCTTTGGTTTAATTTTCTTCAAATTTGACTACGAATTGTATTTTTATATACTAATTATACGTTTTTAAGTAAGTAATTGAAATGAGAAAGTCGTCAAAGTAATCTCTTTTATAAAAATTACTTATGAAAAATGTTTTAAAAAAATTTTCTGATTATGTGTATGTTTATCCATGCGAGTATCAATTGATCTAAAGGATAATTGGTGGTTGACCGATTTTCATACACGCATGTGATGGTACACATGTGATGATTATAAGGTCACATGTGAATAATAAATCAATCCAAAGAGGGGTTTATTATTCGACATATTTTTATTATCAATGTTTGATCGTTACAACAAAAGTATCACTAGTAGTTAATAGTAGTGTCCAAAGACTCAATATTAATGGTACACTAGCTATCTTGAGATGGATTATGTCTTTATTTGAACAAATTGATAATTCAATTTTTTTTATGAGTATATTTAAAATATTTAATTTTGTTCTGTTACAGCTACAATTGCTTTAATATCTGCTAATATGAATAAGGTTTAAGGCCTTAATGAGATAGATTTTAAGGATTGGAATGAGAACATGGAAATTATTCTTGGCTGCATGAATCTTAACCTTGCATTAAGGATGGAACAACCACATTCTCCTACAGAATCTAGTACCTCTAAACAGAGGGAAATTTTTGATATGTGAGATCACTCCAAATCAATTTCTTATTTGGACAAATCAGGTTATTTTTATTTATTTGGAAACAATATGTTTAAGTTGTCTTTCAATTCGGATATTGTTGGAACTGGTTCACTTATGGATCATGATAATCTATATTTGCTTGACACAATAGTTACCTATGGTGAATCCTTGAATGTGGAATCACGTGGTACTAAGCGCAAAATTTAGGATAACAATTCATGAGCATTATGGCACAAACACCTAAGTCACATCTCTAAAAATAGAGTTGAGCGACTAGTGTCAGATGGAATTTTGGATTTCATTGACTTCAAAAATTTTGATGTTTGTGTTGAATGCGTTAAAGGCAAACAGAACAAAACAAAGAAATTTGGTGAATATAAAGCTACTGATGTCTTAGAATTGATACATACAGACATTTGTGGACCATTTCCGACACCTTCTTAAAATGGTCAACAATATTTTATATCATTCATAGACGATTATTCTAGATATGCGTACATATTTCTTATACATGAAAAGTCCCAGTCATTGGATGTGCTCAAATCGTTTAAGGATGAAGTTAATAAAGTCAAGTCTGACTGTGACGGTGAATATTAAGGTAGATACGACGGTTCAGGTGAACAACGTCCAAGGCCTTTTGCCGAATACCAGGAGGAATGTGGAATCGTCCCACAGTACACCATGTCAGGATCACCTAGCATGAACGGTATTGCTGAAAGACGAAATCAGACTCTTAAAGATATAATAAGGAGTATAATTTTTCATTCTACCTTGCCATAGTCACTCTAGGGAGTGACGCTAAAGACATTCTCACATATATATATATATATATATATATATATATATATATATATATATATATATATATATATATATATATATATATATATATATATATATATATATATATATATATATATATATATATATATATATATATATATATATATATATATATATATATATATATATATATATATATATATATATATATAATTTACTTTTAAAATTATGTTTGATTAACCAAAAATTTAAAATAATAAAAGATATTAAAAAAAACAATCTTTTATTTCCCTTAATAGTAAAATTATAGATATTAAAAAAAATTAATTTAAAATAAAAGTTTAGATCCATTTTTAATAATTTTTTCACATTAAAAATTTAACTTATAGATCTTTTATCCTAAATATAAATAACAATAAAATAAATGTACTAAATGTTGTTTTTTAAGAAATTGAAAAATAAATATATTTGTTTGATTTAAATATTGAAAGAATTAAAGATACCTTGTTATTAAGAAATTTTATGGTAAAAAGAAAAAAAGAAATTCAAATAATAAAAACTAATTTATTTTTTATTTATTTAAAAATGAAAATAGAAATAAACAAAAACAATAGTTATTAATTAATATTTAATTTTACATTGTGATTGATTTATCACATTCTCTAATCAATGGTACACCATTATTTTCCTTTGTTCACGGTTTATTTTTGTAGTCAATATTACCTTAACCAATATTACCACTAAACAAATATTTTTTATTTTCACAATAGAAACATTAATCAATATTCTAATTAAGTCATTAGATTGTATAAAACAATACATAAATCATTCTTTAAATTACAATGTAAATTTACCTCGCTTTTATTTATTTTAAATTGAATTTTTATTTTGATATTTATCAAGTGTCTAAAATTAAAAATAAATTAGTTTTATAGTAAAATAACTTAAGTCACACAAATTATTTTAAACAAAACATGTATAATGAAGATTGGGGAATAAACTATAAAGCCATAGCAGAGTATTGTCATAATCATAAAGCCATAGCGGATCATTGTCATAGTCATAGAATCATAGCAGACCATAATAAATAATAGCAGCATGTACTCATGTACTCAAGTGTTTAAATTTTCAAATTTTCCTTTGCTTAGATTAGATTATGTACATGTGATCCACACATATATTAATGTCAAACTCCATTCAGCATCACTCATAAATATTAATGACAAACCATGACTACATTTTTAGCCCCCCTTCTCAGCCCATCTGTAATGAAGTATCCATGTACTTAACTCAAATGAATTCAAATAGAATTGTCACTATTTTTAGTGAAAAGTTAACTAAGGCAACTTTCATAATTAGAATTTTTTATCCACTTAATCAACTTTCACTATGACAAAAAAGATCTTTAACAACGCTTTTTTTTGTCTTTAGCAGCGCTTTAAAGCGCTGCCAAAAGTGGCGCTGCTAAAGGTAAAGGCAGCGCTTTTTTTATGGAAAAAGCGCTGCTAAAGGCTCTCTTCAGCAGCACTTTTAGCAGCGCTTTTATAGCCCTTTAACAGCGCTTTCATAAGCGCTGCATATTCCCCCCAACCATCCCCCTCCTTTAGCAGCGCTTTCACAAAGCGCTGTCTTAGAGCCCATTTTTAGAAGCGCTGTCTTAGACCCCCCCCCCCTCCAAACCTATAGCAGCGCTATGTCTGTGACCTTTAGCAGCGCTTTTTTGTAAAAGCGCTGTCTAATGTCCTAGATTTTAAAAAAAAATTTTATAAATATTCACCCTGTTTTGTATATTTACCAACAACCTGCTTATATTACACAAACCTGCTTATAATTCAGGCCTTTATTTCAACACTTTGGCCTTATATATACAATTCAAAACTTTGGCCTTAAATATACAATTCAAAACTTTGGCCTTATATATACAATTCAAAACTTTGGATACATTGTAACTCATCACTTTGTTCATAAACATTTTAATACACATAAACCTGCTTAAATATGTTACAACAAAATTCGATCCTCAGAATTACAACATCACAAATACATTCAATTTACATATAATTACAATTCTTGCAATCCGATAACTTTATACAATTCTCAACCCAAGAATAAATTGACACCATTCCTCTTTAATTTCTTCCAATTTTGCTTTCGTGTAAGTAGCGCACTTGAATTCATCAAAATACTACATAATATAACAGAACATGCAAGATTTAATTTTAAAACTAATTACTCAGATGAAGTATCGGATAATTATCAAAATGAATCATATAACTTATATAATGAATTGATCCATACCATGACTGGAATCTCAAGTTGACCAGAAAGAATAATTTCCTTCATAAAGCGCAATACAAAATATCCACAGTCAATACCATTGCGCTGCCGAGGACACTGTAAATGGAAAAAACAAACGAACATTTATCAGGATATATAGTTTAAATAGTTTTATCAAGTAGAACCACTATAACAGTCAAACATGGGAAAATATACCTCCATTCTGATCCAGTTGATGTTGTTAGCCTTGCTTTTTGGCACTGTTGCATCTCTTTGTGCTCTGAATATTTGTATAACTCTAACATAATATAAACGCATATTTAGAACAATGTCACATAATAAATAAAGATATATAATTAAAGACAACAGTATATCTCATCACTTACGTATCAACCATGTTCCTCAAATTTTCATATTTTGTTGTATCGCCATCCAATGAATCTATATAATACACTATTTCTTTCCTCGGATTAATCGCGACCAACAACCAATGTCCACTATAAAATAAGACAACAGTTTAGGCGGAAATATTATATAGAAAGGGAAAAATCGAACAATTATAATAAATGAATTTAGAATAAAATCTAACCCATGGTCAGTATTATATGGCAACAAGAACAACTTCTCCGTAGTCGCGCCCATAAATCTCTGCACTGTGTACTCTTTGACTGTATCTGGTGTCTAGTCTATTATCTGTGAGTTGACACAACTAGCAAATAAGAATGCGAATATTGAAGTCAATTCATTCGGGACCAACAACTTGTCATACAAGAACCTAAAAAACATAATCAACATTAGAATATTCAATTAAACGAGCAAATTTTAAAATGTTCAATTATTTAATTAAAATGGATCGAAGTACCTGATGTATGAATGCATAACACCGATGCCCAATTTAGAATGGTTGAAAACCTGATCAAAATCATCCTTAGCAATTGTTTCGGGATATTCAAAACCGAAAATACCTTCGTCCATATGTATTTGACGGATGCCACCCTCAGGCACATCTGATGTTCCCACATATGTTTCAAGGCACGTCCTAAATCGAGGAACAAATGCTTTTCTGGGCACCTTGGAAGTTTCAGGCATCTTACCCTTGCTGACTTGTTGCGACTGCTGATCATGAACCTAAAAGTCATATATAAGTTAAGTAATTAATGTATAACAAGATAATCATGTAACTGTAGTAGTACTTGTTTCTTTGATGCAGCTGAATCGGTATCCCGCACAATAATTCTATCATCTTTTGATTTGGATTTTGTAGGAGTCTAAGATCATCATGTAAATAAGAAAATGTAAATGTAAGAATAACTTTCATGTCTGGCTCATAAAACATTTGAGTATTAAAAGGTTCAACCTACCTCATCATCTATGCAAATGAGATTTGTCGGCCATGCCACATACGCTCCTATTGCGTCTCTCACCACTGTTGCGCCTGAAATATCATTTGGTATAGGCAACAACGCACCCCCTCTAACGCAATATCAATAAATACTTTCAAAAATCCAGAAGGGAGCGGTTTGTGGTGAAGTAAGTCTCCCAGAAAGTTATGCACCTTTCCCTTGCCAACCATTCGATGAGTAGGTGACGATAAATATAGCCGACAAAGTGAAATGCCCTAAACAAATAATGATCAGTTAACGTGTCAATTAAGTAAACTGTGCTAAATTAATTTCAATGTAATATATACAATTACCTCTGGAAGCTTCTGCGAACAACTGATACTATCTTTGTCACTAGTAGCTTTACCCTCTGGAGCGCGTCTTTTCGACATGTATCTCTCCTTGTCCTTCTGTACTTCACGGATCTGCGCTTTCAATTCCTCCAAAGTATCCATCACTTCTTTATTGGTTGATTTTTTTCTTTGCCTGCTTATACAGTTTGGATGGAGTGACACCAAATCCCTTACCCCTCACACGCCCAGAATACTCAGGAATATTCAACACCCGACTCAGTAAGCTCCTGCAATCATCGTCCTCAGCGAGAGTTATGGTCTGGGATAGAGTCTCCTGAAATATAGATAAAAACATATATAATATATTATACACTTTTGATCAGTTACTGACAAAGATAACGTTGTACTTATACATTGTTCAAAGACTTGTTGAACTTCTTCCTGAACGACTCCATCTCTTCCCACACGGGAAGCCTTCCATACAACATGGTCCGGAAGAGATGTCGCATCACTCTTCTCCTCTTCCAACTACGCATTAAGACGGATAATAAAGCATTATATCCTATTATATATACTTACTATTTTTTGTAAATATATCATATTAAAGCATTTATATGTACTTACTATTTTTTGTTCTAAGCGTGCATATCCCAAACGGCCCTTTCTGTATGGATATGCGGGATTTGATGCCCGTTGACGATTTACGCCACTAACAACCTGAAAAAACAAGTTTATCAGAACTCTTGTGGAAGAAGTATATATACTATACATAGTTCATGATAAGTTGTACTTACTTCAAATTCTTTTGTTCTTCGCTTTGCAACAAACGTCTCTCATTCTTCCTCCGAAATCAAATCCGCGTACTTCATTGGACGCTCCGAGTCAACAAAGTTTCCTTCAGAATCTTTTAGAAACTTGTTTGTTAAAAACACTCTAAATCCCCTCAAGCGTTTTCCGGCCAATTGAATACAATATTTTCTCCTACGATCTTCAATATTAAAAGATCTCTGCAAACAAACACACATACATATAACATGTTAGTATAATTAATTTAAAGACGTAACTGTCAACATAATTAAAAATAATCAAATATCATACCTGAATCTCGGTCCAAATTTTATCTTTAGCCGGTTGTAATGAAACAATTCTCCAATTATCGCAAGTAATCGGAACTTGCGAACGTACAAGTGCTCCAATGTAACTTGTTAGCAACGCACCGTTAGGCTCAACTAACTGATCTCTTTCATTCCAATGGACATCATACTTTACTCCTTTATCTCTCGCACAGATGATTTTTTTCATAATCGTTATGCCTCTTTTAATATCGCCTTCCACGTCTTTTGTTGTTTGTTTTCCATCATGTGATGTTTCCTCGTTGCTGGCCATAATATATATACCTGTAATTCAGAAAAACCAAAGTATCAAATGAATGACATGCAAATATGTAAATAACAAATATATACATAAGAAATGTGTAAATAATAAAAACATGGTATAAATAAGAAATAATATGTTACAAGTACCTTTAACATCTCTTTCTTTTTTTCGTTTTAACGGGGTTTACTTGTCTCTTAACAACACGGGCAGATGGATTGATCCAAATTCCCTCGTTATGATCATTTCTAATATATGATTTGTCCGCTCTAATATTCTCATCTGGATCATCTATAATATAAGATTCATTCTCAACATCAACATCCCCATTTTCTCCAATGTTATCATCGATTACTTTGTTGGAAAAAAGAACTATAGACCATTTTCGTACTTGTCGGATCAGTGACATAGAACACTTGTTTAACTTGCGTGGCTAGAATAAAAGGCTCATCTTTGTACCCCACCTTATTAAGATCCACTTTCAAAAAACCTGATTTATCCATTCGTATGCCACTATTATTTTCAACCCACTTGCATCCAAAGATAGGAATCTGAAACTTCTCATAATCAAACACCCAAATACGCTCGATAACCCCATAATACGAGGAAATATGCATTGCTTCGGCAAGCACGGTGACACCACTATTTTGCATTGTACTTTTATCATCTTGTTCCTTGGTATAAAATGTGTATCCATTAATTGCGTATGCGCTATAAGAAAACACATGCAAACTTGGATCATATGCTAAACATCTCAACCTTTCTGTTATTGAAGCGGGATCAAAATAAAACTTTGAAAAAATATGCTCCTTGAACCATGTTATAAAACTTCGATTGTGCACACGTACTATCCAATTTTCATTTCTATTCAGATTTAAACCTCAGAGAACGTCCTTGTGCATTTCAACATACGGCTCAACCTCAATGTCATTGTGCAGAACATACAAATGCACTTGCTCCCATTCATCCCTTGAAACTGTCACAACTTTATTTCCAATTAACTATTTACCTACTATTTTTTCAACAACATGAGATTTTGGGAGGCCAATGGATTGAACGTTGGACAAATATTCAGTACAAAACTCAATAGCTTCTTCAACAATGTATCATTCAACAATACATCCCTCTGGTCGACTTCGGTTTTTCACATACCCTTTCAATATTTTCATATAATGTTCAACAGGGTACATCCATCTCATATAGGCAGGTCCACAGAGCTGTGTCTCTTTCACAAGATGAACAACTAGATGTACCATTATGTCAAAAAATGATGGAGGAAAATACATTTCAAGCTCGCACAAAGTAATAACTATTTCTCTTTGCAATGTTGGTAAGATCGCAGGATCTATCACCTTACTACAGATTGACCTGAAGAAAAAACACAATTTAGTTATTGCGCCTCTCACTTTTTCTGGAAAAATAGAACGTATACCTATTGGTAGAAAGTGTTCCATTATAACATGGCAATCATGTGTCTTTGAACTCTTTAACTTGAGGTCTTTCATAGAAACAAGTCTTCTAATATCTGAAGAGTATCCTTCTGGAACTTTAACTTAACTCAGAAACTTACACAGTATCTTTTTCTCCTTTCTAGATAAAGTATAAGCAGCAGGTGGTAGATATGTGCGATTTCCTTTCTTCAAGGGTCCTAATTCATTTTTTATTCCCATTGCTACCAAGTCCTTTCTTGCTTTAAGGTCATCCTTAGACTTTCCTTGTATATTGAGTAACGTACCAATAACACTTTCAAATACATTTTTTTCAATATGCATAACATCAAGAAAATGTCTTACATACAACGACTTCCAATACGGCAACTCAAACAAAATTGACCTCTTCTTCCACCCACGCGTGACAAGCGTATGAGCAAAAGGCTTGCCAAACTTAGTACTCACATCTTTCACCTTTTCAAAAATTTGTTCGTCGGTCAATGTAGGTGGAGCTTTATGTTGTTCTGAATTTCCATTGAATGCTTTTCTCCACCCACGATAGTGATGACTAGAATTTAAGAATCTACGATGACCAAGAAAGACATTCTTCTGACCAAATTCCAACCGCGTCCAATCTGTGTTTTCTTCACAGATAGGACACGCACATTGACCTTTAATGCTATGCCCCGATAGATTTCCATATGCTGGGAAATCATTAATTGTGCCAAACAACATCGCCCTCAAATTGAAACTTTCTTTCCTATATCCATCATAAACCTCCACACCGTTCTCCCACAAACTCTTTAAGTCTTCGATTAGAGGTGTCAGGTATACGTCTATGTCATTCTCTGGTTGTTTAGGGCCAGAAATTAACATAGATAACATCATGTACTTACGCTTCATACATAGCCATGGAGGTAGGTTATAAATCATAATAATTACAGGCCAGGTGGAATGTGAGATACTCTGCAGACCATGCGGATTGAAGTCGATAATGCCAAGCGAAGGTTTCTAACTTCTTCTCCAAAATCAGGATAATCATTATCAATTTTCATCCACTGTGGTGAATCTGCCGGATGTCGATACTTCCCATCTACAATTCTATCATCTGCATGCCACGTCAGGTGTTTTGCATATGTTTCACTACAAAACATGCGTCTGAATCTCGGAATTATAGGAAAATACCATAATACTTTTGCTGGTGACAATTTTTTCTTATACTGAGATACACCGCATTTAGGACAGTCGTTTAATGATGCATATTCATTTCGAAATAAAATGAAATCATTTGGACAAGCATGTATCTTATCATAGCTCATGCCGATAGAGCATAACATTTTTTTAGCTGCATAGGTTCGATTGGGAAGAACATTATCCTCCGGAAGCATCTCTTGAAGTAGGGCTAACAACTCTGTGAAACTTTTATCCTACCATCCATTACCCGCCTTTAAATTGTACAACTTTAATACCGCGGACAATCTTGTGAAAGTAGTGCAACCTTTATACAACGGTTTCTCTGCATCGCTTACCAACCTCTCAAACATCTTGGGACAATCTTTTCAATCTATTTTTCTATATTATTTTCTAAATTATCCATCTTTTCAATCTACCCGTGTTTAAAAAAAAATACGTATAAGGGAGGCGTCGTTGGCTTTGGAGTCACCCTTATAATTACAAGGGGGACGTCATCTCCGTTGGAGTCACCCTTATAAAATACAAGGGGGCGCCATCTAGTTGGAGTCACCCTTAAATAATTAGGAGGAGACGTCATTTGCTTTGAAGCCCTCCTTATTTCGTTACAATTTATTTAATTATTAATAAATAATATATTATATACGTTTATAATATTTATTATTATTTTATTTAAAAAAATTCTTATATAAATAGATGAGACTTGTATATTCTTTTACACTTAAATTACCATTGTTTCTTACAAATTTAGCATAATGAATCATGTATCTTAAAAGATATGGGCATGTCATTTTTTCAAGAACCAAGTATCCGATAAGGATGTTATTTTGGAACATCCAAAGTTTAGAGCAACTACGACCAAACAGACTATTGTCCTGACATTGCCTCATCGAGTCAACCACCACAACAAAATTATACAGGCATGGGCAACCCTATTAATTTGGATGACTTTGCGGAGATAGACTCATCTTCATGGACCCAAATGATCCAATTTCTTGAAAACAACACATTGGACCCGACGCCGCCACAAAGACCACCAAGAAACGTACATACTAGAGGATGCGGTACAAGCGGACATTTAACTCGACCCAGTCGTAGAAATTAATGTATCATATTTCCCCTATGTACTCATTTGTTATTAAATGAAATTGTTAATTATTATTTAATATATTATTTATTAAATATTATTTAATTGTTAATTATTATTTTTTAATATATTATTTATTAAATATTATTTAAATATTATTTAATTATTAAATATTATTTAATAATTATTATTTAATATATTATTTAATAAATATTATTTAAAAATAATTATTTAAGGGTGACTCCAAACCAGATGGCGCCCCCTTGTATTTTATAAGGGTGACTCCAAAGGGGATGACGCCCCCTTGTAATTATAAGGGTGACTCAAAAGTCAACGGCGCCTCCCTTATACGCTTTTCTTTTTTGAAACATGGATATTTAAATACATTTTTTTCAAAAATTTCAGAATTTTCGATATAATTGAAATGCATCTCCCAAAAAATTTTAGAATTTTCGATAATTAAAAAAAATGTTTTTTTTTTAGAAATTTCAGAATTTCCAATGAAATTAGGGAAATTTCAAAATTTTGGAATTTATCTGATTTTTTCTCATTTTTGTAATGAAATATAGGGGAAGGGACGACGCTATTGTAGGCAAAGCGACAGATAAAGGTGCAGCCCAAACTAGGGCTCCTGAGGCTGAGCCTTCCTAGATACGGGCTGAATGAGTGGTTCCAACCGATTCATGCCAAAAATGGTTGGCTGAGCAGGGGCAGTTTCATGCACCATGTAGTACTCGAAGTCGTGCGGTGAGATCACTCGAGAAGCACATAGATGATTTTGAGGTTGTTCATGTTCAGGATATGCAGGTTCAGGATGTTCATGACCTAGCGGTCGAGACAGATGCGACACATGTTGTTGTTGACGTTGCTGATGAGGTGGAATATGAGATGGTTTAGCCAGATGCCCCCTATTGCAGATGAGGTGGTCCAGCCAAATGTAGCTGGTGTTGATGATGTGGTTGCCACAAATTCGGTCCCATCTGCAATTACTGGCATAGAGGTTACAGCTTCTTCGACAGAGTTGTCTTTGCACACTAATTAAGCATTCTCGGGAGGACCCATTGATCGGATGGTGCTTACCGAGTATGGCGGGGAAAGGTGTATATATATTTTATGTTTAACTTAATTTATTTATTATTGTTCCATGAAAATTAACTGCTAATTTTTTAAATATGTTTGTTACAGGACCATCCTACGCTGAAGGTGACCTCCCACGGGTCGAAGATGAATAACTTCTCGAAGACTCTGATGCCTGAGCAGGTCAGGAGAATTGTACATGATTTTGATCTCCTCGCATTTGCCGACTACTCATTTACCATGCTCGACGCTTCATTTCTTATAGCTTTTGTTGAGCGATGGCACAAGGAGACATCTGTCATACCCCAAATTTGTTTTACCCTTTAATCCGAATATTTTGGCTTATGCATCTCATATTCCTCATGCACATATCCTCCATTAGGTCATCTATCACTTCATGCATCCATTATCAATAAGCTTGGTACATTGGACCAATGATCATTGGAACTAGGGTTTCATCTTCTCTTGTGCATGTATGTATCATTAGAAGACTTAAGGATCATATATTATGGTTTGTCCCTTATGCTCGTGGTTATTAAATGGATCCTCAGGGTTTTGGCTATGCAATCATCAGGAGCATCATCTTCTGGTGCTCACCATCATCACCTGGTTAGGGTTTATTTCCCTAATCAGATGGCCTTAAAGAGGCTTACTTGTAAATATTATTCATTGAGGCATCCAATCATTCAAATTCCTACCGTTGCTTGATGTAACACCCCACTTTCCCGAATTAAGATAAAATACGATTAATTCAAATAAACATCAGAGTTCTCCACTAAAGTGGGATATCACATCACATAACTCAACATACTCTTCATTAGAAGGTTTTCAAAACAAAGCAGCGGAAAATATCCATTAGTTCATCATTCTCGGTCATCCGCCAATACATGAAAATATTCATTAATAAAATGCACCAACACATGATACGTCATAGGGAAGTAAAACAAGTTCAACTAATTCAAAAGAAAACGCCCAAATCCCGTGCTACGTATCAGAGCATCCTAAGACTCGACTCGCACACATCTACCCAAGCTAGCTAAGTACCTGGATTATCTGTACTCCCGAAGAAGCACAGACCACAACAACAACAAAGGAGTGAGAAAACATGATCAAAATTATCGGTAATACAGTACATGAAATAAAGGTAGGAATCATATAATTCATCACCCAACATTCATCAAAAATGACCTACTGTCCAACATCAACACAACACACCATAATGCAATTATGCAACTCAACATCATGCATGCGGTACCGACTCATTGGTTCATTCAATCGAACCCCGGATAGATCACATACACCCGTCCTTGGCCATGATCTGTCCCCACCATTCTCCACAAGGGAGTACAGATGAATCACATACACTCCTCCTGAGCAATGATTCGTCCCACCAAACACCATGATATGCATAACACCAAATGCATAACAAATGAACTCAAGCACACGATCCCCTGATCACATCATCATACATCATACATACATATTTTTCATCAATTAATTATTTTAATTAAAGTCACACGATCTCCCTGATCCCATCACCATACCTCATACATATCTCACACCCCAATCTACTTATTTTAATTAACTTCAATCACTACATAATTTCACCTTTTAATGTCAAGTGTACACTCTTCCCCACTAATCACCATATCTATACTAGTCACAACTTAAGGGATACTACAAAACGAAGTCACAAGGCAAAACAGCACAACGTCACTTTTCTGTCACGCTCGCTGGCTCGTTCGCTTAGCGAAGCCCTAGCGAATGCTCGCTAGCTGCTCGCTTAGCGAACTCCCTAGCGAAGGCAGACAGTAGCTACTAGAAGGGTTCGCTACCCCACTCGCCTAGTGAACCTGCTAGCAAATGCTCGCTACTAGCTCGCCTAGCGAAGGTGCTAGCGAGCGTCTGCGATCTCTCAAAACCCTCACTGTCCAACAATGTCATCTTGCTCAATTCCAAGCCTATCGCCCTACTTCCATCTCCCATCCTATCATTACTACAATCAGTACACACCACTCTAGCCATTATCCTATCAATTTATCTCCAGAACCCACACCTATGTCCATCAACAGAAATATAGAAGTTACTCAGAACCTCACCAAAATCACACCATATGTGCACCCATTCATCAGTGGCAGCAACAATCATAAACACATCAACATGCACACGAAATTCATCATAATCAACAACAATTAAAGACATATCAACATAACAAACATGTTCATCAAAATCCCTACGGGGTTAAGGAATCCCCTCTACCCAATTTCATGTAAACACCAATCCCAATCGGTTTCTCCCCCTTACCTCGATTAATGCTCCGATTGACGAAGAACCTGAAGAATCGTTAGCCCTAACCTTCTTCTCTTCCTCCTTTTTCTTCCTCTTTGCTCTTCTCTCTAAAACTGGTTTTTATCGTGTTCTCATCTCCCCCTTTTTCCCCAAACTCTTCTAATACCCCTTTTTAATCCTTATTTCATTTTATTAATCTAATAATAATAATACTAATAATAATAATGCAAATAATAATAATAATAATAATAATAATAATAATAATAATAATATAATTATTAGATTATCATCATTATTAATTATATTATATTATTATTAAACTCTATATTTTATTAAATAATTCCTATAAATTAAGGACACCCAACAATGCTTTCAGACACACTCCCACACAAAGGACACACCAAAATAAAATAACACCAAAAGACTAAATAATTAAAATGGGTGTTACACTTGAAGTACAAGTTATTGAGAAGATCTTGGTACACATGGTCAATTAGAATTTGGATTTGATCAGGACTTGCAAAGATCATCAGTGTCAACCATAGAAGTTTACGTTGGGTTCATGAATTTCTTAAGGGGACTCATTTCCTCATATTGTGTCCTAGTTATTTGGTTTGGATCTAAAGCATCTACAAGTTGGCACAAGTTCTTGTTTAAAGCCTCATTACGAGCTCATTACATGTTATTTGACTATGAATTCAAGTGATGCAAATTGGGATTGTCTCATTATCCAAATTCAAGATTCTCTTCAAAGTGACAAGTTTTATTCAAAGCATTGGGGCTAGTTCATTACTTGTGATTCAAATTTCAGGCAATGGTATATTCAAAGAAATCTAAATTTCATTCAAGTCAAAAATCAAAAGGCATTTCAAATTCGAATGAAAATGGAGGGAAATGTTTCTTTTGAGACAAGTTACTAATACAAAACAATTCAAAAGGAGGTCAAATTTTGTTCAATTTACCCACATTATTAAACAAGCTCACAATGAGGGATTCTTGTATTAAAGGAATTGATATTGATCCATCCATATTATAATTATTGTGCACTAGTTGTCAAGTCAAGTATCATAGCCTCTCTAGCTGCCCCTAACTATATATCCCCTAAAATCTAGAAAACTAATCCCTAGATTAAAAGAGAATTCAACACATTCATAAATCTAAATTGTAACTAACTCAATTGAGATCTTTAGTTCTATAAATAAATCTAAATCCTTTGTGATCAAAGCCGAAAAATATAAAAACAAAAATCAAGAGAATTCAACACATTCATAAGAAAATAAAAATTCTAACCGTAGGTAAGTCCATACATCTTACCTGCAAGTTCCATCCCTCCTCATTTCAACTATTTAGTTTGATTATAAATAATAAAAACATAGTCACTTAATAATTTATATATCACGCCTAGATTCTTTTAACAATTTCAACAGAGTTTATCCTTATTATGGTGTCGTAGTGGAGCCTGTTTGGTGTCCCAAATTGGATGTCGGTGTAAATATGATTAGATATAATGATTGATTAAAATTGGTTCTAATGAACTTTTGGCAATGCAATCTTGCTTTCGGAAAGATAATTCATCTTAATAACAATAATATAAGAGATACTCTTATAGCTATTCTAAGGGCCAACCAATTTGTGGAAGGTTAATATGTTACTTATAGCTAGCATGACAAGGACAATTTGGTAAGTTCATACTTCTATTTTGGAAAAGTGACAAGTGAGGTATGTTTCTTTTTGGAAGAAATTTTTTTTTTCTACGAAGTTGTCCTTTAAATAATCATGTTGGCTGAATTATCTATATCAGATAGTTTTCAAACATGCCACATTTTGTATAAATTTATTTGAAATTACGGTGTCTTTTACCATGAACGCCCGTAGAAAGGAGAGACTGTACCAGAAAAAGAGTTTAGTTGAAAATTTTCTTTTTGGTCAGATGAATAAGTTTGGCACATTAAATAATATTGCAAAGAATCACGTAAAAAAATGTTTAATGGAGAATGTCCAATAGAAAAAGTATGACACACTCAATAATATTGAAAAAGAATTAAATAGAAAAAAAAAAGTTAATGTTGTAGGTTAGATAAACGGTTAAAATTGAATAGATCCAAATTTAAATTGTAAATAAAATTATTCTTTTAAAAATATTTCAAACACTCTCAAATATGTTTTAAAGTTGGAACACAAGAATATTGAGCATAATTCAGTCTTATATTGAATTTGCACACGATCGACGAAAACTCGATTTATGGCGAAGAGAGTTTGAAATTTGTTCAAGAGGATGTTCGGTTTGTGATGTGATTTTTTGAATTCGTAATGAAGTATTTATAAGTCATGTATGTGTTGTTTCACAAGGTTACGATCATTGATGACACAACACCTTTTAACAGTATTTCCACTTAAAGTTGCATTATTTCATAGCATTGCTTATTTTTATTCTGCAAGTCAACTGCCGCCCGCTGGAGCGCTACCAGCGCCGCCTCATAACGCCACGAGTAGTCTGATTGCTCTGATGCGTGGTGCTGAAGTGTTTAAGTGCCGCCTACAAGACGCAACTAACGCCCAAGCCCTCAAACCCAGTCTCAGAGTCGGTGTCGCTAGGCGAGGGGTGTATGGAGGAGACAAGTGGCATAATATTTGGCACCGCCACATTTGTCCATGTAGAACTTTATCCTCTTTAGTCTTTTTGTTGAATTAATGTTATAAAGGCTTTGAATGTGAGTAAATCTTTTCATGCGAGACTATCTCCCTTGCATTTATTAGCATTTATTCTATTCCACTTTTTTGTTTTATCATTTTGGAACACACATGGACATTGAATGTTCATGAATTTATAACAATCCCCCTTTATTCCAATAATGACACGACTAAGTCTAGAAAAGGAAACAAAGAATGTTGGTATATTCAGGTATCTTTCGATTTAAAACTTAATCTTAGTAAAGACGGCGCAAAGTCTAATCGAAATGTTAGGTAGAAATGCTTTTAAATCATTAATCCATGTGAATACACCGGTGTTACCTTACATACATTCTTTAAGGGTTCTTTGCCTACATTTCTTACCTAGCCCTTATTTATGACCATATCCTTTCCTGTTTCATGAAATTTTTGTGAGAGAAACTCTAACTCTCACTTTGAGACGACACCATCTTGAAATTCACATAGGTGAAGTTCATATTGTTTCCTTTTTCATTAGACATATATCCTCAGTATTGAACTTCATTAAGAGTTTAAATAAAAACTCAACCCTCATTTTAAAGATTAACATTATCATGAAATATTCAACAAACATCCAAATTAATGACTTGTTGTTTCCCATTAAAACTTGAGGTTAATGTTCTATTAACGTAAGACTTGGTTGTCGCCGCTGTCGGAACTCTTACTCAATGAGTTTCACCTCATGCCTCTCGAGGTTGTTTTTACTAAGTCTCTGACCAGTTTCTTAGTAAATGGATCACACAAATGATAGCTCGTTTGTGTATAGGTGAATGAAATTATTCTATCTTTAATCAATTTTCTCACAAAGGAATGTCTAAGTTTTATGTGTCTAGACTTTCCATTATACACTTTGTTGGATGCTCTAGCTAGAGTGACTTGGCTATCGTAATGTATCAACACCTTTGAAACATTGTCTTTTGCCAATGAAACTTCTAACAGAAGGTCCCTCAAACATTCTATTTCATGATCAGCGGAAGCAAGAGCCACAAACTTTGATTTTATGGTTGAAAGAGTAATGCATGTTTGTTTCTTGCTCTTCCAAGAATTTGCTCCTCTAGCTAGTTTAAATATCCAACCAGTTGTAGATTTATAATCTCCAACATTAGATATCCAACTTGCATCGGTATATCCTTCTAGTATGGCGGGAAACCTACCATAGTGAAGGCCAAAAATTTTGATCTATTGTAGATAGCCAAAAATCCTTGTGATTTCCTTTCAATGTTCTTTATTTGGATTACTAGTAAATCTACTCGTTTTACTAACTGCAAATGATATGTCGGGTCTGCTACATTGCATTAAGTTCATAACACGCCCTATTGCACTTGCATACTCTAATTGAGCCACTGCTCTTCGATTGTTCTTTTGAAATTTGACGACATGATCAAATGGAGTGGTTACTTCCTTAAAGTTTTAGGTGTTTGAACTTATCAAGCATTTTTTCAATATAATGTGTTTGACTAAGTTCATAACCCCTACTATTTCTATTTACTTTGATCCCTAAAATTGTGTCAACTAATCCAAGATGTTTCATCTTCAATGTGGAGGTTAGAAACCTTTTTGTCTCTAAAATTCCATTCATGTTGTTGCTAATTATCAACATGTCATCAACATATAGTCAAAGGAATATTACAATATTTTTTCGTACCTTTATGTATAAACACTTGTCACAAGAATTGGGAGTAAATACATTTGAAAGTATGACATAATCAAATTTTTTATGCCATTGTTTTGGTGCTTATTTTAGTCCATATAGAAATTTGACAAGCTTAGACACCTTTTGTTCATTTCCAGGAAGCACATAACCTTCTGGTTATTCCATGTAGATTTCCTCATCGAAATCTCCATTTAAGAATGTTGCTTTAACATCCATTTGATAAACTGTAAGGTCATTCAAAGAGGCTAAGGCGAACAATACTCTAATTGTTGTTGTTCTTGCCACTGCTGCATATGTATCAAAGTAATCAACATCCTCTTTTTGTCTAATCTTGCCTTATATGTGTTTAATGTACCGTCACTATGATACTTCTTTTGAAACACTCACTTGCATCCAATGGGCCTTGACCTCTTTGGTAAGTCAGCAAGTTGCCTAGTGTGATTTGATATGATTGAATCCATTTTATCTTGGATAACATCCTTCCAAAAGGAAGAGTCCCTTGAAGCCATTGTTTCCTTGTATGTTTTAGGATCATCTTCTACTTGAATAATAGGAATATTCCGAACATAATTCTCACAGTTTCCTTCAACTAGATAAAAGGAAATAAGTTAAGAATCGATTTCGTTTGGTTCTAGATCCTTTGTTTTTCATACTCTCTTGATTATTCTAGGCTCAAGTTATGTTTCAATGATCTAGAAAGTACTTTTGAGTTGTATCTCTATACTCTGAGAAGAATCTTCCTCACAATATTTTTTGTTTGTGGGAGACTCAGATTCTATATCCTTGGTAATAAGGTTTTCAAAGAATTATGCATCCCATGATTTAACAATTACATTAAACTCTAAGTTTAAAAGTCTATATGTTTTACTATTTAGTGTATATCCTATAAAGACACATTCTATCCCTCGAGGACCCAATTAATTCTCTTAGGATCCATGTTTTTATAGTAGGCTACACACCTCCACATAGTAAAGTAACTAATATTTGGTTTCCCTTTCCATAACTCATACGGGGAAATGCTGGTTTTCTTCAAAGGAATTTTGTTAATTATGTGGCAAGCGGTTAGTAAGGCCCCACCCTACAAATTAAATGGCAATTTGGAATGTATTCACATGGCATTCGTCATCTCTTGATATGTTTGATTATTTCTCTCGGCTATACCATTTTGTTGTGGTGTGTGAGGTACAAAGCATTCATGTATAATGTCATGTTCTTCACAAAATGTATCAAATTTTGTAGAAAAGCATTCATCTCCCTTATCACTCCTAAGGACTTTAATACTTTAATTTAATTAATTTTCTACTTCTGCTTTATAAATTTTAAAGGCATCAAAAGCATCACCTTCATGCCTTAAAAAATATACATATGCAAACCTAAAAGAATCATCGATGAATGTAATGAAATATCTATTTCCCTCATGGGTTAACATGCCATTAAATTCATACAAATATGAATGTACAAGATCAAGGAGATTTGTATTTCTTTAAACACTTTTGAAAGGTTTATTAATCATATTTGATTTAACATATAATTCACATTTTTTAAAATCATTTATATTACATGAGATCAAACCAGATTTATTTAGTCTCTTCATAGAACTAATATCAGCATGTGTTAATCTATTATGCCATAAAGAGACAGACTCAAGCATGTAAGCAGAATTAGAAATTTTATTAATAATATTGTCGGTAGTACCGAGTTTGATCATTCCCTCAACGGAATATCCTTTTCCTATAAATACACCATTACGGGTTAATATAAGTTTGCCCGATTCATATACAGATTTAATTCCCAGTTTACCCAACAAATTCTCACTAATAAGATTCATATTCATGTCAGGGACATGAAGCATATTAACAAGAGTGACTTTCTTTCTGGAAGTGAAGTTGAGTTCGACAGATCCAGATCCAACAACTTTAGATCGTACTTCATTTTCCATTTGTACCTCATGTCCATCATTTGCCTCAGAATAGGTTTTAAAAGCAGCATTCTCATAAGAGATATGCATTGTAACACATGTGTCATACCACCATCCTTGCACTTTGCCTTTGATTTCCATTATTTCGCTCACCATAGCGATTATGTTGTCATTTGCATGAACGAAATTGATCTCATTTTTTGACTTGTTGTACCTGCAATCTCGAGCATAGTATCCGAGTTTTCCACATACAAAACATCCGCTTTTTGGACCTTTTGGACCGCCATAGTTTTTGAACTTATTATGTTCCTTTTTAGGTCCAAGATGACTCTTCATGCCATCATGTTTCTTTTTTCCTTTGGCGGTCACAACATTGGTTTTGGAAAGAACAACAGATTCTGATTTCTCCCTTTCCTTTGATTCCTCCTCGATTCAAAGATGTTTCTGGATTTTCTCTAGAGAGAAGTCCTTAGAACTGTGTAACAATTTCTTTCTATAGCCTTTCGAAAAAGGTGGTAATTTTGCAATGATTGCACCAACTCGAAAGGCCTCAAGAATGTCTATTTTCACAGCTTTTATTTTATTCACGAGAACCTGTAACTCATGCACTTGGGGAAAAATGGGCTTGGAATATATAAATTTAAAACCAAAGTATTTAGAAATTAAAAACTTCTTTGTACCCTCCTCTTTAGCCTTGAATTTAAACTCGTATGCCTTCTAGATTCGTGTTCCAGATTGAGTATCCGTATAGAGATTGTAGAGACGATCATACAGCGTATTCAAAATATGTCCACGACATAGAAATTTGTCCTCTTTATGTTTTTTGTGTTCCTTCTTGAGTTCTTCAGAGTCAATCTCAATTGATTCAAGAATTGGTGTTAAGTCAGGATCTAGGACATAGTGAACCTTAAAGGCAGTAAGTAGGAATGTATTTTTATCTTGCCATCGGGTAAAGTTGGTTATGTTAAAGCGGTCCAATTTGACAAAGTCTTGATTCATGACTTTGATGCTTGAAATTGCAGCCTCGATAGCCATTATCGAAATAGTTTTAAGACTGTTAGATAAACTATTAAGATTAAATGGATTCAGGCTTGAATCGTGAACGAAATAACATTCCTTAAAAGTATTTCAAGCATTCTCAAATATGTCTTAGAGTTGGAATGTAGGAATACCAAGGATAATTCAGCCTTATATCGAATTTGTGCAAGACCGAAGAAAAATCGATTTGTGGCGAAGAGAGTTTGGAATTTGTTCCAGAGGATATTCGGTTTGTGATGTGATTTTTTAAATTCGGAATGAAGTATTTATAGGTCATGTATGTGTTGTTTCACAAGGTTGCGACCCTTAATGAAACAACACTTTTTAACAGTATTTCCACTAAAAGTTGCATTGTTTCCAAGTTTTGTCTATTTTCATTCTGCAAACCGCTCGCCAGAGTACCACTTACGCCACCACATAACGCCGGGAGTAGCCCGATTGCTCCGATACGTCGTGCCTAACATATATTGAGACATGACTCTTGGGATGGAAGGTAACTGTTGGAATAAAATGTCTATAAAAAGGCACCTTTAAGCAAGCAATATCAACTTTTCACATTCCTTCTAATTTTCTCACAAATACACACAAAAAAAATATCTTCATCATTAAAGATACACATAAGAAAGAAGAAAGAGAAGATTGAACAATTAAAAAGGAAATCAAAAACCGAAAAGAAATTAATGTTATAGATCCGAATACGATTTTACTGTTTTTTCATAAAAATTAAAATAATATAAAAATCATGATATAAAGATTCTAAACATGAAATTATCTAACAATGTGACCACTTCATGCATGTAGTGGTGTAGTGAACAACACCCGTTCAGAATTCCTGGGTGGGCCATTGGGCCTAGCAAAAATATGTAAGTCCGTGATAGAAAATGGATAAAGACGATCAGAGTGCAGACTAACAACATTAAGAGCAAATATTAGAATGTCCAAATGCATGACTGTAAGGATGGAATCTAAAGGGTGCCAATGTGCACACACATTATTGTCTATAGCAAAAATCATATGTCCCCAGGGAAAATCTGTTTCCTTGACTAGATTCATAACAATTTTGTCTCATAAGCTTAAATAGTAAAAAAAGTTATAAGAGTTTGTTGCTACTCTTATTTTTGCCAACAGTTGATTTAATTTACTATACTCACACATCAATATATGCTAATGGGGTTAATGTTCAGAAATTGTATTCACACTAGAAAAGACACTTCAGATTCTGACAATTGAAAGTAAAACCTGGCATGTTTTCTGGCAAGGAAATAGGAGAACATAATTGATCATAATTGGCACCAACCCTATAATGAAACCAAGAACAAACAAATGATCATCCCAAAAATGTAAGGTCCAGAACGTACAAACAATCAATTCTTCAAGTATACTACATCCTAGGGTACTTTAGGTCAGCATATAATAATGCTCTATAGTGTTCACTAGTCAGCAAAGTGTAATGTATTTAAAACCTTGATCCTTCTCAATGACATTAGGAGAATAAGAAAATAGTTAAAAATTTGTACGATACTAGAAGACATGCTTTTCAAGTACTTAGGACTAGTTGTCTCATGAATGTCTTGGTAATTTGTTCTTTCACAATTCAAATAAAGCTGCTCCAATGTAAAACTCCCATGAGAATCCAAATAGCTAGATTCCACACACCAGCATTGTACCATTAATGTAGGCGTAGCTCATGGATAATTTCTCAGCTGCAAATGGTGGCTTCACGGAAGGTGCAATGAGTTCGGGGTGAAATTTCTACATTCATTGTTATTTGAACCTTAAAAGTTTTCTGGCTTTCAAGCTCTAATGGACTAGATTAATTCAGATAATGCAAAACATATTCAAGCTATCTCAGAGTGTAATTATGTAATTAACCTGCAAAAAAATTAAATTTATGAATCAAATTCATAAAAAATGAGTACGATTGAAGAGCTAAGAGACTCTTGATATCATGTTGAGAAATATGGTTGAATTTAATTCAATCCTACAAAATTGGTTAGTAGGGTGAGGATTGTCGTCACTTATAAACACATGTTCAGACTGTATATTATCTAATGTGAGACTCTTAACGCATGTATAATATCTAGTTGTGCAATTGTACATATAGTTACATAATGTTGTTTTTTGCATTAATTTATTAGGAAAATTTCATGGAATTTAATCATCATTCTGGACCCTCTCTCTTCTTTCTTTTTTAGTGTTCGGGTCTCGTTGTTTTTAGGCTTAATAACTTTTTAGTCCCATATTTTAATCTCGGGATTCATTTTAGTTCCTTAACTTTTAAAAGGTTCATATTTGTCTCTTAACTCTTCAGAACGTTTTAAATTAGTCTTTTTTATCTAATTAGCGACGAATTTAGCGATTGATTTTTTAATTTTTCTATCGTTAATAGAAAAAAATGACTAATATGGAACGTTTTGAATAGTTAAGGGATCAATATGAACCTTTTTAAAGTTAAGGGATCAAAATGAACTCCGAGATTAAGATACGGGACCAAAAAAGATATTTTGCCTTGTTTCTAATGTTCCTTAAACTTGTCAATAAATGGTATCGTAGTGATAGTTCAACTAGATGACGAAGCAAAAATGAATTAGATAAAACAAATTCTAGAATCTTCCTAACCACCGGGTAAGGTCAGCCAACATGTGATCTTTGTTACTAAAGAGGTACAACTATAGTAATGTGCGAGACTAAACGAAAAAGAGATTGTTGGAGTCAGAATGTTTGATTATGCCGTGAGAATAAATAATAATTTTGAATGAATTGATTTTGATTAAAAGTGAGGTAAATGTAAAGTGATTTATGTTTAAATACATTTATGTAAAAGTGAGATGAACAATAAATTTGAGTGTAAAAATTACGTTTAAACTCAAAAGGTACAAATTCTAGCTTCAAGTAAAATCAATTATGGAGATAGAATTAATTCTACTTTAAAATAACCAAACACCTCAAAATTATTTCAGAATCAATTCTACGCTTCTGAAATTGTTTTTGCATCTTCCAAAGATATACTAAACATACACGAAATGTGGGTTGTTAGTCCTACGTAGGATAGAAATGGACTAAATGATAGATATATAAGAAAGGTGGTCTATACACTCATTGTCTTAGAATTTTGGAGGAAGATGCAATGGTCATATTTTTTAGTGGTCTAAATCTTCAACTTGTCATTGCTTTCATTATTCTTGAACATCCCTACAATATGACGCAGCAAGAAAGCATTTGAAATATATTCCCAAATAAATCATAAACTTGTAATAAATGATAGGCTTGAAGTCTAAAACATGCATGTATCTAACTAATAATAGAAAAGTTTAGCCTTTTAAAAGGGCAAAAGTAACATTGTAAACAAGAGAGGACTTTAAGAAAGTTATGTACGATCAAGATATCATCCAATTATATTAAGAAAACAACCTCACCGCCATCTATGAAGATGTCATGTTTATGAATGCAGAGCTTTGAAGCCTTGCTACAAAGGAGCTAAACTCGTTGAGGGGTATTGGGACAAGATCGTTGAGACAATAACCCTTTTTGTTGAAGGTATTCGTGAAACTCATGAGACATATACTCACCATCAGAGTCGGAGCGAAATTTTTTAACACTTACTTGAAATTGAGTTTCAACAAATGCCAAATGTTTCTTAAACATAGAAAGCACTTCAGATTTAAAACGAAGAAAATATATCCAAGTAAGACGACTATAATCATCAATAAATATGACAAAATATTTATAGTGAGCATGAGAAACTACAAAAGACATTCCCCGTACATCACTATGAATAATTTCAAAATAAGTGGAAGTACGGTGAGCACCAAACCAAAAAGGAAGTATTTTACTTTTAGCCAATTTGCAAACAGAGCATGAAATGGACGCATTAAAAATAGAATTTTATTTTCCAACAAACCAGTTTTACATAAATGAGACAAAACAATAGAGTTTGGATGATCCAATTTTCTATGGCAATCCTCATAAGAATTCAAAACGTTATTACACGCAGGAGAAGAATGACAAGAAATAAACTGTATTTGAAACAATCTTTCCACTTTATACCCCATTGCGATCACCTTCCCCGACACCTGCTCCTACACAAGACAACCAGACTGAGAAAATTAATATTAAAATTTATGTCCACCAATTGACCAACAAACAATAAATTAGAAGTGAGTCCAGGTGAGATAGAAACATTCCAAAAATCAGAGTTTATGTCACCAACGTTTGTGATAAACAAGGTATTACCCTCAACAATTTGAATTTTCTGATTATCACGATAATAAAGTAAATTGTACAAGTAATTGGATTAACTTGCCATGTGATTGGATGCACCAAAATCAAGAAACCATGGACGAGAAACATTAGACAAAATACCCTGAATACCCAAGGATGAAAGGGCATAAAGTACCATTTGTTGAATCATTTCAAGTTGTAGAGCACTACCATCGTATGCACCAGTGGTGGAAGAGCCAAATGTATGGCCTGTATTGGCGTGAAATGCCTTCACTGAATGATGTGTTGGTCATGGAGGACGCATGGGACAGTCAAAGATGATATGACCATGTTGTTTGAAATAATTAAAAAAT
Source organism: Lathyrus sativus (assembly GCA_963859935.3). Classification (NCBI taxonomy): domain Eukaryota; kingdom Viridiplantae; phylum Streptophyta; class Magnoliopsida; order Fabales; family Fabaceae; genus Lathyrus; species Lathyrus sativus. The sequence goes on along the minus strand of OZ012739.1, from coordinate 456,400,938 downwards.
TTCCTACTGCATATACGAGCAACATGTCCAAATTGTTTGCAAGAAAATCATTGCACATGTCACATATCACGACCTTTACCTCTATGAAGAAAAGCTCTTCTTAACCTTGGTTATAGTTTTGATGATTACAAACACATTAACAAAAAAAAGATAAAGCTTGAAGACTAGCACAATATAGGACAAATGATCATAAAGCTTTGGAAATTAAAGGAAAGAATCAAAATGGTTAGAGTATGCATTACAATTAATATTATATATCTTAATGGCTCATAATATATCATGTATATTCATCTCAAACCTTTCATGCATCTTTCAAAATGTTTTGGAACCTAACCATGTGGTTGCAGAGTCATTTTTCACATTTTAAAACAGTTGTAATTGTTTACACAAACCCTGTAACAAGTTACAGGCACGAATTACTTTTAACGACTATGTTTTATTTTTTTAACAGCTATAGATGTAACTAGTTAACCAAAACCTATAACTTGTTACAATCACGGAATTTTCAAATTTACTTTTAACAACTACAATCGTAACCGGTTACTGTTGCACCCCAAAATTTGACCAACCGGGTCTCGCATTTGGCTCGATGTTTCGACACATAACCACATTCGCATCTGCATATTGCATACATTGCATTTTGCATTGATATTGATTATATCAGGGATCACAGCTCTCGTCTCGTGTTTCAGGTGTTTTTTTTATCAGTTTAAGTCAGTAGAATCGATTTTTGGGTTATTTCGGTGCCCGTTTATTTTTACCGATTATTTTTGTGTCGTTCGGTGCTCATTTTGTCCCTCTGGGAGTTATGGTGATTTTTCTGGATTTTTATAGGATTTTTTTAGGGTTTAAATAGATTTTTAAATCATTTTTTAGGATTTAATAGAATTTTTGATATTTTTAATTCTCTTTAAATCAATTTTAGCATTTAATAGAATATAATAGATTTTAAATTCATTTTTAGGGTTTAATAGGATTTTTAAATAGATTTTAATATTTTTAGATAATATAGTGATATAGTTTTTAGAAATTTTAATAGAATTTAATCATTTTAGAGATTAATATAGATTTTGTAGATTTTAAATAGTTTTTTAAATAGTTAATAGCTTTTTTTAATCTTTTAATATAGTTTTTTAACAAATGAGTTTTTAATAGAATAATGATAGTTTTTTTCCTTTCATTAATAAATAGAGTTTAAATAAATAATAGTCTTTTAGATTTTAATATAGAATATTATTAGAGTAATTTTCAGATTAGTAGATATTAGGGATTTTGTTGTTAGGGTATTATTAGTTCAGTTAAGTAGGATTAAGTGTTGATTAGTTTTTTAATATTGTTTTTCAGTTTTTTACAGTTTTTCTTCATTCATTTTCGATTGGGCTTCAATGCATTTTCGCAGGCCCAGTTTGGGGTTTTTGTCCAAAGGTCCAGTAATTGTCCAAGCATTCCAGCAGAGTCCAGCTCCCTCCAGCATGTGCCAGAAAGATCCAGAACTTTCCAGAAGGCGCCAGCGCAGCTTCAGCTATAAATACTCAGAGCAACACGTGTCCAGAGGGGAGGGACCCCACCCTGCAGCGTCCACCATACGCCACGTAACCCCCAACGCGTTCTCTCTCTCAGCCACGCATGGGGACACGCGTCCCGCATGCAGCACTCCCTTCCACCATCGTCACCACGTGGCTCCATCACGCTGCCTCGCCTGAAAAGTCTCACCGACCGGCCTGCATGGCCGGCGGCAACCGTCCCCCACCGGAAAACTCATCATAACCACCAACAAACTCCAGAAATTCATCCCAAGACGATGAACATTCATCGTCAACCTCCTCCTTCATCAATCAAATCCAGGAAAAAACACCAGAAACCACCACCGATTCTCCAGAAACTCTCAGAACGTTGAAGATTCATCACCATCAACGACTTGTTCAAACAACCTCAGAAATCACCAATCGCGCTTCAGATCGACAACAGAAACTCAACGATCTGCCTCACGCGTTCCCAGATCTTCATAGATCTGCGTCAAAATCTTCAAGAACCTCCAAAGGGACTCAAGAGCGCCTTCATGTTCGTCAGAACTTCATGCACGAAGAACGCGCATCAGTTCATTGAAGCGTTTCCAGAATCCTTCAACGCCAATCATCAACATCTTCTCAGATTGTTCTTCACCGATTAGCAATGATCATCAAAACATTCTCCAGAAAGACTCCCTAGAACTTCATAGATCGTACAGTTCAACAATTATCTTTCCAGAAATCCACCTTCAACGCGTCTCCAGATTGCTCCTTCAACCAACCACAAACATCATCGAACCATACATCAACGAAGAACGTTCCAAGAACTCCTTGTTCAAACAGAACTTCAAGAGCATGCAAGGTCATCAAACGCGTCCGTCCTGGAGGTCGCTATCTCCAGATTTGCTTGAGTCATTCTCAGAAGTTTGGGGAAGTTGGAATTGGAAAGATGGAAGGGATTGGGAAATGATTTTGAGGTTCGTGAAGAGATTGAACGAAGGTTGGTTTTGAGGCTGAGAGAAGAGAGGACGGAGGAGAGAAGGTGGTAGCGGCGGCGGCTGAGTGGGGAGATTAGGGTTTCTTTCTGAAACTGAGAATGGAGAGAGGGGGGAAGAAGATTGGGCCAGGCCCAAATCAGTTTTTGGCACACACTCACCCTCACTGTTTTTGCCACGAAGTGGGCTCAAGCCCAATGCCATGCCCAGTAACGCCCCAGATGACTCAGTCACACCCCCCTACGTTTTTTTTGAAGAGAATTGGGCTGGGCCCAAACAATTCAGTTTTTTTATTTTATTTTATGTTAAACACCCCCTGTAATAGCAGTATACCCCCCTCCCCTTATTTTTGCTTCTTTTATTCTTTTATATCTTGTTTTGCATATATTGTCCATGTGGGAAAAGTAAAGAAAATATATTTGAAATAAAAGAAAAAAAAAGAATATAGAAAAAGAAGAGAAAAGAAATGTTATAAAAAATATTGAAAAAGAAAATCATATTAAAAGAATATAGAAAAAGAAATAGAAAAAAGAGTGAAGAGAAATATTTGTGAGAAAAGAAATAAGAAAAGAAAAGGAGAAAAATATTGTGAAGAAAAATAGAGAAAATATTGTGAGAAAAAAAATATGAAAAAATATGTTAAAGAGAAAAGGAGAAAAAAGAGAAAAAAATATTAAAGTGTCGATTTAATATTTTTTAGAGTTCATTTTCTTTTAGGTATTTTCATAGACCTTATTTTTCGACTTTTAGGATAGCTTAGAAGCCCATTTGTTAGGGGGTTATTTTCATTCAATTTTTCAAGATAGAATAGGATAGCGTTTCCTAGGAGATTTATTTCAATATTCAACCCATTGTAATCATTTTTCAGAGATTAATAAAACGAGATTTGAGCTGTGGTCCGATAGTAGCCGAACTACAGCTGCTCTGATTCTTCGTACCAGACGGAGATATGTAGGCATAGGATGCGATATCCTAGCGAGCACACTAACGACTAACCTGTTGTTTTCTCGCGGCTGTGCGATCGAGACTTTCCCGCTGACGACTAATTGAGTACCCTTTTTCTCTCTTGCCCAAGTGCACTTGAGACCAAGCCATAGTTTTGCCCATAGGTTCCCGACCCTGTGAAACCAGTTGTTTTTCTCACTGCTGTGTGAGACTGTTTGTTTAGCCGTAGATAGTCTGAACTACGTAAAGCTCTGATCTTCCATCCAGTGGAAGTACGTAGGCACAAGACGCGAGGTCTTGGCGAGCCCATTTCCCCCGTAGTCCCGAACTACGTTGACTCTGACTTTCTCTCTTGAGAATACGTAGGCATAGAGTGCGATGCTCTATCGAGTCAATTCCCTTCCGTTTAGATTTAGCAGCCGTAGATAGATTGTTTTGCAGCCAGTAGACAACCCAAGCAAGCGTGGATCCCGTCGAGTACGACGGACGTGAGGGGTGCTAATACCTTCCCCTTGCGTAACCGACTCCCGAACCCAGGCTATGGTTGCGATGACCATACCTTTTCCCCGTTTTTTGCGAGGTTTACTTCGAGCGTTTCCTTTCCCGCTCTGAGGGATAAATAACGCACGGTGGCGACTCTTCTGTCAGCCGGCGCCGATTTTCGCAGTAGCGACAGCTGGCGACTCTGCTGGGGACTGCGATAGTTCCCCATGCATGTGGGATCCAACGTCCCCTAAGAGAGAGTCAATCCTAGCGCTTGTTTGGGGCTTATTTATTATCTGTTGCTGTTGGGGTGTTACGGGTGTTCTATGATATTGAGAGATAAGCCGGACCTGGGCTTGGAGTGCACCTTAGACTTAGAGTAGAGATTAGTGGGCGCGTACCGGCTTTGCTTGTACGAGTGTCCCGCGAAATCTACACTCGGACGAGGTTCTTCTGGTTGGCTTCTTTTTCTACCCTTTGGGTCGAAGGGGTTGTTGGTCAGCTGAATTGTCGACTCCGGGAACCGATCATTTGGAAGTTAGCTAAGTGAGGCCTCTTCAGGACTTGATGATGCCACTCCTTCTGGGAATCGTATCGTCAGTTCTGAAAGTCTGTGACGCTGACGACCGCATAGGATGCCGTACCTTGTCAGATATAGGTCCATACCTGTGAGTGGGGGGGTTTTTATTTGCAGGAAACTTGACTTCCAACCTACCCGTTATTCTGGTCTTCTTTTCAGAGAACGTCTCCGTCAGTAGCGCAGCAGTATTCAGATTTTGTGTGGGGGCTGTGGTCCCATTGTTTGCTGCATTTTGCATATCATATGCATATCAGTATTGCATTGCATATCATCCTCCAGCTAGTCAGAGTTCTGATCCAGCCTTTGTTTCCTGAAGGTGATTACCCGGAGTTTGGATTGAGCAGCTGTTGATTGTCAGAAGACCTACCTAGGGGTTGAGTAGATTTGAGCAGAATCAAGTGTTGAAGTCAGCTGAAGACTATTGGTAGCCATGTCTGAAGGCAATTTCCAATCTCCTAACACCTTGACAGGGTTCACTATGGCGTCCAACCCTCTGTATGATTCCACGGAAGATTCCCCGCAAGTGAACAATGTTGCTGCAGACCAAGTTGTACAGCCTTCTGTTGAGAACCGAGATCGACATGAGCAGTTTGTTGCCCAGAATGAGCGTCCTCCTCCTGTCAACAATCAAGGTGTTGCTTTCTCTGTGATGAATTACCGAAGAGATATTCCAGCAGCTGGGATGGTAGATCCAAGAGCCCTTGACGATGGTAGAAGAGTCCGAGTGTTGGAAGAGCAAATGAAAGCTTTGAAAGCCAAAGATGCTGTTAACCTGGATGCTGTAGGCATGTGTTTGGTTCCTGACCTGGTGTTGCCTTACAAGTTCAAAGTGCCGAAATTTGAGAAGTACACAGGAGATAGCTGTCCAAAGCTGCATTTGATGATGTTCTGTCGAAGAATGACTGCGTTTGCGCGAAATGACAAATTGATGATCCATTGCTTTCAAGATAGTCTGACTGGGGCATCTTTGAGGTGGTATATGCAGTTAGAGAGGAATCAGATTCAGTCATGGATGGATTTAGCCAGAGCTTTTCTGAAGCAGTACGATTACAACCTAGACATTGCTCCTTATCGCATGCATTTGCAAGAGTTGTCTCAAGAGATCAATGAACCGATCAGGAAGTATGCTCAGAGATGGAGAGAATTTGCTGCTAGAGTGCGTCCCCCGCTGTTAGACCAAGAGCTGGCAAGCATGTTTGTGGATTCCCTACAATATCCGTACTTCAAAAGATTGCTCGGAATTCCGGCAAGTTTCTCTGACGTGGTAACATTAGGAGAACGCCTTGAGTACTCCATAAGAATGGGGAAAATTCAGATTACTTCATATGATCAAGCTGGTGAAACTGAATACCCTTGTGACTATCAGAGCGAAGAAGAAGTTGTGATCAACTCAGTCATGCCAAAGGTTGAATATCCTCGAAGCGAATCAGTGAATTTTGTTGGTTCATCATCTTATCAGAGATCAGTACCTCCCGTGGCTTGTTATACTGAATAGATAGCCGTGCCTGGGGCACTCTATCAGGAATCTTATGTCGCTTCCATTGCAAATCAGCGAACTCGTGGCCGAGGTTATCAGAATCAGCGTCAGAATCAGAACAGACCTCGCAACAACTTGGAACGAAGGAAAGCTCCTTTTCACCCAGTGCCGATGCCGTATAGCCAGTTGCTACCATCTTTGATTCAGAAGTCTTTGGTGGAGCCGAAAGCTCTCAAGCCAGTTCCAGAACCTTACCCTCCTGGGTACAATCCCCACGTGCAGTGTGGTTATCATGGTGGCTCTCCGGGGCATTCAACAGAAGATTGTAAAGCATTTCAGGCGAAGGTACAGCAGTTGATTGATCAGGATCGCATTTCCTTTCGAGAAGGATTTCTGTTTGTTCATCCCAACTGCTCAGCTGTCTAAGCTCGTAGATTCGGAGGGCGTTCCCCAGCAAAAGCCAGTGGTTCAGACAGGCAGGCGCCTCAGCAGTGGCAGTTCTCAAGCTTTTATATCATTTGCATTTGTAGTTTCTTTTCTGTTAGTTACTACCTGCTTTTAAACATTTGTATGTTTCGAATGGTGATAATAATAAAGTGACTATGCATTTTTCTGAATTAATCATGTCGCTGTCGCTCATTTATTGCATTGCACTGACACTTGCATTTATTCCACTCCACTTTTTCGCTGTGACTAGCAAAGTTAAAAGGGAGGAGGACGAAACTGAAACTCATAACCGATGATTGTATGCTTTCAGATAAGACCGTACCGATGACGTACAAGGCATTGTTTCAAATTCCCCAAACACTGGAGATATAAGGAGTTAGTCCCTTGTTAACCACTTCGAGCCAGGAAGTAGAAGTTTTTTCGGACTTATAAACCCTCACATCTTAACCCGGGGCAGGGTAGTTGTCAGTTAGCTTGACCAAGCATTCAAGTCTTACAGAGGAGTGTTGTCTTTCAAGGACCAATCAGTTTATACCTTCAAAAGGTCAAATCTCACCAATCAGGAGTGAGGCAATTACAATCCTTTCGGAGCAGTCAAGACAACCAGTGTCGCACGACTTTGTTCCAAAAGAAAGAAAGAGAGAAAGTCCGCTAAGTAAAAAGATGAGAAAGCTAATACTTAGGCAAAATTTAGGGCATCCCGCTGGACTTCAAAAGAAATCGGAAAAAATCGAAAAGAACTCAAAATGAGTCAGTCCAGGCAAAAATTAGGGAACCAAAAGAATGGAAAAGAAGGGATTAAAAAAGAAAATTTTCCCCAGCAAATCACAAAGTCGTGTACACAGACACCGAAAGCGAAGAAGGAGTAACTATCACTCTGGAAGAAAAGCTTGTGAATTCCTTAACTGTAGGTTCTTACCATTCAACATACTTCTCGAAGAGGCGAGTGCTTGTGCCAGGTTAACTGAACCTTAGGATCGGAGATCATCACGTAGAAGGGGAGGGTACAAATCAAATTTGAGCCAAATATCCTTTGTTTCACGAACCGTGAGCCCGACCACGATACAACCCTCAAAAGACCTAATTGAGGTAGGGTAAATCTGAAGCGCATTACGATAAGGTTGAGTAATCTGACTCCTTCTTGACTTGCTAGTCACATCCTTGTTGTATTTTCACTGACCATGTAAGCACTGCGTTTGAACTTTGGTTCATTCGTCACTCATCATCATATGCGTGTAAATGAGTGACAGCTCAAATTTTTTCAAAATCTGCATAACCACTGCATTAAGATTACCATTCGTAGACAGACAATTCTAATTGCAGGTTAGTAGTTGACATGAAAGAAATTCCATCAAGGAATAATCGAGCAGGACTGAGTAATTCAGCAATCTGAACCAGGATGGGGTATGTTGTGAAGCCTTGTGAATCAGGGGCATTATCTTCCGGTAAGTTCGGAATCAGTCAGTCTAAGGACGAGTCCCGAAGTTCCAGTTGAGTAGGGGCAGTTTATTTGAGAAGTAGTTGATCAGAAGCGAGTCTTCTCGAGAGCCAATCAGGGGCAATTATGCAAAGCGCTGAGATTTGAAAGCAGATGCTTCCAATGGATAATCAGATCGGGTTGAGTCGCTAGAACGCTCATTCAGGGGCAAGTCATCGCAGAGAATGTTGAAATCAACTGGGCTGTTAGGTGTTTAATTGGAGATTGAATTCTTTTGTCGTGCAGATGTCGGGGCAAGTATTCTCGAAGTCTTCTCGTAGCAAGTTGTTCGGAGCAAGTATTTCCAAGAGTTAGATTGGGGGCAAAGTGCATTGTACTGGGGCAAGTTGTGCAAGCCAGTCTTTTATCTCCCAGCTGAGTGTACCAGGGGCAAGTCATTCAAACCCGCTTGTTTATCCCCAGCCAGAGTTGAGTATCGGGGAATCATGTCAATACCCCTATCCAAAACCTGAACCTTTCAAATAAAGAAGGTCTTGTTGTCATTGGATCATTATCCTGCAATTTAAACCTGTTGCGTGTCAGTAACCAGTCGTTTCCAAAGTCCAGTTCTCGCCTGGCAAATCGGTAACCAGTTCTCGTCTGGTCCACCTTCCGTAAGCATCAGTTCCCGTCCTGGTGCAGTTTATTGTAAGCAGCAGTTCCCGTCCTGGTGCAGTTTATTGGTAACCAATTCTCGTTTGGTCACCGTTTCTTCAAAAGTTGTATCAGTTCTCGCCTGGTACATGTTATCGCGTAGTCAGTTCTCGTGAGTTTTAACCCGAGTGTTATACCAGTTCTCGCCTGGTGTACGTTAAGCTTTCAGCCAGTTCTCGCCTGGTTGTCTATACTTCAGCTTGTTGTCCAGTCAGCCCGTCTGGTTCAAAAACACAAAAATCAATTTTTCTAACCCACTTTCCTATCAGTTCTCGCCTGGTAGTCTACCTTTGAATGCTAGTTCTCGCCTAGTATTTCCATATATTCCACTGTGTACATAGTCCATGTTTATTCTAAAACCAGAAATGCAAAAAAAAAACCTAAAGGTATCTGACACAGTATTTCCCAATGACTCACATGTCGTCATGTTCCCCGATACGAAGCTCGACGGATGCCAGTGTTCCGATTAATGTTTGAATTCCTTGTGGACGTTGTTAAATCAGAATTGCCACTCTTCAGCAGATGAAAGTTGCTTATTATCCCCGGAAGAATCGAGATTGTATTGTACCCCGTATCAGAGTAGGATCAGGAGTACCTTCAGCAGATTAAGATCGACATCCTTGATAGTATGAGCATTTCCAGCAGTGTGCCGCGCGCAATCAACCTCAGTTTGGGTCAATCCCCGCAGAGCGCAATCAGTTGCCAATGGTTTGAAGAAAGCATCCCCGAGCAGAGTTCTCTTTCTTTCCCCAGTAAAGTCGTCAAGCAGGGTTGCCTTTTCATTTCTACAGCAGGGCAGTTATCCTCAGCGGATTTGATTTCCCGTTTCCAGCATTTATTTTGCTGGGATGGTTTTGTGACTCCAGTTCATCCCCAGTAGAGTTGACGTTTCCTTCGGCATTTATTTTGCCAAGTGGTTTTCAGACCTGGTGTTCTCTGGCAGCTCGAGCCTGCATTAGCATTTGCATATATAGTCATAGCATTTATACAAGCATATAGCATATCCATGCCGTCTGGGCCTCGCATTTTCAAAACAGAACGCATAGCATTTACATGTCGTATAGGACATTGCATCATTTCAAGCATACGCATGTCGAAACATAGACCAAGATGGTTACCTATTGGATTTCGAATTTGTTCACCTGCAGAGTTGTGTGGTTCAGCTTCTTGTCTTCCCCAGCGGAGTGATTCTTCATATTTGGGTGTTACGTCAGCATCGGAAAAAACAACAACAACAACAACAACAAAGATTGACATATATCAGACTTCTGAAGCTGCCCCCTTTGTCAAAACAGGTGCCAGGCAGTTCCATTCAGAATTCCCCAGGAGAATTGTCCTCAAGTTCGCAATGAACTGTGAGTTGACCAGATTTGATCCCATGAAAGAGATGGGAATCAAGGTGTTTGCTTTATGAAGCATTATTTCAATACTTGTGGCGTCACACAGGTGTTGAATAGGAGAAGAAAATTTATCAGAAAATTGACCAGATGTTGCCGTGATAACCAAACTTCAGTTTATTGGAAGCTATTCCTCAAGCAGCTTTGCAGTATATTCTTGCGGTTGGCAAATTTCAGGGTTCCATTTGTATTCAACCGTCATCTACCTTGAATGTTTGAAGGCTGAGCGCTCTTCACCCATTCAGGTCGAAGTCGCTTGAATAGGGGCAGCTGTTGCACCCCAAAATTTGACCAACCGGGTCTCGCATTTGGCTCGATGTTTCGACACATAACCACATTCGCATCTGCATATTGCATACATTGCATTTTGCATTGATATTGATTATATCAGGGATCACAGCTCTCGTCTCGTGTTTCAGGTGTTTTTTTTATCAGTTTAAGTCAGTAGAATCGATTTTTGGGTTATTTCGGTGCCCGTTTATTTTTACCGATTATTTTTGTGTCGTTCGGTGCTCATTTTGTCCCTCTGGGAGTTATGGTGATTTTTCTGGATTTTTATAGGATTTTTTTAGGGTTTAAATAGATTTTTAAATCATTTTTTAGGATTTAATAGAATTTTTGATATTTTTAATTCTCTTTAAATCAATTTTAGCATTTAATAGAATATAATAGATTTTAAATTCATTTTTAGGGTTTAATAGGATTTTTAAATAGATTTTAATATTTTTAGATAATATAGTGATATAGTTTTTAGAAATTTTAATAGAATTTAATCATTTTAGAGATTAATATAGATTTTGTAGATTTTAAATAGTTTTTTAAATAGTTAATAGCTTTTTTTAATCTTTTAATATAGTTTTTTAACAAATGAGTTTTTAATAGAATAATGATAGTTTTTTTCCTTTCATTAATAAATAGAGTTTAAATAAATAATAGTCTTTTAGATTTTAATATAGAATATTATTAGAGTAATTTTCAGATTAGTAGATATTAGGGATTTTGTTGTTAGGGTATTATTAGTTCAGTTAAGTAGGATTAAGTGTTGATTAGTTTTTTAATATTGTTTTTCAGTTTTTTACAGTTTTTCTTCATTCATTTTCGATTGGGCTTCAATGCATTTTCGCAGGCCCAGTTTGGGGTTTTTGTCCAAAGGTCCAGTAATTGTCCAAGCATTCCAGCAGAGTCCAGCTCCCTCCAGCATGTGCCAGAAAGATCCAGAACTTTCCAGAAGGCGCCAGTGCAGCTTCAGCTATAAATACTCAGAGCAACACGTGTCCAGAGGGGAGGGACCCCACCCTGCAGCGTCCACCATACGCCACGTAACCCCCAACGCGTTCTCTCTCTCAGCCACGCATGGGGACACGCGTCCCGCATGCAGCACTCCCTTCCACCATCGTCACCACGTGGCTCCATCACGCTGCCTCGCCTGAAAAGTCTCACCGACCGGCCTGCATGGCCGGCGGCAACCGTCCCCCACCGAAAAACTCATCATAACCACCAACAAACTCCAGAAATTCATCCCAAGACGATGAACATTCATCGTCAACCTCCTCCTTCATCAATCAAATCCAGGAAAAAACACCAGAAACCACCACCGATTCTCCAGAAACTCCTCAGAACGTTGAAGATTCATCACCATCAACGACTTGTTCAAACAACCTCAGAAATCACCAATCGCGCTTCAGATCGACAACAGAAACTCAACGATCTGCCTCACGCGTTCCCAGATCTTCATAGATCTGCGTCAAAATCTTCAAGAACCTCCAAAGGGACTCAAGAGCGCCTTCATGTTCGTCAGAACTTCATGCACGAAGAACGCGCATCAGTTCATTGAAGCGTTTCCAGAATCCTTCAACGCCAATCATCAACATCTTCTCAGATTGTTCTTCACCGATTAGCAATGATCATCAAAACATTCTCCAGAAAGACTCCCTAGAACTTCATAGATCGTACAGTTCAACAATTATCTTTCCAGAAATCCACCTTCAACGCGTCTCCAGATTGCTCCTTCAACCAACCACAAACATCATCGAACCATACATCAACGAAGAACGTTCCAAGAACTCCTTGTTCAAACAGAACTTCAAAAGCATGCAAGGTCATCAAACGCGTCCGTCCTGGAGGTCGCTATCTCCAGATTTGCTTGAGTCATTCTCAGAAGTTTGGGGAAGTTGGAATTGGAAAGATGGAAGGGATTGGGAAATGATTTTGAGGTTCGTGAAGAGATTGAACGAAGGTTGGTTTTGAGGCTGAGAGAAGAGAGGACGGAGGAGAGAAGGTGGTAGCGGCGGCGGCTGAGTGGGGAGATTAGGGTTTCTTTCTGAAACTGAGAATGGAGAGAGGGGGGAAGAAGATTGGGCCAGGCCCAAATCAGTTTTTGGCACACACTCACCCTCACTGTTTTTGCCACGAAGTGGGCTCAAGCCCAATGCCATGCCCAGTAACGCCCCAGATGACTCAGTCACACCCCCCTACGTTTTTTTTGAAGAGAATTGGGCTGGGCCCAAACAATTCAGTTTTTTTATTTTATTTTATGTTAAACACCCCCTGTAATAGCAGTATACCCCCCTCCCCTTATTTTTGCTTCTTTTATTCTTTTATATCTTGTTTTGCATATATTGTCCATGTGGGAAAAGTAAAGAAAATATATTTGAAATAAAAGAAAAAAAAAGAATATAGAAAAAGAAGAGAAAAGAAATGTTATAAAAAATATTGAAAAAGAAAATCATATTAAAAGAATATAGAAAAAGAAATAGAAAAAAGAGTGAAGAGAAATATTTGTGAGAAAAGAAATAAGAAAAGAAAAGGAGAAAAATATTGTGAAGAAAAATAGAGAAAATATTGTGAGAAAAAAAATATGAAAAAATATGTTAAAGAGAAAAGGAGAAAAAAGAGAAAAAAATATTAAAGTGTCGATTTAATATTTTTTAGAGTTCATTTTCTTTTAGGTATTTTCATAGACCTTATTTTTCGACTTTTAGGATAGCTTAGAAGCCCATTTGTTAGGGGGTTATTTTCATTCAATTTTTCAAGATAGAATAGGATAGCGTTTCCTAGGAGATTTATTTCAATATTCAACCCATTGTAATCATTTTTCAGAGATTAATAAAACGAGATTTGAGCTGTGGTCCGATAGTAGCCGAACTACAGCTGCTCTGATTCTTCGTACCAGACGGAGATATGTAGGCATAGGATGCGATATCCTAGCGAGCACACTAACGACTAACCTGTTGTTCTCTCGCGGCTGTGCGATCGAGACTTTCCCGCTGACGACTAATTGAGTACCCTTTTTCTCTCTTGCCCAAGTGCACTTGAGACCAAGCCATAGTTTTGCCCATAGGTTCCCGACCCTGTGAAACCAGTTGTTTTTCTCACTGCTGTGTGAGACTGTTTGTTTAGCCGTAGATAGTCTGAACTACGTAAAGCTCTGATCTTCCATCCAGTGGAAGTACGTAGGCACAAGACGCGAGGTCTTGGCGAGCCCATTTCCCCCGTAGTCCCGAACTACGTTGACTCTGACTTTCTCTCTTGAGAATACGTAGGCATAGAGTGCGATGCTCTATCGAGTCAATTCCCTTCCGTTTAGATTTAGCAGCCGTAGATAGATTGTTTTGCAGCCAGTAGACAACCCAAGCAAGCGTGGATCCCGTCGAGTACGACGGACGTGAGGGGTGCTAATACCTTCCCCTTGCGTAACCGACTCCCGAACCCAGGCTATGGTTGCGATGACCATACCTTTTCCCCGTTTTTTGCGAGGTTTACTTCGAGCGTTTCCTTTCCCGCTCTGAGGGATAAATAACGCACGGTGGCGACTCTTCTGTCAGCCGGCGCCGATTTTCGCAGTAGCGACAGTTACCACTGAAGCACATGACTTTTTCTGAACCAGCATGAGTCTAAAAGGTTCCAAATCTTCATGGAATTGTTTCTAAACATATGCATCAAATCATAGAGGTATTTTATGATGTATATAAAGGTTCATACATCTGAATTTGAAATTACCTCTTGCATACATCATTTTTACATAATGCAAACAATTCTTTTAAAATGTAGTTTTCAAATCAATTCAAACAAAGTTGTTAACTGTTTATATATTTTCAAATAAAACTTTGTGCATAAACTTTCACACTATTTAAATAAGTTTCATTTGTATCATTTCTAAGCACTTAAGTGTATATGTTTGTATTGTGATCAAAGAGAAAAAGAAGAGCCAAAACTTTCATATATCTTGTAATACAAGCAAGTCAAAATAGATACAAACTCAATAGTGAAATTTGCATTTTTGTGATCATCAAGTTGTTGGTGATTTTTGTAAAATGGTCCTTTGAATTAGTTTGATACAAAGTTTACCATTGTTGTTGGTGTTGTGGGAAATCAAGGAAGTGGTGTACTTTTTAGTGTTGTTAGAAGATTTTAGGTGAAGTTTGGTCTGAGGCTTGTACAAAGATCTAACAATAGTGGAAATCTCTCACAGGGTGTGAGAGAACTAGATGTAAACTTAGTTGGAAATGGGAACTTGTATACATATTTGTGCCATTTATTTTCTGCACTTTAATTTTTTTTATTTATCATTAAAAATGGACACTACATCTTATTCTAAAACAAAAAATTAAAAGGAAAAGGAACTTGCTTAAATATCAAATAAAATCCAGCAAGTCTAATTCACTCGCCCCCTTTACATTGTATAATTAATACTTACATTTGGCACCATAACGGGTTATCGGTAAATTGTTCCTAAAGATCTAGAAATGGATTCCACAAATTTGGTTTTTAGAGATTGTGGCAATAACAACAAGCCTTTATTGTTTTGTGGTGATACTTTGATTTATGAAAGATTCGTATGATACTTTGATTTATAAATTCATATGAAGTCACATCTTGAAGCACAAGGAGAAAAAGTTTGGGATGTTGTAGAAAATGGTTTGTTTGTTCCCACAAGTGTTGTCAATGGCGTTGGTGTAACAACCCAAATTTCATTAATTAATTAATTATGTTAATTAATTGATTTATTGGAATTAATCTTAATGATTTGGATTAATTGGATTTATTTGGTAGGTAATTGAAGAGAGAAATGGGAAGGAAAGAAATAATAGAAGTATATAAGGGATAAGTGGAAAGAATTGGATAGAAAGAAAATAGAAGAGAAAGAATAGAGAAAGAGGAGAAAAGAGAAGAGAATAAGGAAACTTGGAGAAATCATCAAGAATCAACTTCAAGCTTCAATCCAATCAAGGTAAGGGTGAGAAACATTATTATCTAGTCAATGTATGTGGTTATGTATGTGTGGGTTGGGTTTTGTTGTGAGTTTCCACCATTTTTAAAATTAGGGCAAAATGGATTTAATCGATAGAATCATAGTTTAATCGGTTAGAAACTGGAAATAAGGTCGTAGAATAGTCGGATGATGTGGGGTTAAGATTACTGGAACTGGTTTGGTGAGAATCGGTCGATTTTTGGAGAGTAAAAGTTTTGGGACAGAATGAGGGTTCTGATATCGCAGGTTCGCTGGCTCTCGCCAGGCGAGTGAAGGCGAAGCTTCGCCGGGCGAAGCCCAGCGAATGGCTGACGAATAATTCAAGAAAACTCCTAGTGGTCTTCGCTGGCAAGTTCGCCAGGCGAAGGTGAGTGGCAAAGGTTCGCCAGGAGAGTACATCAGCGAAGGGTAGCGAAACAAGTCAGTAGCTACTGACTTTTGTTCGCTGGCGAGTTCGCCGGGTGAAGGTCACAGCGAACATTCACCAATGGCTTCGCCAGACGAAGGGTGGCGAGCAGGACAACGTTGTTTCTTTTCTGTTTTATCCATCCAATGATTAATTGCTTGGTTCAATTATGTTAATCCTATGTGATATGAATAGCTTGTGTACTATTGTGATGAGTTGTGGGTAGCCTTTGGGCGTGAATCCTAGATTATGAGATGTGTATTGTTTGAATTGATTAGGGATACATGAGAACATATTAGTGAATATGTGTGTATTGTCTAATAAGTATGTGAATGCATATTGTTGTATGCTAATGTATGTAATGCATGCGAACATATCATGGATATGTGTGCATTATTTTGATGAATGTGATGATGGTATTGAATGTGAATGCCTTGAATTGTTATGAATATGTTGTGTGTGCATGGGATTAAGATGCGGGAACGGTCTTAAGTGCATTTTTGTTGGTTGATTGCATATGCATCATTTAGTCAAGAGGCAATGTTTGCTAGTTTCGTGGAGACTAGTGGCTTGTCCCAAACCTAGAAGGGTGGGTTTGAAGCCTAGGGGACGGGCTTTATTGTTATCGGTCTAGAAGGGTGGACCCGGTTTAAGTGTAAAAACCGAAAAATGATAACAAGTGTTGGTACCACATAGCATTGAGTTGCATTGAGTCGTGATTGAGTCACATAGCATAAATGTCATTGATATATGAAGCATGCTTGTGACTGGGATGTTTTTGGATAATTGTGAAATATGCATGGAGGGATATGCTTGATGCGAGTTCATATTTGTTTATATGTACGACGTGATGAATACGACTATGAATATGAATTGTGGTGAGAAATGTGGATTATATGTAATTGTTACTTGTATATATATATATATATATATATATATATATATATATATATATATATATATATATATATATATATATATATATATATATATATATATATATATATATATATATATATATATATATATATATATATATATATATATATATATATATATATATATATATATATATATATATATATATATATATATATATATATATATATATATATATATATATATATATATATATATATATATATATATATATATATATATATATATATATATATATATATATATATATATATATATATATATATATATATATATATATATATATATATATATATATATATATATATATATATATATATATATATATATATATATATATATATATATATATATATATATATATAAAATCTTATGCATTGATTATTATGGTAATATTTCTCACCTTCTCACCCTTCTGCTGTTTTATAATGCTCTATGAGGCATTGTAGATTAGGTTGCTGGAGATTTCTTTTGTGAAGTATAACTTCATTCTTTTGAGTCGGACTGCTCTGATTATGTAACACCAGGTAGTTAGGCTTGTATAGCATTCTTTTGTGATACATTTGTGATGTATCAGTCGATGATGTTTTTTAACATGAATGATTGATGAACAACTAGATAACATGTATTTATGTGATCAAAATGTTTTGAAGTAATTCAAATATTTTAATCTTCCGCTTTAATTTTAAATATTGAGACGTGGGTTTAAGGACTAAGTTCCTCTACTTTGAAAACTATCCCACTGTTGCATATTTTTATAGAGCAGGTGTTGAGTGTTTTATTGGTAATAATGTGACATACTTCTTTTATACCGTATTTTAAATCATACTCTGATAAAATTTATATGTGCATATATATATTATTGTTTATTTGGGGGTATAGAAGGGGGTTTTACATTAAGTGGTATCAGAGCAGGTCGGTCCGTCCGGCCAAGTTGTTAGTGTGTTGTTCTCGGTGTATGTTGATATGTGTGTGTGTTACACTATCGATATTGGCATCCTTACGTGGTTCTGTTGTTGGGATTCAGTAAGATGGTTGCAGGTAGGAATGACGAAGCAATTGCGGAGGCTTTGACGAGATTGGCTGGGGCAATTGGACAGAATCCTCAGGCCAACGTGAATGGGGGGAATAATGCTGACGATGAATTCCGTGCTTTGGGAAGGTTCCAAAGGAATAATCCACCGACGTTCAAGGGAACCCATGAGCCTGACAAAGCACAAATTTGGTTGAAAGCTATTGAGAAGATTTTTCGGGTTATGAATTGTTCGGATGCACAGAAGGTGCAGTTCGGAGCTCATATGCTCAAAGAGGAAGCCGAGGACTGGTGGGGTAATACTCGCCAAAGATTTGAAGAGGATGAGATTGTGATTACTTGGAATCTTTTTAGAGATACATTTCTGGAGAAGTATTTTCCAGAAGATGTTCTCGGAAAGAAAGAGATTGAATTCCTTGAGCTGAAGCAAGGTAATTCGACGGTAGCTGAGTATGCGGCAAAATTTGAGGAGTTGATCAAGTTTTGTCCTCACTACAACACTGTTAATGCTGAGAGATCTAAGTGTCTCAAATTTGTGAATGGCTTAAGGTCTGAGATCAAGCAAGCTATTGGTTATCAAGAAATCCGGCGATTTTCTGAGTTGGTAAACAAAAGTAGAATTTATGATGAGGATAGTAGGGCTCGGTCTAGCCACTACAGGAGCCTAAGTGATAAGAAGGGAAAGAGCCAATTCAGAGGAAAACCTTACATGACTCCTGCTGAAAAGGGGAAACAAAGGGTTGGTTTCAGTAAGAAACCAAGTGGGGGAGTTCCTACTCCAGTGAGATGTTATAGGTGCGGTGAAGAGGGACACCGTGCTCCGGAATGCAAAAGTGTTGAGAAGACGTGTTTTAAGTGTGGCAAGCCAGACCACAAGACTCTTGAGTGTAGAAGCGGTACGGGTGTGACTTGCTACAATTGTGGTGAGCAAGGGCACATTAGTACCAAATGTGATAAGCCGAAGAAGAATCAAGGGAGCGGAAAAGTGTTCGCTCTATCTGGATCTGCGACTGCTAGTGATGATCGCTTGATCAGAGGTACGTGTTTTATTAATGGTACGCCTTTGATCGCTATAATTGATACTGGAGCTACACATTCTTTTATTTCTCTGGAGTGTGTTAGAAGGTTGAATCTTGAAATGTCTGTTATTGGTGGTGGCATGGTTATTGATACTCCTGCTATGGGTTCGGTAACTACACCGTATGTGTGTTTGAATTTCCCTTTGAATATTTTCGGTAGAGACTTTGGGGTTGATTTAGTGTGTCTTCACTTAGATCAACTTGATGTCATTCTGGGAATGAATTGGTTAAAATTCAATCGTGTTTATATTAACTATTTTGATAAAACGGTTATTTTTCCTGAACCGGGTGATGAAGGGAATTTGTTTATGACTGCTAAGCAAGTGAAAGAATCAGTACGAGATGGTGCAAGGGTATTTATGTTGACAGCAACTTTGAGTATTGGTGAAAGTGAGGCAATTGATGCCTTACCAATTGTCCGTGATTTTCCGGAAGTTTTTCCTGATGAGATAAGGAATTTACCGCCGGAACGAGAAGTGGAGTTTTCGATTGACCTGATTCCTGGAACTAGTGTGATATCGATGGCTCTATATCGTATGTCCGCATCGGAATTGAAAGAGTTGAAGAGTCAACTTGAAGATCTGCTTGAGAAGAGGTTTATTCGTCCGAGTGTGTCGCCGTGGGGTGCACCGATGTTGTTGGTTAAGAAGAAAGAAGGTTCTATGAGACTCTGTATGGATTACAGACAGTTGAACAAGGTGACTATCAAGAACAAGTATCCACTTCCGAGGATTGATGATCTGATGGATCAGTTGGTTGGTGCAAGTGTGTTCAGTAAAATAGATTTGAGGTCTAGGTATCATCAGATTCGTATGAAAGCTGAGGATTTTCAGAAGACTGCTTTTAGAACGAGGTATGGACATTATGAGTATTCTGTAATGCCGTTTGGTGTGACTAATGCACCAGGTGTATTTATGGAGTACATGAATAGGATTTTCCATCCTTATTTGGACAAGTTCGTTGTGGTGTTTATTGATGACATTTTGGTCTACTCGAAGAATGAAGAGGAGCATGCCTAACATTTGAAGACTGTGTTATCTGTGTTGAAAGAGAAGCAGTTGTATGCGAAACTTTCTAAGTGTGAATTTTGGTTGAAAGAAGTGAGTTTCCTTGGTCATGTAATTTCAAGTGAAGGTATTACGGTTGATCCATCGAAGGTTGAAGCGGTATCGCAATGGGAGACTCCGAATTCAATTTTTGAGATTAGAAGTTTTCTTGGCTTAGCGGTTTATTATCGTAAGTTTATTGAAGGATTTTCTAAGTTATCGTTACCGTTGACGCAATTGACTAGGAAGGTTCAAGCTTTTGTTTGGGATGCCAAGTGTGAAGAGAGTTTTCAGGAACTTAAGAGAAGATTGACGACAGCCCCTGTTCTGATTTTGCCAAATCCGGAAGAGCCGTTTGTTGTGTATTATGATGCTTCTTTGATGGGCTTGGGAGGTGTGTTGATGCAGAATAATCAAGTTGTAGCCTATGCTTTGAGGCAACTCAAAGTGCATAAGAAGAATTATCCGACGCATGACTTAGAGTTGGCCGTCGTCGTGTCTGTGCTTAAACTTTGGAGGCATTATTTGTTTGGTGCAAGATTTGAAGTGTTTAGTGATCACAAGAGTTTGAAGTATCTCTTTGATCAAAAGGAATTGAATGCTAGGCAAAGAAGGTGGTTAGGCTTTTGAAGGATTATGATTTTGGGTTGAATTACCATCCGGGTAAAGCGAATGTGGTAGCGGATGCGTTGAGTCGGAATTCGTTGCACATGTCGATGATGATGATGAAAGAGTTGGAATTGATTGAGCAATTTCGTGATTTGAGTTTGGTGTGTGAGGAGACTTCGTATGGGGTTAAGCTTGGAATGTTGAAGCTTACGAGTGGTATTCTGGACAAAATTCGGGAAGGACAGAAATCCGATTTGAGTTTAGTTGATCGGTTGACTTTAATCAACCAAGGCCAAGGTGGTGATTTTCGGATTGACGAGAATGGTATTATGAGGTGTCGGGATAGAGTTTGTGTCCCGAATCTTGATGAACTGAAAAAGAGTATTCTTGAGGAAGGACATCGTAGCGGATTGAGTATTCATCCGGGTGCTACTAAGATGTATCAAGATTTGAGGAAAATATTTTGGTGGCCTCGTATGAAGAAGGATATTGCCGAATTTGTGTATTCTTGTTTGACTTGCCAGAAGTCGAAGATTGAGCATCAGAAACCGTCGGGTTTGATGCAACCGTTGTTTATTCCTGAGTGGAAATGGGATAGCATTTCTATGAATTTTGTGTTTGGATTACCTAGGACGCCGGGTAATTTTGAAGCTATTTGGGTTATTGTGAATAGATTGACTAAATCTACTCACTTTATTCCTATGCAAATGGATTATCCGTTGGAAAAATTGGCAAAGCTATACATCGAGAGGATTGTCAGTTTGCATGGTATTCCGTCTAGTATTGTGTCGGATAGGGATCCGAGGTTTACTTCGAGATTTTGGGAGAGCTTGCAAAGTGCTTTGGGTACGAAGTTGCGTTTGAGTTCAGCTTATCATCCTCAGACAGATGGTCAGACAGAGAGAACTATTCAATCACTTGAGGATCTTTTGATAGCTTGTGTGTTGGAGAAAGGAGGAGCTTGGGATAGTTACTTGCCTTTAATTGAATTTACTTACAACAATAGTTTTCATTCGAGCATTGGTATGGCACCGTTCGAAGCATTGTATGGTAGGCGGTGTAGGACGCCACTGTGTTGGTATGAGTCCGGAAAGAGTTCTGTAGTTGGACCCGAGATAGTTCAGCAGACTACGGACAAGATTAAGATGAATCAAGAAAAGATGAGGATTTCTCAAAGTCTTCAGAAGAGTTATCATGACAAGAGGAGGAAGGCACTTGAATTTCAAGAGGGAGATCATGTGTTTCTTCGGGTTACTCCAATGACTGGTGTTGGTAGGGCATTAAAGTCGCGTAAGTTGACGTCGCGTTTCATTGGTCCTTATCAGATTTTACAGAGGATAGGAGAAGTGGCCTATCGTGTGGCTTTACCGTCGTCGCTTGCTAATCTCCATGATGTGTTTCATGTATCTCAGTTGAGGAAATACATTACGGATCCGTCTCATGTAGTCCAAGCAGACGATGTGCAAGTGAGAGATAACCTAACTGTGGAGGCATCACCTATGCGGATAGAAGATCAGAAGTTGAAGCAACTTCGAGGCAAAAATATTTCTTTGGTGAAGGTCGCTTGGGGAGGACCGGATGGTGAAAATGTGAATTGGGAACTGGAGAGCCAAATGAGGGAGTCTTATCCAGAACTGTTTGAACCAGGTAACATTTTCAAGGACGAAAATTCCTAAATTGGGGGAGGGTTGTAACAGCCCAAATTTCATTAATTAATTAATTATGTTAATTAATTGATTTATTGGAATTAATCTTAATGATTTGGATTAATTGGATTTATTTGGTAGATAATTGAAGAGAGAAATGGGAAGGAAAGAAATAATAGAAGTATATAAGGGATAAGTGGAAAGAATTGGATAGAAAGAAAATAGAAGAGAAAGAATAGAGACAGAGGAGAAAAGAGAAGAGAAGAGGGAAACTTGGAGAAATCATCAAGAATCAACTTCAAGCTTCAATCCAATCAAGGTAAGGGTGAGAAACATTATTATCTAGTCAATGTATGTGGTTATGTATGTGTGGGTTGGGTTTTGTTGTGAGTTTCCACCATTTTTCAAGCTAGGGCAAAATGGATTTAATCGGTAGAATCGTAGTTTAATCGGTTAGAAACTGGAAATAAGGTCGTAGAATAGTCGGCTGATATGGGGTTAAGATTACTGGAACTGGTTTGGTGAGAATCAGTCGATTTTTGGAGAGTAGAAGTTTTGGGACAGAATGAGGGTTCTGATATCGCAGGTTCGCTGGCTCTCGCCAGGCGAGTGAAGGCGAAGCTTCGCCGGGCGAAGCCCAGCGAATGGCTGGCGAATAATTCAAGAAAACTCCCAGTGGTCTTCGCTGGCAAGTTCGTCAGGCGAAGGTGAGTGGCGAAGGTTCTCCAGGCGAGTACATCAGCGAAGGGTAGCGAAACAAGTCAGTAGCTACTGACTTTTGTTCGCTGGCGAATTCGCCGAGCGAAGGTCCCAGCGAGCATTCGCCAGGCGAAGGGTGGCGAGCAGGACAACGTTGTTTCTTTTCTGTTTTATCCATCCAATGATTAATTGCTTGGTTCAATTATGTTAATCCTATGTTATATGAATAGCTTGTGTACTATTGTGATGAGCTGTGGGTAGCCTTTCGGCGTGAATCCTAGATTGTAAGATGTGTATTGTTTGAATTGATTAGGGATACATGAGAACATATTAGTGAATATGTGTGTATTGTCTAATAAGTATGTGAATGCATATTGTTGTATGCTAATGTATGTAATGCATGGGAACATATCGTGGATATGTGTGCATTGTTTTGATGAATGTGATGATGGTATTGAATGTGAATGCCTTGAATTGTTATGAATATGTTGTGTGTGCAATCATGTTGTAATTCTTGAAAGGATGAATTATTTGAATGCATGGGATTAAGATGAGGGAACGGTCTTAAGGGCATTTTTGTTGGTTGATTGCATATGCATCATTTAGTCAAGAGGCAATGTTTGCTAGTTTCGTGGAGACTAGTGGCTTGTCCCAAACCTAGAAGGGTGGGTTTGAAGCCTAGGGGACGGGCTTTGTTGTTATCAGTCTAGAAGGGTGGACCCGATTTAAGTGTAAAAACCGAAAAATGATAACAAGTGTTGGTACCACATAGCATTGAGTTGCATTGAGTCTTGATTGAGTCACATAGCATAAATGTCATTGATATATGAAGCATGCTTGTGACTGGGATGTTTTTGGATAATTGTGAAATATGCATGGAGGGATATGCTTGATGCGAGTTCATATTTGTTTATATGTACGACGTGATGAATACGACTATGAAAATGAATTATGGTGAGAAATGTGGATTATATGTAATTGTTACTTGTATATATATATATATATATATATATATATATATATATATATATATATATATATATATATATATATATATATATATATAATCTTATGCATTGATTATTATGGTAATATTTCTCACCCTTCTGCTGTTTTATAATGCTCTATGAGGCATTGTAGATTAGGTTGCTGGAGGTTTCTTTTGTGAAGTATAACTTCATTCTTTTGAGTCAGACTGCTCTGATTATGTAACACCGAGTAGTTAGGCTTGTATAGCATTCTTTTGTGATACATTTGTGATGTATCAGTTGATGATGTTTTGTAACATGAATGATTGATGAACAACTAGATAACATGTATTTATATGATTAAAATGTTTTGAAGTAATTCAAATATTTTAATCTTCCGCTTTAATTTTAAATATTGAGACGTGGGTTTAAGGACTAAGTTCCTCTACTTTGAAAACTATCCCACTGTTGCATATTTTTATAGAGCAGGTATTAAGTGTTTTATTGGTAATAATGTGACATACTTCTTTTATACCGTATTTTAAATCATACTCTGATAAAATTTATATGTGCCTATATATATTATTGTTTATTTGGGGGTATAGAAGGGGGTGTTATTGTTGGTATACCAAAGATCAAAAGCTCATAGACCGGTGATGATAAGAAAAAAAGTTCTTTATGACAAGAAAGCAAAGAATCTTCTTCAAGCAATACTAAGCATGGATAGTTCTTCTGTGTCTCTCAATGCACAACGGTAAAACAAATATGGAATACGTTAGTAATCACTCATGAAGGTACTGCTGAAGTAAAAAGATCAAGATTTAACACTTTGTGTCAAAAGTATGAATTATTCAAAATGTAACACCGAGAATCAATACTTGACTTGCAGAAAAGATTTGTTCACTTGACCAATCACTTGATTGCTCTTGGTAATACTTTTTTCTACAATTAACGTAATCTTAAAGTACTTAGATCTTTGACCAGGGAATGACAATCAAAAGTGACAGCAAGATCAAAAAAGAAGAGTTTATCAAACATGACTTCTGCAATATTGTTCGAAAAACCCCAAGAGCATGATATAGAACTTAAAAGATTAGAGAAGCATGAAACTTAATTAAAATATTCAAAATATATTTCCTTAAAGATAAGAGTAAAAATAATCATGATAGCAATCAAGAGGATGAGCCTACTTATGCTGATAATAATCTTATCAAAAAGTTTGAAAAGTTCTCAAGAAAAGAAAGGAAAAAGGAAATTATTCAGAAAGAAACACCAATAAGGAAGGTCACATGCTTTGAATGTAATAAAAGAGGATATGTTAAAGTGAATACCCTTCACTTGAAAACAAAGATAAATTCAAAAGCAAGAAGAACATAAGGCCACATAGAGCATATGTAGTATGGGATGACAATGAAATAAGTTCATGTTTAGATTAAGATCATGAAAACAAGGCATTGATGGCATCATATCATTCAAGTGATAAAGAATGTGTGTTAGTGATTCTGAAATTGATGGTAGTCCCTCATATGATGAATTACAAAGTAATTTTAATGAATTACATGATGAATTTTTGAAACTTTCAAGAAAATTTTCAAAACAAAAGAAAAGTATTTTAAATTTAGAAAGTAAAGGAGTAACACAAAAGTGGAGTTAGACTTAATCAAAAATTCAACATGCAATAATTGTTCATCTCTTGAGTCTAAAACTGTTGAATTAAACCAAGTGATCATGAAATATGAAAAATATCATATTCGTTTAGAAAATATGTCAAATAGTAAAAGATTTTAAAATAATAAATGCGGACTTGGCTTTACTAATTTTGATGATCCTAATAAAATTTAAACCATCTTTGTAAAGGCTACTAGCAAATTCAACAATGAAGAATCAAAGAAATAACGTGTTGTAAATCATCATAAAAGACATTATAGAAATAACTTTTATGTCAATGAAAGGAATCATGCTTTTAGACCTACTTGTTTCTATTTTAATATAAAAGGTCATACTTCTAATGTTTGCTACAAAAAAGTTATGGTATTCCTTATGGTGAGTATGTATGGGTGAGGAAAATAAAATTGGGTACCTAAGCATTACTATTTTTTTGTAGGTACATGAAGATCATATGTTAGTATTATCAAGTCATGATTTTTCCTTCAAGATACAAGACCATAAGATATGGTAGTTCTAAAAGTTTCATTGAATGAAAAGTTGTTTTGAAGAAGCATCAACATTATTATCAACTTTAACATCAAATCTTTATAAGTGTCTAATTATATGCAATTAATTTTCATCTATCATGATATATATTTCCTATGTTATCACTTTGCTTTGGACTTTATTCTACTTTTTTCTTCTTTGTGATGATGTCAAAAGGGGAAGAAATAATAGGTATTGTACTTTTTCTTGTTCATAAAATTTTCAAGGGAGAAAGTCTTGAAATGCAAAAGAAAGGGAAGTACAATCAAGCTCAAATGATCATAAAGCTTTGGAAGTTAAAGGAAAGAATTAAGATGGTTAGAGTATGCATTAAAATTCATATTGTATATCTTAATAGCTCAGAATATATCATGCATATTCATCTCAAGCCTTTTGATCGTACCTGACCAGAAGGGAGACAATGACCTGCCACGCGTCGCTGATCTGCTAGCTGTTCACCGAAGGTATGAAAGAGGAGGGGGTGTACCTGAAACACACTCTGATGCCAAATTATGTGACGAGTAGAGTGAAAACAAGTACAGAGAGAGAGTAAGAAGTTAAGTTACCTGACCCTTTAGTGAAGAGGGTATTTATAGTGAGCCCCCAGCGCAGGGCCAACGGTTACTTAGAACTGGGATGGGATGCCAGACCCAATGTTAGTAACTGCTAGGGCTGACGTGGCGTCGTGAAGACTGGGACGTGGTCTTCTCCCTAGGGTAACTGTTTCGCACTATCCGGGAGGAGGAAGACCGAATCTCCAGCACATGGAGGTAGTTACTTTATGACGTGTCCCTACGTGAGGGACACGTGGAGAACATGGGGGAAAGGCCAAGGAGTTCCCCGGATAGGCATAGGTGGTTGGTCGGATGTGAGGGTCCTTCCCGACTCTAACACCCTTTTCTACCCCACAATTATCATGGCAAAATGTCGCATCGCTGCGAAGAGGGGCCGGCAAGGACAGAAGAGCCGCCACCGTTCGTTATTTATCCCAAAGAGAGGGAAAGGAAACGATCAGAGAAAACCTAACAGAAAGGGAATAAGACAAGTCATCGCAACCGAATCTCGGGTTCGGGAGTCGGTTACGCAAGGGGAAGGTATTAGCACCCCTCACATCCGTCGTACTCGACGGGATCCACGCTTGTTGTCTAGTCTATGGGTGAAAAACAAACTATCTTCGGCTGCTAATGCTAAACGGAAGGAACTGAAAAGAACGAAAAGAACTGACTTGATAGGACATCGCCGCCCTATGCCTACATATTCCCTCGTGCAATGGGAAAGTCAGAGTCAACGTAGTTCGGGAAACTATGGGGGGGATTGCTCGCCAAGACATCGTGTCTTGTACCTACGTATTCTCGTCTGGTACGAGAAATCAGAGCAAAACTTAGTTCAGGATAACTACGGGTAAACGAGGTGTTCTCGATCACACAAGGGTGAGAGAAAAGGTTGACGATACTAGCGCACGCATTCTAGCAGTTAGGTGTATTGCTGCTCGACCATTGGAGACTTAGGCGTTACCTGTTTGCGGTAGAACGGACGTAGCATGTCATTGATTTAAAGGTAAGGGTTACCTAAGGGGGGAAAGGGAAAGTGTGTTCGCTAGGATTATCGCAATCCTATGCCTACGTACTCTCAACAGATATGAGAGATCAGAGCATCCGTAGTTCGGCCAACTACGGAAAACGGTCTCGATTGCACGGGGACAAGAGAAGGGATCTCAATCTCCAGGATGCGAGAGAAGAAAGTCTCGGTCGCATGGGGGCAGGAGAAAAATGAATTTCGATCACACGGGGGCGAGGGAAAAGATGAGGCAGGCCTAACACGCCTAAACAGGAAGGAACTCGGGACACACACGTTAGAACCTAGACGTAGGAGTGAACGCGTCGCATATTGTCCAAAGGACATATGCTAAACACCCTAGACGAATGAAAGAAGGCCCCCCACTCATCATTTCCAATGTATCTATTGCTTAGAACTCACAACGCTCGGCGGTTGATTAAACGACTTGAATTAGAAAGATGTTATCGAACGGAGTGGTTCCGTTGACCCTTGACATTGTGCGCAAGCTCCATTCCAATCTTCTCCTCTTTTGGTCCTTGATAATTCTTTGAATCGGGACCAATGTGGCGTTGAACTGTCATAGCTCGACTTATAAGGGAAGTCAAACTTTAAGAGGTCGCGTATCGATTTCCATGCAATGGACAAGATATAGAGACGGTATTGAGGATCGTTCTCCAATTGAATCATGTCGCACGGACCAAAAACAGTGGGATCTCGTCTTACAAGACTTCATCGATCACCAAAAGTCAAAATAAAATCGAGAGATAAAGAGAAATGAGGAGAGAAATAAGTGGTCTCGGATCCAACATTATTCATCAATAATTTGACTGGTAATGAATTACTGAAATGTCGTCATCGACCAAAAACAGGTGAAATGACATAAAGTCAAAAATGAGAAAGAGGAGAGAAAATTCGGTCTCGGATCCTTTATTTCTCATCAATAATTTGACGGAGAATCGAAGGAAACTTCTTCATCGACCAAAACAGAAAATTGGACAAAATGCCCAATGACAAATGAGCTATAAAATTCAACTCTAAAAAATAATGAACTCTAATATAAATAGAATAGAAATTAAAACTTAAGAAATAATATATATATATATATATATATATATATATATATATATATATATATATATATATATATATATATATATATATATATATATATATATAAATATAAATATATATATATATATATATATATATATATATATATATATATATATATATATATATATATATATATATATATATATATATATATATATATATATATATATATATATATATATATATATATATATATATATATATATATATATATATATATATATATATATATATATATATATATATATATATATATATATATATATATATATATATATATATAAAACCCTAATATACTATTATTATAAAAAAATTGTATATAAAATAAAATGAAGCTATAAACAAAATATATAATAATAATAACAATTTATTTAAAAAAAGTAACAAAGCTTATATAAAATAATATATCATAATATATATACACATAATAATATCCATAAAAAATAAAATATATTTCAAAAAAAAGAAATGAAAGAGGGGTTTAAAATCAGAAAATGGGGGTACAGCAAGCAACTGGGGCGCATGGGCCTGTGCTGTTAGGCCCAACAGCCACCTTGAAGGTGAGATAATACTTAGAAGGGGGTTGAATAAGTATGATAGATTAAATCTAGAAATAAAAACACAATTATTTTTATCCTGGTTCGTTGAACTCAACTACTCCAGTCCACCCTTCTTAGAGTGATTTGTCTTTCTCAACAAGGACTTAATCCACTATTTAATCAAACAGATTACAATAGTAACACCTAAGAACAACTGTTCTTAGTCTTCTCAAGAGCTACTGATTCCAACTGAATCCTCTTAAGGAAAACCTTTACAATCAATGTAAATTAAATACAAGAGTATGAATGCTTCTAAAAAGCTTTTATCACAACAGTGATATTTCTCTTAAGTTTAAGTACAAATAATTCTAAGAAGAATATGAAAGAATGAGAGCTTTGAATGTTATGATTTCTTTTCAGCAAAAAATCTCTATGAAGAATTTGGTGGAGTCTTCCTTTTATAGGCAGCTGATCCAAGGAGAACTGAGCGTTGAGAAGAGTGTCCAAAAAGGTCTGAGCCTTTTTGTCTTTACATCAAGTGACCTTTCCTAGAAGTAGAAGGCACAGAAAAATGCTTTTTGTCTGTGTTCTTGTGTCTAGCACAAATGAGGAAAGAGACGTTTGATTTACTCCAACGGATATAATCTTTGAATAATTCTTCTTCAGTTTTCAGCAAGTTCATCAGAATCTGATTGAGTCAGAGTCTTCTAATGATGTTCAAAACTTTGTTGTATCAGAGTCTTCTGCAGCATGTGTGCTTTCAGCGTGTTGATCATCAGAGCATATTTGACACAGAACTTCAGTACTGGCAGCTTTAGTACTTTCAGAAACTTCTGTAAAAACTATGCTTTGAGAAACTCTTCATACAATATTCTTCTTTGCTTTAGATGCATCTGCTTGCTTCAGATTCTTCTGGAGCTTCTGCTTCAGAGTCTTCTGGAGCTTCTTGCTTCAGATCCTTCTGGAGGCTACGCTCAGGAACTTCTGTAAGCAGCAGTCAGAATCTTCTAATGAGTGCATCTAGCGCTTCAGAGTCTAGATAACTTCTTGTATACAATTCAAATTTGCTTCTGGAGTGTTAATTTCATTACAGTCTGCAGTAAAACTCTCAAGCAAATTTTAGAGTATATAATTCTTAAATACAAAATTTCCTAAACAGTTATCCTCAAAACAAAGAGATATTATTAAGAACCAATCTGTGTTCTAACAATCTCCCCCTTTTTGATGATGACAAAAAGCATTAGAAATTTTGTTTAATTGGAAATATTAGAATTATAACTCCCCCTGAGATGATGAATCTCCCCCTGAGTTAAATACAAATAAGGAATAGAAACTTCCCTTTTGTCTTGAGTAATCTTCAGAGTTAGATCTTGTTTGTTCTTATAACATTTGAAGGTCAGAATGTCTTGTAGATTTAAGATTCAGAGTTTGATAATAGACAAATGATCTGAGAGACTCAGAGTTTCTTTTATAGAATGTTCTTATCAAATGTTCTGAAATAGTCAGATTAAATGTTAGATAGAATAAATATGTCTGAAGTTTCATTCTGGTGAAGTTATATTAAACAGTTCAGATCTATATTTTCTCCCCCTTTTTTGTCATAAGCAAAAAGTAAAAAAAAAAACTTTTAAAAGGACAAGTAAAAGGAAACAGTAATCTAGACAATTCAATGGAGAAAAATTTGATTCATTCATTTGATCAGATCAAGAGTACATAGGCGAACATCAGAAGATATAGCAATAAAGTACATATGCAAGCAACAGATGCAGAAGCATTAGAATGAAAAAAAATCTAAGAGTGTTTGGACAAAAGCATTTTCAATAGATCTGTAATCTCAGAGGATGATTGCTCTTGCTTGGACATCCACTTAGCCATAGTTTCATTCTTTTCATCTTGCTTTGACATCCATTCTGTCATATCCTCAGACTTCTTATCCTGCTTAGCCATCCAGGATTTGATCTCTGACTGTCCAGCTTCCAGAGCAGCAATCTTATCTTCAAAATCTGGATGTTCTTTCTTTATCTCAGATAAAGAAGTATGATTAGGTTCTGTAGCCTGAACAGAGTCAATTTCCATTGGTTCTGTAGAGTCTGGAGCATTTGAAGTAGAAGAAGGATCTACCAGAGTCATAGCCAATTGATTCTCTTCAGATGCAATTTCAGTAGATTCTGTTGATGGTGGAGGAGCATCTAAAAGAAGCAGAGGTTCAGATTTGTTGACAGTCCAAAATAGAGTCCTTGCAGCCTCAGCAAATTTGAGCTTTGCATCATCAGAATAGACGTTCTTCAGATTTGAAGCTACAGAGTTGAATCTGTTGATGAATCCATTCCAGATGATGTCAGATTCTTTGGCATCCATTGTTGCTGAGCATTTCTTCTGAACAGTACCTAAATACATCTGTATTTCTTGCAAAAATGTTTGAAATAAATGATTAACATTAAGTTTGGGCTTTGGGCGTAACAAAGTTTCCAGAGTTACAGGTTTAGGTTGGGGAGTTGGTGGAAAAATTAATTTTTGGATGGAGATCAGAGGAGGAGGATAGTATGGAAAGAAGGGAATTTCAGGTTTTTGAGGTAGGGATCTGTTTAAAGCTTTTAACATATTTGGTTTTACTTTAGTGGGGTGAGAAACCACATCAGAGGGTTTGTTTGAGTAAGGTTTGAAGGCAGATTTTGGAGGTTTCTTGGAAACAACAGGTGTATCAGATGATATTTGCATAGCTGAAGCAACAACTTTATCAGATTTTGCAGAACATGATATGGTAGCTAAAGATCCTACATCTGACATGGATTTTATGTAATCAAGAATCACAGATGGAAGGGTCATGGTCAGTTTTGGTTTCAGAGGGTTGATGGGGTCAGATGGTTCAACTTTGTCATAAAAGTCTTTTAGTTTGAAACCATAGGCCAAATTATGAAACAAAGAGGACACTTGGGCACAAGATATAGAAGATCTTGGATTTGAATTGGGGATTAAAATCTCAGATGATGGTGTAGGTGTGGGAATTGGATCTGGAATGGGAGCTTTTGAAGGTATGGTAGGTTCAGGTTGGTTTACCTCAGAGTATTTTTTAGATGGAGAGATTAGAAAATCTGGATGAAGTTCTGATTCTGAGGAGTTAGAAGATGTGGTTGGTGTGCAGGAAGTAGAAGATACTTGAAACACCGTTTTTAAGGGTGTGACATCAAGAACTTCTATCTCAGGGATGTGAGGTTTAAAAGTATTGGTTTGTTCTGAAGGAATTTCAGATGGTTTTAATGGTTGTTCTGAGATGGGTGAGTCAGATGGAATATTGATTGGTTCTGATGAAATTGGAGCAGAAGTGACTTTGGTAGGTTCAGATGCAGTGGGTTCAGATGGAGGATTATTTGGTGTTGGTTGATTTTCAGAGGCTTTTTCTGGTTGAGATACTTGTTGTTTTGCTGATTGTTCAGATGATTTTGTAGGTTGTTGTTCTGATGATTGTTTCTGAGAGGATTGTGTTTGTGGAACAAACTGTTTGATATGAATTTTAGGTTGAGAAGGTTTTGGTACAGAAACTGTTGGTGTTGTTGTTTGAGTTGGAACAGGTGTTTGTTTTTGTGGTGATTTAAAACTAGGAGCAGTAACAGAAGTGGTTTATGTTGAAGGTGATTTTGGTACAGACTTAATATTAGAATCATTTATAACAATATTTGCAGAAGATATAGAAGATTTAGTACCTTTTATTTTGATCCTCTTGGCTGGTACAGAAGCAGCGTCTTCAGATTCTTTTATCTTCAAGAGCTTCTTTGGCTTCTCAGCAATCTTTACTTTCTTCTGAGCAGGTTCAGATGATGCTACTGGCTGAGTCCTTTTCCTCTGAAGTTGTGCTTCTTCGTCTTCTACATCTGGTAGTGGTTGTCTAGCTAGCTGAATCACATTAGCAGGAACAGGTTTTCCTTCCTTCTTGCATTCATCAATATACATAACAACTATATGTTTGGGCTCTTCAGCAAAGAATAAAGGAAAGTCATCTACAGGAACTCTCTTATTCAATTCAGACACATTCAGCTTCTTGGGAGCTGTTGTGAGTTCATCAACAATTTTGAGTCTCTGAAGACTTTTAGCATTCAGAGGCTTTCCCATTATAAATTCTAATCCCTCTGTGACTCCAGCAGTGTACAGAGCAGTGACCAAACCATTCTCAGTTAGAAGATCTGAGATCAACCTTCCAAAGGGGATCCAGGTTCTGATCTTCTGTCCTTTCTCTTTCACATACTCTCTAGATGCATTGATATGGTTCCACAGATGCATAAAAAGAATGTATGGAAGATCTACCTTGGTGCTCTGACTAAGGCAATACATGAAATAGAGCTGTTCATTATTGACATAGTATGGAGAATTAGTTGACTTCCTATGGTGGATGCATCCCATGAAGATCTTGGCCCAGATCTTGTAGTCAGGCTTCAGATCCTTGAATTTGTTAGAAGCTTGACCAGCAGTCATTACTTCTTCATATACCTCATCCATGTCCACACGCCCAGCTGGCAAGTGGGAAACACCATCTGTTTCTTCATATCCTATTAATTTTCTGATCAGATCTTCTGTGATAATGATCTCCTTTCCCAGTACAGAAGATAAGATGAACTTGGGGTAAACAGATGCATGGATCCAGAATTCTTTCACCAGTAGAGGGTAAACTGGTCCAAAGAGCCTATCAAAATATTTAACCCATCCTTGAGCTCCAATGATGGAACGAAACTCAAACCCATTTTCTTCAAGAGAGTCAAACTCTACCATGGATTCACATAGAACTTCCAATTGTTCAACAAGGGTTAGAAGAGTTCTTTTGGGAGGAGAATAGGGAGCAACACCCATGTTTTCTGAAGTTACAGCAGCCATAGAAGATTAGAATTGAGCAGCTGTTGATGATGAAGTTGCCATTGAAGAATGCTTTGTCACACACTTAGGTTTAGGGTTTTTATGCAGAGAAAAAAGGAGATGAAAACGCATATAATTTCTGAGATTGTAAAAGTGTGAAAGTGAAGTGAAAACAAGTATTTATACTAAAACACTTAGGCATACCATCAGTCAGAAATTTTTGCACGTTTTAACAAGCATTAAATGAAGAGAATAATAATCATTTCAAAACATTAATTGCTTCTGACAATTTGGGGGGAAAATCAAGATTTTCACTATTCAAACTTCACCTCAAACGTCTCTTCAGTTATGTACACGCCACCTCTTCAGATTTGGTGTGACACGTGTTTGCTTGCATGTGTTCTGAATTCTCTTAGGAAATGAAACGTTAGCTAACGTTCAGATCTTCTAAAGATTGTTAGTTCAGAGTTTTACAAAAGAAATATTGATCAGAATAAAATAAGCAAACAGAAGAAATACTTCAGAGCATTAGGCATTTTTTCATCTGTAAAAATTTGCTTCTGACAAATATCATTCTGGACAAAAATCCATACCAATATTTTTCAGAATAAATTTGAATCTATCTTCAACAAGGGGTTTTGTAAAAATATCTGCCCATTGATGATCGGTATCAACAAAGGCTAAATTTATAATTCCCTTCTGAACATAATCTCTGATGAAATTATGCTTAATTTCTATATGTTTTGCCTTAGAATGTAAAATGGGATTCTTGGACAAACATATAGCAGAAGTATTATCACAAAAGATAGAAATGTTACTTTCAAAAATTTGATAATCTTCTAGTTGACTCTTCATCCAGAGCATCTGCGTGCTACATCCAGCAGCAACAATGTATTCTGCCTCTGTGGTTGAAAGTGCAATTGTGGGTTGCTTCTTGCTGTACCAGGAGATTAGATTTCTTCCTAGAAATTGACAACTTCCAGAAGTACTTTTTCTTTCCACTCTGTCTCCAGCGTAGTCAGCATCACAAAATCCAACTAATTTGAAATCATCAGATTTTCTGTAACACAAACCCACATTAGAAGTACCTTTCAGATACCTTAAAATCCTCTTGACAGCTGTCAAGTGTGATTCTCTAGGATCTGATTGGAATCTAGCACATAGGCAAACACTGAACAATATGTCAGGTCTAGAAGCAGTAAGATAAAGAAGAGAGCCAATCATACCTCTGTAGAGCTTCTGGTCTACTTTCTTACTTACCTCTTCCTTGCCAAGTGAGCTAGTAGAATGCATTGGAGTCTTTGCCAGCTTACTATCAGACATGTTAAATTTCTTCAGAAGTTCTTTAACATATTTTGTCTGATGTATGTAGGTGCACTCTGGAGTTTGATTAACTTGGATTCCTAGAAAGAATCTGAGTTCTCCCATCATGCTCATTTCAAATCCTGTCTGCATACATGTAGCAAACTCCTTTCCAAGCATAATATTTGTTGATCCAAAAATAATATCATCTACATAAATTTGGAAAATTAGAAGATCTTTCTTAAATGATTTACAAAAGAGTGTTGTATCCACTTTGCCTCTGATGAAATTCTTCTCCAGAAGAAAATTGCTCAATCTCTCATACCAAGCTCTAGGAGCTTGTTTTAAACCATATAGAGATTTCTTTAATTTGAAAACATGATCTGGAAATTTTTCATTTTCAAAAACCAGGAGGTTGGTGGACATAAACTTCTTCTTCTATAATACCATTAAGAAAGACACTCTTAACATCCATCTGATACAGAGTGATGTTATTTTGTGCAGCAAATGAAATAAGAAGACGTATAGATTCTAACCTTGCCACTAGAGCGTATGTCTCAGTGTAATCAATACCTTCTTGCTGACTGTACCCTTGAGCAACCAGCCTTGCCTTATTCCTTTCAACTTCTCCTTTCTCATTTAGCTTATTTCTGAAGACCCATTTTGTACCAATTATATTGAATCCTTGAGGTCTTTGAACTAGATCCCATACATCATTTCTGCTGAATTGATTTAGCTCTTCTTGCATGGCAATAATCCAATCATTGTCTTGCAGAGCTTCATCTACAGAAGATGGTTCAATTTCTGACTTAGTCCAAATAGTGATGCTTCAGATGATCTTAGAAAGGATCTTGTTCTGATGGGATCATCCTTCTTTCCAATAATGACATCCTCTGGATGAGAAGCTTTAATTCTGGATGATGATCCTCTAATAGTTGACTCTTCAGAAATGTTTAGATTATTCATCTGAGAGGTTAAAGGAATAGCATCTGGCGTTGCTTCTGGTTCCTTCACTTGAACTTTGTCTGCTTCTGGAACTTCAGAGTCAATGAAGACTACTTCTCTATCTGCAGAGTTATCAAATTGCTTTGGCTTTTCAGAGCCAAGCTTATCATCAAATCTGACATGAATGGATTCTTCCACAATCTGTGTCTCAGTGTTGTATACTCTGTAGCCTTTGGAGCGTTCAGAATATCCAAGCATGAAACACTTCTGTGCTTTGGAATCAAACTTGTTCAGATTATCCTTAGTATTCAGCATATAGCAAATACATCCAAAAGGATGAAAATATGAAATGTTGGGCTTTTTGTTCTTCCACAGTTCATAAGGAGTCTTCTTCAGAAGAGGTCTTACAGACACTCTGTTCTGAATGTAACAGGCTGTGTTGATTGCTTCTGCCCAAAAGTGTTTTGCCAGATTTGTCTCATTGATCATGGTTCTGGCCATTTCTTGCAGAGTTCTGTTTTTCCTCTCTACAACCCCATTTTGTTGTGGAGTTCTAGGACAGGAAAAATCATGAGCAATGCCATTTTCAGAAAAGTATTTTTCAAAATATTTATTTTCAAATTCACCACCATGATCACTTCTGACTTTTATAATTTTGAAATCCTTTTCATTCTGGACTTGCTTGCAGAAGTCAAAGAACACAGAATGTGACTCATCCTTGTGTTTTAAGAACTTTACCCATGTCCATCTACTAAAGTCATCAACAATGAATAATCTATACTTCTTGCCTCTGATGGATGCAGTTTTCACTGGTCCAAACAGATCAATATGAAGTAGTTCTAGTGGTTTGGAAGTAGAAACAACATTTTTTGATTTAAAAGATGTTTTTGAAAACTTCCCTTTTTGGCATGCTTCACAAAGAGCATCTGAAGTGAACTTCAGATTAGGGAGTCCTCTGACAAGATTAAGTTTATTAATCTGAGATATACGTCTCATATTAATATGGCCCAATCTTCTATGCCAGACCCATTTCTCTTCATTAACAGACAAGAGGCATTTAACATTTTGGACTTTAAGTTCTGAAAGATTTATTTTATAAATGTTGTTTTTCCTCTTACCACTAAATAGGATAGAGCCATCTTTTTTACTAATAGTTTTACAACATTTTTTATTAAAGGTAATATCATAACCATTGTCACTTAATTGACTTATGGACAATAAGTTATGCTTTAACCCTTCAACAAGTAA
Organism: Lathyrus sativus; assembly: GCA_963859935.3. Taxonomy (NCBI): domain Eukaryota; kingdom Viridiplantae; phylum Streptophyta; class Magnoliopsida; order Fabales; family Fabaceae; genus Lathyrus; species Lathyrus sativus. Next base: position 456,363,560 of record OZ012739.1, on the reverse strand, counting down.
AACATTAGTAATAGAGGGAAGTTTACCATTTCCAATAGTGCCAGATCCAATGATCTTGCCCTTCTGGTTCCCTCCAAACTTCACATCACCTCCAGATCTAAGTTCCAGGCTTTGGAACATAGACTTTTCTCCTGTCATGTGTCGTGAGCATCCAGAGTCCAGGTACCATGATTGGTGTCCTGACCTTGCTGCTAAGAACATCTGCAACAGGGATTATTTTACTTTTAGGTACCCAGATCTTCTTGGGTCCTTTAGGGTTAGTGGTTCTGGAGGTTTGTCTAAACTTCTGTTTTTCAACATAATGTTTATTCTGACTAACCTTGGGTTTAAACACATAAGTATTCTTCTCAGAGCTTGTGTGTTTAATGTCATTTAAGTGACCAAACTTAAATTGAGAGTACAGAGGTGTCTTCTTGATGAAAAGTTTGTCAACAGATTTTGGATTACTTCCAGATGAAGATTCATATCCAATACCTCTTCTGTTGTTTCCACTAACACCATAGATCATAGAAGCCATCTTGCTTCTGTTTATGCTCTTAGTAAGGAATCTCTGAAAACTAGAGTCATATTTTTCTAAAATGCTTTCACATGACTTAGTCTCAGATACAGATTCTTGTTGAGTTGTTTCACAATCATTTTTTATTTTCAGATTAATTTCTTTTTGCTCAACAAGTTCTGTCTTCAGAAGATCAATCTCAGATTCAAGATTGCTTTTCAGCTTCTTGTATTTGAGTTTGATATTGTTGTAACTTTTCAGAACTTCTGATAAAACCTTTATCAGTTCTTCTTTAGTAAGTTTAGCCATTACCTCTTCAGCGTCTTCATCAGATTCAGAATCTGATTCATATCCTGAGGTTCCTTCCTCTTGATCTTCTGTGTTGGCCATCAGTGCAACATTAGCACATTCTTCTTCTGATTCAGAAGATGATTCAGATTCATCTGAGTCATCCCATGTTGCCATCAGAACCTTCTTCTTTTTGTTAAACTTCTTCTTGGGTTTTTCTTTTTGAAGTTTGGGGAAATCATTCTTATAATGCCCAGGTTCTTTGCACTCATAGCACACAACTTATTTCTTGCCAAATCTTCTGTGCCCAGAAGATTCCTTTCTATTATCAGATCTTCTGAAGTTGTTGAACTTCTTTCCCTTGTGCTTCCAGAGTTTGTTGATCCTTCTGGACAACATGGATAATTCATCTTCTTCAGAAGAAGAAGATTCTTCAGAGCTTTCTTCATTAACCTGCAAAGCTTTAGCAGATTTGTTAGATTTTAAGGCAACAGATTTACCTTTTTCTTTCTTCTGAGGTTCATCTTCCTCAAGCTCAATTTCATGGCTCCTCAGTGAGCTGATGAGTTCTTCTAAAGAGATCTTGTTCAGATCTTTAGCCATCTTCAAGGCAGTCACCATTGGTATCCATCTGGTAGGTAGACTTCTGATGATTTTCTTTACATGATCTGATGTAGAGTATCCCTTGTCCAGAACCTTTAGCCCAGCTGTGAGGATCTGAAATCTAGAGAACATGGCTTCAACAGATTCAGAGTCTTCCATCTTGAAGGCCTTATACTTCTGGATCAGAGCCAGAGCTTTTGTCTCCTTGACTTGAGAGTTTCCCTCATGAGTCATTTTTAATGATTCAAACATATCAAAAGCAGTTTCCCTGTTTGGAATTTTTTCATACTCAGTATGGGAAATTGCATTCAATAATATAGTTTTGGCTTTGTGATGATTTCTAAAATCTTTCTTCTGAGCATCTGTCATATATTTTCTGTCTATCTTCTTGCCATTCCCATTTGTGGGATGGACATATCCATCTATGACTAGATCCCATAGATCAGCATCATATCCTAGGAAAAAACTCTCAATTCTGTCTTTCCAGTAATCAAATTTCTCCCCATCAAACATAGGGGGTTTGGTGCTGATCCTGTCCCTTTCTTCATATTTATTGTTAATGTTGGATATTGTATTATCAGCCATTGTAACAAATAAATATATATCAAAGTACTTCTCTCTGGATCTTTACTGTCACTGTTAAGTGGTAGCACACACAGAACTAGAGCTCTGATGCCAACTGAAGGTGAGATAATACTTAGAAGGGGGGGTTGAATAAGTATGATAGATTAAATCTAGAAATAAAAACACAATTATTTTTATCCTGGTTCGTTGAACTTAACTACTCCAGTTCACCCTTCCTAGAGTGATTTGCCTTTCTCAACAAGGACTTAATCCACTATTTAATCATACAGATTACAATAGTAACACCTAAGAACAACTGTTCTTAGTCTTCTCAAGAGCTACTGATTCCAACTGAATCCTCTTAAGGAAAACCTTTACAATCAATGTAAATTAAATACAAGAGTATGAATGCTTCTAAAAAGCTTTTATCACAACAGTGATATTTCTCTTAAGTTTAAGTACAAATAATTCTAAGAAGAATATGAAATAATGAGAGCTTTGAATGTTATGATTTCTTTTCAGCAAAAAATCTCTATGAAGAATTTGGTGGAGTCTTCCTTTTATAGGCAGCTGATCCAAGGAGAACTGAGCGTTGAGAAGAGTGTCCAAAAAGGTCTGACCCTTTTTGTCTTTACATCAAGTGACCTTTCCTAGAAGTAGAAGGCACAGAAAAATCCTTTTTGTTTGTGTTCTTGTGTCTAGCACAAATGAGGAAAGAGACGTTTGATTTACTCCAACGGATATAATCTTTGAATAATTCTTCTTCAGTTTTCAGCAAGTTCATCAGAATCTGATTGAGTCAGAGTCTTCTAATGATGTTCAGAACTTTGCTGTATCAGAGTCTTCTGCAGCATGTGTGCTTTCAGCGTGTTGATCATCAGAGCATATTTGACACAGAACTTCAGTACTGGCAGCTTTAGTACTTTCAGAAACTTCTGTAAAAACTATGCTTTGAGAAACTCTTCATACAATATTCTTCTTTGCTATAGATGCATCTGCTTGCTTCAGATTCTTCTGGAGCTTCTGCTTCAGAGTCTTCTGGAGCTTCTTGCTTCAGATCCTTCTAGAGGCTACGCACAGGAACTTCTGTAAGCAACAGTCAGAATCTTCTAATGAGTGCATCTGGCGCTTCAGAGTCTAGATAACTTCTTGTATATAATTCAGATTTGCTTCTGGAGTGTTAATTTCATTACAGTCTGCAGTAAAACTCTCAAGCAAATTTTAGAGTATATAATTCTTAAATACAAAATTTCCTAAACAGTTATCATCAAAACAAAGAGATATTATTAAGAACCAATCTGTGTTCTAACACACCTAACAAGACCCAGAGGGGGTACGACTAGTGAAAACGGGGTGAAAAATAAAAAAAAACCTAGTGGGCTTGAGGCCTAAGTTTACAGTTAACATAAAATGAAAAAAAAACACAAAAATGGGGTCTTCCTCTCTCACTCGCCCCTCTCACTTTTTCAACTGTTCCAGAAAACCAATATTGGGGCAAACGATTCAAGTGCATCCTCGTCATTCGCAAAATGAAATGGAAGTGGAGCTGAGAATGGAGTGGGTGATTCTGTTTGTGGTTTTTGAAGATCAATGGTTGGAAGAAAATAGTGTTTCGCAGCGAAGTGTGGTGACTCGTCGGCGATGATGTTTGGAAGGAGGGGATGGAGTGATTCGCGGTGAAAGTTCTTGGGGTTGAAGAGGAGATTCGATGATGGTGGAGTATTGGTCATATTTGAGGTTTGGAGTTAATGGGTTTCGTCGGCGGTAAATTTCTGGGCGTTGAAGGTTGTTTTGCAGTTTTGTTCGAATGTCTGGGTTTTGGTTGAGAAAGTTTGTGGGTTGAGTTTTATTTCGAAGCCGGATTCGCGAAAAGGAAGAGGATGCTCTGAAAAAATGGTGGGTTGGAAGGTGTTAAGGTTGGGATTCAAAGTTTGATTTCGAAGGTGGCTATGGTTATTTTCTGAAGTGAAGGATGGGTTAATGGAGATTTGTTTATGGAGTTTGGTTGAAGTTTGAGTTGGGAAAAATTTTCTATTGGAGAAAAGAAAATAGGTCGCGAGTGGTGTTGGGTGGCGGCCAAAGGTTTGGTTATGCAATTGTTATGGTGTTTTTATGTGTGTAGGGAAAGTTCAAAGGAAAAGTGATGTGAACCCATGTTGTTTGTGATGGTTTTTGAAGATTGGTTGATTTTGCTGAAAGTTGGAGATGAAACAGAGGTTTTCACCTGAAAGGTTGGTTTAGTGTTTTTTCTTCTTTTGAAGATCAATTTTTGGTTGCTTATGGTTTTGTGTGTTGAATTGTAGGTTTTGAAATTGGTGACTGGTGGTTTATTTAAAGAATACAAGTGAGGTTTCAATGGTTGTGGAGTTAAGAAAATGGTTGATGTTGGAAGGAATTATGAAGGAGCAGTGGTTGTAGTAAGGATGCAGTGGTTGCTAGAATGGTTTTGGTCGAGAGAAAGAATGGAGAACTTCCAACCGTGAAGAATCAGCCCCCCTCTTCTCTTCTGTTCTTCCCTTCTTATTTTCAAAATCCAATTAGCTGTCTCAGAAGTCATCTTTTGTCCTGTTGTTATAACAGGTTGTTTTCCAATGGCAGGTCTATACAAGTTGCAGTCCCTTTCATATGATGCAGGTCTGTGTTGGTGGTAATTGTTGCAGAAAAAAAGGTCGTGGTTCTGGCCTGTAGAGTGTATCAGTGAGTTTGCAGGTCGAGGAGGTTTGACATGGTTTTGTTTGGTGGTCAATTGTGAGGTAGCTTTCTTGACGGTACGACTTTGTTGTGGCTTTTGAGGTTTTGCAAAGTTTGACTTGTCTGTTTTCATGCAGGGTTCTTGGAGTGTACATGTTTCACATTCTGGTGATTTTGTTTATCAAAGTAGCCGGATGTTGTGGGGTTCTATGAGGCGTGATGCTTTTTTTTCTTCCAAATTCTTGTTTTGTCCTTTTCTGATGAATTAAACAATTATAATATCCTTATGTTCTAATTAAACAATTAACAAAAAGACTAATGATTCTATTCTAACTAACTTTCTAATCTAATAATAATATAATCTAAATAAATAATTAAAAGAAAAATAATTCTAATAATAAAAAATTAATTAAAATTAAAATTTATACTAAACTAAATATATTAACAAAAAATAATAAAACTCTATATTAAATTCTACTTAAATCTAAGTCTAATATTATACTATTTCTAAAAAATATCTAAAACTATTAAAAACAATAATAAAGTTTAACTCCTAATAAAAAGGAAATTATTTCTACTTAATTCAAAAAAACAAATTATATTAAAAGTTCTATCTAAACTATTTCTATATAATTAAGCAAAAATAGCAAATAAATGCAAAACGCCATGGGAAAGCGGGCAAGCACCGAAATGCGCCAATATTATCAACACTGATCGAATCATCAAGAGGAGAGTGACTTTCGCTCGATTTTAACACTGAACTTCTCGTTTGAATTATTTGAATCGCCTAAAACGCGAGCAAAACGGCTAAAATCCTGATAAATTCAATCCGGTTGATAACACGGGCAAAATGCGACCTAAATGATATGCACATGAAAACGAAGCAAAAGTCAGTCAAAGTCGGAAAACCGGTGGGCAAATTTTAGGGTGCAACACAAAATTACATAGATATCAGAGTAAAAGTGTTAAATTTCATAAAAGCCATCAAAAGGGCGTACATTTCCCAAATCAACAAAATCGGTCAAGGCTCCATAAATTACGGTTTTTCTCAAAATAATTAATTCACACAAAGCAGCAGAACTCAAAGGCATAAATCAATGTTTCCTCATCAGGGAGAAATAAGCAAAATAACTCAACAGTATATAGTTTAACTCAAAAGAACCCAACCCGATGTTACATATCAGAGCAAGACCCTTTAAGCTAACCAAAAGGCTAAAAACTCAAAACTTCAAAAATACTCCTCGACGGCGTCCACGGCAAAACTTGGCCATCTACACGTTACCCACGTGGAGGTAACATTCAAACAGGTAGAGTGAGTAAAACAATTCATAATAACCAATGTATAAAAATCAACATATAACGGTGTCATATTCATATTCAACACATTCATATCCTTCAATAGGCCTCGAAGGCCACAACATCATAATTTATACAAAAAGGCTCATAAATGCAAATGCAACATCGACTCAACGCATGTGGTACCAATCATCACAGCGCGATGGACACTGGGTCATCAACCCTCCATAGATCCCCGTTAATAGGATCGAGTCTACTAGAGAACCTAAGCACATCAAAACACTTCACATCCACAAATGGAATTGAAGCCAAAGTAATCGAGGTCCTGAACCGAAGTCCGGATGCACATGAATGCATGATGTACATGTCACAAATCATCCTCATATAACATCATAAGTGCATCATCATTCGTCATATTCATCATCATGTCAATCATCATTATATCTCATATCATCATATAAATTCATCAAAGTCATGGTAATATCATCATATTAAGTCATATAAATTATCATGTCATCATGTATACATCATATAAAACTCACAGTCACACTCATGTCAATCCATCACAGAAATCCCAGAATCAAACATCAAGGCATCATTGCACACGATCAACATTCGCGAAACTCTGCTACATTTGTTGGCATGTTCGCTAGGCGAGTCTGGGAACAACATTGTTCGCTAGGCAAAGCTTTCTTTGCTAGGCGAACTGTGTGATGACAACAAATTCTTCTATGTACCAGAACTGATTTCTACCCAAAAGGCCCTACGGTTCACATACACAATGCCCCCAAAACATCCCTAAATCATCCCTAAGGTTCTACGACGATAAAGGAACAAAACCTAAGGTTTATTATGCCAATCCCGAAACATATTCATGTTCTAAATCACAATTTCCCTACAATTACCCTGCAGGTATCTGAGTTACTCACATTCAAATATTCCTATTCCTTCAGGGTCAGATATATAGCAATTCAAGGTCTTGGCCATGAAGGCCTAAGGTTTCCCTTTCCCATATTATGCTCTACTGTCAGGAATACTTGCCACTACACCAAACATCAGAGTTCCCACAATTGGATTTAGGCCACGAAGGACATGGATCACTTGTTCTCATATCCTTCTAATCTTCCTTAACCCAAATAAATCCCCACGGTCAAAATCTCAATAATAGATTTAGGCCACGAAGGCCAAAATCCCCTCTTCTCATAATTCTCCATAAAACCCTTAAATCAACCATAATCACATTGAAATCTACACATAGGAAATCATGAAAAGCTATACTCCCCATACCTTAGACGTTGATTCAAAGCCTTCACGAATCTGTCAGGGAATCCTTCAAGCTTCTGCCTCCAATTTCCTCTTCAGGGTTCTCTTAGCCTCAATTCTTACGGTTAACACAAATGAATCCTAAAAACCCTTCAGAATTCTCTTTTTGTTAAACCTAGACTTGAGCCAAATAATTGGGCTTTCTCCATTATACCCTCACTTACTCCTCTCAATTGTCCCAATTACCCTTCTTTCACTATTATTTATTTTAATTCATAATAATACTAATAAATTAATATTATGTACTATCAATTAAATAAATAACCCACAAATTGCATAATTCTCAATAATCCACACAACACACCAAAAATCATCGTAAACACCCAAAATACGAATATTCTCAATTAAATTAATTAATTAAAATATTCCGATTAAAATTAGGGTGTTACAACTCTCCCCCACTTAAAATAATTTTCGTCCTCGAAAATTACCTCAAGAAATTAGAGTCGGATACGACTCCTTCATCTGATCTTCACGTTCCCAAGTCCAACTTTCTCCAGCTGGTCCTCCCCACAGTACCTTCACCAAGGCAATCTTTTTACCTCGCAGCTACTTCACTTCTCGTTCGTCAATCCGAACAGGCAACGCCTCAACAATCAAATCATCTCTCACTTGTACATCATCCATCTGAATCACATACAACGGATCTAGAATGTACTTCCTCAACTAGGATACGTGAAACATATCATGTAAATTCGTAAGCGACGGCGGTAAAGCAATCTGATATGCTACTTCCCCTACCCTCTGCGAAATCTGATACAGACCAACAAAGCGTAAAGTGAGCTTTCGAGACTTCGAAGCTCGGCCAACACCAGTCACCGGCGTAACTCTCAAAAACACGTGATCTCCCTCTTGGAATTCAAGTGATTTCCTCCTCTTATCATGGTAACTCCTCTGACGACTCTGCGACGCTTTCATCTTTTCTTGGATCCTCTTGATCTTTTCAGTCGTCTCCTGCACAATCTCAGGTCTGAGCACAGCACTCTCGCCTGATTCATACCAACAAAGCAGAGTCCTACACCTCCTACTATACAAGGCCTCATACGGTGCCATTCTGATACTAGAATGATAACTATTATTGTAGGTAAATTTTCAATCAACAGCAAATGACTATCCCACGATCCACCTTGATCCAACACACAAGCTCTCAACAAATCCTCTAAAGACTGGATCGTTCTCTCTGTCTGTCCATCCATCTGCGGATGATAGGCAGAACTCAACCTTAACTTAGTACCCAAAGTTGTCTGCAAACTCTCCCAAAACCTCGATGTAAATCTCGGATCTCTATCAGACACAATACTCGAAGGAACACCATGCAACTTCACAATCTGATCAATATACAACTCAACAAGCTTTTACAACGAATAATTGATCCTCATCGGTATAAAATGAGTCGATTTAGTCAATCTATCAACAACTACCCAAATCAAATCATATCCTTTCAAAGTCTTCGGCAAACTTGTTACAAAATCCATAGAAATGCTATCCCATTTCCATTCTGGAATACTCAACGGCTGCATCATACCCGACGGTCTCTGATGTTCAATCTTTGACTTCTGACAAGTCAAACAAGCATAGACAAATTCTGCAATTTCCTTCTTCATACTCGGCCACCAAAATAACTTCTTCAAGTCTTGATACATCTTTGTGGCACCAGGATGAATACTCAACCCGCTTCTATGGCCTTCGTCAAGAATGCTCTTCTTGATTTTTGGCACATCGGGAACACACACTCTATCTCTGAACCTCATCACACCTCGAAACTCTTCGAGATAGAAGGTGATCGGATTGGATCAACCTCAGAACTTGTCAAAGGTGCTCATCTTACTGGAGTTGTTGCTCATTAGTTCGTCAAACTTTCTCTTAACCGATCCAGTAGAGACCTTGCTCGGGGTACCGCCAAAAATGACCATTGCTCTGGGGAAGTATTCCCACCGGCTGGTGGGACGCACGGGCTCCTCGGGCAGATGAAGCTTGGCAGGGAGGCCGAATTCCCTCATGGCAAACCAGTCCTTAGGTCGACTAACTCTGAGGGCTACCTGCAGGCCAGAATTGTTGTTGGGAGGAGGGAGGTCCTCGATTTTCTTAGCTTCGGGAGCCTCCTGCCGTTGGGGGTCTCCTCCCCGAGTGTACCTTTTCAGGTGTCCGTCCTTGATCAGAATCTCGATCGCATTCTTCAAATGGATGCAATCCTCTATCACATGCCCGTGGCTCCGGTGGAAGCGGCAGTACTTCAATTTGTCCACGTTGTTGTACCCCAAAATTTGACCAACCCCTTTTCTTAATCTTTGGCTTATGTTTCATTGCATTTTAGCATCTTGCATTTGCATATCATAGTTCTTGCAGGGGATCAAGTGTTTGTTTATATGCCATACAAGAGGAGAGCTTTATTGGCTTCAAGCTCAAGCAAAGGTATTGGCAGAGGTTGTTGTGTGTGTGTTATCATCATGAAGGTGTCGGAGCTCCTAGAGAGGAGAGGTGTGCCACAACTCACTATCAAAGAACCATCATAGGGTTATCAAGGGATTCGCGAAGACCTATCATTAGTGTAATCATGAGGTAGAAGCTTGTTGAGTACCTCAGAGGTCATTGAGGAGCTGGAATCGTCACTCAGTTCATCTAAGTAATGCCTAGGCAAAAAGGGGAAATTAGGGTTTCATCTTTAATCAGGATAAACTTATTTTTGGGAGCAAGACTTGTTTCCATGGTCTTCCGTATGTCCTAAGGTGTTTGGGGATGAGAGATTGATCATCAATTTTAATCAGAAGAGCTTCAATTGATCAGTTAATTGAAAATCAGGAGATTTGGGGAAAAAGTCAACTGTGCAGTGAAAAAGTCAACTCCTGACTTTTTGAGGTCAAGATCATGTTCCTCAAGTTAAATGTGGATAATGGATGGAATTTGATCAAGAAATATCAATTTCCATCAAGTTCTTGATGTCAAATGAAACTTTGTCCTAAATGAAAGTTGTAGAGCTTGTTCCCAGCTTTCCATCCATTACTAGAAGTCCTCCATATGATTTGTGAAGCTCAAATTATGGAAGTTCAAAGTTGAGGAAAAATAAGCCAAAATCCATAACTTAGAATTTTTTCTAAGTTACCTCTAGGCAGATTTTGTGCCATGCTTTTCAACCTCAAATTTCATGTCCTTCCAATGGTCAAATGGAATTTCCACCAACATCAAATTTGTTCTACTCCATGCACTCTTTCATTTGAGCATAAAATCTAAGCAAAGTGAATTTTATGCACCAAGTTCCATTGGCTCAAAGTTGGAGTTTCGAATATTTTTGCAAGGCATGTATTACAAGGCATTTTGGCATGTTTATGCACTTCAGTTATGCAGCATTTTCACTTCTCATCCCATGCGCAAGAAATGGCATTTTGCACACACAAAACATTGCCATATCAAAACCAACACATGATGTACTTTTTTGGTGCATTTTTTAAATTTCTTGCCAAACAAGGAAAGGACAAGCTGCCCTCCATTCTGTTGCTTGCAGCCCATCCATTTTGTTCCTTCCACTCACAAAACACCCTTCAAGATAAGCATGCTCGTGTCCTTGCTCCACCCCAAACCATTAATCCAAAAACTATGAAAATGCAAGATCTTATCCATTCATTTTTTACCATGGTAAAACTCTCCAAATCCTTGTTTTCAGCTCATATATAAGCCTAATGCAAAACCCTAGACAAGGGCAGCCACCATTTCCATGAAAAATCAGAAGTTGAGTTTTTGCATCCTTTGATTCTTGCCTTTGAAGCTCACTCATCTTTGAGCTTTTCACCAAGATCTTTCACATCCATACTCACCATAATTCACCTTCAATCTGTTAGCAAAAAGAACCATCATTGGAGCTAAACTCAGATTGTGCCATTTTTGACCACCTCTGAAAAAACCTTTGAATCTCTCTCCTCACTAAGCCATTCTACAAACTTTTCATCACAACATCATCACCACAACATCTTCTATCAACTGTATGCAAAAGATGAAGCTTTGAGCACCTTGTATCTCAACTGCTCAAAATCATTTTTGGAGACTAAGGAGGGTTAAGGGCCATTGAAGGTTAGCAAGAGCTTCTATAAGTTACAAGGGTTTGATCTGCAACTTTTGGGGAAGTTTCAACAAGTTATAAAGGGGCAGTGGACCACTCTCCACTAGGTAAGCAATTTTAAATTCACCTCCATTTCCTTCTCATATTTTCATTCATTCAAATGTGTTATTCATGCTTATGCTTGGCTTGTGATGCTTTTGAATTTATTGCCATATTTCTGTTTGGTTTTTTTGTGAGAGTTGTAAGTTGAGTTTGCATTTGAACCCGCACCTTTAAGCTAACTTTTCAGTACCTTAGAGTGCTTTTTAATGGATATATTGGGTATGGTTGTATTCCTCTTGCTGCGTAGACCATTTTTGGTCTTTGGATCGTGGCAAATGATTGAGTGAGCCAAGAGGTATGATGGCTATAAGAAGTGGGTTCCATTTGTGTTTCACGTGTGCATGGCTGGTTTTGGGGTTTGGTTGTTTGAAGAAGATGATGATGTGGCGCGTAGGGCTTGCGTGGATGTTGACTGTTTAAGTGAAACGGGGCGTTTTGCCCCAAGGTTTCATTTGTTTTGTTTTTGCTAAGTTATTAATTGATGGGCCTAACACTTTCACTATTTACACCCCTGTGTTTTGGGCCCACGTACGCATTAAAGAGGGAATCAGTTATAGCTCTTTTTGCTCACGCACCCCCCTCTTTTGTTTATTTCATTATTTATTTTAATTATTTTCTGTTCACATTTTATTTATTTTAAAATATTTCCAAACACCACAAAAAATACCAAAAAATATATTCTGTTATTTTAATGCCTTATTTAATTTTTCAACATTTTTATTTTCATTTTATTTTACTATTTTATTTTGAATTTATAAATTGATGTGCTTTATAGCTTGTACCCTAGTTCATGCTTGCTCATTTGGACCTCAAATAAAACCCCCTATGACCAAACTTTTTATCCCACTTAGATGATGGATTGAAGAAGTTTTGAGGGCTGGTTTGAGTCATTGTTTAGCATTTTTCATTTGACTTTAGTCGCCCCTCGATTCATGCTCGATAAAGTGGAGCACCATCAATCTTTGATTTGTTTGGTAATGCTTTGAGTGAAATTATCTCATGAGGTTTTGGCTTCTGTTTTTCACTTGACTTGGGTACTTTGTATAGTTTTCTTGGCATTTATTGGGCCTTTTTCCTATTTTTAGTGAATCTTGCAAGTCAAGTCACTTTTAGGGTTGTTTATGCTTGCTAGTCTTGACCTAATTCTTGGGATATGATCATGGGTGATCCCTTAAGCACTTTTTAAGCCTTGTTACATCTTTCTAACATGATTAAGGTGCTTGTTTTGCTTGTTAGAGGTCAATAGCATGTGTAGCTTGCATCACAAGTCACTTCTAAATCATGCTTCTCCACTTGCTTAAGTGTTGAGATTGTGTTAGGACTTTGTTTCCTTCACTCCATTTGATTGCGATTGTGCTTTGCTTCTTGTTTGTTGTTTGAATTTGGGGTCATTTCCTTTGAGTTTCACTTCTGCCCCATGCAGTTTATCACTTGTTCATGATAGTTTGGTGTCATTTGTGTATACTTTGAACTTGTCATGAACTTTGGTGCATGTTTGCTTACTTTGCTTGCACTGTTTTGTTTGAATCTTAAGGAATGTTGGTTGAGATGTGCTTGTGGTGGTGGCTGCCCCACACTTTTTCCTCCCTCTATTCTTTATTTGTTGCATCTTTTCTTTGCATCCTTTGTTTGCATTGCATGTTGACTTGTTTAAGTCAACTTCTTTTCTTTCTTTTCACTTCATTTATGAGTGAATTATTTAGTGTTTACTTGGCCTTTGGAAATGATCCCCCTAGGATTCCTAGTCCCTCCGTTTAGGATGGGAGTAGGAGAGACATTAGGTGTTCAATCCTATGCATGACAACATTAGGATAGTTTCCCCTTTTCATCCCAACTTTAGAAGTATTGTGTATGACAACATTAGGGTCCAGTTTCCCCATAGTCTGTGTCTTTCTCTTCTCATCTCCTAAACAATTCAAAACACTTAATAAAGGATAACATGTGTTGTACACTACGAGTCTTAAGTGCTTGAGGAATGATGGTTGGGTGGACTCCACTCAACTGTCAAGAGTGTTTAGCGTATGCCCTTTGGGCGATATGCGACGCATTCGCTCTCGAGTCATAGTCTTTAGTGCAACATGAGTTACAAACCATAACTTAATTCACTTCTTGTCTTAAAAAACTCAAAAACAAAACGTCAAACCTTTTTATCCTCCGGGATTAATGGAAAACCATTTTCATAAAGAGAGTGTTGTTAACTCTTGGTTCTACCACGAACAGGTAACCCCTAAGTTTCCAATGGTCGAGCAGCAATACACCTAACTGCTAGAACTAAGGTTTAACCCTACTCGGTTTAAAACACTTGAACCAACCAGTGGTCGTGTCAGCCCGAACTACGTTTGCTCTGATTTCTCGTACCAGACGAGGATACGTAGGAAAAAGACGGCGATATCTTGGCGAGCAACCTTCCCCCTATCACCCGTAGTTTTCCAAACTACGTTGACTCTGACTTTCCCATTGCACGAGGGAATACGTAGGCATAGAGCGGTGATGCTCTATCGAGTCTCTTTTCTTTTCTTTTGTCCTCGTGAGCCTGTAGCTTAGATATTTTAACACCCCTTTTAGATAGACAACAAGCATGGATCCCGTCGAGTACGACGGACGTGAGGGGTGCTCATACCTTCCTCTTGCGTAACCGACTCCCGAACCCGAGATATGGTTGCGATGACCTGTCTCTCCCCTTCTTCGTAGGTTTTCTCTAATTGTTTCCTTTCCCTCTCTTTTGGGATAAATAACGAACGGTGGCGACTCTTCTGTCTTCCGCCGACCCTCTTTCGCAACAATGCGACACACATTGGCTTTGGTGGGTGTTGGTTTTAGAAAACGGACACCTCCCCGGAAAAACTCCGAGTTGGCGCACTCAGGTAGTATGCGCTCGTGGGAAGTGACTAGTGCATTGTATTCTGTGAAACTGCCAACAGGACCCCGCTGCTCGCGGGGTTCTCGGGGTCGGTCCTCCCGTCGCCAATCGCCTCCGCGTCGGTGGGCAAGGCCCTTTCATCTCGAGATCTGTGGGGAATTTCTCTGTTTCGTGCATCACGGGCGGTGTTGGTGGCCTCCGTCTCCTCGAACCGGATGTAATGTCGGGCTCTCTCGAGGAAATCCTCGAGGGAGTCTGGTCGGTGGATGGCCACAACCTCGTAGATCTTGGAGTTTTGGCGCAGGCCCTGCTCCATCAGGTAACGCTTCATCTCGTCCGACGTTGTTACCTGGACCGCCTCCCTTGTGAACCTCTCGATGTAGTTCCTGAGGGGCTCATCGGGGGCCTGGATCATCTCGCCCAAGGCGGCCTCCGTCTTCGAATCTCGTCTCGAGGCCGTGAAATATCGCGAAAATAGGCCTTTCAAGACCCTCCACGACGTGATCGACTCGGGCTCCATGCTTTTGTACCATGCCATGGCGCCTTTTCTCAGTGTTGTCGGGAAGAGTCTGCACTTGATGGTTCTCCAGACGTTCCTGTAGTCGAGCATGACCTCGATGTCTTCCAGGTGGTTGTTAGGGTCCGAGGTGCCGTCATACGTCGAGAGGACCAGTGGGTTCTCCATCCCGTGAGGAATGGGGGTCGCCATGATTTCCCACGATAGGGGGTTCTATAGTCATCCTCGACGCTGCAGATGGGGGACCGAGGTGGTGATGGCCCGTGCCGAGGAGGTTGATTATGCACCCTCGGTCTCCTGGTCGTGGCCTCGGGCCTATTCGCCCTCGGATCCGGGGAGCGCCTCTCCTTCCGGGGGGTGACCTTGCTCGCTTCTTGGAGACCACTGGTTAGGGCTTCTCCAACTGTGGTCGGTGCCCCCGTGGTTGGGGAGAGGGGCTCCGAGAGTTCCCGCGCTGACCTCCTCGCGGAGGGGAGCGGGATGAGGTGTTGTGTTCCAGCGCGCCAATATGCTCATTTTGCTGGAATAACATCTGGTTCGTCTGATTGATGGCTGCAAAGAAGGCCACCATCACCGGGTCAGCTCCGGTCGGTGTCGAGATGGGTTGGAAGACTGTCGGGATTCTCGCCTGAGGAACGACGTGATGTGCTGCGTCCTCGGATGAGGGGGAGGCATTCTGGCCGTCCCTGTGGTCTGTCTCATGGGGTTGAGATGTCCCCGGCGGGTTGTCGCTGTTGGTGACCAGGGAAAAGGCAGAGCCAAGAACAGCGTCGTCGTGGCGTGGTCTAGTCATGCTCTCGAAATTTGAAAGGAGGAAGCTTTGGTTCTCTGCTCGGAGGAACGGGGAAGCTTAGTTACCCATAGACGGCGCCACTGATCGTACCTGACCAGAAGGGAGATAATGACCTGCCACACGTTGCTGATCTGCTAGTTGTTCGCCGAAGGTATGGAAGAGGAGAGGGGTGTACCTGAAACACACTCTGATGTTAAAGTAAGTGACGAGCAGAGTGGAAGCAAGTACAGAGAGAGAGTAAGAAGTTAAGTTACCTGACTCTTTAGTGAAGAGGGTATTTATAGTGAGCCACCAACGCAGGGCCAACGGTTACTTAGCACTAGGCTGGGCTGCCAGGCCCAATGTTAGTAACTGCTAGGGCTGACGTGGCGTCGTGAAGACCAGGACGTGGTCTTCGCCCTAGGGTAACTGTTCCGCACTATCCGGGAGGAGGAAGACCGAATCTCCAAGACGTGGGGGTAGTTACTTTATAATGTGTCCCTGCGTGAGGGACACGTGGAGAACATGGGGGAAGGGCCGAGGAGTTCCCTGGACAGGTAGAGGTGGCTGGTCATATGCGAGGGTCCTGCCCGACTATGGGGAAGAAGGAGGTTGGCTGGTCGGATGCGAGGGTCCTGCCCCAACAGCTGTCGGCCTATGCCCGATGGGGGGGCGTTGTGCTTGACGGGGATCCTGCCCGTTAGCGTGATATTCTTGGGCCCAACCTCATTGGGCTTGGGCTTGCTTGGTGGTGAGCTAAGTGTCAGCCCAGTCCAGAACACCTTTCATTCAATGTTTTGGAACCTAACCATGTTAGTACAAAGTTGTTCTTCACATTTTCGAACAACTCTAACAAGTTACACAAACCATGTAATCGGTTACAAGCATAAATCACATTTAACGACTATGTTATATTTTTTAATAGCTACAACTATAACCGGTTAACCAAAACCTGTAACTGGTTACAGCCACGAAATTTCCAAATTTACTTTTAACAGCTACATCTGTAACTGAATACAGCTTTATGGTAACTGGTTACCACTGAAGCAACATGACTTTTTCTGAACCAGCATGAGTCTAAAAGGTTCTAAACCTTCATGGAATTGTTTCTAAACATATGCATCGATTCATAGAGGTACTTTATGATGTATATAAAGGTTCATACATCTGAATTAGAAATTACCTCTTGCATACATTATTTTTACATAATTCAAACAACTCTTTCAAAATGTAGTTTTCAAATACATTCAAACAAAGTTGTTAAGTGTTTATATATTTACAAACGAAATTTTGTGCATAAACCTTCACATGATTTAAATAAGTTTCATTCATATCATTTCTAAGCACTTAAGTGTATGTGTTTGTATTGTGATCAAAGAGAAAGAGAAGAGTCAAACTTTCATATATCTTGTAATGCAAGAAAGTCAAAAGAGATACAAACTCAAGAGTTAACTCTGTATTTTTGTGATCATCAATTGTTGGCGATTGTTGTAAAATGGTCCTTTGAATTGGTTTGATTCAAAGTCCACCATTTTTGTTCATGTCACTGGAAATCAAGGAAGTGGTTTCCTTCTTTAGTGTTGTTAGGAGATTTTAGGAGAAGTATTGGTGTGAGGCTTATACAAATATCTAACAATAATGGAAATCTCTCACAGGGTGTGAAGGGATTAGATGTGCCCTTAGTTAGTGGGAACTAGTATACATCTTTGTGTCATTTATTTTCTACACTTTAATTTTCTGTTATTTATCATTCAAAACAGCTACTTCATCTTATTCTATACCATAAAATTAAAAAGAAAAGGATTTTGCTTAAATATCAAGTAAAATCCAGCAAGTCTAATTCACCCCCTTCTTAGATTACGCACTCAATAATTACATTTGGAATCAAAGTAGGTTATATGTAACTTATTCCTAAAGGTTCAGAAATGGATTCCTCAAATTCGGTTTTTAGAGACAGTGGCAATAACAACAAGCCTACATTGTTTTGTGGTGATACTTAGATTTCTGGAAAATTCGTATGAAGACACATCTTGAAGCACAAGGAGAAGAAGTTTAGAATGCTATATAAAATGGTTTTTTAGTTCCCACAAGTGTTGTCAATGGTGTTGGTACAACAAAGATCCAAAGCCCATGGACCGATGATGATAAGAAAAAAGTTCTCTATGACAAAAAAGTAAAGAATCTTCTTCAAGCAGCACTAAGCATGGGTCAATTCTTCTGTGTCTCTCAATGCACAACGGCAAATAAAATATGAGATACTTTAATAGTCACTCATGAAGGTACTGCTGAAGAAAAAAGACCAAGATTGAACACTTTATGTCAAAGGCATGAATTATTCATAATACAACACCGGGAATCAATACTTGACTTGCAGAAAAGATTTGTTCACTTGATCAACCACTTGATCGCTCTTGGTAAGACTTTTTTCTAACTATGAACTTAATCTTAAAGTACTTATATCTTTGACCAGAGAATGGCAACTAAAAGTTACAACGATTTCAGAAAAGAAGAAATTATCCAACACGACTTCTGCAACATTGTTCGAAAAACTCCAAGAGCATGAAATAGAACTTCAAAGATTGGAGAAACATGAAATCCAAGTAAAGAATTCAAAATATATTTCCTTAAAGACGGGAGTCAAAAATCATGATAGCAATAAAGAGGATGCGTTCACTTATGGTGATGATGATCTTTTCAAAAAGTTTGAAAAGTTCTTAAGAAGAGAAAGGAAAAAGGAGATTATTTAGAAAGAAGCATCAATAAGAAAGGTTACATGATTTGAATGTGGTAAAATAGGACATGTCAAGAGTGAATGCCCTACACTTGAAAACAAAGATAAATTCAAAAGCAGGAAGTACAAAAGGCCAAAGAAAGCATATGTAGCATGGGATGACGATGAAATAAGTTTATATTCAGATGAAGATCATGCAAACAAGGCATTGATGGCATCACATCATTCAATTGATAAAGAAAACGAGGTTAGTGATTCTGAAATTGATGGCAGTCCCTCATATGATGAATTACAAAGTGCTTTTAATGAACTACATGATGAATTTTTCAAACTTTCTAGAAAATGTCCAAAACAAAAGAAAACTATTTTAAATTTAGAAAGTGAGGCTAGTAACACAAAAGTGGAGTTAGACTTAATCAAAAATTCAGCATGCAATAATTGTTCATCTCTTGAGTCTAAAATTGTTGAATTAAACCTAGTGATCATGAAATGTGAAAAATATCAAAAATGGTTTAGAAAATATGTTAAGTAGTAAAATATTTTAAAATAATAAATGTGGACTTGGCATTACTAATTTTGATGATCCTAGTACAATTTAAACATCTTTGTAAAGACTACTAGCAAATTCAACAATGAAGAATAAAAGAAAGAACGTCTTGTAAATCATCATAAAAGGAATTATAGAAATAAATTTTATGTCAATAAAAAGAATCATGTTTTTAGACCTACTTATTTCTACTGTAACGCAAAAAGGTCATACTTCTAATGTTTGCTACATAAGAAATTATGGTATTCCTTATGGTGAGTATGTATGGGTGAGGAAGGTATCTAACCCAATAGGATCCAAAGAAAATTGGGTACCTAAGTATTACTAATTATTTTGTAGGTACATGAAGATCATATGCTAGTATTTTCAAATCATGATTGATCCTTCAAGATACAAGATCATATGATATGGTAGTTCTAAAAGTTTCATTGAATAAAAAGATATTTTGAAGAAGCATCAACATTGTTATCAACTTTGACATCAAAACATTATGAAGAAGATAAGTGTTTAATTATATGCTATTAATTTCCATCAATCATGATATATATTTCCTATGTTATCACTTTGCTTTGGACTTTATTCTACTTTTTTCTTCTTTTTGATGATGTAAAAAAGGGGAGAAATAGTAGATATTATACTTGTTCTTGTTCATAATATTTTCAGGGGAGAAAGTCTTGAATTGAAAAAGAAAGGGGGAGATATACAAGATAGGGGGATTCTAGTAGTTGCACTTAATTGCAAATCTCATATATATTGACGCAACTCGTTGATGAAAAAGAAAATTTTAAAGGATGTTTGTCATCATCATCAAAAAGGGGGAGATTATGAAGAAAAGTTCTTCTTGGCCTTGGTTATAATTTTGATGAATACAAACGCATCAACAAAAAGAAGACAAAGCTTGAAGGCTAGCACAATCAAGCTCAAATGATCAAAAAGCTTTGGAAATTAAAGGAAAGAATAAAGATGGTTAGAGCATGTATTACAATTCATATTATATAGCTTAACGGCTCAGAATATGCCATGCATATTCATCTCAAAACTTTCATGCATCTTTCAAAATAAATTGGAACCTAACCATGTTATTACAAAGTTATTTTTCACATTTTCGAACAGCTATAACCGGTTACACAAAATCCTGTAACCGGTTACAGACACAAATTACTTTTAACAACTATGTTTTATTTTTTTAACAGTTGCAGCATTATGGTAACCGATTACCACTAGAGCAACATGATTTTTTCTGAACCAGCATGAGTCTAAAAGGTTGCAAAGCTTCATGGAATTGTTTCTAATCATATGCATCAATTCATATAGGTATTTTATGATGTATATAAAGGTTCACACATTAGAATTCAAGATTACCTCTTGCATACACCGTTTTTACATAATTCAAACAACTATTTCAAAATGTAGTTTTCGAATCTATTTCAAACAAAGTTTTTATGTGTTCATATATTTTCAAATGAAACTTTGTGCCTAAACTTTCACATCATTTAAATAAGTTTCATTCATATCATTTATGAGTACTTAAGTGTATATGTTTGTATTGTGATCAAAGAGAAGGAGAAGAGCCAAAACTTCCATAAATGTTGTAATGCAAGCAAGTCAAAAGAGATAAAAACTAAAGAGTGAAATCTGTATTTTTGTGATCATCAAATTGTTGTTGATTGTTGTAAAAAGGTCCTTTGAATTGGTTTAATTCAAAGTCCATCATTGTTGTTGGTGTTGTTAGAAATCAAGGAAGTGGTGCGCTTATTTGGTGTTGTTAGAATATTGTAGGAGAAGTCTTGGTGTGAAGCTTGTACAAAGATCTAATAGTAGTGGAAATCTCTTACAGGGTGTAAGGGGACTAGATCTACCCTTGGTTAGAAAGGGAAACTAGTATACATCTTTGTGTCATTTACTATCTGGACTTTAATTTTGTGTTATTCATCATTCAAAACAGCCACAACATCTTATTCTAAACCAGAAAATTAAAAAGAAAAGAAATTTGCTTAAATATAAAGTAAAATCCAACAAGTCTAATTCAAAACCCCCTATTAGAATGCATATAGTATTCTTGAATAGACAAATCACATTTTCTATAGTTGGCTATGTTTAGCTCCAACTGAAAATATTTTTCCAAATTATTGTGGTTGTAAATGCGCTTTAGATAATTCCAGATTTCTTGAGCAATTAAAAAAGAGCACAAATTATTGATCATTTAAGGATCAATAATGTTGAAAATCCAAGTGATGATTTGAATATTTTTAGTTTCTCACACATCTAAAGCAGTTTTCTCCTTCGATGCCTTAGAAACATCATCTAGATGAATCCATAATTCTTGCAAGTAAAACTAACAAAGAAATTATCTCTTTCTTTTTTGAAAGCCATCTATGCCACGGAATACATCCTCATTAATTATTTTATTGTTATAATATTTATTATAATAATATCACTAATTATTTTATTATTATTATAATAACACCACAAACAGGCACTCATACTAGTGGTCAACAACAACAGACAATTAGAAATAATATCACCAACAAACAGCAACAAGAACAAAATCCAATACCATGATGGAAGGAGCAGCAGAACCAAAAGATAATCATAACCTAGAAGCACGAACCAAGAACAACCAAGAACCAAAAATCAAAATTACAACAGCAAAGAAAAACGCAGTCACAGCCCAGAATCACAATTAGTGAAAGGATCGCAAAGCAAACCGAAACCCTAAACCCAAAAGATAGTCACGATGAGAATCTGTACGAAACGAATTCCACGGTGATCGATCAAGACCCAGAAACGGTGAACAACAAAACTTGAGCAACCGGGATGTTGTCGTAGACAGAGAGAAAAAACGATTATAACAAAAAAAATCACAGGTTTGATCGACGAGGCTGATACCATGTCATAAAAATTGGCTTCTTGTCTTTCTCTTTTGCATTTCATACTATATATAATATTATTAGTAATTACTAATTATAATGATAAATATTTTATTGACTAATTTATCTAACCTATTATGAAAACTAAATAATTTATAATAAATGATAAGATCAATTCCTAATTAAGCACGTGGTGGAGCTAGAATGTTTTTCTTGGGGGGCAAACAAAATTTTGGTAATTTCATTATTGGTCACAAACTCGAATCCCACTTTTTTTTTTTGAAATAAAACACTAAAATAACAAAAAATTAGTTTCGTAAATATTCAAACCCTCGATTTCAACATCCCAAAATGAAATGATATTTATACAAATATATTAGTTATCGAACAAGGGTGGCCATGTAGCTCCGCCCTTGTACATAGGTGTGCTAACACAGCTCATCCATAAACAATAGCTTGAGCATCTATTTTTAAACTGATAAAATTTCAGTCCTATACCAGCTAACATTGAACCCATGGTGCTAATATCAGTGGCCAAATAGTGATAATGAAAATGAATTACCATACAAGGCATGTGAAATTCAGAATTAGTTACAATCTTACCTGGTCAAAAGAATTTTTGTAGCTTGTGGATACAACGACACTTTCTCTTTAGAAAACTTTACCCAATACCCCCACAATTATGCCCATACCCCTACAATTTATAAATATTTCAATTTTATCCTTTTAATTTTTTAATTTTTTTTTTTACTTTTTTATTGCGCAGCTAAATGAGTCAAAAAGTACTGTTTAGAAGTATACAACACAAATCAGATAGCTTTAGGTAAAGAATTCTAGAGTGTAATTTTTTTGAACCGGAAAACTTGTATTCAAGAAATCTGGTGTGCATGTATACCAAACCAGATAACTTACATGCAAGTTATCCGGTTTGTTTATGAACCCCATAAAACAAACTGAAAAACTTGTAGTCAAGATATTCGGTGTGTATATTTACCAAACCGGATAACTTGCCCCTAAGAGTTTCGGAACGTGTTTTTTTTATAATTTTTATTTTTTAATTAATTTTTGTCATTTATGGTAGGAGGCATGGACTTTCCTTTGATGATATGCAGTAAAAACCATACGTCTGTAAATATGACGGAGATATTCTCGACTGCAGAAAAATTTGTTACACGAGAAGAGCCGATTAGGTGGATTAGGGAAGTTGGAATCAGAAATAAAGTCATTGTTATAATAACCCGTTCGGACAACAAAACTGACAAGAGAGGAAGAAGTGTTAAAATCATCGTCATCCTCTTCTGCCTGGTGACGATGCAGATAACGGCGAAGCTCATGTTAAAGGTCATAGGTTGACTTACTTTGTCGTACCACAGATGACGAGTGACGTGGTTCTGATACCTCACCAAAAGTGACGTATCAGACGGTCCTACAGAAAATGGTGGATGCAGTGGAATAGGAACAGGGGCAGCAATCTGATCTTCCTCTTGATTTGAAGGTTGTTGCCTTCCATCAATGTATCATTGAAAAATGCGTATGTCTAGTCCTCTAATGCGAGCCACTTAAAAAAAAGTCAGTTAACAACAACAAATCGGATAACATGAATCAAAGAAATCTGGTGTGAACAAAAAGAGAACCGGATAACTTGTACTTAAGTGTTCCGGTGTGTAAAAAACACAAACTGGATAACTTAACATCAAGTGTTCCGGTGTGTAAAAATCACAAACCGGATAACATGAGATCAAGTTATTCGGTGATGAATATAAAAAAAAAGGACCCGGATAACTTACTTTGAAGTTTTTCAGTTTGAAAAAAAAGGAACCGGATGTCTTTTGTTTGGGTTTTTCGGGAGTCAAAGATTAAAGAAATTTTTTTAACCGTTTTATCTGTGTTGAAACGAGAAAAAAGTAAAAAATTTAGAAATTATTAGTATTTATATAGGGGTATTTTTGTCCAAAATTTAATTCTTTATGGGTATGGGTATAATTGTGGAGATATATGGTAAAATTTTCTTCTCTTTAAGGCCGACAGATAATTGGATCAAGTGTTCACCCAAATAAGCTAATAAATAAATAAAAAAAAACGTGGCTGGATTTCAGATATTTAACTTATTGTCAATTTATGAGCAAAACAGAATCCAAGAAAAAGTTTGCTCATAAAGGCCAGTATAATATTCAAATACATCATCAAAGATGTCCACTAAATAGACAACACCTTGATGAAAATTACAGAAGATCACTATCATTTGAGGGACACTACCAACAATCCTAGATGATTGTAACATAAACACTATCTCCCAGTGAGAAAATGAAAAATATGCACAAGCATATTAAAATTTCAAGATTGAATAACTGATTTATTTTTGGTACATGATTACATAATTCACGAGTCAAACCAAAGAGGAAATTAATCAGTTTAAGTATTATGTATTAAAAGCATCATATTCGGAATAGTTATTAGAAATAGTAAGTTAAGGTTCAGAAGCATGTACATATTATGCAAATTTTTAACATCCCTCCCTTCCCTCTTTTTAGTTTGTGGCATTCCCCGAATCTCAGAGCCCTAAACTTTTATATCAAAAGAGTGACTATATTTATTACAATTTTCATGCAAGTCCAGAATGCTATTTGGACTTTGGAACATTAGTTATTAAACTGGGGATTGGGCACTTCTAAGTTATCTATGAAGCATAAATTTTCCAAAATTTTCAAAATATAGCTGAAGTGAAACCATCAGCAAGAGCCGGGTACAAGGACAAAATCCACTGCATTTTCACTTCATGTTATATATATAGTCTTTGGGGATGCTGCAAAACTAAGAATTAATGGAGATGAAAATAGAGAAATAAATTTTCTTGATAAACTTCCGAAGCGTATGTTTCCACACTAAGCTTAAGGAACAATTTGCCCCCACCAATCTTGGTATGTTGGATGCAAACATGTTTACCGGGGAATTTCCTGCAGGATACTTTGGAATCCTTAAAGAGAACTGCACAGTCTCTCTAAGCGTATCCTTGATAGTATTTTACAGAAGAATATTTCTTTTTCTTGCTCTCATGCATTAGAGAAGAGAAAGATAATTTAGAGTGAGAAAATAATTTGAGACAGATTGTATTTTTTGTGTGTTTCATCGTGTCAAGAAACATTCAATTTATAATGATGCTACATTATGTTTGGGAACAGATGCATCTCTTAAAATATTGTATTGCACCGTTTTTGGTTACACCGAACAGTAACAACGCTTTGCTCAAAACTAGTAATATGTTGTTTATAAGTTGCAACTGTTCATAATTAAATGCTAACCAATGACATGACATACTATACCAACAATATTCAGCACGTAACATTCAAATTAGAGATGAAAAAATCCAAATATAATATTTATATTATTAATTCAAAGAATACAAGCATTCTATTTAATATTATTTTGGAAATTCTCTTGCAATCCCCCACCATTTTCAAAATAACTAAATCTCATAATTCTGGAAATATCATGGTTTCAGATATAGGTATCTTACGATTCGAACCAACACTTAGTAAGCTATGGGTTTCACTCATTCTGAACAGACATTGGTAGACAAGCTTTGAACCAACTACTCATTAAAACAAGTGTGCAAAACTTACACATGAAATCTCGATACTATCAAAAGAATTGTAAATATGACACATTTGATAAGGCCCTATGTCATGTATCCTTTTCGTGAGAATTTAAGAGTCAAGCCCTTGAACTCTATGAAGCGGCCCACTTCATTCTCATATAGGTAGACTATATCGGAAATGCTCCCATAATAAGCATTTCAACAAAACATATGTTATATATCTATTAAAAGAATAATCTCATCCTATCACTTTGCTTTTATGGTCTAAGTACTTTTTTTCCCTTAGGATGTTTCTATTGTTAAGTACTTCAGTCACTCTAATAATGTATTTTCATCATTGAACTCAAGACTTGATTTTAATCAAGTGTGAGTAGAGTTTCCACTATTGTTGATTAATTAGATATGGGCTTGAGACCCATCCCCAATGATGTCTTCAACAACATGTCTTTTGTCAGACCTTTCGTCAAAGGATCTGCAAGATTATTTTTAGTTCTTACGTACACTATGGAGAGTACTCTATTTAAAATTAAATCTTTCCCATAGCTATGTCTTATACCAATATGTCTAGATTTTCCATTATATACTTGGCTATATGCTTTAGATAGTGTGGACTGACTATCGCAATGTATGGATACAGGTGCTATTGGCTTTGGCCAAATAGGTATCTCATACAACAAGTTTCTTAGCCATTCTGCCTCTTTACTACCTGCAGCCAGAGCAATAAATTCTGCAGCCATGGTGGAGTCGGCAATGCAAGACTGTTTCTTCGAACCCCAAGAAACTGCACCTCCACCAAGATTGAAGATCCATCCACTAGTGGAGGCATGATCTTCTACATATGTTACCCAACTGGCATCTGTATATTCTTCCAAAACCGAAGGATATCCACTATATATTAAACTATAGTTAATCGTCCCTTTTAAGTATTTTAATACTCTATTAACAACATGACAATGGTCTCTACTTGGATTACTTGTATATCGACTTAACCTACCAACCACATATGCTATATCAGGTCTGGTACAAGTCATAGCGTACATCAAGCATTCGATTACCCTTGAGTATTCAAGTTGTGCCACTGGACACCCTCTATGTGGTTGCAAATTAACATTTTGATCAAATGGGGTAGAAACAGATTTGCAACTGAAGTGATCAAATTTCTTAAGCACCTTTTCGACATAGTGAGATTGGGATAAACCAATATGTTCACCATCTCTTATGATTTTAATTCCTAAAATCACATATGTTTCACCTAAGTCTTTCATATCAAAATTTTTGGATAAGAAAGCTTTAGTCTTTTCTACCTCTTTTAATTCAGTACCAATTAGGGCTGGAAATGAGTCGAGTTGAGTCGAACTCACCTCAGCTCGGCTCGACTCGTTAAGAATTGTTCGAATTCGAGTTCGAGTTCGAGTTCGACACGAACTTTTTTTTAAGCTCAAACTCGACTCGTTATAAGTTCACAAACAGTTCGGTTCGACTCGTTAGGTTCATCTCATTAGGTTCAGCTCACATGGTTCACGAACTTAAAAACTATTTTTTTAAATATATATTTTTTAGTATATTTGATATTTTAAATAAATATATATTTTTTAAATAAAATATTAAAATAAAATAAAAGTTATCATATTGAAATTTAACTTTATCTTCGAAATCTACTAATTCAAAACCTACACAACTTTCAAGAGATACATTTGAGAGTCTAATTCAAAATCTACTAAATTGAAGATTAAATTTGTCTAAGATTTGAAGTAAATATTTAAACCTAATCTTAAAGACAGTATAATTCTTTTCATATGTAATCGAGTTGACTCATGAACCTAACGAGTCGAACTATGTATAGTTCAAGTTCAGCTCATTTAGTTAACGAACTTAATTTTTCGCTCATACTCAACTCATTTGGTTCATGAACCTAGTTCAACGATTTAATTGTCGAGTCGAATTCCGAACTATCTTCGAGTTGGTTTGGTTCATTGCCAGCCCTAGTACCAATGATTAACATATCATCCACATATAAACAAATCATAACCCCTTTTTCATTGTTAAAGTTACTATAAATACATTTGTCAGATTCATTTATTTTGTATCCATTGGCCAACATAACTTGGTCAAATTTTTGATGCCATTGTTTGGGTGCTTGTTTTAACCCATATAAAGACTTAGTTAATTTACACACTTTATGTTCATGGCCTTTGATAACGAACCCTTCAGGTTGTTTCATATACACCTCTTCATCCAATTCTCCATTTAGGAAAGCAGTTTTAACATCCATTTGATGAATGACAAGTTTATAGATGGAAGCGAGTGCCAAAAGCACTCTAATTGATGTAATTCTTGCAATAGATGCATAAGTATCAAAATAATCAATTCCTTCTTTTTATGTAAATCCTTTAGCGACAAGTCTAGCTTTGAATTTTTCAATGGTACCATCAACTTTTATTTTCCTTTTAAAGATCTATTTACACCCTATTGGTTTTGATCCTGGTGGGAGATCTACTAGTTTCCAGGTTTTATTATCCATAATTGAGTTTATTTCCTCTTGGATAACTTCTTTCCAAAAGGCAGAATCTTGAGATTTTATTGCCTCTTCAAATGTTTATGGATCATTTTCTAGGTTATAGCAAATTGCTCCATAACGATTTATGGAATCATTATTTCCTTCTACAAGGAACATAAAGAAGTCTGATCCATAGTTTTTCGCTTTTCGGATTCTTTTACTTCTTCGAAATTCTGAACATTCCAACATATCATTATTAGATACATTATTTTCTAGACTTTGAACATCATAATGAACATTGTCCTTGGGATATTAAATTGAGGTAAATATACTCTTTTGAAACATTGCATCTCTTGACTCAATCACGGTATTAATAGGATATGAGTCATTGGATTCAATAACCATGAATTTATATGCTTTGCTATTTTCAGCATAGCCCAGAAATATACATTCAATTTCTCTTTCTCCCAATTTCTTTCTTTTTGGTTCAGGCACCTTTACAATTGCTCTACAACCCTAAACTTTTAAATAGTTTAGATTGAGTTTTCTTTTCTTCCAGAGTTCATATGAGGTTATCTTGTTCTTTTTATTAGGAATTCTATTCAATATATAACATGCAGTTAGCATGGGTTCACCTCAATATCCTTTTAGATAAACCAGAATAGGATAACATGGCATTTACCATTTCTTCCAGCACCCTATTTTTCCTTTCTGCTATTCCATTTTGTTGTGGGGAATATGGTGCAGTTATTTAATGTATAATACCAATGGACTCAAAATAATTAAGATGATAGAACTCTCCCCCTCTATCACTCCGAAAACATTTAATGAAATTTTCATGTTGAAGTTCTACTTGTGTTTTAAAAATTTTAAATTTTTCTAAGACTTCATCCTTAGAGTGCATTAAATAAACATAACAAAATCTAGTGCAATCATCCATGAAAGTGAAAAAATACTTTTTACCACCAATTGTGGGTCAACCATGTAAATCGCATACATCAGAATGAATTAAATCTAACACTTTAAAACTTCTTTCAACTGTTTTAAAAGGTTGTCTAGTGATTTTAGTTAACATGCAAGTAGTACATGAATTTGAATTTTTGTCAATAATTGGAATTAAATTTGATTTCATCATATCATTTAATTTTCTAAAATTAACATGTCCTAGTCGCATATGCCATAAATCATAAGAATCAACAATATAAGCAGAAATCACATCATCATTATTATTGTTATTATTATTAATAACATTACACATGAACATATTCTCAGAAAGATAACCCTTCCCTACAAACATACCCCCTTTGGAGAGAATAAATTTATCTCCCTCAAATACAGATTTGAAACCATATTTATTAAGTAAAGGTAAAGATATCTAGTTTTTTCTAACTTCAGGTACATAAAGTACATCTTTCAGAGTAAGTAATTTTTCAGATGTGAATTCAATCTCTACTGATCATTTTTCTTTAACTTGAACCGTATAAGCATTTCCCATGTATAAAACACTACCATTTTCTTCATTGATGGTCTTGAATAATTTTTTATTTTTGCACACATGACGGGTAGCACCAGAGTCTATCCACCAAGAATCAACATCTTCTATCATGTTGATTTCAGAAATGACAGCAACAAGATTGTCTGTTGTTGCACTTGAATTCTTGTTTTTATTCTCTCTTTTTAAGAACATGCACTCATTTTTAAAGTATCCTGGTTTTCCACAATGATAGCAATTTCCTTTCTTTTTCTTTCTATTGTTATTATTGCTATTAACATTATGATTTTCATAAGATTTTTCAAAATCTCGCTTTTTTTTCTTGAAAGTTTTACTTGAATTTCCTTCCTCCATTACATGCACCTTCTCATGAGTAACTTGATTTTTAGTATCATCTTGTTTACGATACTCTTCTTCTAAACGAAGGTGATTACCCAGTTGCTCAAGAGATATGTCTCTTTCTTATGTTTCAAAGATTTTTTAAAATCTTTCCATGATGGAGGAAGTTTATCAATTATGGAAGATACAATGATTGTTTCATCCATATTCATATCATGTTGTTTGTAATGATTGAGAATACGTTTGATTTCATACATTTGTTCCATTAGGGTCTGTTTGGTTGAGGGGTTTTGGAGGGGAGGGAATATTTTAAAAATAGACGTGTTTGGTTCAATTTTTTATAAGGGGAGGGGAGGGGATTGGAGGTAATCAGAATCTCTCCTAGAGCAATTTTTCGTTCCCCCGAATTGGGGGTTTTCGGAGGGGAGAGAGAGGAGTTATGATAACATGTATTTTTATTATATTGACAAAATTATCTTCACTTTTATTTAATAAATTTTTTAATTGTCTTTATTAATATTATACCTTAATTGTTGTCACCTTATTATAATTCCTTCATTTGTTGAATGACAACTCCATTATTTTTATTATTATGATTCAACTTTTTTTTCATGTATTTTATTCTATTTATTTTTATTTAATATTTTGCTTGTAATAACTTAATTATTTTATAATTTATTGTATTATATTACATATCAATATATAATTGTAGTATGAGTTATATATTATGTAGAATTTAATCTTATAAATATGTTATAGGATTAAATGGATCATCAAGATGAGAAAATGTTTCATATGATCATTGATCATATAATTTGATATAATTTGATTTTATGACGTTTATCAATATTTTATTTTCATTTAAAGATATTTTAGAGTATTTTAAATGTTAAATATTTTGTGTTTAATTATCTACGTTTTTTATGAATACTTTTTTTAAAAAAAAAATTATTTAGCATGATTGTTATAATATTTTAAGGGTAAAAAAGTAAATTAGTTTTAAAACCCCTCCCCTCCCCCTAGGAACCAAACATATATTTGAATAAAACATCTCCCTCCCCTCCCCCTCTTATGAACCAAACATATGTTTAATTAAAATACATCCCCTCACCTCCCATCCCCTCACCTCCCCTTTATTAAAATCCCTCCCCTCCCCTCCCTTCCGTTGAACCAAACGGACCCTTACAGACCTTTCGTCTAAACTTCTTACTTGTAGCAACTTCTTGCATGTATCTTGATTCCAATTTCTCCCATAATTCTTTTGCGGAGTTACCGCTCTGATAAATGTCGAACAACGAATAGCACATACCATTGAGAATGTGTGTCATGCATATATAATCATCATTGTCCCACTTTTGTCTCTCTCTAGTTTCAACAATTATTCATCTTCTTTTTCTTCCGGTTTTGGAATGTTAAGGACATGCACCACTTTCAATGTTGTGAGAAAGAATTTTATTTTTTTCTGCCAACGAATAAAATTCCCTCCATCAAACTTCTCTAATTTCACAAAGTCAGAAGTCATCTCTTTTAGTGAAGCAGCCATTGAATGAGATAAGTTGTTCCTTAACAATGTTATATATATATATATAGTCTTTGGGACTGCTGCAAAACTAAGAATTAATGGAGATAAAAATAGAGAAATAAATTTTTTTAATAAACTTACAAAGCGTATGTTTCCACACTAAGCTTAAGGAACAATTCGCCCCACCAATCTTGGTATGTTGGATGCAAACGGGTTTACCAGCAAATTTCCTGCAGGATATTTTAGAATCCTTAAAGAGAATTGCACAGTCTCTCTAAGCGTATCTTTGATAGTATTTTACAGAAGAATATTTATTTGTCTTGCTCTCATACATTAAAGAAGAGAAAGATAATTTAGAGTGAGAAAATAATTTGAGACAAATTGTATTTTTTGTGTGTTTCATCGTGTCAAAAAACATTCCATTTATAATTATGCTACATTATGTTTGGGAACAGATGTATCTCTTAAAATATTGTATTGCACCGTTTTTGGTTACACCGAACAGTAACAACGCTTTGCTCAAAACTATCAATATAGTGTTTATAAGTTGCAACTGTTCCTAATTAAATGTTAACCAATGACATGGCATACTATACCAATAATATTCAACACGTAGCATTCAAATTGGAGATGAAAAAATCCAAATATAATATTTATATCATTAAGTTGCAACTGTTACACCGAACAGTAACAACGCTTTGCTCAAAACTATCAATATAGTGTTTATAAGTTGCAATTGTTCCTAATTAAATGTTAACCAATGACATGGCATACTATACCAATAATATTCAACACGTAGTATTCAAATTGGAGATGAAAAAATCCAAATATAATATTTATATCATTAATTCAAATAATACAAAGATTCTATTTAATATTATTTTGGAAATTCTCTTACACTTCCGGATTTCTGTTTCCAACACTATGTATAGGAGTTCGGAATGGGTTTAGCAAGGAAAATCAATTTAAGGTTGCACTACAAGGCACCACCTGAATTTTGCCACTGAAAGCAAAAATGTAGTTGAATTTATTTTCAGATGGTTTTAAGCTAATTCACACAGACACATAAATTGTAAAAGATGAGAATATACATTCATGCATGGTCATTTGTGTGATGTAAACAAAATTAGTGTCTTTATGCTGAATCATATTCATATGACGTAAAAGTCGTTTGGAAAAATATTGAAATAAAAGAAACAGAGTAAGATTGGTGATTCATTACAGTATTTAATAAAGACAACTCAAGCCTATTTTACACTGGCCTCAGTTAAATGGGTCGCCAAATGCATAGCCCATACAGTATAGGTTACATTTTACACTGTTGTGAGCTCCTTAATTACATATACTTCAATCAATTTGGTCTAATAAACAAAAAGTCCAAGCTGTTAGTCTTAATGTGCTTTCTATCAGTATCAGATATAGACTTAAGGAGATATTCTCCCCAGCTATGTAATTTTACAGATAAGGGCGCGCTATTCTCTGTTGCAAGACATTATCCAGACTAATTATGCACGTCCCATTAGTTAAAAGAGATACATGAAGAAAATGTTTTAAAAAAAAGCTATGTTTCACATTATAATACCTTTCTGGGATGCCGCTTTATATCTGACAGCAGCTATAGTCTATCAAATTTGCAGCGCATCTATATTTTCAGAATTAATAATAATTGCCTTCAGTCCAACTAACTCCAGGCATTTTCTTCGGACCTCCTGTTATTTTATCCCTCAACTTCTTAGCATCATCCCATCTCCCATCTCCAGCATATATGTTCGAAAGCATAACCTTGTAAACATTATCAGTAGGATTACTTTTAAAAATCTGATGGGCTATAGTTTCTGCTAACTCAGAATTTCCATAAGAATCACAGCATGATAATAAGGCTCCCAGAATGGCCTTGTCTACTGGTTCAGGTAAGGACTGAGTGAGATAATGGGCCTCTTCTAACTCCCCAGCACTGCCAAGAAGCTTCACCATGTAAACATAATGCTCAGGTCTAGCTTTGATGTTGAATTCGTCTTTCATTCTCTGGAAAATCTCTCGACCGTCTTTTACCAGGCCAGCGTGACAACAAGCACAAAGGAGAGCAGAGAATGTTGCTTCATCGGGTACCAATCCTTTCTCTAGTATCTCATTAAACATCAAAAAAGCCTTGGACGCACATCCATGCAAGCCAAGAGCTAAAACTATTGAATTATAAGAAATTATATTCCGTTCAGGCATCATCTTGAATACACGAGTTCCCAAGTTCAGGAAACCACACTTTGAATACATGTCTATGAGAGCTGAGGAAACCTTGACATCTGATTCCAATCCATGCCGAAGAACGTAACCATGTACCTCACATCCCGGTACTACATTCGCTGTATGAGCTATAGAAGCCAACACTGTAGCAATCAAAACAGAATCCAGTTTCTTGCATTCCATGTTTAATTTCTTGAAATAGAGCAATGCTTTTTGATACTCCCCACACTGAGAATACCCAGATATTAGAGAAGACCATGTAACCAAATCAGGATTGGAAATACTGCAAAAGACTCTATAAGCTGAGTCCATGCACTTACATCTCAAGTACATACTCACCAGTAAACTACCTACATGAGAATCAGAATCAAGCCCACTCTTTTGACTTAAACCATGTAATCCTTGGCCAATGCTGAGCAAGCTAGAATCTGCAATACCCACAAGTAATCCAGCAAATGTATACCCATCAGGCTTCTTCCCAGAAAGTCTCATCGAGCTAAACATTTGAATCCCTATGTCCCACATACCAGAACACACATAAGCAGAAATCAACGAGTTCCACAAAACTAAATCCGGCTCATCAATCCCATCAAACACTCTACACATTTGATGAACAAGACCAAGTTTTGAATAAGCACTCACAAGTGCACTGCAACAAATAGGGTCCAGTCCCAACCCTGCAGACACAGCACTTCCATGAACAAGTCTTAACACACCAAAATCAAAATTGTCAGAGCATGCACGTATAACACAAGCATAAGTGTAATTGTCAGGCCTTATATCAGCCTCAAGCATGGTTCTAAATAGAGAGATTGCATTGGTAAATCTTCGAGTCTTGGCAAAGGCTCGAATCATGGAATTCCAGAGGTAGACACTTCGGGTGGAAGTTTTGTCGAACACGTGATAGGCATAGTTAATGTGATTGTTAAATGCATAAAGTCTAATGATTTGAGTAGCATAAAAAGGGTCTTGTGAGAGATGCGTTTTCAAAAGACAAGCATGTAACTGCTTCACACGAAATAGAGACTTGCAAAGGTTGGTTAGTTCAGAATGGAGCCACGGAAACTGAGTTAACATTAATTAAGATAACATGTAAGAAAGTAAAATTGGTGTGTGATAGTGATAACAAGAATTACAACATAGGATACTAGTATGATATAACAGCGTGCTTCTGAAACAACAAGAATAGGTGTATTTGCTGCTTTCGAAGTTATCACTCACCAGTTCTACCAAAAACGTCGTTTGGTTATATGGAATGGAGGGAAAGAAACGCGCGAGAGAGAGAACTGTTGAAATATAAACAAGATTAGTCATTTTGGATAATTTAAAACGAAACTTAGCTTAATGAAACGATTCAAAGGAAATTCCTCAAGAGATATTTTATCAAATGAAAGGGTTAATTACAAATTAGTTTAGATTATTTCTTTTTTCACCCTATTCTTGCGCACTATGTGAATTTTCAGATTTCCCATTTGATTTTGGAGATATATCTTTGAATGCATCAAAACTCAATTGAACGTTAAAATATTTTGGGATATATCTCTGAACGCACCAAAACTTCAGTGAACATTGAAATATTCTAGAGATATATCTCCTGAGCATTTTGGAGGTTATTAATGCGTCATACTCTTCTCCTCCCACACTTTTCATTTTCATTCACAAACTCTTCCACTCTCTCAATCTCAAATTTCTCCAACTCCACCAAACCAGATTTCATCAATAGGAGGCTTCAAGTAAACATCAAGCATCATCCATTTCATCATTCAACATCTTCCAAATCATAAATTTCGGGTAAGTTTTTTTGAGTTTTCCATAAATATTCGAGTTTTGTTGTAAACGAATTAGAATCAATTGTTAGGTGTATAAATGTTTAGAAATCAAATGAAACATAGTTTAGGGTAAGTGTATGTCTTGTTTGTTAGCTCAAATGGACGATCAGGATTGTATTTTTCACATTCTGAAAAGCAGAGGGCGTCATTGTCACGACCTCTGAATTCCAGAAATTTTCGAAGATACGTCTCCAAAAAAGTTCAACGTTTTATATACTTTAGGAAATTCCGGAGATACATCTCCGGAATGTTTCCGTAGATATATCTCCGAAATTTCCTCAGTCTATTTTTTTTTATTTTCTTGTTTGTGTTGTTCTTTTGCATAAACTAATTATATGGCTAATTTTACCTTATAGGCATAATGGCTGACAGAGTCGGCATACTGAGACTTGGACGGGTTTCCCAGCACACATCCATTCGGCAGAAACGAAGTCAACAGGTTTCAGAGGATGCAGGTACATCTGTTCAGATAGAGGAGTCGACTCCTGGGCGCAGTCTACTCCTAGGGCTCAGTTTACTCTTGGGGCTCGGCCTTTTCCTCAGATCACTTCATCTACATCTCAAGAAACTCCATCTTCATCTCAGCCACTCCATCTTCATCTCAGGTCACTTCACCTTCTTCTTCTTCTTCCCGTAAGAGATGGAATGCACTAGCTGACGCGTCACTTTCTGCATCGTCCCGCAGGTGTCGGGATTGTCGCATCGCTGCGAAGAGGGACCGGCAAGGACAGAAGAGTCGCCACCGTTCGTTATTTATCCCAAAGAGAGGGAAAGGAAACGATCAGAGAAAACCTACGGAAAAGGGAGAAGACAGGTCATCGCAACCAAATCTCGGGTTCGGGAGTCGATTACGCAAGGGGAAGGTATTAGCACCCCTCACGTCCGTCGTACTCGACGGGATCCACACTTGTTGTCTAGTCTATGGGTGAAATACAAACTATCTACGGCTGCTATTGCTAAATGGAAAGGACTGACTTTATAGGACATCGCCGCCCTATGCCTACGTATTTCCTTGTGCAATGGGAAAGTCATAGTCAACGTAGTTCGGAAAGTTACGGGGGAGGTTGCTCGCCAAGACATCGCGTCTTGTGCCTACGTATTCTCATCTGGCATGAGAAATCAGAGCAAAACGTAGTTCAGGCTGACACGACCACAAGTTGGTTCAAGTGTTTTAAACCGAGTAGGGTTAAACCTTCATTCTAGCAGTTAGGTGTATTGATGCTCGACCATCGGAGACTTAGGCGTTACCTGTTTGCGGTAGAACCAAGAGTTAACAACACTCTCTTTATGAAAATGATTTTCCATTAATCCCGAAGGATAAAAAGGTTTGATTTTCCATTAATCCACTTAGAAGCTTCCGAAGTCAAAGCAAATCTCACTACCAAGCAAGGAATCGGAGGTCTACCTTCTGAATTTTTGATAGGGAAAGTTGCATTTCTAGCCAAGGAGAACAGTTTAGATGCTTTTTAAGAAATCATTTGCTTATCTATGGTTTGGTTCTATTCCCTGAAGTGGAAGGTTTTGTTGACATCAACACTATCCAAATCCTTATGAATGGTAACCCCGTGCCTACTCTACTTGGAGATGACTACCATTCTATTCACTATAGGACTCTTAAAGGAAATGAGACCATCATGTATTGTGCTTCTCTGTTGTATAGGTGGTTTGTTGCACACTTGCCGAGGACAGATCTTTTCAGAGAAAATCCATGGATTAATGTGGTCTCAGAGACTCATGGCTTTGACTCAAACTAGTGTACATTGGTATGACCTAGCTTATGACAAGGGAGTGATCATTGATAGTTTTGGTTTGTTTCCCAACGTACCTCTTCTCAGTATACGAGGGGGAATCAACTACAACCCTGTTCTTGCGAGACGTCAGTTTGGGTTTCCTATGAAGGAAAAGCCTAGAAATATCCTGTTGTCGGGTTTCTTCTATCTCAATGCAGAATCTAGTATGGGGACTAGAGACAGTGTTGTTGATCCTTGAAAGATTATTCACAAGAATACCAAGGCTGATTTGGGAAGGAAGAATTGTGTAGCATTCGAGCCTTTCGCACAGTGGGTCCATTCTCGACCCCCGTGATCTCAAAATGCCTTACCTTCCAGAGAAACCTTTGCAGACTGTTGCTACTTCTTCCTCTGTCATCCTTGTTGAGCATATGGAGGAATACCAAGAGATGTTGGCGAGGATGAAACTTAAACGAGATACTTGGGAGGGCAAGTACCACGTCATTCATTTAGAACAGTTGGAGATGAAGAAACAGTTAAGAGAGAAGGATGATTTGATTGAGTTGCTTGAGAGGAGGGTTGTGGACAGATACGTGGCACAAGAGAATTTATTTTTCTCTAGTGTCCAACCAGTGCTTAGTACTCATGAGTATTTTGACATCTCACCTACATCTGGTGCTTAAAAGGGAATTATCGACAAGCTAGTATTGGAGAATGCTGAGTTGAAGAGACAAAAAAAGACGCGTGGATAAGACCTTTCTAGCAAGAATCTTTTGAGACCCTAGGGTCTAGTCTTTTCCTCTTGTATTATTTTGAATTTCTTGTTTTGTACTTTGAAAGTTGTAACTTTTTCCACTATTAATGAAGTAATGTTTTTTTACTCCAAAAGTGTTTCTTTTGCAAATCTATCTTCTGAGTTTCTTTAAAAACAATTGCATCTTGCATTGCATCTCATTGTTTCTTGCTAACATTCAAGGAGCCCAGTCTCTTATTTTGCAGACATTGTAATGGACTCAAGAAAGAGAACAACTCTAAGATACACATTCAAAAGCCCGAGATCAGAAAATCTAAGAGTACTAGGAGGCCTAGTAGAAGATCCTTTGCCATTTGCCAACAAGTATGGAAGCATTATGCCATTGTTAAAGCTCCAGGTAGATGAAGAAATGTTGATGGCGCTCGTACAGTTCTACGACCCCATCTGTAACAGCCCAATTTTTCAATAAGTGATTAATTGTGCTAATTAATTGGTTTATGTGATTTATCTGATTTAAATAAATTATTGGATTTATTTAAATGAGTTAATGGATTTAATTAATTTATTCTACTTGGTAGAATAATGTGGATTTATTAGATATTCTCTAATTAATGATAAGATGAGATATTTTGTGAGAAATGAATAGATAGATATTTTTGAGAGAAGAATTATGATGGAAAGAAAATAGAAGGATATATAAGGGAAATTGGAGAGAAAAGAAAAGAGATAAAAACATAAGAGAAAGAAAGAAAGAAAGAAAAGGAGAGAAAAAATAGAGAAAGAGGAGAAAAGAGAAGAGAAGAGGGAAACTTGGAGAAATCATCAAGAATCAACTTCAAGCTTCAATCCAATCAAGGTAAGGGTGAGAAACATTATTATTTGATCAATGTGTATGATTATGTATGAGTTGTGTTGGATTTGTTGGTAGTTTTCTCTATTTTCTATTTCTAGGGCATAAATGGTTTAATCGGTAGAATCGAGTTTTGAACGGTTAGAATTCAAAATAAATTGCGTAGTTTAGTCGGGTAATGTTTAGCCGTGATTATTGGATTTCGTTTGATTGAATTTGGTTGAGTTTGTGAGTTTTGACATTTTTGGATAATTGAGGGTTTGAGATTTGAGTGAAAATCGGACGTCATAGAAATTGTGTTTAATGATTCTAATTCACTGCTATATGTTAGGTGAGTATGAGTATGTGTTTGTTTCGAAAAAAAGAATTGAATCGGTTGGATTTTCGGGCGAAAATGCAAAATCCTGTAGCCGTGTTTAGGCAAAATTCTGGTTTTTCGGAAAACTTCAAAAATTCATAACTCTTGAACCGTAAGTCGGTTTTGACCCCCGTTCGAAGCGCTGGTAAGTTAACGAGATTATCTTTCTAGAAAAAATGGCTTTGAGGCCTTTACCTAGTTCAATTATAGCAGAAAATTGAAAACATATTGTTGTGTTGATTTTTACCGTCGCGAATGTGTGTGATTGATGTGTTATTGTGCAGAATACTTTTGTTATATAACGTATAGCTTGTGCATGTTGTGATATGATATGCTGTGGGTAGCCGTATGGCGTGAATCCTAGATGGTGGAATCGATTATGAAATATAGTCTTTTGACAAATATATGCATATTGTTTGTATGTGAAAAATGCATGAGAACATATTGTGAATATGTGTGCATTGCTTGATAAATGTGGTAATGATATTGAAGTGTAAATGCATATTGATTGTATGCGATATTGTGAATGCATGAGAATATATTGTGAATATGTGTGCATTGTTTGAAAAGGTAATGAGGTTGAATTATGAATGCATATTTGTTGTATCCGATTATTGTGAATTAATGCATGAGAGCATATTGTAAGATATGCGTGCATTGTTTAACAAATATGTTGATGAAAAGTATGAATACTTGATTATATGATATATTGTGTGTGCAATCTTGTTTAATTCTTGAAGGGAGGAATTATGTGAATGCATGGGATTAAGACGTGTGATCGGTCTTAAGTGCATTTTGTTGTTGATTGCATATGCATCATTTAGTCAAGAGGCAATGTTTGCTAGTTTCGTGGAGGCTAGTGACTTGTCCCAAACCTAGAGCGGGGTTTGAAAGCTTAGGGAACGGGCTTTTGTTGTTATCGGTCTAGGGAACGGACCCGGTTTAAGTGTAAAAACTGAAAAATGATAACAAGTGTTGGTACCACATGGCATGAGTTGCATTGAGTTGCATTGAGTCTCATGGAATGAATACATGAATTGTTGGTTTGAGAATTGTGAATGTGTAATTGTGAATTAGTGAGTAAACATAATATGTGTATGTTCATGTGGAATGTTGAGATTTATGGATACGTGCATGATGAATATGCTTGGTGATTATCCATGTTTGATTATATATATGTTGTATTGTACATGATGAGTTATAATGAATTGTGGTGAGAAAATGTGGAATATATGTATTTTGTGCTTGTGTATTTGTGTATATATAATTATATGCATTGTTATTATGATAATATTTCTCACCCTTCTGCTAGAATGATGTCCTACATGACATCGTGCAGGTATCAAGGAGTAGTATTGCTCGTAGTTACGAGGTCGCTTTTGGTGTAGCCGTTTAGTGATTTAATTATGTTGGATCGAGTCATGCTCTGGTCATGTAACACTGGGATCGCTTGGGTTGTGTTTAAGATATACATTGTGTACTCTATAAACGTGTTTATATCCATTGGAATATTATGATGTTGGCCTTAGTGCCTAAGTGATGTTGTTTTATGTGATAAAAACAAATGTTTCTTTTATGAAAATTGTGGTATAATTGAATCCGCTGCTACATGCAAAGTGAAGTTTTATAAAGCATAATTTTATATTGAAATAGTAATGAGCATGACAGGTGGTTTTGATATTTTGAAAGTTATGTGTAATGCCCTTTTGTAAATGCATGGAAATTTACTCTGATTATTCATATATTATCCGTGGGGTTTAGAAGGGTGTTACACCATCTACCATTACTTCATATTTCCTGACTATCAACTGCTACCAACATTAGAAGAGTATTATGCTTTGATGGGGTTGCATGTCACTCCTCAATCATTTTCTGGAAGGGAGAGAAGACCAAATAGGAGAGTCTTGGCTAAAGCCCTACATCTAGAGCCATCTGATCTTCAGACTCATTTGGATGTCAAGGGTGGTTTCTCTGGTTTGCAAGCAAGACTCTTGATAAAGAAAGCTGAAATCCATGCTGATAAGAAAGACACGGAGATTTTTGAAGCCATCTT
The DNA here is from genome assembly GCA_963859935.3 of Lathyrus sativus. Classification (NCBI taxonomy): domain Eukaryota; kingdom Viridiplantae; phylum Streptophyta; class Magnoliopsida; order Fabales; family Fabaceae; genus Lathyrus; species Lathyrus sativus. The sequence continues at coordinate 456,322,589 of OZ012739.1, read as the reverse complement.
GGCCTTATTGATTTATGGACTCCTTCTATTCCCAAGTGATGACGAGTTCGTTGACTTGAATGTCATCAACCTGTTTCTGATTAGGAACCTCGTTCCCACCTTGCTAGCTGACTCATACTTCTCTATCCATCTGAAGAGCTCCCGCAAAGAAGGCCAGATCATTTGTTGTACCACTCTCCTTCACAAGTGGTTTATTTCACACTTTCCAAGGACCGCCTCTCTATGAAATCTAAAAAGATAGTTTTGCATGGACAGAAAAGCTTATATCACTCAAACACTCTGACATCCGTTAGTACGATCCCATGTATGGAGAAGTTACCATGATTCACATCTATGAGGATTTCCCTAATGTGCCTCTTCTTGGCACAAAAGAATGTGTTAGTTACAACTCTATCTTAGCTCATCGTCAGCTAGGATACCCAACAGAGGAAGAGCCTGATCCGGTCCTTTTGGAGAGATGTTTTCTTGAAGAAGGAAGAAAACCAGATCTCAAAGCACGTATTACGTATACTTGGCGTCACCTTAATACACAAGGAATGACCACTCTGGGGCATCTAGACTATACCGTGTTGAAGACGTATCTTTTTTAGTCCAAAGAGATAGCTTTGAAGATGTTCTAGACTCGCTTCGAGTCAATTGCAACGAATCCAAATGAATCTCTCTCAATGGAGGAATGAGGATTGTTTTAGTCAAAGCTGAAGAGGAGAAGAATGCGTGGGAGGATAAGCACTTCATGGTTACTCAAGAAAATGAAGAACTCTGGAAGCTGCTCCGTCAGAACCAGAAGGAAGAGATTGCAAGGAAGATGAAGCTTCAAGAGGAGGAAGGATCTTCTCATTAGAAGAACTAGACCTCTTAGTTTCAATTTTCTGTTGTAATTTATATCTGCACTTTGATTGTTGATGTGTAATCTCTATTTCTGTAAAACTTTCATTCGTTAATGAAAATGTTGCATTACTTTATGCTTACTTGTCCATTATTAATGTTTGTAAATGTAATTTGGGGTTCCTTGAAAGTTAGATTTTGCATTTGTATTTAGCATTTCATAAGCATCTGCATATGCATTGTTTTGTGGCTTATTTGTGTTGTTCTATCTCCAGTTTGTCACACTGAGTCCTTCACATCCCTACAACTTCAGAGCTCAAGCTCGAAGAAGGATGGCTGAGCAAGATCAAGAGTTTGATAGAGTCAACAACGAGTTGGACAACATACGAGGTAGTATGGGGCAAATGATAGAGATGTTACAAGTGATCCATGCAAAGCTAGATACCCAGACGGCTGTAATTTCTGAGATCAACGCTACAACGGTAAAGCCTACACCAGTTATAGTTGTTGCCACCAGTGAATCACCCTATGGTCCACCTCTGAATTTTGTACCACTACCATTCACTTTTAAGACTACTCAGCAAGTACCTCAACAGACCGTTCCTCTAACGTCTGAGTTTCCTTATGTTATTCCAACCTATACTCCAGCTGTTGTGCAAGAGCAAGTGCATCCATACTTCAACAACCAACATCAAGTCTATGATATCCCTGGCTAGTCTGAAGAAAGGGACGAGCTTCATGAGAGGATGAGGGAAGATTTTGAAACCATGCAAGAAAGATAAGAGCTATGAAGGGTAATAATGTATTTGGGGATGATGCAAAGGATATGTGCTTGGTTTCTGGGTTGGTGGCCCCACCTAAGTTCAAAGTTCCAATTTTTGATAAATATGAGGGAGCCACTTGTCCCAGAACTTATCTGATCTTGTACTACTGAAAGATGGCAGCTTATGTTGACAATGGTAAACTAATAATTCATTGCTTTCAAGATAGTCTCAAGGGTGCTTCAGCATAATAGTATTTGAGCTTGGACCAATCTCGAACTCATAGCTTTCAAGACTTGTCAGATGCTTTCATCAAGCATTACAACTATAACATGGATTTGGCTCCAGACCGAAGATAGTTGTTGAGCATGGCTTAGAAGGGCTCTGAATCTTTCAAAGAATACGCCCAATGTTGGAGGGAAACTGCCTCACAAGTGGAACCCCCTCTAACCGAAAAAGAATTAGTTGATTGGTTAATCGATACAGTAAGACCAGAGTTCTACGAAAAAATGATTAGTAGTTTGTCTGCCAACTTCTCTGATATCATGGTTATGTGTGTGAAGGTAGAATTGGGATTAAAGAATGGGAAGATGACAAGTGCTGCTAGCAGTTCAAGTGGAAATGTTGCTAAGAAGACCTTTAGGAATGTTCATAAGAAGAAGGAAGGTGAAACTAATGATGTGTTTACAGAAAGAATAAGTCATTCCAGGAAGCCTCAACGTCAATAACAACTTTTGTACTCTGTACAATTTACTCAACAACCTTACGTGGCGGTCATTACACCCACATTTCACAACCAGACTTCAGTGTTTCAGCAAGTTCAACAACCGCCCGCATATCAACAAACTCAATAGCAAGGCTATCAACAGGTGCCTAACGCCTCATCCTATCAGAAATAACAGCAACCAAGGGTTCCAGTCCCTCGATCAAATATGCAAAATAGAAGGCCAGGGGAAAGACCTCCTATCCCACCGATTCCAATGAGTTATACTAAGTTGTACCCCTCTTTGGTGCAACAAGGTTTGATCACTACCAGAAAAATGGGACCACCACCAAATCATCTCCCACCATTTTATAATCCCAATGCCCACTGTGTGTTCCATGAAGGGGTTGTCGGACATGACTTAGAAGGATGTCTCGCTTTGAAGTGTATTGTTCGAGAGTTGATAGAGAAAAAGATTCTATCTTTTGGAGATCGTCAACCCAATGTTAAAAACAACCCATTACCCAATCATAGGGATGTTCACGCCATAGAAGACATATCTGAAGAAGTAATATCAGATATAGATGCAATCAAGACTCTGTTACAAGCTCTTCACAAAAGGTTGGTTGAAGTTGGCCTGATCAAGAGTATCCATTCAGAGTGTGAAGAATGCACTAATAACTCCAGATGTTCTCTAGTTCAAAAAGATATTCAGAGATTGATGGATGATGGTTTTTTGCAAGCTTGTGGAAAGATGAAGAAAGAGGATGTGTTATTAACTGAACCAATTTTCAATGTACCAAAGGAAACTAGAAAAGTGCTTATATTCAATGTTCCTAATGTCAGTTCAGCAGACCCAGTACCCAATACTACCAAGTCGGTGTTCAATGTTAAAAAGCCCGTCGCACCGATAGTTAATCAACCAAGACCAGTCAACACCCAAAAGCCTATGCCTTTCTTTTTCAAGAGTACCAAAGGGGTGCCTTGGAAATACGATATGGCATGGACCAACCAGAGATCTGGAAATGTACAGAATGAAAAAGTGAAGAATAACCATGAAAGTGTCACAAACATCGCTGGTACAAGCAAGATGACCCGAAGTGGTCGGATTTATCAACCTAAGGTAACTATAGTCCCTCCCAAAGAATCTATTAATGTTGAACCTACGAAAGGTAAAGAAGTGTCGAATGAATAAAATGAAGAGTTCTTGAGAATCATCAAGAGGAGCAACTATAAGATTGTGGATCAGCTACACCAAACTCCGTCAAATATTTCAATCATGTCTCTCCTGTTAAGCTCTCTCGCTCATAGATCCGCCTTACAAAAGCTGCTAACACAAGCCCATATGAAAAAGAATATAACGGTCGGCCAAATTGACTTAGTGATTGCCAACATTACCGTGTGTAACACTTTGAGCTTTAGCAACGAAGAATTGCCTGTAGAGGGGTGTAAACACAATTGTGTGTTGCATGTATCGGTAAAATGTCAAAAGGATACTTTAGCAAGAGTCTTGGTGGAGATTAGGTCTTCTTTAAATGTATTACCCAAAAGGACACTCGCCAAGTTGGTGTATAAAGGAGCTGATATGAGATCTGCTTCTTTGATCATCAAAGCCTTTGATTTATTCTAGAAGAACAGTGATAAGAGAAGTTGACTTACCAATCATGGTTGGGTCCCATGTGTTTGACATAACTTTCCAGGTAATGGACATTAATCCAGCGTACAGCCGCTTATTAGGAAGACCATGGATTCATGCAGCCGATGCGATAACCTCTACTCTACACCAGAAAATGAAGTTTGTGGTGGATGACAAGTTAGTGATTGTTCATGGAGAGGAAGATCTGATGGTGAGCAACATGTCATCATTCAGATACATTGAAGCTAACAAAGATGCCTTGGAGACTTCTTTCCAATCCTTGGAGATAGCCAATGTCGTGATGATTGAGGAAGCTGTGGTTGAGGGTGGTCCATCTTTTTCATCTGTCCAAAGTATAAAGTCTGCACTAAAGAATGGTATTCCTGCAGGACGGGGGAGGTCATTGATGTAGAAGCAAGAGAAAAGACAAATCGCCAAGGGTTGGGTTACAAACCAATTAAAGACAAGACACAAGGGTTCGACAGAGGACGTCTGAAGACTATCAAGGAAGTATTTACCAGTGGGATTATGCAAATCAATGCAATTGAGGAAGACTTTGAAGATGATTATGTTAACCAGTTGGTGTATCAAGATAAGGTCACTTTAAGCAACTGGGAGGCTATTGAAATTCCTATTGTTTTTCCCATGCCAAAGTAATTTGTTGTTTGTTTGTTTTGTTTTGTAGTTTTCTTTAAAAAAGTTTCCATAATCGTGCCCAAGGTTATTGGACTATTTTGTAGGGCCACAAGCTATCAAAATGATTATCAATTAATTAATGTGTTTTGTTAAACTTCTCATTTCTTGTCTCATTTACTGTTTTCCATTTTTACTCTTAAAAAGAAAATGGCAATCTTTTGAAAACCAGAAAAATATCTTCCTTTTTGTTGCATCTATCTTTGTGTGTTTTAATAATTCAAACCACTCAAAACATGCAGAGAAACTCCAACACCTATTGAATCCAATGACCTTATTGTCCCTTATGACTTTGATTTGCCTGTATATCAAGCCAAAGATGAGGATGATGAAGACTTTGAGATTCCATATGAATTGGCAAAGATGGTTGAGTATGAGTATACGGACCTTCAGCCTCACCAAGAGCAAATAGACGTCATTAATCTTGGAAATAATGAAGACAAAAGAGAAGTCAAGATTGGGGAAATGCTAGAGGCAGAAGTCAAGAAACGAATGGTAAAGCTGCTAGAAGAATATGTGGATATTTTTGCTTGGTCTTACCAAGATATGCCTGGCTTGGATGCTAATATAATTATTCACAAGTTACCTCTTCAACCTGAACGTTCTCCTATCAAGCAGAAGCTCAAAAGAACCCGACCTGACATAGCTTTCAAGATTAGAGATGAAGTTAAGAAACATATTGATGTAGGCTTCCTGGCAGTATCAAAGTATCCAAAACGGGTAGTCAACATTGTACATGTGCCCAAAAAGGATGGAAAGGTTAGAATGTGCGTGGACTATAGGGATCTAAACAAAGCTAGTCCGAAGGAAGATTTCCCTCTGCCACATATCGACACCTTGGTGGACAATACAACTCATTTCACGGTATTCTAGTTCATGGATGGTTTTTCTAGATACAGTCAGATAAAGAGGGTGTCGCAATTGCGAAAAAATCAGCGGAAACAAACAGAAGAGTCGCCACCAAACATTATTTATCCCAAAGAGAATGAAAGGAAACGACCGAAGAAAACCTAAGAGAAAGGAGAAGACAAGGTCATCGCAACCAAATCTTGCATTCGGGTGTCGGTTATGCAGGGGGGAAGGTATGAGAACCCCTCACGTCCATTGTACTCAATGGGATCCATGCTTGTTGTCTAATTAAAAGGCGAGTTATCTAAAAGCTACTGCTAAATGAAAACAAGAACAAAGAAAAAGAAAGAGACTTGATAGAACATCGCCGCCCTATGCCTATGTATTCCCTTGTTAAATGGGAAAGTCAGAGTCAACATAGTACGGGAAACTACGGGTGATGGGGGAAGGTTTCTCTCCAAAAAATCATCGTCTTGTGCCTACGTATCCTCGTCTGGTATGAGAAATCAGAGCAAACATAATTTCGGTAACTACGGTTAAAAGGAAAAAGGTGCTCGCTAAGACTTCGTCATCTTGTGCCTACGTATTCTCATCTAGTATGAGAAATCATAGTAAACGTAGTTCGGGTTAAACTAAACCACTGGTTGGTTAAGTGTTTTTTATGAGCGACGTTAAATTCCCATTCCAGAAGTTAGGGTTGATGCTTGTTTGCGGTAGAACGAAAAAGTAATGTACTATTTTCTGAAAATGATTTTGAAAGACAATCCTGAAGGATAAAAAGGTTTGAATTTTGTTTGTGAGTTTTAATGAAGTGAATTGAATTTATTTGAGATTCACGTTGCACTAAATACTATGATATAGGAGCTAATGCGTCACATATCGCCCAAGGGGCATACACTAAACACTCTAGACAAGTGAGGAGAAACCCCTCACTCATCATTTCCCATATGCTTAAGGCTCGTGGCGCACAATGTTCATCATTCTTTATTATGTGTCTTAGAGTTGTTTGATATGAGAAGAGAAGACACAAAAGAAAACACTAAAGGGAAACTGAAAACCCTAATGTTATCATACAAAATGGTCCTAAGGTTAGGGTGAAAGGGAAGTCTACCTAATGTTATCATACAAATGATGGACCTAGAGTTGAGGTCAAGAAGGAACTATCCTAATTGTTATCATGCAAAGGATTGAAAACATAATGTCTCTCCTACTCCCACCTAAATCAGAAATTAAGTGGGACTAGGAATCCTAAGGGATCGTGTGAACAAGCATAAGTAATCGAGGCACAATTAATTAAGATGAATTAGCAAGAGAAAAGAAGATTAAATCATGACAGTAAACAATCACACGATAAAATCAAATGAAAAGAGAAAAACTTTGACATAAAAAGATGTATGAGGAACAACAAGATATGAGCAAGAGAATAGTCAAGATAAGATTGAAATCGTGAGGTCAAGTAAAAGGAACTAAGATGCAAGTATTGTAGCACCCTAAAATTTGCCTTTCGTTTTAACCGTAACTGGCTTATGTTTCATCTTTGCATTTTTGCATTTTTTGCATCGCATAGCATTCGTTCTCGAGGCATGGGATCAAGGCGTTCTTGTGACTCAAACAGCAAACAGTGAGCATCAAGAGCTTCGGCATTTATTTTGCCTAGCAATCGAGTGATCGATTTTATTTTGTAGGTTAATTTCAGATCAGGATCAGCATTCAGGCTCATGCCCAGCATTTTCACAGTGATAACGGTCGAAAAATGAGGTTCGGCAGCTAAACAGAGCTCCAGACAGTTGAAATAGGGCAAATGGACAGATTTCCCACCAAAAGGCGCCAGAATTCAAAATTTGAAGGTGTTAATCGGTTAACCTATATGGTTAATCAATTAACCAAAGGAAAATTAGCCCAGATTTGAAATTTTAACAGTGTTAACCGATTAACGCATATGGTTAATCGGTTAACCATAGCAGATTTTCCCCTGTACGTGATTTTGCAAGCCAATTGCACTTGGGGTCCAATTTTGATCACCTTGGGATTCAAAATTTCACTTGGGAAGGATCTAGAACACCTTTAAATTTCAGATTTCCCTCCAAAATCCCATTCCACATTCCAAGCCTTGATTTCTAACCCAAATTCCAATCCTTGCTTTGGATCCCAAACCTAAGTCATATTTAAGTGACCCACTCCAAACCTCACCATCCAATATTCATTTCTCACATTCATTTTTCAGAATTGATCAGAATTCTCTCAAATTCTCTCAACTTCTCCATTTCCAAAACTCACTCAAAGCTCTTTTTCATTGGAATTATTGATTCTTCATTGGAATCAATGGATTCTTGAGCATAATCCTCCATTCACCATCATCATTGAATCAATTCTCATCTTCAATTTTCGTGCAAGCTTGGATCTGAATCTGGAGTTAGATCTAGAAGTGATTATTTGAAGTTTTTGACTCAAATTTAGTGGATCTTCATTCATACAACAACAATTATTGCGGATCTTGAAGTTTTCCGGATTTCTAGCATTTGATCTGCTCAAATTCAGTTGATCAACATTTACCAAAGCAAATCTCCGCTTCGAAGGTTGGAATTCTCGATCCAATTTAATTTTTGAGCTTATCATGTTAATCTTCATATTCGATTGAATTTTGTTGATTTTGATTCGTTCGATTTGTGATGTTGTTGTGTAATTGTGTATCCATGTCGTTGGATCTCTGTTTTCTATTGTTAATTTCGGGCTTAATTGATAAGTTGATATGTTGGAACCTTGGATAAGCTGTTTCTATGCTAGAAGTGATTTTCTGCTGCTGTTTTTAGCTTCTGGTGCAGTGTTAATCGGTTAACCTATATGGTTAACCGGTTAACCATTTCAAACTTTCAAAAAAATTTCAAACGTTAACAGTGTTAATCGGTTAACGCATATGGTTAACCGATTAACTTGTTCAAAACTTCAGTTTTTTTCAAACTCTTAAGGTGTTAACCGATTAACAGTATGTGTTAACCGATTAACACTGTGCCAGAATGCCATATTTGATGTTTTGCTTGCATGTTCGCATACCGGTTTGATTCGAATCCTCATATATCAGTGTGATGTATTAGAATTGAATTGTTTTGGCTATTTGTCACTGTTTGTGGTTGATTGATCATTATGTTGTTGACATGTATGTTATTCTTCCAATTGTTTGCATGCTTGTGTATGTGGTTCGAATTGATCATTTGTTTGCATGTTCATTTGCTTTCATCTCGTATTTTTTTCCACATGTTTGCATCATTCTTGCATCGCTGTTGAAGTTGAGACGCGCTTGTGGCGGCTGCTGCCCCATACATTTCTTCCTCCCTCCCACCATTCTAAGTGTGCATATTCATGTTTGCATTCTTTACTTGTGATTGATTCTTCCTTTGTTCTTCTTGTGTGTTTTTTGCCATGATCCCCATAGGATTCCTAGTCCCTCCGTTTAGGATGGGAGTAGGAGAGACATTAGGCGTTCAATCCAAGTATGCTAACATTAGGGTAGATGTTTCCCCTTTTCATCCAAACTTTAGGATCACTTTGCATGACAACGTTAGGCCCGAGTTTCCCTTAGACCTTCCGTGCGTCTCTCTTTATCATCTCAAAACAATGCTAACTCATCTAATAAAGGTGATAAACATTGCACGCTACGAGCCTTAAGCTACATGGGGAAGAATGAATGAGGGGTCTCCTCTCTCTTATCTAGAATGTTTAGTATACGTCCCGTTTAGGGGCGATATACGACGCATTCGCCTCCATGTCATAGTCTTTAGTGCAATGTGAATCACAAACCGAATTAATTCACTTCACTAAAAAACAAAAAACAAAATTCAAACCTTTTTCCTTCGGGATTAATCAGAAACTTCTTTTTTTCAGAAAAGAGTGTTGTTAAGCTTCGGTTCTACCGCAAACAGGCTTAGTCCCTAACTGCTAGAACGGATGTTTAACCTTACTCGATTAAAATACTTAATCAACCTGTGGTTTCGTGTCAGCCCGAACTACGTTTGCTCTGATCTTTCATACCAGATGAAAGTACATAGGCACAAGACGCGATATCTTGGCGAGCAACCTTCCCCCCTTCTCTCCTGTAGCTATCCGAACTACGTTGACTCTGACTTTCCCATTGCACGAGGGAATACGTAGGCACAGAGCGGCGATGCTCTGCCGAGTCTCTCTTTCTTTTCTTTTTGTCCCGCAAGCCTATAGCGTAGATAGTTTAAAACACACCCTTAGATAGATAACAAACGTGGATCCCGTCGAGTAAGACGGACGTGAGGGGTGCTAATACCTTCCCCTTGCCACTAGTGGAAAAAAGGCTTCTTAAGTCGGTTAAAAATGACTTTTTAAGTCGGGTCCGAGCCCGACCTAAGAATTACCGACATAAGAAGTTTTGACTTCTTAAGTCGGTTGTGGACCTGACTTAAGAAACAACTTCTTAGGTCGGTTAGGCAGAACCCGACTTAATAAGTCTAGCCTGCAGAAACCATTTATACCCGACCTAAGAACTTACTTCTTAAATCGGGTAAAATTAACCGACCTAAGAAGTTGTTTTTTTTTATAATCACACAAATCAAATGCAGTTTTTCCATTTAAAAATTTACCCCCAAATCAGACTATCCAACTCAATCAACAAATTACACCCAAAATTATCAGAAAATTAACTCTTTTCATTATCACAAAATTATGTAAAACCAAGTATATTAACACAAGTATAAATTACAACCAAGTATATTACCATCACCTAACCAAACACCAAAATTAATCACATAGACTTGAGAATGCATTCATGGAATATGCTATCCATGGTTTGAAGAGTGACCATCTCAGAATGCATTCTATTTCCATAAACAAACAGAAACTCCATAGCAAGAAAAGCTATATCCATAAACTGTACAATGTAGTCTCATGTAGACTTGTACTGAATTAGTAACAAAATACTAAATTTCCTACTTTTATAAACAATAAGTTCTGCAGCCACTAGCTTTGTCATGACAAAGAAGCACACAAATATCAATTCAACTTTGATTTCAGTCTTGTTGATTTTGCACTATAAATTGATTGCGGTTGGATTCACCTACAGGCCGAGGTTGTTGTCCTGCTTGTGTCATCGGCAGAGGGCCATGTTATTGCTCTGACGAAGCCTGCCGTCTCCTTCTCCATCTAAAAAGCTCAACAAGGAAAGAGCTTACACTCATTACCACACCAAAACCAGCAAATGTTGCAAGAAGGATCGATAGAACTACTTGCACATGAACCTGTAAATGTAAATGACAGATATCATAAATAGTCTGAAATTGGAATGCTAACACTTCTTCTTGTAGGGGTTTTCCACAAGTGAAAAGTACAAGTTTACTTTCGATAGTAATTCGCATGGAAATCGGTTACCAAGGAGTAAAATATGTGCGCGAAGAGAACCACCAGAGCAAACTGGAAAGATGCATAAATCCATATGAACCTGCTTTTCACTGGACACAAATTTAAACAAAATGTTATTATATATGAGTGAAATTCAACCTAGCAGTAGGATCATGAAAATATTGAAATCAACAAGATTAAGTACAATCACAAAAGAAAAAAAGTGTATTGATAATACTTATCAATGGTTTTGCAAACCTACCCATGGTTGATGCTGTCATGGAGAAGAGCAGGCCTAGTACACAGGAAAATGGAAGAGATATGGCAATTGCACCGGTTCCCATTTTAGTAACCTGCAAAGAGGAGAAAATCAGAAGCTATTTTGGTATTCATTTTAAATAATTTTTTTTAAAAAGACAGAAACTATTTTGAGTAATAAAATTCTAAGAAAATTATTAAAGACATTGCGAATTTGACAGTTCATTGAAGAGGATTGTTAGTCTTACCAACAGTTGCTCAAGAAAACAAAAATATGCCAACATGCTAACAATGACGAGCACCGGAACTTCCTGCCAAATCCTATAAAATTGAACAGACAAATAAAATGGTTTATGATTCTTGAAGATTGAATTATATTCATGAAACTCCAAATTGAAGCTTATAGAAATTAAAAAGGATCTAGATTATGTGCAGTCACAACTTTGTGACTGCATACACATAGTCAACCATATCTAGACCGTCTGATCTTGATCAGATGGTTCAGATGTGACTCACAGGTGCATTGATAGTGCACACAAGACTTTATTCATGTGTTTATGTTTATGTTTGTGTATACAGTCAACAATAGTAGTAACTTGCTCCACGTGTACAAGAATCAGATAGAAACAAACAAACAAAGACATACCCATTACCCACCCTTCTCCATAATTATACAACTGAATGGACATTTTGCTGAAAGATTTTCTAACAAGATCTTCTCCATCAATATCTTCAACACAATCTGATGATGAACCTCTTCCTCTACAAAACCCATCTTCCCACATCAACATCCTTAAAAACCACAAACAAACAAAAAAATGCATGTTATGTTATATTATGTTAACTTAAATTTACTAGTATGAAACAAAGAAAGAGACATGAAATTTAGACTTACAAGCTACCGTTATCATCACCAACCTTGCAGCCATTCCCACCTCTAACTCTACTGCAAAAAATGGACAAGACCCAGATGAGAAAAAAAGAGAGACATATAGTAAGTAAGAGAGAGGGAGAGAGAAAGAGAGAGATACGGGGGAGGACGAATAGTCCAAAGGAAACAAGTCATTCTGGTTTACATACTAACACAGTGAACAACATTAGATCTGCGGAGAATTGCAGCGAGGCCAAGATCACCAATTTTGACTTCTCCTTGGTGACCATTGATGAAAATGTTATCACATTTGAGATCTCTATGGATTACAGGAGGGTCCTGGCTATGGAGATAGAGGAGACCGCACCAATGCTTAACAGCTCTTATGTTAACTTTTTTGTGTTTAAGTCTGTACCTGCATAGACAAGACAATGACTATAAGTACACTCACATTTCTGCTATTTGTGGATAATAATGCTAGAATAATTACAGGATGTCTTTTTGAACATTTTGGGAAATAAACCTTGAAGACCAAGTAAAAAGCTTCTAAACTACTTCATTTTTACAAACATGATTCAATCTGCCACAGAGAACCTTCATCTCACTGGCAAAAGATTTATGAGTGTTTTATTTTCAGAGGAAGTGTCGTAAGATCAACAACTAAAGATCTCATACTTGGGGACAACAGTGGATTGTCTCTTGTACATGCTCTTCCAAGTTCTGCCATCTGCAATTCAAATATTAATTATATCTTAAGAAATTATTGTTCCAAAATTTGAGTCTAGTAACTTTCAAATAACTTTAAAAAAAGTTTCTAAGAGAAATGGTTCCAACCTTCAAAACAGAATCAATTGGATAGTTTTCTTTAAGCCTAGGATCAACCAATTTGCGAAGAGCTTCTGAAGGATCAATCTGATAAGTGCTTTTTCAAACTGCAACGAAAACATGTCAAGGGTAAATTCATAAGAATTAAGGTACTAATTAAAATGATTTAGTTTTATAGAGGGATATCTACCAAGGCTACAAGACACTTTGATTCAACAACAGATTTTTCACCTGTCTTCAGAACATCATTCTTTGCAGATATTAGTTCATAAAGAACAACTCCAAAAGCATATACATCTATTTTCGAAGAAACTACCTCTGATTAAGAACACCTTCGTTTGCATTTCCATCCGATTGAAAATAAAGCCAACACACATCTTTCACCTTGCAACTTGCTTGCAAACAGAACAAGCAACAACATATAACGTTTAGGGTTTTGTGCTCTGATTAACGGGGGAATTCAAGAGGGTTCTGTGTTCGATTCAAACCAGAACAAACAAACAACAACATATAAGTTTGAATGTACCTGAGCAGAATTACTATCTTATAGAATATAGGAAAAAGTGTACCAATGGATACGAATGATACAAGTATTCCTCGCCAGAGGTCTCTGAGTTCATCAAACCTGAACTCTATATGATGAACAGCAGTTGTAACACCAACCAAAGTTGCAACATACAATGAATGAAGACAGACAACTGGTATGGTCCACTGAACCGACATATGGCAACGATTGTTAAGAGGATTCATTATATGGATAACTAGAACATGAATTAATAGCTTCATTAGAAATAAATACATGAAAATAGCAACATAGGCTAGACAAAGGGAAGACTGTAGCAATCATTCTAAAAGGAAAATCCTACCAAGTACTATTAGAGTAATGTCTAAGGAATCAAAAGAGGTAACGTTTGTATCAAAAATGATGTATTTAATACTTTGACAAGTGTTTGCCATGTATTTCCAAGACAATTTTCTTTTCTGGGCTCCTTAAACAATACATAGGGCACTTGTTTTCATTGCGACCCTTAGAAGTTCCAAAAGACCCCGGACATATTGCAGAAAGATTTTTAAATGAATAACTCATTTAACTGAAGAAGACAATGTCTAGCAAATTTTTGAAAAAAAACAAAAGATTTGAAACATGAAAGTACTAGGATAAATTTATACCTTTACTACCAGCAACAAAGTCTATGTAACACAAACAACAGCAACAAGTAACTTAAAGTTGATTCAGATTCTTACCAGCAGCACCAACAATCCAGGGAAATAGAATAAGTGGAATTAAAAAGAATGATCTGATCAGTGGTTAACGCCTCCTGAAATAGCAGTAAGGAAATATAAATTCAACTCACAATTGACAAATGGACATTGACTCATTTAGCACTGCAATGAGTACAAATAAGTGGTTATACTTTTTCATTGCAAAAAAGGAGTGGGGAAGAAATTTTAAGTGTGTGAAGTGCTTAATTCCCATAACAAAATTTGTAACTACTTGGCGAAGTGCGACCTGAGGCAGCAACTGAAGCTATAGAGCCTAACAACACAATATCAGGTTGTCACTTACTTGACAAAGATAAAATATAACTGAAATGCTTGCGTTATACGTTTTTTCCTGTGCACCGCCAAGCCAATATAAGAAACCACTTATAAAAATCACATCAAACCACAAGTATATTTTACAATTCTGTAACTACAACTTCAAAGTGACCACTATGTTTTGCAACACAAAGTGTTATTATTACATAAGTTCATATCATGCTAGAACCAGCCCAGTAAAAATTAACACCATTATGCTTAGTTTTCCAAATGACACCCAGACTTACAAATATTAACACTAACTGTTACATGTTAGTACATTCTCTATCAATTATTTGTATCTTCTGAAAGACTGAAACCCATGCAAGCAATAACTCAAAAGCGAAGAAAAATGAAATAGCTGCATAACCTCAACACAATTAGCCCTAAATTATCATCTAGACACTCTTAACTTGTGAGAAAGATACCGGAAGTTCAAATTAGGAATGCGATTTGGTTCAAGTTCAAATAAAAAAGTAAAAAAAAAACAGGTTTTACAACTAACCAAAACTTCTACCAGTAAAACAAATATAATGACACATTTATTACAAAATATACCTTTAGTCTATCATAACACCACCAGAAATACGCTAAAAATTTCTCTTCACATATTTCCACACTGCAGAAGTAAAAAGAGTAATGCTAATGAATCATAGCATAGTAGCTATGCTGCAAAAGATGAACTATAAGGAAGCATTTGATGTACTGTCAGCACCTTCTGATCCTGAACTAATAGCTTTTGCATTGCATTGCCAGAAAGTGCCAGAAGGATCGGTATAATATCTGCAAATCAGAACATTAGCATTCAGATGAAAAAGGTAACAGATGATGCAATTAACCAAACTGTATCATCTAATGAGATAAGTAATAGAGCCTCTGCCTACAATGAGCCTCTGCTTAAAAGGACAGATCAATTCAGGTTATAAAAATATAATGAAAAATCCGTAGCAGTAGATGATACAATTTGGACAGATGATGCAATTTTACACACCACCAATCAAAATTCTTCTGGCAGAGGCTTTCCTTCTAAGAAGGACTTGAACAACACAAGTGATCTCTCAGGTTGTGAAAAGGGTGCTTCATGTGATGCTCCTCTCACTGTTGCAAATGATAGTATGTTACCATAAACTTGAGTCCACCCACCAACCTATAAACAAAAATGAGATAACTCTTAAGCATAAACACCATTCACCAGAGACACGACACTCACACGTCAGACACCAGACACACTATCACTATGAAGTGTCGGTTTACGTGGATTCAGTATTAGGAAAATTCAACAAGATTCACCTGCTGTCTTTCAAACCACACCCTATATGGCACAGTTGTATTGATTCTCAGTGTTTTTGCCAATTGATCTACCAAAGTTCTGCTTCCAGTCAATGGAATAACCGAATCCTGATCACCACTGCAAAACATAACAAGTGGTTGTATCAGCAGATAAATTCAGATAAGTCAATCCGAACACGATGCGTGCACATACCTATAGACCAATACTGGTATTCCGGCCTTGACTAGCTTGCCTACAACAGTGATTGTCGGAATCTCCAAGTCACGCAACTCATAATCCAAGACACTGATGAACATAAACACAATGTTCAAGATAACTCTTAGGGAAAGCAGCATATGAAGGGTATAGAAGAGAATTACTTGCTACAAGGAGACCATCTTTGTATCCTGACCAGACGTGCTTGTAAAGCCGATTGGACATCTTTTCTGTTAAGGTAATTGAGCGTTTCGTCTTCGACGCATACGTCAATTGTTGTTTCTTTCACTTGTCAATTGTTGTTTCTTTCACTTGTTAATTGTTGTTTCTTTCACTTGCTATTTGACAAATGAAAACAAAAACAACACCATCATTTCATATTTCACTACTAAAGTATCCAACTACGGGATCGTGAGTGCACACAATTCAAATTCGACGATAAACTTACCTCGGGGTTGAGGACTTTGGTTTGAGAAAAAATAGAAGATATACAAACGTCGAGTGTAACATCATACTTGTCGACGAATCTACTTGTTTTTGTAGTAACTCGACTCATCACACTTGAACAAAGAGGAGAAACTGCGCCGTTATAGTATTCCCTCACATATCTTGAATAGTTACAAACAGAAGTGAACATTTTGAATGTTGAGTCTGAGATCAATCCGTGAGACCAAAAGAACTCGGCTCTTGAATTAAAATCGGTTGCATATTCTAGTACTGGATTGCCAAGCTGCATCATAGAAAACTAGTTAGCTATAAAACAATGCTCTACCCAAACCATACAGTTCAAATCATGCGAGTAAATAAAGAAGCAAGGAGGAAACAATGGTACCTTTCCGTCATGTGACAGTTCCATCAAACATATATCTAGGGTTTTGAGGATCTCTCCAGCAGAGAATATCTTGCGATTGATTCGTACCGAGAAAATGATAATATAGCTCACGATAAAGGTTAGTATAAAGACAGAAAGTGAAGAGAGGCGGCGTGGGTTATTGTCACGGTGGAGGGAAGGTGGAACTTTTAGGGTAGAGGAGATGAAAGGAAATAGAGAAAAGGAAAGGGTGTCTTCGGTGATGTTATTCGAAGAAGGTGACAGCGGTGAAGGTTTTGGAGAAAGGAGAGAAATAGGGGAATGAAGGTTGTTCTACGTTTTGGGGATGAAAGGGTTTCTGGGTTCGTGAAATGTATAATTTATTGTGAAGAAGAATAAGGGATTGAATAAAACTTCTTAGGTCAGGTGGGTAATACCTGACTTAACAAATATGTTTATTAAGTCAGTTAATGAATACAGCCGACTTAAGAAATTTAATAAGAATTATATTTTTTTTTTAAAATTTTTTTAAGTTAGTTTTAAATGTAACTGACTTAACAAAGTTCTAAATATTTACGAAATTGCCACCGCATCACTTCTTAAGTCAGGTAGCAGGTGAACTGACTTAACAACCTATACTATAAAGTATTTTTTGTACTAGTGTGCGTAACCGAATCCCGAATCCAGACATGGTTGCGATGACCTTGTCTTTCCCTTTCTGGTCAGGTTTTTCCGATCGTTTCCTTTACCTCTCTTTGGGATGAATAACAAAAGGTGGCGACTCTTCTGTTTTCCGCCGGGTGTTTTTCGCAGTTGCGACAGCTGGCGACTCTGCTGGGGACTCTGGTTCCTTATGCGAGTCACTTCTAGCGCTTGTCTGTTGCGTCTTCGGGTGTTTACTTTTGTACATTTTTTGCTTTATGTACATTATCTGTTGTATTTGCATTGCATTCTTGTTGCTGCTGTGTTGTGGGTTGGGTTGTTCCACCGAGAGATAAGTCGGACCTGGGCTTTAGTATACACATAGGATTAGAGTGGAGATTAGCGAGAGCTTGTGTGGCGTCTGGCTACACAATAGCTCACGTGAAATTCACATTTAGACGAGGTTTTTCTTTGAAAATATTCTATCCTGCGTGTCTGGTGCAGTTGAGGGAATATTGACTTAGAGAGACTGTCGACTCTAGAGACCGTTCATTTGGGAAGTCAGCTAAGTGAGGTTGCGTCGTTAAACTATGATGCCAAATCGGAAACGGTGAACGTATCATCGTTTCTCGAAAATCTGTGACGCTGACCACCCGCATAGGATGTCGTACCTTTCAAGACTAGAACCCACATGTGAGAGGGATGGGTTTTTGCAGGAAACCTGACCTTCAACCAAACCTGGTTTTCTCATCAGTGCAGAATTTTGATCCTGAGTGTTCTATCCAGTGTGTTATCTCAGTGTTTTGGTTAGAGCGGAGCTCTGGTTGAATTCAGTCAACGGTACAGCAGCGAATTTGAGCATTGCACACCTTGATCCCATGTGTGCATTTGCATAATCATCCTGCATTTAACATTGCATGTTTATGGGTGTTACAGGTTCTCGTCTTTCCCTTGATTCTGGTACTAGTCTTCTTCAGAGATGGAAGTTAGCAGAAAGAGGATTGTTGTGTACAAGTTTCCGGCGTCTGAGTTGGGACCTTTATTTGGTCTGATTTCCCTGGATGATCCTGGTGTTCTTGCAGCTTTCAGAGAACAGTATGATGGAATTCTGAAGTTTGTTCGTAAGCTTACGACTTATGAGCATGGAGCTATTCATACCGTGTTGCAGTTTTATGATCCTCCGCTGAGATGCTTCACATTTCCGGACTATGTGTTGGTTCCGACTTTGGAGGAATTTGCTTACATCTTGGGTGTTCCGATTCTGAACAAAGTGCCTTTCTTCAGCTCCGAAGAAGAACTTAATCTCGAGAAGTTGTCTGCTGCTCTTTATTTGAGCGCCTCTGACTTGACAGGTCATGTTATCAGTAGAAACGGAGTCTCCGGATTTACTTTACCCTTCCTGGTCGACAAAGCCCGAGAGTATGCTGACAAGGGTTGTTGGGTGGTTTTTAGTGCTATCTTGGCTCTATGTGTCTATGGCATCGTGTTGTTTCCCAATGTACTGGACTTTGTGGATTTTGATGCTTTTCATGTCTTCGCTTCCAAGAATCCCGTACCTACTCTTCTAGGGGACTTGTATCATTCAGTGCATTACAAGAACGAGAAAAGAAGAGGAAATATGGTTTCTTGTTGCGCACCGTTGTTGCATAAGTGGTTTGTTGATCACCTTCCTCGCTCAGGAGCTTTTGTGAATTCCGCGAACTCATCTGAATGGTCGAAGAGGCTCATGGGTTTAACGGAAAAGAATATTGTCTGGTTCAATCGAGACTTGCTGGGTCGTGAGCTTATCTTCAGTTGTGGTAGCTTTCCTAATGTGCCCTTGATGGGGAGGAAAGGCGGTATCAATTATAATCCTTCTTTTGTTGTGAGACAATTCAGTTATGCTTTGAAAGGACCTCCGAAAGAAGAGGAAGTGCAGGAATCTCTGTACTTCACAGGTGTAGCTGATCCTTGTATCTCGGCCCAATTCGTGGATGCTTGGGGCAAGATTCACAAGAAGGGAAAGTTTTATTTGGGTAAAGGAGATTGTAGAGCCTATGATCCATATCTGGATTAGATTCAGAAGAGAGTTGAAGAGGTACTATTGCCATTTCCTGTTGAAGAACCACTGTATCCTTTAGTCATCGAGCCGCCTACAACTGTTGATATCTCGAGATACACCAAGCTTTGGGCAGAGAAGGAAGAGCTGCGCAAAGAGAATGAGGAGTTGAAGCAGGAAATCAGTCAGCTAAAGCATAATAAGGGTGAAGCTGTGTATTTGGCCAAGACAAATGCAGAACTGTTGACCAAGGCGAAGGAGAAACTTGCTGATCAGGTACAAGCAAGGAAGCAAGTCGGTCTTGATCTAAAAATCACTTGTGATGTTCCGAGAAGTAGGAAGGGGGATTTAGATAGAGCCTATCTGAAGATATCCAAATTCAACAAGCAGTAGAATGCTACCTTGACTGCCAACAAGAGTAGGGAAGATCAGCTTCGTGTTCAGATCGATAAGTTGAAAGCGCAATTCAAGGCTAAGGAGAGAGAGGTATTGCTAGAAACGTTTCGCAGGAGAACGGTCGAGCAGAAATACCAAGACACTTTGTCAGCACTTGAAGCGTTCAAGATCCGGACAGAGGTGAAGAAACCCAGGCTTGAGGACGCCTTCGGTGAAGATGCTTGGGAGGATCATTGTCGTTATCTCTGGGATGTGATACGCAAGAGGGAGGTCCTCATCCGAGAGTTGATGGAGAGGGCAGACCATCCAGATACGAAGGAGATGCTTGAGGAGTCTCAGGAGTGGCGTAGAGATCATGGCTACTAGGAGTTCTATCTTTTGTAGTTTCATTTGATTTTGTATCTTGATCATCACCAGAGATGTTGGATGGGATCGATGCTTCTTTGTATGTGGATATTTCTCATTTGGTTGTATTGTTTCAACTTTACTTGATATATGAGAAGTTTTATTGTGGTATTCTTATTCATCTCTACTGTTCTTGTTTATTGAAACCGGAATCAAGGGGGAAGATCTCCCTGTGCATACATAGACATGTTTGCATTTTGCATTTTGCATCTTGCATTCTCATTTGCATCACAGGTTGTTCTTGGTGGCCTTGTGTTCTTATCTCTGCTTGGTTTTCTTTAGTTCAAGATTGAGGAATTCAGCTTCCACAGGTATTCTACTCGAAGGAATCAGCAGAAGGTGATGGATCAGGTTTAGGTAGAATTGCAGGAGGTCAGGGCTCGTATGGCCCAATTCATGGAACTGATGCAGACTGTCGCCAGTGGACAGGAACAGTTGAGAACTCTCGTCCAACCGTTGATAGTGCGGTTTGATGAAGACGGTGTTTTGCACGGAGGAGCTGGTGTTGTTCATCCTTCGGTTGATGGGTTTATTCCTCAAGGTATTCCTACTGTTGTTGTACCTCCGGGCGGGGGAGCTGCTGGTGAGAACGATAATATTGCTGGTAATGGTAGTGTGTACGCTGTGCATGGGGTTGCTGGTCCTCATTGGGAGGATAATTAGGATGATATATTCTCTGTGAAAAATCTGGAGGGCGGTTTGCCGACTGAAGCTGACCGAAGGTTCAAACTGATTGAGGAGAAAATGAGATCATTGGAAAATCAAAACTCTTTGGGCTTGGATATGTCTGATCTTGGCTTAGTTCCTGGGGTCAGGATTCCCCTCAAGTTTAAGGTGCCCGATTTCGATAAGTACAAAGGGGCGACTTGTCCCAGAGTACACATTCGGGCATACTTCAGGAAAATGTCTGCTTATTCCAGTGATGAAAAGCTGTTGATGCATTTCTTCCAGGATAGTCTGGCAGGGGCTTTGTTGGAATGGTATATGGGGCTTGAGAGAACCCATATTTGTAGCTGGAAAGAGTTGGCTGAGGCTTTTGTGCGTCACTATCAATATAATAGTGATCTGGCACCCAATCGGGTACAATTGCAGAGTCTGTCACAGAAAAATTCTGAGAGTTTCAAAGAATACGCCCAGAGGTGGCGGGATTTGGCTGCAAGGGTACAACCCCCTATGGTCGAATGGGAGTTGATTGACTTATTCATGGCTTCGCTATCGGGTGTGTACTTTGAGAAGATGATAGGCTACATGTCTACAGGGTTTTCATATTTGGTAATTGCCGGTGAGCGCATTGAAAGTGGAATCAAGTCTAGTAAGATTTCCAATGGCGGTGGATCCTCTTCGGGAGGAACGAAGAAGCCGTATTCTGCAAACCCCAAGAGAAGGGAGGGGGATGCAAATGCTATCTCGCATAAAGGTAAGGGTAGAGCTCATTCTCGTCAGCATCAATAGGTTTCCACCGTAAATATCCCTTCTGCAGCAAGGTAATGCTCTGCGACCTTATCCTGCTAGGCGCAGGATGCCTGATAGACAATTCACAAATCCTCTGATACCATATTCTCAGTTGTTACAACGGTTGTTGCAATTACAGTTAGTTCAAAAGAGGACCTTGGCTCCTCTCACAGGTATATCACCTCCTGGTTACGATGCAAACGCTCATTGTGATTTTCACTCTGGCGCCCCAGGCCATGACATTGACCATTGTAAAGCTTTTAAGCATAAGGTCCAGGATTTGCTTGATTCCAAAGCTATTAATTTCACCAATGAGGGGCCCAATGTTACTCAGAACCCGATGTCGGATCATGGGGTGGCAGGAGCCAATGCCATTATTAAGGGTGAAAAATTGAATCTGATAATTGAGGTTGAAGATTTAAAAACTCCGATGGATTTTTGTGAAGGGTTGTTTGTTGAAGAAGGGAGTATTTTCTGGTTGTTCTGATGACTGCTCAGAATGTGAAGCGCAGCCTGAGGGTTGTGATCTTTTAAAGAGGGGTATTCAGCGAATGATTAATAAGGGTTGTCTGCGGTTTGACAAAGTTGTGAAAGAAGATGTCGAGCACAAGGTGAGTGATGACGAGAACGAAGTTGCTACTATTTCCATTCCATACCAGACTATCAATATTTCAGCACCTGCTAGGCCAGCTCCAGTGACCATTACTATACCTGGACCTATGTCGTACGAGAGCACTAGAGCTATCCCATGGAACTATGGAGGAGAAGTGTTCTGTAACGGGCAGAAACAAGAATGGATAGAATCGACAAGCGGAAGTTCGTCGGTTGAAAACATAGTCAGTGCCGGAGGTGTTACCAGAAGTGGTAGGGTCTTTGCTCCACCAGAGGTTATTGCTGATAAGAATGACATGGGTAAGCGTAAGGCTGTGATTGAAGAGAATTCCCAACCCCAGGTTGTTACTGATGATCATTCAAAGGATACGGAGGAATTTATGAGGTTAATTCGGAAGAGTGACTACAAAATTGTGGATCACTTGAATCAAACTCCTTCAAAGATTTCTATCTTGTCATAGTTGATGAGTTCGGAGGCGCATCGCAATGCTTTGTTGAAAGTCTTGAATGCAGCATACGTACCCCAGGAGATTTCTGTTAATCAGTTGGACGGGGTAATTGCTCATGTGAATGCCGGTAATGGTCTCGGCTTTACTGATTTGGATCTGACTCCTGCTGGGAGGAACCATAATCGTGCTCTGCACATATCGTTGGAGTGTAGAGGATCTCTGATGTCACATGTCTTAGTTGATACAGGATCATACCTCAATGTGCTTCCGAAGAAGGCATTGATGAAGTTGGACATCCAGGGTTTGTTGTGCATGCCAAGTGATTTGGTCGTGAGGGATTTTGATGGATCTAAGAGATAAGTGTTTGGAGAAATCACGCTGCCTATTCAGATAGGGCCGGAGGTCTTTGATGAAACTTTCTATATTATGGATATCCAGCCAGCATACAGCTGTTTGCTTGGCCGACCTTGGATACATGCTGCTGGGGCAGTTACCTCAATGTTGCATCAAAAGTTGAAATACATGGTGGAAGGGAAGATAGTTACAGTGTGCGGTGAAGAGGACATTATGATTAGTCATCTGTCGTCTTTCAAATATGTGGAAGTGGATGGTGAGATCCACGAAACGCTCTGCCAGGCATTTGAAACAGTTCAGATTCAGGGAAAGTCTCCTGTAGAAGCCAAAGGCCCAGAGGTTTCGATGTCTTCGCTCAAGGAAGCCCGTGCTATCGTAGAATCTGGCTCGTCTCAGAAGTGGGGTCAAGTTCTCGATGTTCCTATCAAGCAGGACAATTTTGGCCTGGGATACAAACCCTCCAGTTCTTCTCAAATTCCGAGATACAGGGGACCTGTTCAGTTCACCAGCAATGGTCTGATATTTGACAGGATTAATGTCGTTGAAGACGATGAAGGTGACAGTGACTGCGACATGGATGCATGGATCCGTCCATGTACTCCCGGCCAAAAGCTGTGCAACTGGACTACCGAAGAAGTCATTCATGTTACTGCTGCAGAGTAATGTTCAGTGTTTTGATTATGTTCAGTCCTGCATTCTTCCCAAGAAGTAGTGACCCATTTGTGGGGCCTTCTTGTTATTTACAGTTTATCATTAATAAAAGACGTTTCGCATTCAAATTTTGTGATCCCTGTTTTTCTTGTTTTTGTTTTGCATTTATACTTAACAGAAAAATGGAAATGTGTTTTGTTTGTTGCATCGCATAATAAACATAACATCCTCATGCAGGTCTTTTCTATTAGATGCCATCGATTCAGATTCACCTATGACTTCGTATGACTTTGATAATCCCGTTTATCAAGTTGAAGATGAGACTGACGAAGACTGTGAACTACCCGAAGAGTTAGCCAGACTTCTCAAGCAGGAGGAAAGGGTTATTGTGCCTCATCAGGAGGATATTGAGATTATCAATCTGGGTACCGAGGATGACAAGAAAGAGATCAAAGTGGGGGATACGTTGAAAGACAGTGTCAAGAGAAGATTGGTTGAAATGCTCCGTGAGTATAAAGATATCTTCGCTTGATCTTACCAAGACATGCCTGGGCTGGATACAGATATTATGGTACACCGGATACCTCTCAGAGAAGATTACTCGCCAGTCAAGCAGAAGTTGAGACGGACAAGGCCTGACATGGCAGTCAAGATCAAAGAAGAAGTTCAAAAGCAGTTGAATGCTGGGTTTCTTGCTGTCACGAATTACCCTCCATGGGTCGCTAATATTGTTCATGTGCCTAAAAAGGATGGAAAGGTCAGGATGTGTGTTGATTATCGAGATCTGAATAAAGCGAGCCCGAAAGACGATTTCCCGCTCCCTCATATTGATGTGTTGGTTGATAACACCGCTCAATATTCTGTGTTTTCGTTCATGGATGGCTTCTCTGGGTATAACCAAATCAAAATGGCCTTAGAAGACATGGAGAAAACTACTTTCATCACACCATGGGGGACTTTTTGCTATAAGGTGATGCTCTTTGGATTGAAAAATGTAGGGGCAACTTATCAGCGGGCGATGGTCACTTTGTTTCATGATATGATTCATCACGAGGTGGAAGTCTATGTTGATGATATGATTGCAAAGTCGCATACGGAGGAGGGACATCTGGTCGATCTTTTTAAATTGTTTGAAAGGCTGAGGAAGTTCAAGCTGAGGCTGAATCCTAACAAGTGCACCTTCATGGTGAGATCTGGAAAGTTACTGGGTTTCATTGTCAGCGAAAAGGGTATTGAGGTAGATCCTGGCAAAATAAGAGCTATACAAGAAATGCCTAAGCCGAGAACGGAAAAAGAGGTTTGTGGTTTTCTGGGGAGATTAAACTACATTGCAAGGTTTATATCTCATCTTACAGCCACTTGTGAACCAATATTCAAATTGCTGAGAAAAGATCAAACGGACAGGTGGAATGAAAATTGCCAGAAGGCTTTCGAAAGAATAAAAGAATATCTACAGGAACCTCCAATACTCATGCCTCCAGTTGCAGGGAGACCACTGATCATGTATCTCACGGTTCTTGAGAATTCAATGGGATGTGTGCTCGGTCAACAGGACGAGTCAGGTAGAAAAGAGCATGGCATCTATTACCTGAGTAAGAAATTCACCAATTGTGATTCGAGGTACTCAATGCTGGAAAAAACATGTTGTGCACTTGCTTGGGCCGCAAAGCGTTTGAGACAGTACATGTTAAACCACACAACCCTATTGATTTCGAAGATGGATCCAATTAAGTACGTCTTTGAAAAACAAGCACTCTCCGGAAGGATTGCCCATTGGCAAATGGTTTTAATAGAGTATGATATTCAATATGTTTCCCAGAAAGCCATTAAGGGAAGCGTCCTGTCGGAATATCTTGCGGAACAGCGGATTGAGGATTATCAGCCGATGAAGTTTGACTTCCCAGATGAAGACGTCATGTTTTTTAGAATGAAAGACTGTGATGAGCCCTTACCTGACGAGGGTCCTGAGAGAGAGTCTTAGTGGAGATTGGTTTTCGACGGAGCGGTCAATTCATATGGTAATGGAATCGGCGTGATCATTACTACTCCTCACGGTTCTCATATACAGTTCACCGCCCGGTTGACATTCCCTTGCACCAATAATGAAGCTGAGTATGAAGCTTGCATTATGGGGTTAGAAGAGGTTGTTGATATGAGGATTAAGAATATGGATGTATACGGTGACTCAGCGTTAGTCGTTAACCAAATCAAAGGAGAATGGGAAACTCGTCAGGCCAACCCGGTGCCTTATAGAGATTATGCAAGGAGACTGCTGCCTTTCTTAATAGAGTTGATTATCATCATATGTCGAGGGCTGAAAATCAGATGGCGGATGCCTTAGCCACGCTTGCTTCGATGTATAACGTGAATTTCTGGAATGAAACTCCTGCTATCACTATCATGCGTCTTTATAGACCTGCTTTTGTGTTTGCCGTTGAGAAAGCATCTGATGGAAAG
The DNA here is from genome assembly GCA_963859935.3 of Lathyrus sativus. Taxonomy (NCBI): domain Eukaryota; kingdom Viridiplantae; phylum Streptophyta; class Magnoliopsida; order Fabales; family Fabaceae; genus Lathyrus; species Lathyrus sativus. The sequence continues at coordinate 456,296,479 of OZ012739.1, read as the reverse complement.
CCTTGGTATTTCGATATCAAGCATTTTCTTAAGACTCAGGAGTACCCATCTGGGGCATCCAGCAAGGATAAGAAAACTCTGAGGAGGTTAGCTAGTAATTTTTATCTGAACAAGGACGATGTGCTCTACAGGAGAAATTTCGACATGGTCTTACTGCGTTGTGTTGATGAACTTGAAGCAAACCTGTTGATGAAGGAATTCCACGAGGGTTCTTTTGGTACTCATGTCGGTGGGAATGCAATGGCTAGAAATTTGTTGAGATCTGGGTATTATTGGATGACTATGGAATTCGATTGCTTCAAATACGCCAGAAAATGCCATAAATGCCAGATTTATGCGGATAAGGTGCATGTGCCACCATCTCCTCTGAATGTGTTGACATCTCCTTCATGTAGGGAATCGATGTGATTGGAAAGATTGAGTCGACTGCTTCTAATGGACATTGCTTCATTCTGGTCGCGATTGATTACTTTACGAAGTGGGTAGAAGCAGCGTCCTTCGCCAATGTCACGAAACAGGTGGTTATCCGATTCATAAAGAAGGACATCATTTGTCGTTATGGTATTCCGGAGAGAATCATTACTGATAATGGTTCAAATATGAATAACAAAATGATGAAGGAACTGTGTCAGAGTTTCAAGATAGAACATCACAATTCTTCTCCATATCGTCCGAAGATGAATGGTGCTGTTGAGGCAGCCAATAAGAATATCAAGAAGATTGTGCAGAAAATGGTTGTGACCTACAAGGACTGGCACGAGATGTTGCCTTTTTCTCTTCATAGTTATCGTACTTCGGTGCGTACATCGACCGGGCAACTCCTTTCTCACTGGTGTATGGAACGGAAGCAGTCCTGCCATTAGAAGTTGAGATTCCTTCTTTAAGGGTATTGTCGGATGTGAAGCTTGACGAAGCTGAATGGGTGCGAACCAGGTTGAATCAGCTGAGTTTGACTGACGAGAAGAGATTGACAGCCATTGCGCAAGGCCGGTTGTACCAAAGTAGGATTAGGAAAGCCTTTGATTAGAAAGTGCGTCCTCGGTGCGTCCTCGGTGCTTCCAGACGGGAGATTTGGTGTTGAAAAGGATCCTTCCTCCTCAGATAGATCACAGGGGGAAATGGACTCCTAACTATGAAGGTTCGTATGTGGTAAGAAAGGTTTTCTCTGGCGGAGCCTTATTGCTATCTACTATGGATGGTGAAGATTTTTCGTTCCCTGTAAACGCGGACGTGGTTAAAAAATACTTTGCTTAAAAGAGACCCGCTGGACACAAAAAGAAAAGTCCAGGCAAAAATGGGGCATCCCGACGAACCATAAAAAAGAAAAGGTTCGGGAAAAATTAGGGATAAAAGGATAAAAGATGGACCCGCAAAGTTGAAAACCTGAAAAGGCAACTTTGGCAAAAATGGGTATCCCGGTGGATTAAAAACCCGAAAGGGCGATCCAGGCAAAAGTTAGGGATTTAAAGGGCAAACAATCACGGTCCACGTTCGATCTGTAAGCTTGTGAGCAGTTATCCCGAAGGAAAGGAATCAGTCCAATCAGTCTTGTCGGAAGGCGAAGCGTGGAGAACATCTAAGACATACAGGTCATAGCCGAATCGACACATGGTGGTTGTCTGTTTCCACATTGCCGACATTTTTATTGTATTTGTTTTCTTGTTTTTGAGCAATTACCTCTTTTTAGGAATTACATCTGAATTGTAATTTGCCTATTTACAGGCCTTTCATCAATAAAGTGTTCACTTCAGTCAAAGAGCTTTCTTTTTCTTGTCCATTTTACTGTTTTGTTTGTGAAATGTCTGTTATTTTGGTAAACATTGCAGGTGAAAGCAAGAGGCTGTACAGAGCATAACGAAAGCGCTGACTTTGCTTGATTGGCAAGTATCATGGATGGTAACTGAGGTAACCATTTTACATGCAGAACGTTTCTGGTGTTTTTCTTTGTTGTAGGTCAACAGGGTTATCACAGCCGGGTGAGATTCCCTTATCCTCAGTAGTTCAAGTCTCAGCAAGTAGCAGTTGTTGTCAGCCGTGTATTCTCAGCGGGTTAAGTGTGATACTTCCGGCAGAATGGACTTGTTCCCCACAGGTAAATATAGTCAGGCATGAACAACAAAGAGGTTCGCTTCCCATAGCAGAGATTTCGCTTCCCCAGTGAAGTGGTCATCTTCTCTCCGGTAGAGTCTGATTATCTAGTTTGAAATGTTATATCTCTAACAGAACAAAGCTTTGTCTTCGTGAGAAAGCGAGTCCCCGGCAGGGTGGAGTTTGTTCTCGGCGACGCAAGATAGAAGTGTTTCCCTCAGTGGTGGGGTGGTTTGTAAACCAGTGTTCTTCTCCAGCAGAGGAAATGTCAGTGACGCCCTTTCCCCATGGAGTCGGTATGCAGGATTTTCTTCAGCAGAGTGCAGTGCTTGTTCCCTCGACAGAGTAAGTGGTAGAACAGGAGTCTGGGATTTCCCCAGTAGATTCAAGTTCCCCGAAGAGTAGGATTATCTGATATTCCTCGGTAAGACAAGTTGATATTTGATATAATCCCAAGCAGAGTGGATTTTCTCCCCAAGCAGGATAAAGTTTTCGGGAATGCCATTCAGGGCTGGTTTCTTGAGCAGGATAAAGTCAATCTTCGGTGGTCATTTGTTTTTCCCCCGCAGAGACAGTTTCCTCAGCATAAGGGGTTTGATTTAAGCATATAATTGCTTGTGTTCCAACCGAGCTTTTCAAGTCCCCAAAAGATTTGATCCCCGGCGGAGTGGATCTTTTCTCCCTAGCATTTATTTTGCTAGGCTAGTTCTTTTGCATTTACATTTTTCATTAGCATCCTCCCAAATGCGTAGCATTTCCATTTCGTATGGAGCATTATGCCATTTTCAAACATAAGCATCTGAAGCATAAGCCAGGTTTGGTGTTTTGGAACCGGATGTTTTTTTCAGCAGAGGTTTGTTTGAATCAAGGGGCTTTCGTGTTATCCGCGTCAGGATGGCTTTTTGGGTTGGTTATTCTATCAGATTCTTCCCGGCTGAGTCGTTTGGGTGAATGTTTTCGCTTTTCTCAGGTGAGTCGCTTGCGAGTGTTGCCTTCCCTGGTTAAGCTTGTGGTTCTTTCCCAACAAAGTTGTTCCGACTTTTGGTTGGCCATCGTTGTTTATTTCAACTTTTGGTTGATGACCCAGTGGCGTTTGGATGTTATTCCAACTTTTGGTGGTTATTCTTTATTTCTCTCAGCAGAGTCGAGGATTTCAACTCTTGGTTGGTACCCTCCGACGTGGTTCAGATGGTTGTATTTGGTGTTCCTACTTTTGGTTTGCCTAGAAGGTGATCCCAACTGTTGGCTGGTAATCTTTGGTTTCCCCGCGCAGAGTTTTTATTTCAACTTTTGGTTGGCAATCTTTGTTGTTCTAACTCTTGGTTGGTAGTTGTTGTTCTAACTCTTGGTTAGTAACCTTTTATTTCAACTCTTGGTTGATAATTTGGGATGATCATCCCAACTTTTGGTTGGCAGTCTTCTGTGGTGGAGTCAGCTTCGTTTAGCGTCCCCCAGCTATCCTAACTCTTGGTTAGTAGCTTTTGGTTCCGATTCGTGATCGATGAGGATCTTTCCCCAGCAATCCTAACTCTTGGTTAGCAGCTTGTGTTCCGACCTTTGATCAGTGGTGTTTTATGGTGATTCTAACTATTGGTTAGTACCTTTGTTTCCCAACTTTTGGTTGGATGTTATCCCTTGTGGTTGTCCCAACTTTTGGTTGGTATTCCCCTATTTCCCAGTAGGGTCGGTCTAGGACGTCTGTTGGTTAGTACCTTTGTTCCCTACTTTTGGTTGGTAGTCTTCCCTTATTCCTCAGCGGAGTTGTTATTTCAACTTTTGGTTGATAAGGAGGTTTGGCGTGTTCCAACTTTTGGTTGGTGGTTATGGTTTCCCCAGTATGGTCAGTCGTGGACGTCGGTTCGTTTTCCAACTTTTGGTTGGTAGTCTTTGATTCCCCAGTGAGGTCACCGTATCCGGTGTGGTTGATTGATTAACGTCTTTCCAACTCTTGGTTGATAACATGTGTTCTCTGGTTTTTGATGCCGACTTTTGGTCAGTATGCCTCCTCAGGGAAGTCGTCTCGCCATGTAAATTTCGGTTAGTATGGATTCCGACTCTTGGTTGGCATGGGTGGTTTTGTCCCCAGAGAGTCACACCTCATCCCATCTTTTGGATGGTGCTGCTAGTTTGTTCTCCACAGAGTTGTCTGATTAGTCTACTCTTTCTCCGGTGAAGTCACCACAAAGCTGTTTGGCTACTTTTATGTTCCCCAACAGGGTTTGTTCCAACTCTTGGTTGGTATTCCGAGTCTGTTCCAACTCTTGGTTGGTATCTTTGGTTGTTTCCCAACTCTTGGTTGGTATCCGTTGGTCTTTGGTTGTTCCAATTCTTGGTTGGTATCCTCCGTGTTGTTTTCCCGACTTTTGGTTGGTAGCTTTTGGATGAGTTCCAGATTATATTGGATCATTATCCCCAGCGCGTCGTTTTTCGAATCTTGGTTGGTAGTCGCTGGTTTGCATTCCCGTGAGGTGCAAATTTCCGGGTTCTTTTTGTATTTGATAACATAAAATCGTATATATATAATGACTTACATTTTAACTAATCTATGACTGGTTTCACTCCGATTTCGAGTTTTTCCACGTTATTTGTCTAATATTTTGCAGGTATTCAAAGTTCATGTTCAAATGGAGCAAGATGAAGAAAACAAGAAATTACAGATGAAAACCAGATGAAAAACAACAAATACGGATTTTGCTGATATGACGGTCGTCACATCTTCATTACGACCGTCATACGTGTTACGACCGTCACAACCCATGACGACCGTCATGCAGACAAAAAGTGCAGAAAACGTGCATGTGCTGTAAGTGCCTTCAAAGACCAAAAAGAGTGGACCACTAGCTACTACTTTCTCTGACATCAATCCCACTTCCTGAAGCAACTAACCATTGGAAATTCCATCTATAAAAGGAGGAAGCTGAGACCAGAAATGGGGGCTGCATTCAAGACACGAAGTGCTGCCAAATTATTTTCAAAGCGAATTTGAGTTTCAGAATTTCTTATTGTTTCCTTTTTCTTTTCCTTCCTTGCAATTGTGTTTTTACTTTTCAATTCTATTCAGTACGAGCAATTGGTACCAAGACTAAATCCTGCCGACATTTTGGAGGATTTCCCAAAGGCCAATTGAATTATTTACAGGTTCTTATTATAATCGTTAATTGAATTTTATTTTCCATTATGATGCATGTTTATATATTCTACCATTGTTTACGTGTTCTTAGTTTTTATTCCATGTCTGGCTAAATTAAAGTAATCAGTATGTAATAGGTAGTCATATGGGATTCGATAATAACCAGTGTATATTTCCCCTTTCAAACTTATTTTCTGGCTTTAGTTTTTAAATCGATTTTTCTAAATAAATGTTCGTCGCGACAGCGAGAACTTATTTAAAAGTAGTTTCGCCACGACAGTGGGAAATTCATAAAGGTATGAACCAAGAAGCGACAACTGAGGTTAGGACCAGATAGTAAAAACTAAGCATTCGTTTTAAAAACAGCGACAGCGCTTTAAAAAGGATTAGAACTTAATGGTTTTCAAAAAGTAATTTTAACCGCGAACGGAATAGCGACAGCATACGTTCCGCCTTAGAGTTGCGACTAGCGTCAACAACCATCGTGAGACAAAAGTCTTTAAACCGTCATTTTCTTCTTAAACTATTTTTGAAAACACCCAAAACACCGGTGACTTGTCGAATCCTTGAAGAACCAACATATTGCATATCGATTCACGTATTTATACCTTAAGTAACGTTTTTAGTTCCCCTTTAATTTACACACTTATTTTGCTTTTATTTCCCTAAAAACCATACCAACCTAGCTAAACACAGTAACACCCGAAAATACTAGCTTGATTACGAGTCCCTGTGGGATCAATATCTTTTATTACTACGCGATAGACTGTGCACTTGCAGTTAGTCTAGTTAGACATAGAAAGTCGCGATCAAATTTTTGGCGCCGTTGCCGGGGACCCGTTTAGTCAATAGTGTAATCCTTTGTTACACAGTATAGACTAGGTTAACTATTCTCTCTCCCTCTACTCGTTCTTCGGTTGTATGCCAAGTACTCGCTTACAAGGCGACATCTTACAACCTACAATCGCTGAACTAGAGCGCTTCTTACACTTAAGAAGGCGCATCCTCGAATATCAACGAAAACACAATATTCCTGATCTTCTAGCTCATACTCCCGTTGAAGAATCGAAGATGGCTGAAGGACCTCAGAAAAACCGCTGAAGGACTACGCTACCCCATCTCAGCTGGAGCCTCGAAGTAGCATTGTTGCTCCCGCTATCAATCGGAACAATTTCGAGCTGAAACCGTTATTGCTGTCAGCTGTACAACAACATCAATTCTCAGGAAATGCAACTGAGGATCCGAATGAACACTTAACGAAGTTTGTGCAATACGCGGACACAGTGAAGGCAAATGAAGTAACTCCAGATGCAATAAGACTTCGTCTCTTTCCTTTCTCTCTTACAGATAGAGCTTGGACTTGGTTACAATCCTTACCATCCAACTCCGTTACGATGTGGGAACAGTTGAAGAACGTTTTCTTAGCAAGATACTTTCCGCCAAGCAAAACTGCTATGCTTAGAGCTCAAATCAACGGATTTCGACAGAAAGATGCTGAATCTATCTATGAAGCATGGGAAAGGTTTAAGGATATGATGAGAGCATGTCCTCACCACGGTTTAGAAGACTGGGTGACGATCCATACTTTCTACAATGGGCTTCTATATAACACCAGATTAACGGTAGACGCCGCCGCAGGCGGTGCACTTATGGATAAGCCATAAGATGAAGCCTATCAACTTATCGAAAACATGTCTCAGAACCATTGCCAATGGAGAGGTGAAAGAACTCCATCAGAGAAACCCGCAGTGATAGGTGGGATGTACGAGATCAGCAGTCTAGAAAAGTTCAACGCTAAGGTGGATGCTCTAGCGCAGAAAATCGACAGTCTGACTGTAACACCACCTGTGACCGTAGCTGTTGTAACTCCAAACTGCGAGTTATGTGGAATCGCCACTCATAATGCGCCCGAGTGCCCATTATTGGCAGGCATTCCACTAGACCAAGTAAACTATGCTCAAGGTAACCCTTACGCAAATACTTATAACCCAGGATGGAGGAACCACCCAAACTTTTCCTACAAAAGCGATAATGCCTTGCAAGCACCAGCTGCTCCGCCAGGATATCAGAAACCAGCCGCTGCTGCCCAGATTGCCCCTAGGAAATCAAATCTCGAAGTGATGATGGAAAAATTCATAGCTACTCAAGTTCAAACAAATAAAGAATTCCTGAATCAAAACATACACACTAGCGAGCAAATTAAACAGCTGACCAGAAAAGTAGACGCTTTAGCCACCCATCATAAAATGCTTGAAACGCAGATATCACAAGTGGCTCAACAACAAGCCTCTGCAGCCGCACCAGCTGGGACATTTCCAGGTCAGCCGGAACCTAATCTGAAAGGTCATGCAAACACTGTCATATTGAGAAGTGGAAAAGAATTGGATGGCCCAACAGATCCTAGGAATGAAGATTCAGCCATGCATCAAAAATCTGATAAACCAACAGAGAAGGAGTCTGAAACCGAAAAGAAGGAAGGTGACGAGCAAGAGGCCGCCAAAGATGCAAACTCATATGTGCCTCCACCGCCATATAAACCACCGATTCCTTATCCTCGAAGATTCATAAATTCCAAACCTTCAGGACAATTAAAGAAATTCGTTGAACTTCTGAAACAACTAAATATCACTATTCCGTTCACAGAAGTGATAACTCAAATGCCGTCATACGCTAAGTTTCTTAAATAAATTTTGTCTAACAAAAGGAAAATCGAGGATAACGAAATAGTTACACTTACTGCCGAATGTAGCGCAATCATTCAAAATAACATGCCTCCTAAACTAAAAGACCCAGGTAGTTTCTCCATACCTTGCGTCATAGGAAAGTTCGTCATAGACAAAGCTTTATGCGATCTAGGAGCCAGTATAAGTGTTATGCCCTTATCTATATGCAAAAAGCTGAACATGGGAGAACTAAGACCAACTAAAATGTCCGTGCAATTGGCTGACCGATCAGTCAAATATCCCATCGGTGTGCTGGAAAACGTTCCAGTACGCATAGGTCAATTCTATATCCCGACCGACTTCATAATCATGGACATCAAAGAAGACTCTGTTACCTCAATTATCTTAGGAAGACCCTTCCTAGAAACAGCCGGAGCTATCATAGACGTAAAGAAAGGCAGGCTAACATTCGAAGTAGGAGAAGAAAAGATAGAGTTCATCCTTACTAAGTTCTTGAAGGTACCAGCTATAGATGACACATGTTATATAGTAGATGTCATTGACGAATGCATACGAGAACTGGAGAAGGAAGAAACTAAATATTCTGAAACCATGAAGATCCAAATCCCTGATATTCATGAAGATGACAACTGGCGTGCGCCATACAAAGATGATAGTCTGAGCGAGATCTTAGCACTAACTCCAAATCACATGCCAGGTCCGAAAAACCCAGTTTCAGAACTCAAAGAACTACCTAAAACCCTCAGGTACAAATTCTTAGACACAAAATTCAAAAGACCAGTAATAGTCAACGCAAATTTAGGATAGTCAGAAACTGAGAAATTACTAGAAGTCCTAAGGAAATACCCAATTGCGTTAGGCTATAATATAAGCGATCTTAAAGGAATAAGTCCCTCCATCTATATGCATCGAATCATGCTAGAGGAAGACTGCAAAATGTCAAGAGAACATCAGAGAAGAATAAATCCTATCCTAAGCACTGTAGTCAAAGACGAGGTGAAAAAGCTACTAGACGCAGGAATCATATACCCGATCTCCGACAGCCAATGGGTCAGCCCAGTGCACGTAGTGCCAAAGAAAGGAGGCGTTGCTGTAGTAAAGAATGCGAAAGGTGAATCGATTACCCAAAGAGTTGTGACTAGAAGCAGGATGTGTATCGATTACAGAAAACTGAATAAGGCGACTCGGAAAGATCATTTCCCCTTACCTTTCATAGACCAGATGTTGGAGAAATTAGCGAAACATTCGTACTTCTGCTATCTAGATGGTTACTCGGGATTCTTCCAAATTCCTATTCACCTCGATGACCAAGAAAAGACAACATTCACCTGTCCTTACGGCACTTTTGCTTATCGCCGAATGTCGTTCGGACTATGCAATGCTCCAGCAACCTTCTAAAGATGCACGATGGCAATCTTTGCGGATTTCATAGACGACATCATGGAAGTGTTCATGGATGACTTCTCTGTATGCGGACAAAGCTTTGAAAGCTGCCTGTCAAATTTAGAAATGGTACTCGAAAGATGCGCTAAAGTGAACCTTGTTCTCAATTGGGAGAAATGCCATTTCATGGTCCGACAAGGCATAGCTTTAGGACACGTCATATCTGAAAAAGGGATTGAGGTTGACAAAGCTAAAATAGAGATTATAAAGGATCTTCAACCACCGAAAACCATATGAGAAATACGAATCTTTTTAGGACACGTTGGATTCTACCGAAGATTCATAAAGGATTTCTCGAAAATCACAAAACCTCTGACAGGTTTGTTGATGAAAGATGTCGAGTTCGCTTTCGACAAAGAATGCTTAGAAGCATTCGAAACTCTAAAGACAGCACTCATTACCGCACCAATCATGCAACCCCCAGATTGGCGACTACCATTTGAAATCATGTGCGATGCGAGTGATTATGCTGTAGGCGCAGTTCTAGGACAAAGGAAGGACAAGAAGCTTCACGCCATCTACTACGCCAGTAGAACTTTAGACCCTGCCCAAATGAACTACGCCACAATAGAGAAGGAACTTCTAGCAGTTGTGTTTGCACTTGACAAGTTCCGTTCCTACTTAGTAGGAGCCAAAATAATCATATACACAGATCACGCTGCCATTAGGTACCTAATAAGAAAAAGGGACGCCAAACCAAGATTATTGAGATGGATCCTATTATTACAAGAGTTCGACTTAGAAATTAAAGATAAGAAAGGAACCGAGAACGTAGTTGCAGATCACTTATCCCGAATAGAAGGCATTAAACAAGAATTAGTGCCTATCAATGACGATTTTCCCTACGAACGTCTGATAGCCAAATTGGAAAGAGATATGTCCAACTTAACCTCGGAAGAACCAGAACTTGAAAAAGCCGTGGAAGCTGTCTATGCCCAAGCCACTTTGCCTTGGTATGCCGACGTCGTTAATTACTTAGCCGCAGGCGTGCTTCCACCGGACCTAACTTATCAACAAAAGAAGAAATTCTTCCACGACTTAAAGCATTATTATTGGGACAAACCTCTCCTCTTCAAACGAGGCACCGACAACATATACCGTCGCTGTGTCCCAGAAGAAGAAATAGAAGACATCATTTCCCAATGCCATTCGGCACCTTATGGTGGTCATGCTAGTACTTCAAAGACGTGCGCTAAAATTCTACAATTTGGCCTGTTTTGGCCTAGCCTCTGGAAGGATGCCCATATCGCTGTACTCAAATGCGACCGGTGCCAACGCACTGGCAACATCTCGCGACGCGATGAAATACCTCAGAAAGGAATTTTAGAAGTAGAAATCTTTGACGTATAGGGAATAGACTTCATGGGACCTTTCCCCTCTTCTTTTGGAAACAAATATATACTCGTCACTGTCGAATATGTATCTAAATGGATAGAGGTCGTTGCCGCTCCAACAAATGACACGCGAGTAGTCGTCAAACTCTTTAGAAACACAATCTTTCCTAGGTTCGGTGTACCCAGACTCGTCATTAGTGACGGTGGTTCACACTTCATATCGCAAATCTTTGACAAATTCCTCTCTAAATACAGAGTCAAACACCGCGTAGCTACACCGTATCATCCGCAAACTAGCGGACAAGTGGAGGTTTCGAACAGGGAAATAAAACAAATATTGGAAAAGACTGTCGCAACCTCCAGGAAAGATTGGTCATCGAAACTGAACGAAGCTTTATGGGCCTATAGGATCGCTTTTAAGACACCAATAGGTACCACACCATTTAAATTGGTTTACGGAAAATCATGTCACCTGCCAGTGGAATTAGAGCATAAAGCCTTTTGGGCTATTAAGACGCTGAACTTCAACTACACTGAGGCAGGGGAGAAACGAATCTTGAATCTTCATGAATTAGAAGAACTCGGGTTGGACGCATATGAGAATGCCCGCATCTACAAAGAAAGAACCAAGAAATGGCATGACAAACGTTCAGTCTGGAAACAATTCAGTGTGGGAGACGTCGTGCTCCTATTCAACTCAAGATTGAAACTTTTCCCAGGAAAATTAAAATTTAGATGGTCTGGACCTTTTGAGGTAACCAAAATCCTTAAAAGTGGAGCTGTTGAAATTAGTGATAAAACCAACGCACCATTTATAGTAAACGGACAGCGTTTAAAGCATTATAATCAAAACGAAAACAGCCACCATGTGAGCAGTGTGCAATTACTCGAGCTTCCCGCTTAAACCCCCGAATAACTTGTCACCAAGCTATCGTCAGGCTTTTGACGTTAAAAACAGTGCTGATTGGGAGGCAACCCAATTTCCTCATTTTTCCCTTCTAATTTATTGAAACTATGTTTTCATTTTAATTTATAATTTTCCTTAAAATTCTATTTTCTTATTTTCTACTATTTCCTTTACCTTATTTTTCTTTCTTTTATCACCTTTTGCTTCTTAAAAAAATCTAATCTGAGTAAATGTGATTTCAACTTTTCCAGGATTTTAAAGCTGTTCTACCTTTCTCCCATTTTTATCTGACTAACTTCGGAGTATGGCTGACATCGACGTTACGACCGTTGTATTTAGAGGACCAGCTCACAAGGCCAGATTTGAGGCACTGACACAGAGAGGCATCGCCTTGACTCTGTACTATGATAGATCCACCATGCATAAGCTAGGAATCCACGATAGCATTGAGTATCTGTTTAACCAAATAGGCTGGGAGCAAACTGCTCTAAAGACCCGATTTGCTACCTACCGCGAACTCACATTCGAATTCCTTAGCTCCTTAAGCTATTTACCCGAATATGGCTATGGATCCACCAAAGAGCTGATAACCTTTAGAATGTTTGGAATGGACCACACCCACAACCGTACGTCGTTAGCTAACCTCCTAGGATTCCCTAGCGGACCTTATGTGTTTACCGACACCGAAGAAGAGGATATTGATATCGAGTTAGACCAATTTTGGGGTACCATCACAGGTAACTATCACCCTGAACCTAATGACATGCACAATAACGAGATACATAATCCAGCATTCTGTTACTTTCATAGGATTTTAGCCCATACCCTCTTTGGGAAGGAGGAAAACATCACTACAGTTTCTAAGGAAGAGTTGTTCATCTTGTTATGTGCTTCACAAGGTCGTCCTGTCAATGTTGTACCTTTTATGATGAGGTCATTCACACGCCTTAATCAGGAACCACATTCACCCATCTTAATAGGAGGCCTAGTCACCATGATTGTCCATGAAATTGGCCTTAGGTACCACCTGAATGGAGCCATTCGTTTTGGCGCCATCAGACCAATGGACATTCAATTCTGCTTCAACAGACGTATCTTAGGTAACTTAGGACCAGGAGCCTACGAATACCTTATCGTTGATCAACCTGTCCACCTTATCACATTGCCTAACCATGAGCTGACGAGTATCCACAATAAAAACAATTGGCTTTATGAATTGGATGAGCCTATGGGACCTCCGTCACCTCAATCCACACCCCAGGCCTACATGTACGACAGCGATAACATATCAGAAGCACATGACTATATGTATTACAAAGATTATGTGTCCGAAATGGAGACAGATCCTGAGACCCCTCCTAATTACCATAACTTTCCTGATCCTACTCCTGAACAACGCACAGACAAGTTGGACAATGTTCTGAAAACTATGGACGATTTCAAGCTGGAATTAACCACTGTAAAAGATGAACTAACGCAACTTCACATGGATGTCATTACTTTTATGGACGTAGTTAGCGACCAGTTTGAAGACGTTATTCAGCAGATCAACAAATTGAAGCAACAAAAGGATTGATGTTTTAGTTTCTTTTTAGTTTAGTTTACTGCATTTCGCATTATTTCCCGTTTTTAAATTTCACATTTGTTTTTTTTTACTATTGTACTACATTAAACAAGTATTCCGATTCAATGTTATTTCAATTTCATTATGGTATTACTTTAATTTTGTTTTTCTATTACTTTCCATTTTGCAAATAGTCTCTTATACTACAATATCATAAAAATCACCTTTAAAATCTGTCAAAACGCCCCATGTGCAAAATTCTGCAATTCTGCAGAATTTGCTGCTGTGACGGTCGTCACAAGCCCCTTACGGTCGTCACGCGTATTACGACCGTAACAATCCCTTACGGTCGTCACGCGAACAGAACCCCAATTCTGTCAAAACAGGGGTTATGAATCCTTCCCCCTCCATTCTCTTAACTTCCCACTTTCACACATTCAAACCCCACCACAACTTTCCATATCCCTCATTAATCCACCACCATTTCAACTTCCATTTCACCTCTATAAATCAACCTTCCCATTTCTCTGTTCTCCATTTCACAGAACCCTCACTACTTTCCCTCTCTGAACCTCTCACGGAAATGGCAAGGCAAAACCGTGAAATCCCCAATTTGAGCAACATCCTCTTCCGAGAAGGCGAATCCGGAGAAAGGCAAAGGACAAATTACATGGCTTTCCATCAACGGTCACTTCAACCGACCCGCTATGCTCACATTGAGTCTTTAACAGAACTTGGAATTCTGGATGGTGTCACCTGGATGCTGCAGAGGGCCGGCATTTGGCATCTCTGCACAAACCCCCAACCTACCTACGAGCAACTCACATTGGAGTTCCTTAGTTCTTTCACATACGTGACTTCACCCGGCGATACAAACCAGCTTACCGACGCCGCTTGCTTCCGCATGTTCGGAACCGAATACCAAATCAACCAGAATCAAATCACCGACATGCTGCAGTTTCCTCACGGCGATGACGCTCATCGCCGCCCCTCCGATCAATTCCACCATGAAGCCTTCACTCTTTGGAACCAACTAACCGGCACCACTGTGTCGCTACTCGAAAAAATGCATCGCGCAACGACGGGGAGGCGAGAAAGATAGACAGAAGAGTCGCCACCGAACTTTATTTATCCCATGAGGGGAAAGGAAAATATCGAGAAAACCTTAAGAAAGAAATGGATAAGATGGTCTCGCGACCAAGAACGGGTTCGGAAGCCGGTTATGCGAGGGGAAGGTATTAGCACCCCTCGCATCCATCGTAATCGATGGGAACCTTTTGTTTGTCGATGTGTGAATTTATTTGCTTAAATATATGCCATAAAAGAGTGTTTCACTGGGTAAAAGAAGAGTTAGAAACAAGAAAGTTAGGAGGAAAGAGAGAACGGGGAAGAAAAGAGAAAGGACAGACTCGGTAGGACTTCGCGGTCCTATGCCTACGTATTCTCAATAGATGTGAGAAAGTCAGAGTCGACGTAGTTCGGGAAACTACGGGTAATAGGGGGGGATGTGCTCGCCAAGGATTGTGGCCCTTGTGCCTACGTATTCTCATCTGGTATGAGAAATCAGAGCAGCCGTAGTTCGGCCTACGGTGTGTTGATGTTTTTTATGGATGATGCTATCGTGCGCATTCTAGCAGTTAGGTGTTTTGCTGCTCGCTCGTTGGAGACTTAGGCGTTACCTGTTTGCGGTAGAACGGACGTAACATATCCTTTTTGAAAGATTGATTAGTTTTCGCCACGCGGGGCAAGAAGTCACGTTTGATTGATTGGATTGTTTTTTAGGGGGGCGAGACAGGTCCTCGGATAGTAACCCCTACGGGTAGTACCCGATTCTTTGTCTCAAAGTTTTTTGTTATAAAAGGGTGTGGTGAACGAGGCGTCTTCGTATTGAAAGACGAGCGTCGAAACCACCCTCACTACAGTGGGCATCCCTATGCTTGGAGAAGAAGAGGTCTACACCCATTCCTCTCTCTTTAATTCAATGCAAAGAGAACTTCGTTCTCTTATTAAAGATGTTTTTAGTTTTGAATGGTAAGTGCTTTGCGACAGAGAACCCTACGGTAAACGTCAGCACTCGGGATAGGAGAAGGCCTACGCCTAACCACTCCACGACCATTCAAGTTTTGTTATGAAAATGATTTGAAAATGCACTCGGCGCGGGACCGAGGTTTTAGGTGAGAAAGGTTACGGGATGAAGTTGTAAAAGTGAGATAGTGGATAAAGAGATATGTGATGGATAAAGTTACGCCTTCGTATCGAGATACGAGTATCGAGACTACCCTCACTACAGTGGGCATCCCAATACTCGGAGGGGAAGAAAGTCTACACTTAATCCCCTCATTTAATTTGGTACAAAGAGAAATCAAATTAATATGGTTTGAAAAAGGGCTCGGTACGAGGCCGAGGTTTTTATGAGGAAATGTTGGAAGCGTCTTTGTATTGACAGACGAACGTCGAGATCACCCTCACTACAGTGGGCATCCCTATGCTCGAAGAAGAAGGGGTCTACACCCAATCCTCTCTTTAGCTCAACACAAAGGAAAGATTTTAAGGAGATGAGATTTGAAAATGGACGGGAAAGCGTCTTCGTATTGAAAGACGAGTGTCGAAACCACCCTCACTACAGTGGGCATCCCAACACTCGGAGAGGAAGAAAGTCTACACTTAATCCCCTCTTTTTAATTCAATACAAAGATGATTTGATTGTGAAAATTGCTTGACAAAGTTTTTGAATCGAGTCGGGACAAGAAATGAAGAAAGAAAGGAAGTGGCCTCAGATCCAACGATACTTATCAATATATTGACTTAGCAATCGGTTTATGGAACTTTCGTCATCGGCCGCGGAAGGGCAAGAGTGTCCAATGACAAAAGGGAAATGAATCAACTATCTAAAATTAAATATAATACCAATATTCTAAAAGAAAACATATAAAAGCTAAAAAGAAATGTTAAAAACTAATATAATATATTTACATATATATATATAGATATATATAAAAACAGTTTGTTTGTTTTTTTTTAAAACTAATATACAAGCTATAATTGTTTTTAATAAACTAAACATAAAAGAAATGAAACAGGGGGGGTACCGTATGAAGTGAGGTGAGCGAAAAGGAGGGGATCATATGGGCCTAAAGCCCATCACCCCTCAAAACTCAGAACCGGCGCAAATAGAAAAGCAAGAAACGGGCTATAAGCCCAGACCATCCACCATTGAAATTTAAAGAAAATAAAAAAAACAAGAGGCTCGACTTCTAGTGCTACCAGTAGATCAATCATTAGCCTCTTCTAATGAGTTGAAAGGAAAAAAGAAAAAGGAAAAAAGAAATGGAAAACCAACGAACGGCAATCACGACGCGAGGTACATGATGGTTCTGTCAAAAACCATCGACAATCATACGAAGTGAATCAGCAATCGTAAAACTCAAGAAGAATATTTAAGGCGGCGACCGTGGTTTGTTTATGATGAAGATTTGAAGTTCGTTGAAGGTGGGATGGGCGTGTTTGGTGAACATCGAGGAGGTTCGTCTGAGTTTTCGCGAGTTACTCATCTTTGTTAAGTCGTTCGGTTTGTTGTGTGAATGTTGAGGTTGACGGAAAAGCTGGGAAGTTTGAAGGTCTGGTTGAAGGTTGGGGAAGTTAATGGTGTTGGATTGAAGTGTATATACGCACGCCAACTGCTCGTGAAAAGGTTTTGAAGTTGTTGTTATGTTAAAGGAGGTGATGTTTGAGGAGGGAAACGGTGAAAGGGATTCGACATTGAAAAACTGGAGAACGGGGTTCACGATTTCGATGCTGTTATTGTTTAACAGGTTGAGTAAGAGGAAGTGGAGGTTTCATGGTGAAAGATGTGGTTTTCTGGACTCCGGTTTAAACAAGTTTGGAGAGCTTGGAAGACGAGTTGAGAGAGTGTTTGAAGTTAGTTGTAGATGGTGAGGGTTCGTTAGATTCAATGCCAGGAAACAAAACAAAACGAACAACACAGATCAAGACTATGAAGACAGAAAGAGTAACAGAATACTTACAGAGTAAGAGCAATACCACCAGATTGTTGATATGGAAAACAGATGAGCTCCTTCTTCACTCTCCTTTTTTCGTTTTGTTTATGTGGGCTTTTTTGTTGAGGGATGAAGATGAGCTGTGAGGGAGGGTGGCTGCTGCTTGTTGTTAGGGTTCTTTTTTTTTCATTCGAATGAATAGTGCTCATATATAAACTAATTAGTATTAGGGTTTTTTCTTGTGCAAAACTTCTGGGTGAAAAAGAAGCATGGTTTCAGTATGCCTTTTTGTCATTCCTTGTTTGTTAGTTCTTTTCTGGGAATGTTTGTCTTACTCAGATCTTACTGCGAAAAGATACTATTTTACCATGGATTTTGAGTTTTTTTACTGCATGAAAATAACCTAACCGTTAACTCTTGCTTTGTAACAGGTTTTGTCTCTTTCTAGTGTGTAATGAATGACTTAGAGTCACATTTTCCTGAACTCTGGTCAGCAGGTGGTGCCATTAGAATGCTTTGGAGAGAATCCTTCTGCTGCCAAATCAATTGCTGAAGTTGTTTGTGCTAATATTCTAAAGGTTTCAAGTGACCAAAAGTTGCCCTTCTTTATCTGAAGTAATATGCAGTATACACAAACATGTTGACCCTCTAGTGCATTCAAGTTATGCGGCATCACTTTGGAATTTGAAAATGAGTCTTTCCTCCTCAAACCCTTCAAATAATTGAGAAAGAACTTGGCTTTGCTCCTACGGTCGATGGTTCATCTTCTGCATCTGCTACCACAAGAAATGACTCTCAGTCTCAACTTCACTTATTCAAGCCACATTCCAAAGCAAACCCGAGAGCGAATAAATCTATGCCATCAAACTGACATTCACTTCACAGTACACGAGCTGAACTTTGAAGGTAGAATCAGAGTTTTTTCACGTTTTCATTTTGAGCTTGTTGTTGCTTGAATCTTGAAATTGATTGTTGCGTTGAATGTAGTTTTGAATTTCGATTCGTTCTGTCTTATTCCGTGTCCTGCTGCTTCAATTTGAGCAAGCTTCAAGATGCTGGCTATGGTCTGTGGGTTTTGTTTTTTGAGCTATTGTCTTTCCTCGTGCAGGTATTGTCATCAGGGTGAAAACAAGGATGAATGATGCCATTCACGTATGACACCCTTCTGGAGCAGAATTTCTGAAGATTGATTAAACCATTCTCAAGGGTAGAGATTGCACATGTTGCTGAACTTATTGAGCTTCCTCATGAACAGCGGCCTGAGCTGATAGGATCACTTTTATCGAATATCCATCAAGTTCCTGCTCATGTCAAGCAAGCAACTTTGGAGGCTTTCGGGTATTTGTGTGAGGAAGTCTCTTATGAGGTTGCAGAACAAGATCAGACAAAAATTCTTACTGCTGATAGTCGTGTCGATCGTGCCATTCTGAATATTTATGGTCGGAATTTTGCAATGCCAATGCAGACACCAAACGTTGCCTTAATGATGATTGAGGTTGGATATCCGCACTGCTGGTGATAAAGCTACTCCGTCCAATTTCGCTCCATTTTCTTCCAATCGAAACTTCCGCCATATAGACTTAGGATCGAGGAGTAAAAGCCCTGCAGAGCGTTTACGGCGCCCTATGTCATAAAGACTTGACATGTCAGTCAAAATTTTCCCAACAGTTTTTGACGTATCACCAAGGGAGAAAATTTCCATTTTCAAGTCCATCTTGGCTGCCAAATGGTAGAGAAAGTGTGCTGTAAGAGTGGTCCCAGGAGGCACATCATCAGTATCGGAGAGCAAGCCGGTACTCAAGGGAGGCAAACCAGGACTAATGGAATCTTCATGTTCAGCTGATAAGTATGATTCAGACACCAATCCTTCTGAAGGAAGAACAAATGCTCTGGGGGAAATGGGACATAAAATCATGGGAAAATGGTGAACAGAAATAACCAATTTCTGCATAGTGTCTGCAATATAGTCTAATGGATTGTGTTCATAAAAATCTCTTCCACTTGAACTAGCTTCAAGATGAGGAACATCCTCTCCACCGGAAGGAAACTGCAAGCGACCTCCATCTTCAAGGTTAAGTTTTTCCTGTAAGAGGCTACCAATATGCCTAGGTTTATTACCAGATTTCTTACTTAGCTCTTCATAATCTTGAACCAGTAAAGATTCATATTCATGATATGCATCTGGTCCGAGAGGTGAATCAGGAAACACTGAGTGAGCCATCTCAGAGATAGATGTAAATATAGTGCAATGACACACAGCTTGATGTGTCGTCAGACAACGCAAAATATACCGATGTGCGTCACTTAGTAGGCGTGATATGATAACCACCAATTTTCTCGCAGGATCAGAATGCGAGTTCCAATCACCCACCGCATCAAGTACACTCATGTTTTCCAAACTACAGACAGCCCGCGCTCCAAGTTCAAGAAGTACAGGATATGCCCCAATAAATTGGAAACTCTCAGTAGCTCCAGCATCTAAATAAACAACTGCACCTTCAATATGTTCTGATATCTGTCTAATGGAGTCGATGCAGGATTTGATAACATCGACGGAAGCCATGTTGCCTCTTCTCGATTTTCTGCTTCAGCAGAAGAGAATTAGTTTGAGAGCAAATTTGATACCTTAAACATGCGAGGGAGAGCTGAATTGGGAAGAAATCGCGTAATGGTTTGGAATAGGGAATTGAGAGGGAACGGATGAGAAGTGCGTTGTTCCTGATTCTGATAGAACAGAATTGGGTATCAGGAGAAATTGCGATTAGAGAGGACGGATCTTACCGCTCGGCTTTGCTCATTTCCTCCGCGGACAGTCAGAGCACAGTCCGTTTTCTTATTGGTGTTGCTGAATTTCGGAGACTCAAACAGCGGAGGTTCTTCAAGTATTTGAGATTTACTGAATGACATGACTGAAATGTTATTGCCGATAGAATTTTCATCGCCTATGGCTGTGTCTGCATCATAATATTCATCAAAAACTGATCACCATCTTTGGCAACAGACAAGTCTCTTGGATTCCATTCATGTGAACCGTTTAATTCATCACTTTGCCGGTGTAATTGCCTTATGTCATCCCCGTTGATATTTGCGACTTCATCAGTATCACTATCAGATTATTTCATAGAAGTAGTTGAAGTTTTAAAATCATTCAATTTTCTTTGGAGAGCTATACTTTTGACTTCGGCTTCTACACTTGGTGAAAACAGTCCTGCCCCATCTCTTCAAACACTTTCCAACAATTGCTCTAGTTGCTATGTGAAGTAAAAACTGTTTCGTAGGGTCCAGCCCTATCAAATCATAGCGGCCAGGTTTCTTGTTTTTGAATGGATTTCTGTCTTTTATTGCAGGTATACAGTTTATTGAGGAATTATGCAGCGGGGACATCGGCTGTCGCGGTTCATAGCAAGTTCTGAAGAGTCCTTGTCGCGCATGGCATGCAAGCTGGTACCTGGTATGGACTAGCAATTGGTGACGTCGTCTCCGTACGTTCTGCAGGGATGCCAACTTATCCTTGTCTTTTACTGCATTGGGCCACCGTTTATTGATGCCTCTTGTGTTGGCATCTCTCTGGTCATTGTGTATGTGACGGCTCGGTGGGGCCTGATCCAAACTTATCATAGAGGTGCATTGAGACAAAATTAAATGGACAAGTCAAAAGCTACTGCTATCATGAAAATACGGCTTTGAGATTGCTTCTATTTTGTATCATATGTGGGAGTGAAACCATGTTACTCTGTTTTATTGTGTAGCAGGTACTGCCAAAAGCTTGAAGTGGCTCCTAGCTAGAACAATTTTACTTCTCCTTTTAATCAACTTGCCATATAAAAATTTGTGTGGGACCATGTAATACTATGGTACCAGTTTGGATAGGATGTGCAAGCAGATGTTGAAAATAGGTTGTATGATTGATACGTGTGGTTTTGCAGACTGCGAGACGTTATCTATGATATTTGGAGACTTGCTAGTGACATGGTATGTGGATCCTTGGCAATGAACTGATTCATGAAATTTTTATGATTTGGCTTGAATAATATAAATGGTGATGAGATTGTAGAATTCGTGAAGTTTCTGTTATAAAATGCAATGGACTTTGAAACCAGTTTTACACCTCACTCGTAAACTTGGAAATCGCCATAAGATCACGATAACCAAACTCAAAGTTCTTGACTTAAAATGATGAAAACTTGACATCCCGCGAGAACCAAACAAAATTATTAACTTGAAACAATTTCCACTTGAGTTAACCTTGAGAAGTAGAATTGACCTTGAATTATCCTAAATTGGGAACGGATTAGAGCCTTGAATTAATAAATCAGTCTGGATTTGGCCATTTGAATATCAACAAACCAAGGTCTCTAATATAAAAACTCCCTGAGCCAAAACATGTCTTAAAATCATAGAACCATGATTAAACTTTAATTGAAGAATAAACTTGATCCTGTTGATTATCGACAACAAAACACTTGATTAACCACCGTCTTGACAACTGACCCACATACAGATGATTTGGGGTATGCTTATGCAATGCAATGCTTACGTATGTGCTGATGCTATGAAATAAAACATAAGCCAGAGAGGTCGGTCAAATTTTGGGGTACAACACACTGCTGACAGTTGGGAGACTCTGAATGCCACCCACATCCACAATCCAACCATCAGATACTTTCATCGGGTGTTGAGCAACACTATCTTCGCTCGTGATAGTAACCACAAAGTCAATTCGAAGGAGCTGTTCTTTCTCCGTTGCGTGTTTGCTTCGGAACCCGTTGACGCCACATCGTTCCTCTTGGCTCACATTCAAGCCAACTCCAACCGCGGCTCAAAACCATTCTATTTTGGTGGCATCATCACTTCCATCGCCTTAGGCCTCGGCCTTGGCAACCACCTCCAAAACCTTCGCCAGATGCCCCCTGTTTTTCTCGACACCGACCATTGTCGCGCTTCTCACCTAATCCGATCCCGAGCAGATGGCAAATGTCATCTGGTAGTGCGAGGCTGCACTATACAAAGCATTATCATGCCCTCTCGTACCCGAATGCATCCTCAGGACAGAGCCAACTGACTCTTTGATTCAAATGCCCCTGCTGCTACTGCTGTCCCAACTCAAGATAATGCCCAAGGACCCATGGATGAAGTTCAAGACGAGTTGGACAGAGCTGACCAAGCTGAGTCATCACATCCACCTCCTGCCGAAGGTCCCTCCTCATGCCTCCGCCGTCCTGAAGCCGATTTTACAAATGCGGATCTCCTCCGCTCCATCGAACAACAGAATCAGATGATGATTATGATGAAACGACAAAACCGACGGGCTGAACAGTTCGAAGCTTGGCAGAGAGAATAACTTGGTCAAATGAGGACTTCCATGCAGCAGCTCCAAGATGGCCAAGCCAGCCTGATCGACGACATGGTCAATCTCACTGTGCGCGTCAACAGCCTCCGCGACTACATTTACCACACAGGAGCTTTGAACCTCGATGCACGCGACGGAAGAGCCAGAGGTAGAGGCAGAGACAGAGGCAGAGGCCGCGACTAGTAGTATTTTTCATTTCTTGTATTTCGCTTTTCTTTCCATTGTATTTTCCCTTCCGCATTTTGTTCAAATTAGTGAGGACACTGATTGAGATAGTGTGGGAGCGGAGCATTATTTCCCTATTTTCCTGTTATTTCCTTTTCCGCCTGTACTTCCATTCAGAAATTTCAATTTAAAGTATTTTAATTTTGGCAAATAAAGCTCATATATATATATATATATATATATATATATATATATATATATATATATATATATATATATATATATATATATATATATATATATATATATATATATATATATATATATATATATATATATATATATATATATATATATATATATATATATATATATATCCCTCCGTTACGTGAACTCTCTGCGCTTTTATCCTCCTCAAAGCATCACGTGATACGCCAAAGCTTAACCAAGTTTGGAATTCCCGAGAAGAAAATTCCAACAAAGCCACTACCGCCCTGACACCTTAGACCTCTGGTTTATGCGAGTCAGTTTCACTACTTACTTGTACCAAAGCCTCAAGTTTCAACTCAAACGGAGCCCCCAGTAGTTTATACGAGCAGTCAACACCATCCTAAACACTTCTAAGTAAGAAACCGATGCAAATAAGTGCGTGATCTCTAGTATGAAATGAAAAATCATGAAAAAGAAAAGCCATATAGCCTGAATATAGAGACATGTTCCTTCTAAGTTAGGTGCTCCTCACCCGAGCATTTAGCCCAATGGTACAAAACTCTTTAAAATCAATAGCAAAATAAGCATATGTGCGAAGAAAAACCGAATTAGAAAAGAGATCATAGTCACTAACAGGTTTACTTGCCATGAACGTGTATGGACAACGGGCTTAATGTGATTGCGCCAGAACGAAACCGGGTAAAATTTGTTACGAAAAACTTGACGCCGAGCTGCAGTAGCATGATTGGGACTGACTTGCATAAAAGAGAAGCCTTCGACGACTTACAGTTCAATGTCATCGCTGTATACGTTTTGTTTCCATTGGACTCCCGGTTTCCTAATTTGACGTCTGAGAAGTCTTTTCGAAAGAAGAGCGTACCGCGTGCTTGCTAATTGTTTTTAAATTTTTCTACCTTTACTTGAGGACAAGCAAAGATTCAAGTTTAGGGGAGTTTCATAACGCGAAATTGTATATATATAATGACTTACATTTTAACTAATCTATGACTGGTTTCACTCTGATTTCGAGTTTTTCCACGTTATTTGTCTAGTATTTTGCAGGTATTCAAAGTTCATGTTCAAATGGAGCAAGATGAAGAAAACAAGCAATTACAGATGAAAACCAGATGAAAAACAGCAAATACGGATTTTGCTGATATGACGGTCGTCACATCTTCATTACGACCGTCATACGTGTTACGACCGTCACAACCCATGACGACCGTCATGCAGACAAAAAGTGCAGAAAACGTGCACGTGCTGTAAGTGCCTTCAAAGACCAAAAAGAGTGGACCACTAGCTCCTACTTTCTCTGACATCAATCCCACTTCCTGATGCAACTAACCGTTGGAAATTCCATCTATAAAAGGAGGAAGCTGAGACCAGAAATGGGGGCTGCATTCAAGACACGAAGTGCTGCCAAATTATTTTCAGAGCGAATTTGAGTTTCAGAATTTCTTATTGTTTCCTTTTTCTTTTCCTTCCTTGCAATTGTGTTTTTACTTTTCAATTCTATTCTGTACGAGCAATTGGTACCAAGACTAAATCCTACCGACATTTTGGAGGATTTCCCAAAGGCCAATTGAATTATTTACAGGTTCTTATTATAATCGTTAATTGAATTTTATTTTCCATAATGATGCATGTTTATATATTCTACCATTGTTTACATGTTCTTAGTTCATATTCCATGTCTGGCTAAATTAAAGTAATCGGTATGTAATAGGTAGTCATATGGGATTCGATAATAACCAGTGTATATTTCCCCTTTCAAACTTATTTTCTGGCTTTAGTTTTTAAATCGATTTTTTTAAATAAATGTTCGTCACGATAGTGAGAACTTATTTAAAAGTAGTTTCGCCACGACAGTGGAAAATTCATAAAGGTATGAACCAAGAAGCGACAGCTGAGGTTAGACCAGATAGTAAAAACTAAACATTCGTTTTAAAAACAGCGATAGCGCTTTAAAAAGGATTAGAACTTAATGGTTTTCAAAAATTAATTTTAACCGTGAACGGAATAGCGACAGCATACGTTCCGCCTTAGAGTTGCGACTAGCGTCAACAACCATTGTGAGACAAAGGTCTTTAAACCGTCATTTTCTTCTTAAACTATTTTTGAAAACACCCAAAACACCGGTGACTTGTCGAATCCTTGAAGAGCCAACATATTGCATACCGATTCACGTATTTATACCTTAAGTAACGTTTTTAGTTCCCCTTTAGTTTACACACTTATTTTGCTTTTATTTCCCTAAAAACCATACCAACCTAGCTAAACACAGTAACACCCGAAAATACTAGCTTGATTACGAGTCCCTGTGGGATCGATATCTTTTATTACTATGCGATAGACTGTGCACTTGAAGTTAGTCTAGTTAGACATAGAAAGTCGCGATCAGTATTCAATCAGCTTATACCTTGAATGTTTGAAAGCGGATGCTTTTTCTCCCTTCAGGTCCAAGTTGTTTGAATAGGGGCAGCTGTAGTACCCCAAAATTTTCCTTTCGTTTTAACCGTAACTGGCTTATGTTCCATCTTTACATTTTTGCATTTTTTGCATTGCATAGCATTCGTTCTCGAGGCATGGGATCAAGGCGTTCCTGTGACTCAAATAGCAAACAGCGAGCATCAAGTGCTTCGGCATTTATTTTACCTAGCAATTGAGTGATCAATTTTATTTTGCAGATTAATTTTAGATCAGGATCAGCATTCAGGCTCATGCCCAGCATTTTCACAGTGATAACGGTCGAAAAATGAGGTTCGGCAGCTAAACAGAGCTTCAGACAGTTGAAACAGGGCAAATGGACAGATTTCCCACCAAAAGGCGCCAGAATTCAAAATTTGAAGGTGTTAATCGGTTAATCTATATGGTTAATCAATTAACCAAAGGAAAGTTAGCCCATATTTGAAATTTTAACAGTGTTAACCGATTAACGCATATGGTTAATCGGTTAACCATAGCAGATTTTCCCCTGTACGTGATTTTGCAAGCCAATTGCACTTGGGGTCCAATTTTGATCACCTTGAGATTCAAATTTTCACTTGGGAAGGATCTAGAACACCTTTAAATTTCAGATTTCCCTCCAAAATCCCATTCCACATTCCAAGCCTTGATTTCTAACCCAAATTCCAATCCTTGCTTTGGATCCCAAACCTAAGTTATATTTAAGTGACCCACTCCAAACCTCACCATCCAATATTCATTTCTCACATTCATTTTTCAGAATTGATCAGAATTCTCTCAAATTCTCTCAACTTCTCCATTTCCAAAACTCACTCAAAGCTCTTTTTCATTGGAATTCTTGATTCTTCATTGGAATCAATGGATTCTTGAGCATAATCCTCCATTCACCATCATCATTGAATCAATTCTCATCTTCAATTTTCGTGCAAGCTTGGATCTGAATCTGGAGTTAAATCTAGAAGTGATTATTTGAAGTTTTTGACTCAAATTTAGTGGATCTTCATTCATACAACAACAATTATTGCGGATCTTGAAGTTTTCTGGATTTCTAGCATTTGATCTGCTCAAATTCAGTTGATCAACATTTACCGAAGCAAATCTCCGCTTCGAAGGTTGGAATTCTCGATCCGATTTAATTTTTGAGCTTATCATGTTAATCTTCATATTTGATTGAATTTTGTTGATTTCGATCCGTTCGATTTGTGATGTTGTTGTGTAATTGTGTATCCATGTTGTTGGATCTCTATTTTCTGTTGTTAATTTCGGGCTTAATTGATAAGTTGATCTGTTGGAACCTTGGATAAGCTGTTTCTGTGCTAGAAGTGATTTTCTGCTGCTGTTTTTAGCTTCTGGTGCAGTGTTAATCGATTAACCTATATGGTTAACCATTTTAAACTTTCAAAATTTGTTCAAACGTTAACAGTGTTAATCAGTTAACACATATGGTTAACCGATTAACCTGTTCAAAACTTTAGTTTTTTTCAAACTCTTAAGGTGTTAACCGATTAACAGTATATGTTAACCGATTAACACTGTGCTAGAATGCCATATTTGTTGTTTTGCTTGCATGTTCGCATACCAGTTCGATTCGAATCCTCATAGATCAGTGTGATGCATTAGAATTGAATTGTTTTGGCTATTTGTCACTGTTTGTGGTTGATTAATCATGATTTTGTTGACATGTATGTTATTCTTCCAATTGTTTGCATGCTTGTGTATGTGGTTCGAAATGATCATTTGTTTGCATGTTCATTTGCTTTCATCTCGTATTTTTCTCCACATGTTTGCATCATTCTTGCATCGCTGTTGAGGTCGAGACGCGCTTGTGGCAGCGGCTTCCCCACACATTTCTTCCTCCCTCCCACCATTCTAAGTGTGCATATTCATGTTTTCATTCTTTACTTGTGATTGATTATTCCTTTGTTCTTCTTGTGTTTTTTTTGCCATGATCCCCATAGGATTCCTAGTCCCTCCGTTTAGGATGGGAGTAGGAGATACATTAGGCGTTCAATCCAAGTATGCTAACATTAGGGTAGATGTTTCCCCTTTTAATCCGAACTTTAGGATCACTTTGCATGACAACGTTAGGGCCGAGTTTCCCTTAGACCTTCCGTGCGTCTCTCTTTCTCATCTCAAAACAATGCTAACTCATCTAATAAAGGCGATAAACGTTGCATGCTACGAGCCTTAAGCTACATGGGGAAGGATGAGTGAGGGGTCTCCTCTCGCTTATCTAGAATGTTTAGTATACGTCCCGTTTTGGGGCGATATACGACGCATTCGCCTCCATGTCATAGTCTTTAGTGCAATGTGAATCACAAACCGAATTAATTCACTTCACTAAAAAACACCAAACAAAATTCAAACCTTTTTCCTTCGGGATTAATCGAAAACTTCTTTTTTTCAAAAAAGAGTGTTGTTAAGCTTCGGTTCTACCGCAAACAGGCTTAGTCCCTAACTGCTAGAACGGATGTTTAACCTTACTCGATTAAAAGACTTAATCAACCTATGGTTTCGTGTCAGCCCAAACTACGTTTGCTCTGATCTTTCATACCAGATGAAAGTACGTAGGCACAAGACGTGATGTCTTGGCGAGCAACCTTCCCCCCTTCTCTCCCGTAGTTATCCGAACTACGTTGACTCTGACTTTCCCATTGCACGAGGGAATACGTAGGCACAGAGCGGCGATGCTCTGCCGAGTCTCTCTTTCTTTTCTTTTTGTCCCGCAAGCCTGTAACGTAGATAGTTTAAAACACACCCTTAGATAGACAATAAGCATGGATCCCGTCGAGTACGACGAACGTGAGGGGTGCTAATACCTTCCCCTTGCGTAACCGACTCCCAAATCCAGACATGGTTGCGATGACCTTGTCTTTCCCTTTTTCGTCAGTTTTTTCCGATCGTTTCCTTTTCCTCTCTTTGGAATGAATAACGAAAGGTGGTGACTCTTCTATTTTCCGCCGGGTGTTTTTCGCAGTTGCGACAAGTACCAAAAGTTAAATTGATAAAGAAATTAAATAAATAAAAACTAAGTGATCAAGGGTTAAAAATCTAAATAATTAAATCTAAATGAAAATAAAAAATGAAAGAAATATATCAAGAACTAAAAAGAAAAATAATTTGAAGTTTATCATTTTAACAAATAGATTGAATAATAAAATAAGTTTCTAAAATAAAAACTAATTAACCAAATATTAACAATTGGAGAAAACTAATTAATATACATATTATAGATTAAAACAAACAAATAATGATATTTAAGAATATTATTGACAAAGAATTTTATAAGATTATTAACAAAAGATTAACTAATAATTGACAAGAACAAAAATGATTAACATAAGAAATAGGAAGGGGTGTGTGGTGGAGATGTTGGGTACAAAATCAAACCAACAAGAGCATACCCCAAAAGGGTGCTCTATCTCATGACAGGTTGGACCAGACCCGTGACTCGGTCCGGTTCTAAAAGAAAAAGGCATGAAAACCTAATACTATCACGGTCGTTCGTGCAATTGAAATAAATATGAGAAATAAACGAATGTTTTCACAAATTTCCCTTTTTCTCGTGGGTTCGTCTCCGTCAATCTCACTCTTTCAAAATTTCGTCTCTGCTTCCACAACTTTCATCGCATATTTATTTCTTAATGTTCTTCTCTCGCGGCGGTGCAAGCAAAGTGCGGTGGTGAGTTTGTGGATCGTGAGTGTCATCGTCTTGTGTTTATGAAGGTTTTGGGTTTGTAGTAGTGAAACAAAATGAAAATGGTGGATTTGGCTTTATCACAGCTGAAGCAAACGATATGGGTGTTCAAAAAAGAAGAAGGAAAACAAGGTGCAGTACTTGTACGAGGTTTATGGAAAAGTGAAGTTTTGCTAGAGAAATAAGGTCGGTCGGCCGGTGATGGAGACGAAAAATGGTTTGCAGCGGCAGTGGAAACTAGGTTTAGTTTGACATTTTATGAAGTTTGTTGTTGAGTTGTGAAAAGAAGTTAAGCTTGGGGTTATGAAATTTGTTGTCATGGAAGGTTATTATTGTTGTTCAGTGATGGTGGGACAGGGAAGATGATGATTATGTGTATGTTGCAACACGGTTGAAGGGGGGTGGCGTGATGACTTGTAGATGTTGTGAGGTTACTTGAGAAAACAATTTCGTTTCTCTTCTTCTTTTCTTGTTGTTGGATATATTTTGTGAGTAGGTTGGCTATTGGAGTTGATGATGAATAATAAGGATATTGAAGGTTTGGAGTTGTGAGGACTATGAGGAAATGGTTGAGTGATTTGTAGGATGGTTTTTGACTTTGTTTTGCTTTTTTTAGCAGAGGGAGGTTACTATTGTCGATTTGAGATTTTTTGAAATTGCAGGTTAAAGAGAGTTGCAGTGATTATCTGGTTGGGTTTTGAGTGGAAGAGAATACAAGGTAGTCTTTTAGATGTGGGTTTTGTTCTTTTCTGATATGAACTTATTTTCAATTTGCTGCTTTTTCTTCATCTTGTATCTCCCCCTATTATCACTATGTTCTTCTTCTCTTAAAACACATTCAAACTTATTTAGTACGTATTTTTTTATCCTATTATGTTGTACTCTTTGGCATGTTTTTTCCAGAGTGGGGAATAGTGGCGGGATTACAGGTTTGGCCGCACATGGTGCAAGGTACGGTTGAGGCTCAATTGTTTTGGGGTGGAAAGTTTTTGCAGGTTGTTAATTTTGATGTGGGGTTGGGTGTGCTTCTTATGAATAAGATTTTGTTTTTTTTTTTTGTTTTTGACAATTGGCACATGGGCTTTGAATGTATTTCCTTATGTATTTGGACTTATTGATGTATTGTATATGGGTCGGACCCTCTTTTTTTTGTAAAGTGAATTGGATTTGAAATCCAAAAATGGATATGGTTTATTAATTTGGATATGACTCAAAAAAAGAACACCAACACAAATGGTTTTAAACTGGATTGGGAAAAGGATATGGACAAACTTGTTGGACAATAAAAAGAAATTGAAATAAATAGATAATGGGTTAAAAAAAGAATAAATAAAAATGGATATAAGGACAAAAATTAAAAGAAGTTGAGAAATGGATTAGATTGGATTTGAAAGAATGAATTGGGTAATTGGATTTACAAATGAAAATGGATATGAGAAAATGGGGTTAAGTGTGGGTTATGGATTATGGATTTATACAAGGACAAAGAAAAATGGCTCGAAAAGTGGGTAATCGCATTACACCAATCACAAACTTTCCACAACATCTGATTAAACGCACACCACGGCCACTGAACCACTTGCAACAGTAATGACAACCATCTGAAATGAGCCAACCTTTGAATCTCTTGTATCACTCTGAATTTATTTGAATAAATCTCCGGGAAAATAAATCCACAAACGAAATATGATCACGATGATCCTGACCTTTGAATCAAACTCTTGAGGAACCAATACTTGGTAACCTGATAACCTCTGCACAGAACAAATTGGCCTTGAGTACACATTGCCTGAGAAATAGCCACCGATGCAGGTAACTTGAAACAAAAGAAAACTCTTGATGTTTTGACCAAGATTAGGTCAAACTTCTGTCTGATCTTGATCGTAACTAAACAACCATACTTGACTTGAAACTATGTCATCATCTCTGATAATCCTGATCTCATATCCATGACGAGAGGCAAAATCCTAAACTTGAACCATGTGAATATAAGCTTGATACTCGATGACCTGATTCAGAGAAAACTCTTAATCTGGTGTCTTAGACGACCAATGCAAAGTATGATTATGAATTATGACCTAATGGTGATGCATATGAACGCGAAGTAAAAGCCAGTCAAAGTTAGAAAAATGGAGGGCGAATTTTAGGGTGCTAGAGCTGCCCCTATTCAAACAACTTGGACCTGAAGGGATGAAAAGCAACCACTTTTAAACATTCAAGGTAGAAGGTGATTGAATACTAAAAGAACCCATAAATTTGTAGCCTGCGAGAATATACATAATAAAATGATTGTCAGTCAAAGGTGGACTTAAAAGTAGCGGATACCAACCAAAAGTTAGGATAGCCGAAGGATAAAAGATACTAACTAAAAGTTGGGATGGAAAAGGGTAACTGATCCAGAAGATAATAATGGCTATTAACCAAAAGTTAGGATCACCATAGAGCATAATAACCAAAACTTATGAGAAACAGCCTACTA
This sequence comes from Lathyrus sativus, assembly GCA_963859935.3. Classification (NCBI taxonomy): domain Eukaryota; kingdom Viridiplantae; phylum Streptophyta; class Magnoliopsida; order Fabales; family Fabaceae; genus Lathyrus; species Lathyrus sativus. The sequence goes on along the minus strand of OZ012739.1, from coordinate 456,264,964 downwards.
ACCAAAAGTTAGGATCACCCAGGGCTGACCGAAGGCGAATACACAAACAATGAAGACTACCAACCAAAAGTTAGGATCATCCACATAGAAACAGAGGCTACCAACCAAAAGTTAGGATCACCAAAAATAAAGACTACCAACAAAAAGTTGGAATCGTCAACAAAGAAACAAAGGCTACCAACCAAAAGTTGGAATCATCAAAAAGGAAGACTACCCACCAAAAGTTGAGATCGTCAACAAAGAAACAAAGGCTACCAACCAAAATTTGGAATAACGACTCTACAGGGGAAACAATATAGGATTACCAACCAAAAGTTGGGATAACATCCAAGAAACAACAGACTACCAACCAAAAGTTGGGATAACATCCACAAAACGACTATGTTGGGGATTACAAACCAAAAGTTGGAATATAACACCCGGGATAGACAGGAACTAGAATCAACCGACTTACAACCTGAAAATAATACCCCCAATAGGGGAAAGATAAACTTAAATAAACTAACTCTACCAGGGAGTAAAAGTAAGATGAAAACATTTGTCAATGATTTTTGCTGGGGGTAAAGTACCACAAAGTCTCATAAATTATGTCATTATCTGTTGGAGAGATGTCTGGCAACAAAGGTATCAAACATGGCTTATGCTTCGGATGTATATGTTTGAAAATGGTGTAATACTCCATACGAAATGGAAATGCTATGCATTTGGGAGGATGCAATGCAAATGATATGCAAAAGCAACACCGCCGAGGAAAATGCTGAGAAGAGCAGCAAACAAACTCTGCTGAGGAAGAGCCATTGAATGGCCTCCTGCTGAGGATTGTAAATAACATCTTTTGGGAGATCGTCCCAAAAAATCGGACTCTCAAAAATTCAAATAATTATTGGACTTTGTTGGGGATATCAGCCACCGCTAATCTACCTGTCAAGGATATCAACACCAATATCTGCTCGGGGAATGACTTTCAACCCTACTCTGATAGGGATAAGTGCACACCATTGCTGACGGAAATACTCCTGATATGACAATAATACTCTGTAGGGAAACAAAAATCTCTGTTGTGGGAAGACACAAAATCTTCTACTAGATGAATGCTTGACTACATATCAGCACCCTGACTGATGTAGTCAACCATTGAAAACTCACTAGGGAGCACAAAATCAAACCAGCTGAGGAACACAAAACCCTAAACTCCTGTTGAGGGAGGAATGATTAAGAACTTCACCATGCTCTACTGAAGATGCTAGAACTTTGACATCTCTGTCGAGGAGAGAACTCTAATGGGGAGAAGTGAGATCAAACGAGTTTCATGTCGAGGAATGTGATAACATCTGAGCCATTGGGAATGATTGTGCCAAATACAGTTGGGCTTTTGGTTTAGGCATGGGACCAGATTTATGGTGATTAGATTTTTAGGGATTTATTCTTGGTTACCAATGAAATTGGACTTTGAAGGGGAACTACCAGACAAGAACTAGTGTTTAAAGGGTAGATTACCATATGAGAACTGGTGGCAAAAGGTTAAGTTGTTAGACGAGAACTGACTTCTAGTTTTGGTGTCAGGCGGGAACTGACTTCGTGTTTTTCCAGACGAGAACTAGACTTTGAAATTATGTTTACTAGACGGGAATTGGTTAAAGAAAAGGTGACCAGACGAGAACTGGTTTAAAAGCTGCCGGTACCAGACGGGAACTGGTATTTAGTGAACGGTTGACCAGACGGGAACTGGTTTTTAAGTGATTTAGGTTACAAAGTTCTGATAGGTAACAGGTTCAGGCTGTGGGATGAAACCCAATGAAGAAAGCAAGGATATGAAGATTCCCAATAATGGAAGGGAGGTCCTTTACAACAAGGCTTTTTCAGAAGGCTAAGGTTATTTTACAGGGTGATAGCGCGATTTCCTGACACTCGTCTTGAGCTCAACAATTGCTGACAAAAATGAACTTGAGTAACTTGAAAACAAAGAAAGGTCTTGCCCTAATGTAGTTTAACTTACCCCAATCTGATCCTTGGGAAGGTTCACTTTGAAAAGAAAGTAAGTTGCCATGATATGACCTCGAGATGGCTTGCCCTAAAATTTGTACCATGAAAGGATTCATCCTTGATTAACCGACTCTCATAGTGGTTGGCTTCGATGTACTCTCAAAGTAGTTTGCCCCTAAATGAGCATTGATGCGACTTAACTTGTCCTGATTGAATACTAGAGGGATCTTCCCTCAAATTAAAGAAACTCTGGGTGGCCTGCCCCTGATTAGTAGGGTTTCAAGATGATTCTTATGATCAACCAGTTCTTAAATGATTTTCCCCATAATCAACCAATGTTTGGGGACTTGCCTTAGACTCACTGATTCCATACTCATTGGACGTCAATGTTCCAGATCCATAGGGCCACAAAGTATACTCGATTCTAATCCAGGTTACTGAATGATTCAGTCATCTTTAATTGCTCCTTGTTGGAATTTCCTCAATGTCAATTACTGATCTGTAATTAAAATTGTCCGTTCACGAATGGTAATTTTAATGCGATGCTCATGCAGATTTTGAAAAATCAATCATTATTAGAATGATGTGATAGTGTGTGACGAATGGAACAATAGTCCAGACGTAGTACTGATTTAGCTAGTGAAAGATACAACAAGAAGAAGATTAGCAAATCTTGTAGGAGTCAATTTACACAACCTTGTTATAGTATGCCTTTAGAATAAACCTCTCCTCAATTAGGTCTTTTTGTTGGTGTAAGCCCTAGAGGCCAATACTTTTTGGTACTTGTATCGGATTATTTGTTTAATAATAAAAGGCATTTCTTTATTATGTTTGTCTTTCAGAATAATAAACTCCCTAGAATAGTTAGTCTGTTTAATGAAATGTTAAGTGTGACTTAATCATGAGATCCCACTAAACGTAAAGACATTATTCTTAAAATATCCGTAGTCAAGCTTTATTGCAAAGTGGGATAACATTAAAAGCATTGAGACTATTATGAAGATAGACTGATGATCACATCTCATGGATCATGGATAAAGAGTTATCAAGTCTTGACATAGGTATAAATATTAGGAGTAATATTTATACCGGATTGACCCGCTATGAGAATACTACATAGTATGTTATGCAAAGTGTCATAAGTTATTCTCATGGTGATAATGGTGTATTACCACCCTTCGACCTAAAACCACTATGGACCCTAGATGTAGAGTCGGGTGCTTTATTGCTGATCAAACATTATCCGTAACTGGATGATCATAAAGACAGTTGATGGGCACTCCACGAAGCATGCTGAGGGACATGAGTGTCCTAGATGGAATTTGCCAATCCTGCATAACAGGAGAAATGTCTAAGGGCCCAATATTGAACTGGACAAGGATGACACAGTGTATGCCTTGTGTTCAATATAGACATAGGGGCAAAAGGGTAATTGTACAAACATATATTATCACGAAAAAGGTTTTGTCAGATCACATGACATTTTCGTGACTTGGGTAGCAGTGATGTGTTGCTAGATACCGCTTACTGTTTATTATGTTAAATATATAATTTAATATAATTACCAACGTTACGAAATCCTACAGGGTCACACACATAAGGACAGTTTGATGAGAGATAGAGAAATCAAAGGAACACCGTAAGGTACGGTGCACTTAAGTGAAAAATAGAAATTCGGATAATATAATAATAATTATTGTTATTTTATAATGGTTATAAAATAATAATAAAATAAATATATTTATTATAATAATAGTTATTATAATAATATATAATATTATTATGGATCATGTGAATTGGGTTTTTAGCCCGCAGCCCACAAGAGAGTTTATAAAAGGAACCCTTGTGATGAAGCTTTCACTTGATGCAATTTCGTTTTTGATTCTCTTTTCTCACTCAAATAATTCCGTTCGTAAGCAGCTAGCACTGTGACCGGAAGCTGTTCGTGTGGACTGAGTAGAGGCGTTGCACTTCATCAACGCTTGTGATCGCTGCATCAAAGATCTGAATCGCCACAAAGAGGTAACGATTCTATCACTGACCATGCTCATTCGTAAGGATCACTAAAGGAAATTTTTGTTTTCCGCTGCGTTTAGATCGCAATTTTCCATCACTTTTAAGGGTTGAAACATGGTCTGGTTCACGGTTATTGAAACAAAGGATGAAAGGCTCAAAGTTTTAATTATTACCTGCCCCTTCTCCGTGATGATCTCCAAGCCTACGTTCAACCAACTTGGCATAAGCACTCACCTTTCAAAAAGTCTATTGAATGGTAGGAGTGATGGTTAAGGAATCCTCAAGGCTTTCGGAGTGATATTTACCCTTCTCATCTTTTGTGTCTGTAGTCACACGACTTTGTTCTTGTTCGAGGGTTTTTCTTTTGTGATCCTTTCTTTTTATTCTTTTATTCCCTAATTTTTGCTTCGACTGATTTTTTTGAATTTTTTCGATTTTGAAGTCCAGCGGGATGCCCTAATTTTTGCCTAAGTCATTTGCTTTCAAGTATTTCAACTTAGCGGGCTTTCTCTTTCCTTTTTTGTTTGAATTTCGAAACAAGTTGTGTGACACTGGCTGTCTCGATTTCTCCGAAGGGTTTATGACTGTCTCACTCCTGGTTGGTGAGGTATAACCATTGTGGTTGTTGAGGTACAATCTCTTGAGAGGAATAGGATGTGATTGGTCTTTGAATGGACACTTCTATATGAAATTTGAACGCTCGGTCAAATTAACTGACAACTACCTTGCCCCAGGTTAAGAAGTGAGGGTTTGAAAGTCCAAAGGGAACTCCTACTTCTAGGCTCGAATTGGCTAACTAGGGACTAACTCCTTATCTCTCCGGTGTATAGAGGATTTGAAATAATGTTTGAACATCATCAGAGGGACTTTATCTGAAACCATATGATCAGCAATTATGAGTATTCAGTTTTTGTCATCCCCCCTCCAATCTTTTCTAAACAACAGTGATAAAGTGGAGTGGATAAGAGGTGTATGTGTCTGTGTTTTGCAATAAATGATTAAAAAAATGAGCGAATGCGACATGATTAATTCAGAAAATGCATAATCACTTCATTAATATTACCATTAGAAACAACAATGTTTAAAAACAAGTAGCAATTAATAGGAAAGAAACTACAAATGCAAATGATAAAAGTGTTTGAGGACTGCCAATGTTGAGGACGTCTGCCTGTCTGGACCACTGGCTTTTGGAGATGACCCTTGAAGTCTTAGAGCTCATATGAATGAGAGGTTGACATGCACAACCAAATTTACTTCTAAAAAGGATATGTCCCATTTATCAATCAACTGTTGCACCTTGGCTTGGAAGGCTTTGCAATCTTCGGTTGAGTAATCTATGGACCCTCCATGATATCCATACTGCACATGGGGATTGTACCCAGGAGGGTAAGGTTTTGGAAACGACTTGAGAGTCTTGGGCTCCACCAATGAGTTCTGAATTAGATGTGGCAGAATTTGATTATATGACATAGGAACTGGATGAAGAGGAGCATTCCTTCTTTCCAAGTTGTTGCGAGGCCTATTCTGATTCTGGCGTTGATTCTGACACTGATTCTAATAACCTCGACCATGGGGATCATTTATTTTATTGAAGAGCGACCCAAGGTTTCTGATATGGTGCCCTAGGCACGGTTATCTGTTTATAAGAATAACGTGACACTTGAAATAATGATTGTTGGGAAGATGAAGAACTAAAAGATTTCATCGGCTCACCCTGAGAATACCCAACATATGCCATGAGTGCATTGATTACATCCTCTTCTTCCCCTTGGGAGTTACTGAGGGATTAGTTTCACCAGCCTGACTGCTAGAGATATCTTGAATTTTTCCACTCTTTAGACCGCTCTCAATGTGTTCTCCTACTATTACCAGGTCAGAGAAGTTTGATGTCCCACCACTGATCAATTTATCCAAGTACAGACCTTGCAAAGTACCTATGAATAGGTCAACCAATTCTCTGTCAAGAAGTGGTGGTTGCACTCTGGAAGCCAATTCTCTCCATATTTGAGCATACCCTCTGAAGGATTCATCGTTCTCTTGAGACAAGCTTTGCAACTGCATACGGTTGGGAGCTATGTCAAAATTATATCCATACTGCTCCAGAAAAGCTTTGGCTAAGTCCAACCATGATCTTATCTGACCACTCTCTAATTGCATGTACCAATTCAAAGACGCCCCACTCAGATTTTTCTGAAAATAGTGAATCATTAACTTATTGTTATGCACAAATAAGGTCATTCTTCTGCAAAACATCACCAAATGTTATCTCGGGAAACTATCCCCCTTGTATTTCTCAAACCTCGGTGCTTTAAAATTTAGAGGTAATACTAGGTCGGGTACCAGGCACATGTCCGAAGCATTGAGACCAAGAGTATCCTGAACTTCCAAGGATTTGAGTTTTTCATCCAATACATAAAATCTGTTAGCATACTCAAGAGCTCTCGGGTCCTTAGTCTTCATCATCGGGACCTCCCTTTTGGAACTCGACACAGAGAAAGCAACACCATGATAATCTGTAGTATCAGGAGAAGAGGAACGTCCACTTTGGACAACAAACTATTCATGTAAACCCTGATTCTCAATAGAGAGTTGCATAGACTGAGTTGGCATAAGGATGTTCACTTGCGGAGGATCTTCATCAGGCAGAAAACCATACAAAGGGTTATTCGTCACAATAAAATCTGGTGGGGTATCAACATTCTGGAGGTTGTTCCCTGACATAGCTACCAACAACTTCCAACTTTATCTTACTTCCTGACACTGCTTGATCCTGCTTCAAGCACTTGGTCATCTTTCAACAGTCACCACTTGTTCAGAATGAGCATCGAGAAATCAGCTAGATGATCAAGGACAAAGGCAGAATGAAAGTTCTGGCCGGCTAAAGAATGATATACAAAATGATGCAAAGATGTTTATGTTATGCAATGAAAAAGACATAGGATCAAAGCTTCCATAAACTCTGAATAAATGATGCACTATTGATTGAATAAATCCAGAACTCCGCTCTGACAAGAAAATACCATAATACCAAAGCACTGAGATGATTAGAACCCCAGAATACCATAATACCAAAGCACTGAGATGATTAGAAACCCAGAATACCCAAGATCATAAGTCTGTACTGACGAGAAAACTAGAAAACCAGGTTGGTTGAAAGTCAATGTTTCCTGCAAAAAACCCATCCCCTCTCACTTGTGGGTTCTAGTCTTGGAAGACATGGAAATCCTAGAAGGTTATTTGTATCACGGACTCTCAGGTCGAGAAATAATGATACATTCACCATTTATGGTTTGGCATCATGGTCAATCAAGGAGGTCTCAACTGAATTGCCAATGAACAGTCTCTAGAGTCGTTAGCTTTCTAATTCAACATCCCCTCAATTGTCCAAGATGCACAGGATAGGATGTCTAAAAAAAAACCTCGTCTGGATGTGAATTTCGTGCGAAATCTTGTGTGTCAAGATGCCACACAAATCCACATTAATCCTATATGTATACTCAAGCCTGGGTATTGGGCTTATCTCTCATGGAACAACCCACCCAACAGCACAGCAACAACAACATAATACGATAACAATGATAAATTGCAAAAAGTAAAATGCAAATGCAATAATGTACAACAGTAAATATACACCTACAACATACATATAAACAAATATACACACCCAAATATATAAAACAGAAAAACGCTAGGATTGACTCGCATAGGGAACCAGAGTTCTCAGCAGAGTCACCAGCTGTCGTAACTACAAATAAAACTGGAGGAAATAAACAGAAGAGTTGCCACCGAACATTATTTATCCCAAAGAGAGAGAAAGGAAATGATCGAAGAAAACCTAAGAGAAAGGAGAAGAAGATGTCATCGCAACCAAATCTTGGGTTCGGGAGTCGGTTACGCAAGGGAAAGGTATGAGCATCCCTCACGTCTGTTATACTCAACGAGATCCATGCTTGTTGTCTAATAAAAAGGTGAGTTATCTAAAAGCTACTGTTAAACAAAAATATAACTATAGGTGATGGGGGGAAGGTTGCTCGCCAAGACATCATTGTCTTGTGCCTACGTATCCTCATCTGGTATGAGAAATCAGAGCAAACGTAGTTCGGGTAACTACGGTTAAAAGGAAAAAGGTGCTCGACAAGACTTCGTCGTCTTGTGCTTACGTATTCTCATCTGATATGAGAAATCAGAGCAAACGTAGCCCGGGTTGAACTAAACCACTGGTTGGTTAAGTGTTTTTTATGAGCGATGTTAAGTTCTCATTCCAGAAGTTAGGATCGATGCATGTTTGCGGTAGAACGAAAAAGTAACGTACTCTTTTCTGAAAATGATTTTGAAAAACAATCCCGAAGGATAAAAAGGTTTGAATTTTGTTTGTGAGTTTTAATGAAGTGAACTGAATTTGTTTGAGATTCATGTTGCACTAAAGACTATGATATAGGAGCAAATGTGTCACATATGGCCCAAGGGGCATACACTAAACACTCTAAACAAGTGAGGAGAAACCCCCCCACTCATAAATTTCCATATGCTTAAGGCTTGTGGCGCACAACGTTCATCATTTTTTATTAAGTGTCTTAGAGTTGTTTGAGATGAGAAGAGAAGACACAAAAGAAAACACTAAAAGGAAACTGAAAACCCTAATGTTATCATACAAAATGGTCCAAAGGTTAGGGTGAAAGGGAAGTCTATCTAATGTTATCATACAAACGATGGACCTAGAGTTAAGGTCAAAAAGGGACTATCCTAATTGTTATCATGCAAAGGATTGAAAGCCTAATGTCTCTCCTACTCCAACCTTAATCAAAAATTAAGTGGGACTAGGAATCCTAAGGGATCATGTGAACAAGCACAAGTAATCGAGGCACAATCAATTAAGATGAATTAGCAAGAGAAAACAAGATCAAGTCATGATAGTAAACAATCACAAGATAAAATCAAATGAAAAGAGAAAAACTATGACATAAAAAGATGTATGAGGAACAACAAGATATGAGCAAGAGAATATTTGATATAAGATCGAAATCGTGAGGTCAAGCAAAAGGAACTAAGTTACAAGTACCAAAATTTAAATCACTAAAGAAATTAAATAAATAAAAACTAAGTGATCAAGGGTTAAAAATCTAAACAATTAAATCTAAATGAAAATAAAAAATGAAAGAAATATATCAAGAACTAAAAAGAAAAATAATTTGAATTTTACTATTTTAACAAATAGATTGAATAATAAAATTTGTTTCTAAAATAAAAACTAATTAACCAAATATTAACAATTGGAGAAAACTAATTAATATACATATTATAGATTAAAACAAACAAATATTAACAAACAAATAATGATATTTAAGAATATTATTGATAAAGAATTTTATAAGATTATTAACAAAAAGGTAACTAATAATTGACAAGAACAAAAATGATTAACATAAGAAATAGGAAGGGATGTGTGGTGGAGATGATGGGTACAAAATCAAACCAACAAAAGTATAGTCCACAAGGGTGCTCTATCTCATGACGGGTTGGATCAGACCCACGACCCGATCCGGTTCCAAAAGAAAAAGGCATGAAAACCTAATACTATCATGGTTGTTCGTGCAATTGAAATGAATATGAGAAATAAACCAACGTGTTCGCATATCTCCCTTTTTCTCATGGATTCGTCTCTGTCAATCTAACTCTTTCAAAATCTTGTCTCTGCTTCCACAACTTCCATCTCATATTTCTTTCTTAATCTTCTCCTCTGGCGGCGGCGCAAGCAAAGTGTGGTGGTGAGTTTGTGGATCATGAGTGTTGTTGTCTTGTGTTTATGAAGGTATTGGGTCTGTAGTAGTGAAACAAAATGAAAATGGTGGATTTGGCTTTGTCGCGGCTGAAGCAAACGATAAGGGTGTTCAAAAAAGAAGGAAAACAAGGTGTTGTACTTGTACAAGGTTGGTGGAAAAGTGACGTTTTACCAAAGAAACAAGGTCGTTCGGCCGATGATGGAGACAAAAAATGGTTTGCAGCAGCGGTGGAAACTGGGTTTAGTTTGATATTTTATGAAGTTTGTTGTTGAGTTGTGAAAAGAAGTTGAGCTTGGGGTTATGAAGTTTATTGTTATGGAAGGTTATTGTTGTTGTTCAGTGATGGCAGGACAAGGAAGATGATGATTATGTGTATGTTGCAACGCGGTTGAAGGGGGTGGCGCAGTGACTTGTAGATATTGTGAGGTTACTTGAGAATGAAAACAATTTCGTTTCTCTTCTTCTTTTCTTGTTGTTGGGTATATTTTGTGATTAGGTCGGCTATTGGAGGTGATGATGAATAATGAGGATATTGAAGGTTTGGAGGTTTGAGGACTATGAGGAAATGGTTGAGTGATTTGCAGAGTGGTTTTTGATTCAGTTTTGCCTTTTTTAGCAGAGGGAGGTTGCTATTGTCGATTTGAAATCTTTGGGAATTGCAGGTTGAAGAGGGTTGTAGTGATTCTGTGGTTGGGTTTTGAGTGGAAGAGAATACAAGGTAGTCTTTTAGATGTGGGTTTTGTTCTTTTCTGATATGAACTTATTTTCAATTTGCTGCTTTTTCTTCATCTTGTATCTCCCCCTATTATCACTATGTTCTTCTTCTCTTAAAACACATTCAAACTTATTTAGTAAGTATTTTTTTATCCTATTATGTTGTACTCTTTGGCATGTTTTTTCCAGAGTGGGGAATAGTGGCGGGATTACAGGTTTGGCCGCACATGGTGCAAGGTACGGTTGAGGCTCAATTGTTTTGGGGTGGAAAGTTTTTGCAGGTTGTTAATTTTGATGTGGGGTTGGGTGTGCTTCTTATGAATAAGATTTTGTGTTTTTTTTTTGTTTTTGACAATTGGCACATGGGCTTTGAATGTATTTTCTTATGTATTTGGACTTATTGATGTATTGTATATGGGTCGGACCCTCTTTTTTTTTGTAAAGTGAATTGGATTTGAAATCCAAAAATGGATATGGTTTATTAATTTGGATATGACTCAAAAAAAGAACACCAACACAAATGGTTTTAAACTGGATTGGGAAAAGGATATGGACAAACTTGTTGGAAAATAAAAAGAAATTGAAATAAATATATAATGGGTTAAAAAAAGAATAAATAAAAATGGATATAAGGACAAAAATTAAAAGAAGTTGAGAAATGGATTAGATTGGAATAGAATGAATGAATTGGGTAATTGGATTTACAAATGAAAATGACAACCATTTGAAATTAGCCAACCTTTAAATCTACTGAGCCACTCTAAATTTATTTGAATAAATCTCTGGAAAAATAAATCCACAGATGAAACAAACTGAACCTATGATCAAGATGATCTTGACCTTTGAATCAAACTCTCCAGGAACCAATTCTTGATAACCTGATAACCTATGCACATAACAAATTGGACTTGAGTACACATTGCCTGAGAAATAGCCACTAATGCAGGTAACTTGAAACAAAAGCAAATTCTTGACAGTTTGACCAAGATTAGGTCAAACTTCTGTCTGATCTTGATCGTGACTGAACAATCATACTTGACTTGAAACTATGCCATCATCTTTGATAATCCTGATCTCCTATCCATGACGAGAGGAAAAATCCTAAACTTGAACCATGTGAATATAAGCTTGATACCCGATGATCTGATTCAGAGAAAACTCCTTATCCCATGTCTTAGATGACCAATGCAAAGTATGATTATGAATTATGACCTAATGATGATGCATATGAACGCGAAGTAAAAGCCATTCAAAGTTATAAAAAGGGAGGGAAAATTTTGGGGTGCTACAGATGGATCCCAAAGATGTGGAGAAAACTACTTTCATTACACCATAGGGAACTTAACGTTATAAGTTCATGCACTTTGGTTTGAAGAATGCAGGTGCTACTTATCAGAGAGTAATGGTCACATTATTTCACGACATGATGCAAAAAGAAATAGAAGTGTATGTCGATGATACGATTGCCAAATTTCATAATGAAGAAGATCGTCTTGATCATCTGTTGATGTTGTTTGTAAGGCTCAGAAAGTATCAGTTGAGATTGCAAAGTGTACTTTTGGAGTAAGGTCTGGGAAGTTGCTTGGTTTCATTGTCAATCAACGTGGAATTGAAGTGGACCCTGACAAGGTGCGAGCTATTCAAGAAATGCTTGTTCCGCAGACAGAAAAACAAGTTAGGGGTTTCCTTGGCAGATTGAACTACATCTCCAGGTTTATTTCTAATATGGCTCCTACCTATGAGCCGATCTTCAAGTTGTTGCAAAAATATCAGACGGTTGTTTAGAGTGCAGATTGTCAGCAAGCTTTTGATAAGATCAAAGGTTACCTCCAAGAGCCTCCAATTTTGATTCCTCCTGTGCCTAGAAAACCTCTTTTCATGTACATGACAGTGCTTGAGGGATTGGTGGGCTATGTATTGGGTCAGCATGATGAGTCTGGATGCAAAGAGTATGTCTAAGCAAGAAGTTCATCGATTGTGAAAGTCGTTACTCACTTTTGGAGAAAACTTGTTGTGTTTTGGCTTGGGCTGCCAATATCAGAGACAGTATATGATATGTCACACCACTCTGTTGATTTCCAAGATGGATCCGATAAAGTATATTTTTGAGAAACCTGCTTAGACAGGAAGACTTGCCCGTTGGCACATGCTTTTGTCAGAGTATGATATCTAGTACATCGCTCAAAAGTGCATCAAAGGTAGTATCTTGTCAGATTACCTTGCAGATCAGCCAATAGAAGACTCTGAGCCCTTCAAGTTTGACTTCTCAGATGAAGACATTATGTTGGTTAAGTAAGACTACGAAGAGCCAGGCCCGGATGAAGGTCTTGAACCCGGTTCCTGATGAAGGATAATGTTCGATGGTTCCTCCAATTACAGTGGGCATGGCGTAGGTGCCATTTTGATGATTCCAAACGGTGGTTACACTCCTTTCACAACCAGGTTGTGCTTTGAGTGTACCAACAATATTTTTGAGTATGAAGCTTGTATCTTGGGCCTTGAAGCGGAAATTAACCTCCGAATCAAAATTCTAGAACTGAGTGGTAACTCAGCCCTAGTAATCAACCATGTCAAGGGTGAATGGCAGACCCGAGATGAGAAGTTAATTCCTTATAGAGCTTACATCGTATAAATGATCGAGTACTTTGATGAGATCACTTTCAAACGTGTCACGAGGGTTGAAAATCACATTGCTGATGCATTGGCTATTTCTTGAATGAAGCAACACTCATCCGAATTGAGAGGAAGATTGAGCCAGCTTATTGCCAAATGGTGGAAGAAGAGTCCGATGGGAAACTGTGGTTTCACGACATCAAACAGTATCTGCAAACTCAAGAGTATTTGGTTAATGCAACATCTCTTGACAAGAAAACTTTAAGGAGATTGGAATCCAATTTATTTCTCAGCAATGATGTATTTTACAAAAGAAACCATGACATGGTCTTACTTAGGTGCGTCGACAGACGAGAAGCAGACTTGTTAATGTGAGACATTCATGAAAGAGCTTTTGGCGCTCACGACAACGGATATGTTATGTCTTAGAACATTCTAAGGGCCGGATATTTTTGGTTGACCATGGAGACAGATTGTATCCAGTATGCCATGAAATGCCACAAGTGCCAGATCTATGCGAACAAGGTGCATGTACCTCCAACGTTTCTAAACATGTTGTCATTACCTTGGCCATTTTCAATGTGGGGCATTGATATGATTGGAGAAATCGAGCCAAAAGCTTCAAAAGGACACTGCTTCATTCTGGTTACTATTAACTACTTCACCAAGTGGGTGGAAGCTGCGTCCTATGCTAACGTGACTAAGTAAGTGGTGACCCGTTTCATCAAAAAGGAGATTAATTGTCGATACAGAATTCCTAGCCAAATCATCACGGATAATGGTACCAATCTGAACAACAAGACAATGAAAGAGTTGTGTGATAGCTTCAAGATTGAACATCACAACTCTTCTCCTTATTTCCCAAAGATGAATAGAGTTGTTGAAGCTGCAAATAGAAACATCAAGAAGATTGTGCAGAAGATGGTAGTAACCTACAAAGATTGGCATGTAATGCTATTGTTTTCCTTGCACGGATACAGAATATTCGTTCGCACTTCAACAGGGGAAATCCCCTTTCTTTAGTATATGGGATGGATGTGGTTCTACCTATTGAAGTTGAGATACCGTCTTTAAGGGTCCTAATGGAAGCAGAGTGGGTCAAGGAAAGATTTGATCAGCTGAATCTCAATGACAAGAAGCGAATGACTATGATGTGCCATGGCCAGCTATACTAGAAGAAGATCAAGAGAGCCTTTTACAAGAAGGTATGTATCTGAGAGTTCCAAGAGGGAGAACTCGTACTCAGAAAGATATTTCCAGTTTACAAAGACATGCGTGGGAAGTGGATGCCTAATTATGATGGCCCGTTTGTTGTAAAGACAGTTTTATTTAGAGGCTCACTCATTCTTATGACAATAAACGGTGAACAACTTACTCATCCTATGAACCCTGATGCAGTCAGAAAATATTATGCCTAAAAAACCCGCTAAGTCGAAAACTTAAAAGGGCGACTTAGGCAAAAATGGATACCCCGGTGGATTATAACCTATAAAGGAGATCTAGGCAAAAATTAGGGATGAAATAAAAAGAAAAAAGCTCGCTAAGTCGAAAACCTAAAAGGGCAGCTTAGGCAAAAATGAGCGTCCCGGTGGATCGAAAACCCGAAAGGGCAGTTTAGGTAAAAGTTAAGGACAAAGGAATTTCGCTGCATCAAAGGTTGTTGCCATTGTTGAAGATTACTAAAGAGGCCCACTTCCACTATTCTTGTCAGAGGCAAAGATCTGGGGAACTCTTAGTTAGTGGGGCAGGATTGTCATTAGATTTGATGTACCTCTTTCCTTTTTGCCATTTTCAATTGTAAATAATTCATGGAGCTTTGTCATTCGCAAGCTACCATTCATGAATAAAATCATTTTTGGACCATTCAATTATTTTCAATTTACTGCATTCTTTACTTTTTCTTTGTTATGCAAAACATCACTTATTTGTTAATAATGATTTTTGAAAGCAAAAAGCTTTGAATTGAAAATAATTTTAAAAAAGACTAAAACATAACAAGTAGTTACTTTGGTTTATGGAAAATTTAAGTGGAAATCAGGTTTCATCTCGGGAAATCTAAAAGTGGCAGAAACCTTGATATTGCCATCTCAGCAGTATATAGCCCTAATGAAAACAATATCTCGGGTACCCCTTGTGTGATAGAAGTTTGAATGTGATTGAAGACTCATCCTCAAAGTAGACAATTTGGTTCCCCAAAGAGGTTGTGTTATATCTTTAGAAAGTTTGCTAAAGCCTTACGCTGTTCCCCAATGAAGTGAATTGGGTTTAACCTCTATGTTGTTATGGACACCTTTGTACCTTGGATTCAATGTGATTCCTTTGTTTCTCCAGCGAATTAGACTGTTATCTACCTTCCCTTTTGATTCTTCTACTCCTGTGTCTCTTGTTAGATTCGGTTTTTGCGCATCTTTGATCATTTGCGTCATATCATAGCATGTGCATTTATCATATCTTGTGAGTTGTGTTGTTTGTTTGTAGCATTCGATTCTAAGTCTGGTCATAACTAGCAATCTTTGTTACATATTTTGTGGTTGTTGTTTGCTCATATCTCTAGTAGTCACTAGCACCCTTTTGAGGTCTTTGGTCGTCACCAATTCCTTTATCCAAACCCAGTTGTTACTGGTATCTTTTACCTCTTTGGTTGTTACCAATTTCCCTGAAGTCTAGTTATAACTAGCAATCTCTGGTGGACAGTCCAATAGTCATTGGAACTTACGCAGTTTCAACTTTTATTGACACTATATGTCTGGTGGTTACTAGTATTGCCCTGTGAGGGTAGCCATTACTAATTCATCAATTCTAGTGGTCACCAGCTTTTCCCCATGAAGTTTAGTCGTTGCTAACTCCCCGGAAAGTCCAGTAGTGACTCGCATCAATTTGAATGTCCAGTAGTTACTGGCATCGCTTGAAAATCCAATTTTTATTGGTGTTGTTTATTTGGTTGTCACCCTATCCTATTTTGAGAGTCCGTTAGTGACTGGCATCCATCTGAAAGTTCAGTGGTTACTGGCATTGCTTAAACCCAATGGTTATTGGTAGCAGATTACTTGGTTGTTACCAGTCCACCTTTTGAACTCTAGTCGTTACTAACATCTGTGTAAAGTCCAATGGTTATTGGCATTGTTCACCTAACCCTATAATTTTTAGGATGATTGGTAGTTACCAAACATCCCCAGTGAAATCTTAGGATATTTGGTTGTTACCAATATCCCCAGTAAGTCCAGTTAGCTTTGTTTTTTTTTCTCCTCCGGTCATTTCCTGAAGGTCCCGTTTGAACTCTTCACCATAAGGAAATTCTCCGTTTGATTTAGTCCCCTTTGGAGTCTTGTTGTGTCCTATTTGTTTCTCTTGTTAGAGGTCAGCTCCTTGTTTTAACCTGATCCCTAGAGGAGATCATGTTTCTTTCTGGTTTTCCCCAGTGGAGTTGTTCTATTGTTTCTACCTCCATTGGGAAGTTCTTTCCTCTAGAGTGTGGTCTCGGTCATATTTGAACTTGTGTCCTGGTCACTCTAGATTTCCAAGTGTTTGTCTTTCCTAGTGAGTGGTTACTCGTTATGTTGGTTCTTTTCTCTTTCTGTTTGTGGTAGTCGTCTGCATTTTTCATTTTGCATCATAAAGCATCATTGTAGAGTTCATAACATGCCATCACTTGTATAGTTTTGTCGTCCTTAGCATATCAATTCATCTAAGGGAAAAAATTTCGGTTTACTATATTTAAATACCTTTCACCCTGATTTTTATGGAGATTGTTATCTCTCATGCCATCTGGTAAAGCTATTTAAATAGGGGAAACTGTCATACCCAAAATTTTGACCCCTAGATTCCATCACCATTCTAGGAGCATCAAGCATATTTTCCTAACCCTAACTTTGTTTCAAGTTTGTTGTTGTGTACTTTCATCTGAATTAGGGTTTTGCACCTTTAAAATTAAGAGGATTATGGCTTGATCAGTCAATGTTTTGGATGGATCATCATCAAATCAAGTTTCAATACACTCAAGAGACTTATACACTCAATACACTCAATAGAGGCCTAATTTTAGCTAACCCTAAATTAGGGTTTCATCAAGGAAAAGTCAAGTGTGCCCTAATTTTTTACCCAAGCATGATCCCAAGCCTTGGGACATGATTCAAAATGTTCATATACATACTTGGAGCCTACCCATGATGGTTGAAAAGTTCAAAGATGCAAGTTCATTGAAGATCACACAATTGAATTCATCTGAGAAAGTCAACCCTTTGACTTTTAGGGTTTTTGGTTCAAATTGAAGCTTCCAAGCTAAATTTCATCAAGACATGTTTGATCAATGGATTGAAGCATGAAAAATCAAGTTTTGAGAGGTTTCTTGCAAAAGGGGTAAACTTGGGTAAGTGAATTTTTTCTAAGTATGTGAAAAAATCCTAATTTTGGTGCCAACTTTGAAAGATAATAACTTTCAATCCACACATCCATTTTTTGAGTTCCAAAGGTAAATTTGTAGCTCTCATCGTGAACTACAAAAGTGTGCAACTTACCTATGAGCAAAAGAGGCTTAGATTTTGAGATATGGAGCTTCAAAGTTTGGAAGAATTTCAAAACACTTAGAATTTTTCAAGGCAAGCTTTGTTCCTTCAATTTTCAGTCAACTTCAAGGCTAGTTTTCATCATGATCCCTTTGGATTCAAGATTTTCATCAAACATAAAAGTTGTAGGACATGTTTGGGGATTTCTAAAAAGTACAAGAACTCCTTCATAGAATGTGTGAGCTAGGAGTTTCAAAGAGAGGAAGATGAGGTCCAATACTTGAATTTCAAGGTTCCGAGTTGGCACGACATGATGCAGAACCAATCTTTTGTTGCAAACCTTGATGTTTTATGGTGTCTAATTTCAAGATCCCTTCTAAATAGAATGTCACACAAAATTTAAACGGACTACACAAAGTTTTAAGGCATGAACCAAGAATTTATTTTACTTGTGGCATAAAGTGAACACTTCCACTTTGGTAAAGCATGCCTTTCCACCAATTCGGCATAGAGCCACTCCCTCAGCTTCCCAATTACAAATCCATCTGCAGAAGCATGATCAAGTTCAACCACCTTAAACTTGATTCCTTTAACTAGACAAAAACCATCATCACAAGTAGTTTGAAAATGCAAATGGATAGTTGGCAAGAAGTTGGATTCTGACCACACCTTAAACTCTCCAGTCTCTCTATAAATACCAAGTTAATCTTCATTGCAAACAACAAGAAAAAACCTCAGAAACCACACCAAAACACTCTTGTATTCATGTAGCAATGTGTTTTTGCAGAACACCCCAGTATTTGCAAAACCTCTGGTCAGAATCATACCAATCGTGCCAAACATAAACAAACATTATAAACCTCCTCTACACACTCATTAGAACTTGTTACAACCATTGAACAAGTTATCAATCAAGCCTAACACACTATGCCATCTTCAACCTCCATTGTTGCAAGAAGAATCGTGTTTGTGCTCTAGTTTATTTCCAACTAAATCAGTCATCCAAACAAGTTCTAAAGCACTTAAGGAAGCTAAGGAGGTTGTTATCTTCCATCTACAGAAGCTAAAAAGAAGCCTTGGACTTTCTCTAAGAGGTAAGGCATTCTGACTTTCAAACTCTCATATTCATGCATTGTTTTATTGATATTTGAATAGCAAAAATTCAGTATGTTTGGTGCTTTGTGATTCTGAATGGATGTTTTCCTTATTTGGTTTGAATATTACATGTTGAACTTTCATGATGCTACACTCTTGTTGAGTGATTTATGAATTACTCAGTTGTTTTAAGAACAAGATATTGACATATTTGAAATCCTTGTGAGAAAAGATTCAACTTTGGTCTTCACATCTTTGAAAATGGTTGAGAAATGAGGAAGTTATGAAGAGGAGGAAATCTGGTCATGTTGAACTAGGGCACGAAGATAAAGAAAGGGAGCGAGGAAGAAGAAGATCTGAGTGGCAAACCCAGTCAGCATGATATGGCACTGACTGGGCACTGATTTGGCCATTTTATGGTGTTATTAAATAAAAATAACTAAAGACATATTATATTTGGATGTAACAGTCAACCCAGTGGTAGAAGCCTTTCCTTTCCTTTCCCTTTGATATGCCTGACCTGGGTTCGATCTTGCTGATCAACCCTTTTGCCATTTTTCTGATTTATTTAATATGTTTGATATTTTATTACATGCTGGTATCTTTTTTCACAACATGCTTGTAGTTCAGTTGGTCTAGGTTCTAAGTGCCAATCACCATGGCATGGGTTCAAACCCCATTGAGTGCATTTCCCTTATTTATTATCACTTGGTTTATTATTTTTTATGGTTTCTTAATGCAATTTCAAATCATTATAAATTCTTTGTTTTTTATCATTTTGATCCCATTCTTTTTGCATTGTGTTCATGATAATGTATATTTTTAGTTTATGTCAAGAAATATTCAAAAGGATTTATTTTTCATGTCTTTGTGTGCATGCAAAGTTTGTTACTTTTTTAGGGTTTCTTTTTAGAACCTTGTGCTTTTCTTTGATCTTTCCTTGTGTTTGCCTTGCATGATTGTTTGGTTTGAACCTCTTGCATATTGTATGAACCTTGTGTGATGTTGTGAAATTGTACATTATTGTTTTAACTTAACTTTGATACCTTTTTAAGTGTATGTTTACATATAAATGTATGATGAAACTTTGTTCATGTCATGAGTAATTGCTTGACCATTTTGTCCATAACAAGTGACTTTCTTCCATGTGTTACATGAACCTTGATGTGCATATATGCTTTTGTGTTTGTCATACCATGTTTAGGTGTTCTTAGACACTTGTTTTTGTGACCTTGTGTACATGTTTGTATGAAGGAATCTTATGGTGATATTCTCTCCTCAAAGCCATAATTGAACCATGACTTGCCTGTTGGTTGTTACTTACTTGTTTAAACATGTTCATCTTACATCCATGATGTTTTCAAATTTTGTTTTCACTTGACTAATGTGATATAATCTTGACTTGTATGTTAACTTGTTATCATTTGAATACTTACATCTCTACTTACATGTTGTTGTCACGTATGTCTTATTCTTGTTCAAAATGATTGGTTGCTACCTCTATTTTGTTTGGTTTGTATCCTTGCTCTAAATATTGTCATGAATTATGTATGTTGATCTTGAGTTTTGACTTTGCCATGATAAGTAATATTTTGACTTATGCATGATTGTTTATACTTCAAATTGTTGTCTATGATGTTTAGTCTTGTGAGAACTTTGTTTCATGATTACTTAGATGTTGTAACATCTATGTTTGAAATTACTTTTGGTTGTAACCATTTAATTTGATTCTAAACCCCTTTGAAAGAATGCTTAGTTGTTACCTTGTCATTTGTTAGCTTTATCAAACCTTTGCTTGATGTTGTCACATACTTGCCCTTATCTTCTTGGTTGTTGTCGTGATTATTTTTTTCCATCATACTTGAATGAATATATGCTTGAATATCACAATGTTTTTAATACATCGTTAAGTTTTCCCCAAGTGATGTAGCTTGTTAACTTTCATTCTAAAGAGTTGTCTTTTGTTCCTTAGTCCAAAGAAAAGTCTCTCTATTGACTTAATGTCACAGATAGCTCATTTCTCTATCCTTCCCTTAACCTTGTTAGAGTCATTAGGTCTTTCAACTTAGTATTAACTTAGAAGCTACATCCCTTTGGCTTTGTTAAGTCAAGGCCTTAGCACACCTTGTCAGGTGTCCTATAACTTAAAACTCAAGTTTAGAGTTTGTTAACTTTATGCATGTACCATTGTTATGTGTACTTACTTCCCCCATTGGATTTTGTTAAAGTCATCACCCTAGTTAGGTCTTTCAACTTAGACATAGAGAGTTTGTTAAACTCTACATAAGTATCATTGTTATGAATACTTATTCCCCTTGAAATCTTGGCCATAGTCAAGAGTTCTTTCATCCTAGTTAGGTAAACTACGATTGCTCTGATTCCATCCTTGTTGGGATACGTAGGCACGAGATGCGACGTCTTGGCGAGAAAACTTAGTGTATATACCATAGGTCTTTACCTTTAGCACCTTTACCTTAGCAGATAACCATCAACAAATAAATATTAGCAATGACACAAATATCAAACAAGAGGCTCTTGTAGAGTACTACAGATACTTAGGATGCTAACACCTTCCCTAGGTATAACCAACCCCCGAACCCCACAAATCTCTTAGCTTCGTTGTTACGTAGCGCACTTTGGGTTTTCATCGATCTTTACCCTTTCCTTTGGATAAATCAAAGCTCGATGGTGAAATTCAACAATTTGTGATTCAAGTTAATTCAATAGCTTGATGTCTAATTCTCACTGTAACACTCATCTTTACGAGCGCGTCATGCGGTAGTTCAGGTACACCCATACCATCCCCAGACACCCTGATGTATTTGTTCCTCCTGCCTTGACTCGTATACAAATAGGTGAGATGTTTTCTAATTATCAGAGTTATTTGGTACCGGATGAGACTCAAGTTACCATAGCATCGAATGACTTGAGCTACGTGGACGGATACATCAAGCAGTTCTTCACGGTCTCCCATCCGTACATGGTACTGACTGCTCCAGGAGATTCACCGAGACCAGCTCATTAGGAGATTCTAGAGGAGTAACAGGCTCAGTTAGATCATATTGAGGATGTCTTGCTTCGGTGTCGTTGCATAGTGGATATTGTGCAGGCATACATTGAAGAGGGTATCTTCCCTGAGGGATCTCATGTGCGGGGAGTACTGGATGACATGGTTGTGGAAGCACAAGGGGCACTATTGTGCCGCAGACATCGTGCGAGGACAGGGGGGATCGATGGCCATGGAGGCAGACCAGGCAGAGGAAGCACAAAAGGTGGAAGAGAGGTTGTCAAGCACACCCAGTAGGAGTCTGTTATGATTTTGATGTATTACTATAGTTTGTACTTTTTCCTAATATTGTTACTACATTTTGGATTTGGTGTTGTACGACATTTTACTATTATATTGTTATATTATTTTGTATGTCTTTTATTTTATTCGATATCGTTCTTCATAATTCATCTGAAAACAAATACACAGCTCGTTATAAGAAGAAAAAAAACATGTTCCGATACACTTCGAAGATGTATCTCTAGAAAATTTCTGTAGATACATCTCCGGAAATATTTTTTAAAAAATGGGTTATGTGAGACATGTTGTGAGCGTTTAAAGTTTGAAATAGTTCCAGAGATATATCTTTGGAATATGTTAATGTTTACTCATAAGTGGGGTGCGTCCGTAGATATATCTCTGAAACCTGGAGGCATAATGAAAACTCCACACGGTGGATAAGAAATGCATAGAGTGGAAAAATAAATTCTCTTAGTTTAACTTCTACCTGGTATAATAACTAATAAATGAGTCTAAATATCTATATTTTATAATCTTCCTACAACTTAGAAGGTATTTACGTGGATAAAATTACAAATTCTTTCATACAATTGTAATTTTTATATAGAGAAAATTACAAACTCTCTTAACTATAATTCTTAAGCAGAAAAATTGTATATCCTCTAACACAACTGCTCAAGTCTCATTACATTATAAGATTAGAGTTGATGTATTGAAGAAAAATCAAACTAATTTTTTATATTTAGATTAACACTTATTAGGATAACTAAATTCAATCTATGTATCATAGCTTATATGTTCATGATAGTATGTGTATAGGCACCATGCAAGTGTTTAGAAGAGGAATGCATGGTGTCATGAGCATTATGCATATAGCTTATATCTATGCATTTTCATACAACCTTACACTTGAATCTATATAAAGAGATGCAATGTATTATGTAAATTTAATTCATTCTAGCAAAATGCTTAATGAAACTCACAAATTCTATTATGGTATCATTCATTGGATTAGATTTCTTCCGCTATCTAATTAAATTTTAGAAGGTGTAATTGTTTTCTGTTATCATCCTAACGATATTGATATTCATCTTCTACCTTTCTTGCTTGTGCTACCATGGTGTATTTTTCATTAGCTACAACACTTGGATCTCTTTCCCAACCAACACTTTCATTTCTTGG
Source organism: Lathyrus sativus (assembly GCA_963859935.3). NCBI lineage: Eukaryota > Viridiplantae > Streptophyta > Magnoliopsida > Fabales > Fabaceae > Lathyrus > Lathyrus sativus. Next base: position 456,241,790 of record OZ012739.1, on the reverse strand, counting down.
CAACACTATAGATTCATCTTCATCACATCAATTTGGTCCAAAACTTTTTATCAAGCTTCAAGACAGCAAATATTTCATAGTTGAAGGTGTCATACTCATTTAAAGAGTGCACAAAATAGTAATGAACTCTCATATTCCACCAAAGTTCAAGATCGATCAAGATCGAATTTATGGTAATGTGTCTACAAAGGTAGATTCTTCACCAGCTGCAATTGTTGGATCTCTTTCCCAACCAACACTTGCATTTATTGGCAAGACTACGAATTCATCTTCATCACATCACTTTGGTCCAAAAAATTTGATCAAGCTACAAGAAAACAAATATTTCATATGGAATCAACAAGTTGAAGGTGTCATACTCAGTCAAAGAGTGCACAAAATAGTAATGAATTCTCATATTCCACCAAAATTCAAGACTGATCAAGATCGAATTTATGGTAATGTGTCTGCGGAGAATGAAGCATGGATTCTGCAAGATCAGGTTGTGTTCATATCACTACTTTCTACCATTTTTGGATTTGTTTTTTATCATGTGTTATCATGCAAACATGTGTTCGAAATGTTGGATAAAATTCATCATACTTCAAAGCTCACATGAAATGTCATGTTAGACAATTGCGTGTTGAATTGAAATCCATGAAGAAAGGCAACAAAATTTTCACTAAATATGTTCTTTGTGTGAAAGCAATATCTAATTCGCTCTTGGAAGTTAGAGACTCCATCACTAAGCAATATCAAATTGATTTCATTCTCAATGGCTTCCCTGAAGAGTACAACTCATTTGTCATTAAAGTGTATGGCAGTCAAGAACCTCTTTCTCTATTTGATGTTGAAGTGTTTCTTTATGTGCAGGAAACACAACTTGACAAATTTAGGCCGAAGTTAGCTATCTCGAATGTATATGCAAATTTGGCTCACAGAAATTCACAAATACTTGGTGTGCATGAAGCTTGTACATGAAATTGAGGTAGAGGAATCATGTCTCGTGGTAGAGGTCGATCTTCCTCAGGCACTAGACCTATTTGTCAATTGTATGGCAGGTATAGTCATGTTGTAGCTGATTGCTGACATAGGTTTTATGAAACCTTCACTCCACCACGTGCTCAGTCCAATATGCCTGACTTTCCCAGCACCTCAACTAACAAGCCTAAAGCTTTATCATCATATTCTAAAGTCATAGCTATGATGGCAATACTCATGATTATTCTTTATCTGATAACTTGAAAAGCAAGCATGGTTTTATTATTTAGGTGTTTCTTACCATCTTACTCCCTGTGCTCATTTCTGGTACATTAAGCAAAGTTATGTAGGTTTCAATCGTGTATGTGTTGCAAATGACCAATCCTTAGCAATTCAATGTATAGGTTATTCTTGTGTAATTCCCAAAACTAACTCTTCCTTACTATTGAGTGACATACTTTATGTTCCTTGTGTTACACGCAACTTTCTTTCAGTTTCAAAGTTTTCAAAAGATAATGGTGTTATATTTGAATTTATTTTTGAAAAATGCTATGTGAAATCTCAGGTTTCTAAGTACATACTCCTTGAAGGCTATCTTGATTCAAGTGGCCTCTATTGCTTTCCAAATTTGGTTGTGGATCCCACTAAGTCTGGCTTTCCAAAGCATATGAGATTTTTCTTTTTCCCTAAGCATGTTAGTTCAATTTCATGTTCTCTAGTTTCTGATTTGAATAAGCCTAGTTCTAGCTCTTTGAGGCATTTAAAACTAAGACATGCACATTTTCCTACCATTAGACTTGCTCTAAAGTATTGTAACATCAATGTATCAAATAAAAGTCCTACATTATTTTGCAAATGGTGTCGTCTTAGTAAATCAAATAGAATTCATTCACCATTATCCTCTACTGCTTATACTGCTCCATTTGAAGTGGTTCACACTGACCTTTGGGGCCTTGCACATCATCCTTCAATGAGGGTGACATATTGTAGAGAAGTCAAGAGCTTTTTTGGCCTTCAAGTTATTTATCAGCTTTATCAAGACTCAATTCCATACTACTATTAAAGCATTTCATTTAGATAATGGGGGAGAATTCACACCATTCACGAAGTTCCTTTCTGAATTGGGCATATCTAACAATTTAACTTGTCCACATACCTCATATCAAAATGGCACAGCTGAAAGAAAGTATAGAAATATTATGGAAATATGGCTCACTCTTCTTTCATACTCTTTTATCCCTATCAAATTTTGGGATCATAGCTTTGCTACCTCAATGTAGACTATCAATATGTTACCTTTATCATGCTTACTAATGTTTCACTCTCCATATCAAGCATTGTACGAAAAGATACCCAGGTACCAACATCTCAAAGTCTTTGGTTGTGCCTATTTCCCACTCACAAAACCATATAATAGACATAAACTTGAGTTTAGGAGCCAAGAATGCATCTACTTGGGAATCTCCTCTCAACACAAAGGGTACAAATGCTTAAACAAAACTGGGAAATTTTCATCTTCAAGGATGTTGTCTTCCATGAACATTATTTTCCTTTTCCCACCATGTTTCAGTTTGACCCTAAACACTCGTATCAAGTTCCCTCTCTAACTTAGTCTATTAAGTTTCCATTTATGCTAACTCATATAGTCCTTATTGAGTCTTCCTCAAACCCCTTAGTTAGTTCTATTAACCATCAATTTGTACCTGATAGTCTGTCTACTTCTCCATCACAAATTGGCAGGTCATGTCTTCAGCCTGACAACTTTTGCCCTCCACCTATCAATGCAATTGTTCAATCTCATAGTTTTTCTAGAAATTCCAGACCTAAGGTAAAGTCATCTCAACCTAGCCTTGCAACCAATTTTGATAATCTTGTACCACATTGTCCTCTCATTATTCAGTTTGTACCTAATAGTTCCAATGCTCAAGAAATATATCTAATAACTGTTGGAAATTCACCTCACACCCTATGAAGAATTCCCTTCAATATTGATCTCAAGATTGATGAACAAACCCACAATATGATAGTAATGGTGATAACAAGTAAAGAGTTATCAAGAACAACAAAAGAGAAGAAGGATAACAAACAAACAGCAAGAAAGAGAAGAATGAGAGAAGAAAATTGTGTTATCCACAACTGTGGGATTTCTGATTATATTGAACTTTCACTTGCTAAACTCTGCAATTGTGAAATCTGTTATGTGTTGTGTAAAATACAAATCAAGGTACCTTATTTATAGTTTTAGGTTTACAAAAGCCCAAAACATAAAAGGCCCAAAATATTCAAAATCAAATCTAATCTAAATCATATCAAATCAAATATGTTTACACTATGAATTATATTTAACACACCACCTAATTCATTGTGTCTAAACTGTCTACATTCATTATGGCTCTTAGTCTTCTGAAGTCTTCGACCTGCACTCCTTCGTCATGATATCTACAATCTGATTCTCAGTTCTGCAGTGTTCCAACTTCATCTTCCCTTCTGCTACCTGCTCTCGAAGATAATGGAACCTCATTTCGATGTGCTTGCTTAAGTCCATACAGGGCTTTATGAAGCCTGTACACCTTTCTTTCTTCGCCTTGTTTCACAAACCCAGCTGGTTGTGCAACATAAACTTCTTCGTCTAAGGGGCCATTAAGGAATGCACACTTCACGTCCATCTGACATGTGTGCCAGTTGTTCATATTTTCTAGACCAACAACCAACCTGATTGTTTCGATTCTAGCAACAGGTGTGAATACTTCATCGAAGTCGATTCCTTCCTTCTGAAGAAATCCTTTCGCCACAAGTCTCGCCTTGTGTTGAGTTACTTCTCCTTTAGGATTTACCTTCACCTTGTAAACGCACTTGACATCAATTGCCTTCTTGCCTTGCGGTAATTCGACAAGTGACCAGGTATCATTGACTTCGATGGACTCCAACTCTTCAGTCATTGCTTTCACCCACTTCGAATCTTTCAATGCCTCAGCTGCATTGAATGGTTCGACATCTGCGTAGGAAGCATAATGTACCAGCTCACCTTCCTCATTGACTACATCATTTGATGTAATTACACATTCTTGCAACCTTGCAGGCATGTGTCTTGTTCGTCGAGGTCTGCTTGAACCTGCTTCATCTGCAACTGGTTCCTATCGAACTTCTATTTCGACTTCAGTGGTTGGTTCTTCACAAGAGATTCTCACTTAATCCTTCTTGGAATTCTCAGTCCAATCTCATTCTTTAAGCTCATATATGATCACGTCCCTGCTGATTACTACCTGCTTATTCATTGGGTCGAACAGCTTATAGCCTCTTGTCGAATGATATCCTATCAAGATCATCTGATTCGACTTATCATCAAGCTTCCTTCTCAACTGATCTGGCACATGTCTATGTGCTATAGATCCAAACACCTTCAAGTGACTGAGACTAGGCTTGACACCAGACCAACATTCTTCTGGTGTGATTCCTTCAAGCTTCTTTGTCGGACATCTGTTCAATATATATGTTGTTGTCGAAACTGCTTCTCCCCATAATTATTTAGGTAGATGCTTTCCATTCAACATACTTCTCACAATATTCATGATGGTTCTGTTCTTGCGTTCTGCAATCCCATTTTGCTGTGGAGTGTAGGGTGGCACCACCTCATACACAATCCCTTCTTTTACACATAGTGTATCAAACTCTTTCAACACATACTCCCCACCACCATCAGTCCTCAGAATTTTCAGCTTTCGACCACTCTGTCTTTCGACCATGGACTTGAATCTGGAAAATACCTCAATCACATCACTTTTCTTCTTGATGAGGTAAGTCCACAGCTTTCGACTGTAATCATCTATAAATGTGACTAAGTATCTATTTCCACCAATCGAATCCACCTGGATTGGACCACATACATCAGAGTATATGACTTCAAGTATTGCCTTCTACTTCCTTCATGCATCCTTGCTGAAGCGATTGTTGTGTTGTTTCGACTGAACACACTCCTCACAGACTTCACTTGGAATGTCGATTTCTGGTAATCCTAAAACCATATTTCTTCTCTTCAGTTTTCTGATGTTATTAAAGTTGAGATGACCTAGTCGAAAATGCCATAACCACTCATCTCTGCTGGCTGCAGTTGCTAGAAACTTGTGCTCCATCACATTGAGTCCAATCTTGAAGGTCCTATTCTGAGACATTGGAGCCTTCAAGATTAATCTACCACCTGCGTCGAGAACTCTCATCATCTTGTCTTTAACAACTACCTTGTAGTTCTTTTCGACAAGCTGCCATATACTGAGAAAATTACTCTTCATGCCTGGTATGTACAACACATTGGAAATTGTTGACCTTTTGCCATCTTTCCTCATAATCAGAACATCACCAACACCTTCGGCTGCTAGGGTGTTGTCATTTGCAAACTTCACTGTGTTCTTTGACGAGGGCTTCATGTTGACAAACTAATCTTTCCTTCCAGTCATGTGTGATAAGCATCCTGAGTCCAAGTACCACTGATCTTGGAATCTTTCTTCATCTTTTGCTGTGACGATTAGCAACGTTTCTTCTTCTTCATGTTTCGCCAGCTTTGCATCAGTCTCTTGATTTCTCTTCCTTTCTGGACAATCACTAACATAATGACCATACTTCTAGCAATTGAAACATTGAATGTGGCTTTTGTCTGTCTTTCGACCACCACCTCTTCCTTTACCTGCAGCACCACCTCTTTGGTTGCCTTGGTTCCAAGGTTTCTTCTGATTCGACTGGTTTCCTCCTTTGTTGCCATTCCAGCTACCTTTGCCTTTTCTTTCCTTTTCTGACTGCGCCTGCAAATCCATATCTTTCGACTTTCCTGCAGCTCTCTCAGCCATCCTCTGTTTATGAGACTCAAGAGTCCCTTGAAGCTCTTCCTTCGTTAACACTGACAGATCTTTCGATTCTTCTATGGCAACTACCATGTGGTTGAATTTTGGAGCCAACGATCTCAAAATCTTTGAGACAACTGCTTTCGTCGTCAGCGCTTCTCCACATACTTTGATTTGATTCACCAACTTTGTAACTCTGGTGAAGAAATCTGTAATGCTTTCGTTGTCTTCCATCTGAAGCAACTCATAGGTTCTCTTGTGAGTTTGTAACCTCACCTCTTTCACCTTCTCTGCGCCTCTAAACGACTTTTCAAGAATCTCCCATGCTTCTTTTGCTGAATCAACATCACTAACATTTTCAAAGTTATCAGGATCAACACACTGATGAATTATAAAGAGTGCTTTATAATCCTTCTTCTTCAATTCTTTGTGCGCAACCTTTTTCGCCTCTGTTGCATTCTCCCCAAGCGATGTTACTCCGTCCTTCACAAGATCCCAAAGATCTTGATAACAGAAAATCGCCTTAATCTGCTTGCACCAATTCTCATCATTGTCTTTCTTGAGAATTGGCAGGATCGCCGGAAAGTTGTCGTTCGGATAGTTCATCGCCATCACTATCTTCCTTCCTTGAATCTCTCAACCGGAGCTCTAGATACCAGATGTTGGAAATTCATCTCACACCCTATGAAGAATTCCCTTCAATCTTGATCTTAAGATTGATGAACAAACCCATAATATGATAGTAATGGTGATAACAAGTAAAGAGTTATCAAGAACAACAAAAGAGAAGAAGAATAACAAACAAACAGCAAGAAAAAGAAGAATGAGAGAAGAAAATTGTGTTACCCACAACTGTGGGATTTCTGATTATATTAAACTTTCACTTGCTAAACTCTGCAACTGTGAAATCAGTTCTGTGTTGTGTAGAATACAAAGCAAGGCACCCTATTTATAGTTTTAGATTTACAAAAGCCCAAAAATAAAAGGCCCAAAATATTCAAAATCAAATCTGTTTACACTATGAATTATATTTAACAATAGCTAGGTTTGCAGGGTCATTATCTCCCTCAATACAAAACTTCATTCATCCTGAAGTCCTTCATCTAAATTATCACCCTATGCTCACAAAGGCAATAACATGTCACTTTAAGCCTAAGGTATTTCTTGCTCATGTGGGGCCTTAATCCGCCAAGCATACCCTTCCACATCCTGAGTGGTTTAAAGCTATCTAAATAGAATATCAAGCTCTCTTGGCTAATCGAACTTGGACTCTTACCACTCTCCCACCTCATCCTGTAGGGTGCAAGTGGCTTTTCAAAGTGAAAGAGAATCTTGATGGATCAGTGAACAAATACAAAGCCAGACTTATATCCAAAGGCTACCATCAACAATTAGGATTTGGTTTCAATGAAACTTTCTTGCCTTTGATAAAATCTACCACAGTTAAGATCATTCTCACACTTTCTTTGACCCACAACTAGGAGTTGCAACAAATTGATATTAATAATGCATTCTTGAATGGATCACTTCAAGAAGAAGTATTCATGACTCAGCCACCTGATTTTGAACAACATAATTCAATTATAGTATGTAGACTAAATTAAGCGTTGTATGGCCTCAAACAGACCCCTCGAGCCTAGTATGAAAAGTTAACTCGTGCTCTCCTTCGATTTGGCTTCCTACATAGCAAATGTAATCACTCACTCTTCATTTACTCTCATCAAGGGATTTTCATGTATGTCTTGGTCTATGTGGATGACATCTTACTTACAGGCTCATGTTCCATTTTAATCCATAAGTTGATTGACTCTCTTCATGTCGTGTTTGCTCTTAAGAATCTTGGACAACCTGAATATTTCTTAGGCATTAAAGTCAAGCACCGTCCTAATGGTAGTTTGCTCATCGCACAAACTAAATACATTCATGACTTACTGTGTCGAGCAATTATTGTAACGCCCGTTTTAATTATTTTTGGTTTCTGTGATTATTCTATTTGCGGGTGTATTTTGAGAATTATTGTGGAAGGTCAAGAACTCATAATATTAATAAATTGTGATAAAATGTGATAATTGATAGTAATGTAAAAATTATTATTAATTATTATCATTATTATTGCTAATATTAATATAAATGAGAAAATGTTATTAAATGGATTTTTTTGAATTAAAAGAATTAAGAGAATTATATTTATTTTGGATTAAAAAAGAGGATTATTTGGAATGAGGGGCAACATTGCCATTTTGGAGAAAATAGAGGAAGGAAGGAATGCGTACGAACACGAGGAGAGGAGGAAGAGCTCGATCAAGAATAGCAACTTAAGCAAGCGGATTTTGTGTGGATTGAGGAGCTTGTTCATCATCAAAGCTTGATTTGAGGTAAGGGGGGATTTAACGGTTAAATGGTATTTTACATGAATGTTGGTAGAAGGGGAATCCCTAACCCCATGTATGAATAATTGCATGTTGATGATGAATTGATGCTATTGCATGTTGTTGTTACTGAGATTATTGTGTTAGATTATGTTAAATTCGTTTGCATGTGCTGAGAATATTGGGTTGAATGAATTTGGGGTTTTTAGTAGTTTCGGAGTTATGCCGGAAGTCGGTAATTTGAGCAGATGATGTGTTTTATCAGATAGAATCGGGAATAGACTCGTAGTTCAGTTGTACTATGTTGTTGGTTGTGGGTTTCGATTTAATCGGGCGGAATCGGGAGTGGATGATGATTCTGATGCGCAGAATTTTTCTGAGTACGCAGGTATTCGCTGGGCGAATGAGGGGCGAGCCTTCGCCAGGCTTCATCGGGCGAACTAGCCAGCGAGTGCTGGCAGAAGCTTCTGTCTGGCTTCGCCAGAGGTTTCGCCAAGCGAATGGTAGCGAGTGTTCGCTGCGGGGCTTCGCCGGGCGAATGTGCCAGCGAGCCTGACAGCAGTTTGTGATTCTGCTGCTGTTTTTGTGTTGTTCCACTGTGGACTTAGACCCTCGTTGGTCATGTGTGATGAGAGGCTTGCTGGAGATGCTGATGCGGGCGTATGTTGGTGGTTGTAGGGCTGTTCGGCCGGCGTTTATCGCAAGTGGCATAATCGTTGAATTATGCATTATGTATGAACCGGTGTGGATGTGTACGTGATATGTGTGCACCGTGTGTGTGCTGTGTGTGAGATATGAGGATCAGCATGATCGTTGCGCCTTGAGTGCGTTTTGTTGGTGTGTTGTGGTGAGTGGATCTGTTAGGATCGATACGCTTATTATGTGTTGCATTGTGTGCTGTTATGTGATGTATTTGGGTCAGTATGACCGACATGCCTTGTGTGCATTGTATGTGATAAGTTGTGTGGTGATCGGATCCGTGGGATCGACGCACTTTGTGTGCTTGTTAAGTATGTATTTTGTGATGGGAATGGATCTGTGGGATCGGTACGCCTTGTGTGTCGTGTATATATATGTTGTGTGAGGGGTGGATCAATAGGATCGGTTTGCACTTGGTGTGCTAGATGTATAATGTGTGTGAATATGGTTGTGTGCTCCCGTAGAGGAGGGTGATGGCCTAGTGACCATCGGTATTGTTGATATGTGCTCCCTGTGTGGAGGGTGATGGCCCAGTGACTATCGGTATTGTTGGTGTGCTCCCTGTGAGGAGGGTGATGGCCAGTTGTCCATCGTTAATGTGTTGTGCTCTCGGTGAGGAGGGTGATGGCCATGTGTCCATCGATGTTGATGAGGTGCGCCCGTTGTGGAGGGTGATGGCCAGGTGTCCATCAGTATTATTGTGGTGCTTCCATTGTGGAGGGTTGATGTCCAGTTGCCCGTCGGTGTGGTGTACTCCCTGTGTGGAGGGTGATGGCCCAGTGACCATCGGTATTGTTGGTGTGCTCCCTGTGAGGAGGGTGATGGCCAGTTATCCATCGTTAATGTGTTGTGCTCCCGGTGAGAAGGGTGATGGCCATGTGTCCATCGATGTTGATGAGGTGCTCCCGTTGTAGAGGGTGATGCCCAGGTGTCCATCAGTATTGTTGTGGTGCTCCCATTGTGGAGGGTTGATGGGCAGTTGCCCATCGGTGTGGTGTGCTCCCTGAGTAGAGGGTTGATGGCAAGTTGCCCATCGTTGATATGTGGTCCTGTGTGGAGGGTTGATGGCCCGGTACCTATCGTGATTGTGAGTCAGTACCGTATGTTAAGAGTTGTGTGAGTGCATTTGTTGTGTGATTGTATATTATGGTTGATGGTGGGACCGTGAGTCCGGATGATTTGTATATGAAATAGTGTTATTATTGATTTCTGCCTTTTATTTCATGTACTATTATACCATTATTATTTAATCGTGATTCTCACCCCTTTGTTACTGTTGTGGTTTGTGCTTCTTCGGAAGTACAGACAATCCAGGTGTTTAGCTAGTTGGATTGTGGTGTCTCCGTAGGACTGCTCTGATACGTAACACCGGGGCGTTTTGGGAGTATTATTGTGTATTTTGATATGTGTGCCCCCGTGGCGTATCTAATATTTTGTTAGATGTTTGATGTGGATCAGTGTTGATGTTATGTATTTTGGGGCAGATGGCCGTTATTGTATATATGATGATGATGATGGATATGGATAATGTATGTATATGTTATTTGTGTTATGGCAGACCATATCTTTTTCCGCTGGAATTTTATTGAAAAATTCAGTTAAATTATTTGGAAAAAAATATTTGTGGGAATTTTGATGTGTATTGTGGCATCCTGTTTGGGAGAGAAACTCTGATATGTGTTTTATTTGATTGTTTTATTTTATTTTGGGAACGGGGTGTTACAAGTTGGTATCAGAGCCGGTCCATCCGTCCGGTCAGTGTAGTGTGTTGAGTCTGTCTATAGGATAAAGTTTCTTGTTTTCTGTTAACCTGGATTATTGTTGAGCAGAATGGCTGGGAGGAATGTCGCGGCGTTGGCTGCGGCGATGCAGGCTATGGCACAAGTGGTGGCCAACCAGAATCTGGCTGCAAAAGCTCAGTTTAGAGACCTGACACAGTTCCAGAGCAACAAGCCACCAAAGTTTGAAGGTGGAATTCTAGATCCGGTGGCTGCACAGAAATGGCTGAAGGCAATAGAGAATATCTTCAGAACCATGGGGTGCAGTGACGAGCAGAAGGTGAGGTTTAGTACTCACATGCTCGAGGAAGAGGTCGATGCTTGGTGGGATAATTGTCGTCAGAGGATGGAAGCTTCGGGGACTCCGATTACTTGGGAGGTGGTTCGGTCTGGATTTCTGGAGAAGTATTTTCCAGAAGATGTCAGAAGTGCTAAAGAGGTGGAATTTTTGGAATTGAAACAGGGCAGTATGTCGGTAGTCGAGTATGCGGCTAAGTTTGAGGAGCTGGCTCAGTATTGCCCTCATTACAATACTGAGGAAGCTATGACTTCGAAGTGTCTGAAATTTGAGAATGGGCTGAGGCCAGAGATCAAGATGGGAATCGCATGTCAGAAAATTAGGAGCTATCTTGAGTTGGTGAGTAGGAGTCGTATCTATGATAACGATAACCGTGTGAGGATCGCACACTACAAGGCGGCAAGTGATCGTAAGGGTAAACAAAGGTTCGGTGGTACTCCTTACAGTGTTCCGACTGGTAAGGGGAAGTTCAAGGGTGTTATTGATAGGAAGCCCAGAGAGGGTAGGGCGTTGACTGGTACTAAGTGTTTCCGATGCGGTGGCATGGGACATCGTGCCAATGATTATCCTCCTGATGCGAAGAAGTGCTTCAAGTGTGGGAAGCCGGGCCATGTGATGGCTGATTGTAGGACTAATAGGCATACTTGTTATAACTGTGGCGAGAAGGGCCACATTAGTACTCATTGTGAGAAGCCAAGGAGGCCTTAGGCGCCTCAGGTGGCGGGTAAAGTGTTTGCAATTGTGGGAACTCAAGCGGAAGACGGAGAACGTTCGATCAAAGGTACTTGTTTTATCAATAACATTCCTTTGACTGCTATGATTGATACGGGTGTGACCCACTCGTTTATCTCTATTGATTGTGTGAAGAGGTTAGGTTTGGTGCCGACTACTCTTGAGCGGCGGATGACTATTGAAACTCCCTCGATTGGTTAAGTGACTACTTCACTTGTATGTTTAAAGTGTCCACTGACTATCTTTAGCCGAGACTTCGGTGTGGATTTGATCTGTTTACCACTTGGTGGTTTGGATGTTATACTTGGTATGAACTGGTTGGAGTTCAACCGAGTGTACATCGATTGTTTTCGGAAAGTGTTATTGTTTTTTACTCCTGAAGAGGAAGCGTTGGCAGATTCCTTGTCTGGTAAGGAATTGAGAACCTTGTTGAAAGATGAAGCGCAGGTGTTTGCTTTATTTGCATCACTGTTTGTTGACAACAAGGCATTGTTGGATGAGTTAGCTGTGGTGAATGAGTTTCCAGAGGTGTTCCCGGATGATATTACAGAGTTGCCTCCGAAGAGAGAGGTTGAGTTTAGCATTGATCTTATTCCTGGTACGAGGCCTATTTCTATGGCTCCGTACAGGATGTCGGCAGTGGAGTTGGCCGAATTGAAGACTCAGATTGGAGAGTTGCTGGATAGAAAGTTTATCATACCAAGTGTGTCGCCGTGGGGAGCTCCAGTATTATTAGTGAAGAAGAAGAACGGTAGCATGCATTTGTGCATTGATTACCGACAGTTGAACAAAGTGACCATCAAGAACAAATATCCTCTTCCAAGGATCGATGATTTGATGGATCAGTTAGTGGGAGCTCGTGTGTTCAGTAAGATTGACTTGAGGTTGGGTTATCATCAGGTAAGAGTGAGAGAAGGTGATATTCAGAAGACGGCATTTAGAACTCGATATGGACATTACGAGTATGCAGTAATGCCTTTCGGAGTGTCTAATGCGTCAGGTGTGTTTATGGAATATATGAACTGTATCTTCCATTCTTATTTGGATCAGTTTATTGTCGTGTTCATTGATGACATTCTGATTTATTCTAAGTCTGAGGAAGAGCATGCGGAACATTTGAGGATCGCCTTACAAGTGTTGAAGGATAACAAGTTGTTTGCTAAGTTATCGAAGTGTGAATTCTGGTTGAAGACGGTGAGTTTTCTGGGGCATATTATTTCGGGTGATGGTGTTTCTGTGGATCCATCTAAGGTGAGTGCGGTGTTACAGTGGGAACCGCCGAAGACGGTAACACAGGTTAGAAGCTTTTTGGGCTTAGCAGGGTATTACCGAAGATTCATTGAAGGCTTTTCTAGATTGGCTTTGCCATTGACTCAGTTGACAAGGAAAGATCAAGTGTTTGTATAGGATGCTGCTTGTGAAGAGAGTTTTGAAGAACTAAAGAAGAATTTGACTTCAGCGCCGGTTTCGGTGTTACCGAATCCGAGTGAGCCTTTTGTTGTTTATTGTGATGTGTCCAAAATGGGATTGGGCGGAGTTCTTATGCAGAATGGAAGAATGGTAGCCTATGTTTCGCGGCAATTGAGGGTGCATGAGCGTAACTATCCTACTCATAACCTTGAATTGGCTGCGGTAGTTTTTGTGTTGAAGATTTGGCGACATTATTTATATGGTTCGAGGTTTGAGGTATTCAGTGATCACAAGAGTTTGAAATATTTCTTTGATTAGAAGGAGCTGAATATGCGGCAGAGGAGATGGTTGGAATTCTTGAAGGATTATGATTTTACTTTGAGTTATCACCCAGGGAAAGCGAATGTGATTGCGGACGCGTTGAGCAGGAAGACAATTCATATGTAGGCATTGATGGTAAAAGAGATGGAGCTTATTGAGCAGTTTCGGGATTTGAGCATGGTTTGTGAGTTTACATCGAATGGTGTGATGCTGGGTAAATTGTAAGTGAAGAATGATTTCTTGGACATGATTAAGGAACATCAGAAGTTGGATGTGAAACTTGTGGATTTGATGCGAGAGGCCGGAAGTGACTCCGGTAGTGATTTCAGGTTGGATAGTGCGGGTGTGTTGAGGTTTCGGGACAAAATTTGCGTGTCGGATAATGATGAGTTGAAGAAGTCGATTTTGGACGAAGGACATCGTAGTAGCCTGAGTGTTCATCCAGGAGCTACGAAGATCTATCAGGACTTGAAAAAGTTATTTTGGTGGTCGGGTATGAAGAAGGATATTGCTCGTTATGTTTATGCTTGTTTGGTCTGTCAGAAGTCGAAGATGGAGCATCAGAGACCTTATGGGATGATGCAACCGTTAGAGATTCCGGTTTGGAAGTGGGATGTATTGCTATGGACTTTGTTACAGGTTTGCCGAATACGGCGAGAGGATTTGACGCCATTTGGGTGATTGTGGATCGGCTTACGAAGTCTGCATACTTTGTACCGATCAGTATTAGCTTTTCGTTGGAGAAGCTGGCAGAGATTTATATTCGGGTAATTGTGAAGCTGCACGGTATACTGTTGAGCATTGTGTCGGATAGAGATTTGAGGTTCACTTCTGTGTTTTGGAAGAGTTTACACGAGGCTTTGGGTACTGAATTGAAGCTGAGTTCAGCTTATCATCCGCAGACGGATGGGCAGTCGGAGCGGACTATTCAGACTTTGGAGGATTTGTTGCGGGCTTGTGTGTTGGAAAGAGGTGGTACGTGGGATACTCATTTTCCTTTGGTAGAGTTCACGTACAACAACAGTTACCATTCCAGTATCGGGATGGCACCGTTTGAGGCTCTTTATGATAGGAGGTGCAGGATTCCTTTGTGTTGGTATGAGTCGGGTGAGAGTGTGGTTTTGGGACCAAAGTTGGTACAGCAGACTAATGAGACAGTGCAGATGATCTGTGAAAAGATGAAAGCATCTCAGGATCGGCAGAAGAGTTATTATGATAACCGCAAGAAAGAGTTGGAATTCAGTGTGGGTGACCATGTATTCTTGAGGGTGAACCCAGTGACGGGTGTTGGTCGTGCTTTGAAGTCCAAGAAGTTGGATCCGAAGTTTATCGGACCGTATCAGATCTTGCAGCGGATTGGTGTTGTGGTTTATAGGGTGGCGTTGCCGCCGGAGCTTTCGAACTTGCATGACGTGTTTCATGTGTCGCAACTTCGGAAGTATGTGCACGATCCGTCTCATGTGATTCAGCTGGATGAAATCCAAGTTAGAGAGAATCTAACTGTGGAGACATTGCCGTTGAGGATCGAGGATCGCAAGATGAAGCGACTCAGAGGAAAAGAGATACCGTTGGTGAGAGTGGCTTGGGGTGGTGCTGCAGGTGGCAGTGTGACCTGGGAATTGGAAACCAGGATGCGGGAAGCGTATCCAGAGCTGTTTCCATCAGGTATTTTCGAGGACGAAAATAATTAAAGTGGGGGAGAGTTGTAACGCCCATTTTAATTATCTTTGGTTTCTGTGATTATTCTATTTGCGGGTGTATTTTGAGAATTATTGTGGAAGGTCAAGAACTCATAATATTAATAAATTGTGATAAAATGTGATAATTGATAGTAATGTAAAAATTATTATTAATTATTATCATTATTATTGCTAATATTAATATAAATGAGAAAATTTTATTAAATGGATTTTTTTGAATTAAAAGAATTAAGAGAATTATATTTATTTTGGATTAAAAAAGAGGATTATTTGGAATGAGGGGCAACATTGCCATTTTGGAGAAAATAGAGGAAGGAAGGAACGCGTACGAACACGAGGAGAGGAGGAAGAGCTCGATCAAGAATAGCAACTTAAGCAAGCGGATTTTGTGTGGATTGAGGAGCTTGTTCATCATCAAAGCTTGATTTGAGGTAAGGGGGGATTTAACGGTTAAATGGTATTTTACATGAATGTTGGTAGAAGGGGAATCCCTAACCCCATGTATGAATAATTGCATGTTGATGATGAATTGATGCTATTGCATGTTGTTGTTACTGAGATTATTGTGTTAGATTATGTTAAATTCGTTTGCATGTGCTGAGAATATTGGGTTGAATGAATTTGGGGTTTTTAGTAGTTTCGGAGTTATGCCGGAAGTCGGTAATTTGAGCAGATGATGCGTTTTATCGGATAGAATCGGGAATAGACCCGTAGTTCAGTTGTACTATGTTGTTGGTTGTGGGTTTCGATTTAATCGGGCGGAATCGGGAGTGGATGATGATTCTGATGCGCAGAATTTTTCTGAGTACGCAGGTATTCGCTGGGCGAATGAGGGGCGAGCCTTCGCCAGGCTTCGTCGGGCGAACTAGCCAGCGAGTGCTGGCAGAAGCTTCTGTCTGGCTTCGCCAGAGGTTTCGCCAAGCGAATGGTAGCGAGTGTTCGCTGCAGGGCTTCGTCGGGCGAATGTGCCAGCGAGCCTGACAGCAGTTTGTGATTCTGCTGTTGTTTTTGTGTTGTTCCACTGTGGACTTGGACCCTCGTTGGTCATGTGTGACGAGAGGCTTGCTGGAGATGCTGATGCGGGCGTATGTTGGTGGTTGTAGGGCTGTTCGGCCGGCGTTTATCGCAAGTGGCATAATCGTTGAATTATGCGTTATGTATGAACCGGTGTGGATGTGTACGTGATATGTGTGCACCGTGTGTGTGTTGTGTGTGAGATATGAGGATCAGCATGATCGTTGCGCCTTGAGTGCGTTTTGTTGGTGTGTTGTGGTGAGTGGATCTGTTAGGATCGATACGCTTATTATGCGTTGCATTGTGTGCTGTTATGTGATGTATTTGGGTCAGTAGGACCGACATGCCTTGTGTGCATTGTATGTGATAAGTTGTGTGGTGATCGGATCCGTGGGATCGACGCGCTTTGTGTGCTTGTTAGGTATGTATTTTGTGATGGGAATGGATTCGTGGGATCGGTACGCCTTGTGTGTCGTGTATATATATGTTGTGTGAGGGGTGGATCAATAGGATCGGTTTGCACTTGGTGTGCTAGATATATGATGTATGTGAATATGGTTGTGTGCTCCCGTAGAGGAGGGTGATGGCCTAGTGACCATCGGTATTGTGGATATGTGCTCCCTGTGTGGAGGGTGATGGCCCAGTGACTATCGGTATTGTTGGTGTGCTCCCTGTGAGGAGGGTCATGGCCAGTTGTCCATCGTTAATGTGTTGTGCTCCCGGTGAGGAGGGTGATGGCCATGTGTCCATCGATGTTGATGAGGTGCTCCCGTTGTGGAGGGTGATGCCCAGGTGTCCATCAGTATTGTTGTGGTGCTCCCATTGTGGAGGGTTGATGGGCAGTTGCCCATCGGTGTGGTGTGCTCCCTGAGTGGAGATCGTTGATACGTGCTCCTGCGTGGAGGGTTGATGGCCCGGTACCCATCGTGATTGTGAGTCGGTATCGTATGTTAAGAGTTGTGTGAGTGCATTTGTTGCGTGATTGTATATTGTGGTTGATGGTGGGACCGTGAGTCCGGATGATTTGTATATGAAATAGTGTTATTATTGTTTTCTGCCTTTTATTTCATGTACTATTATACCATTATTATTTAATCGTGATTCTCACTCCTTTGTTACTGTTGTGGTCTGTGCTTCTTCGGAAGTACAGACAATCCAGGTGTTTAGCTAGTTGGATTGTGGTGTCTCCGTAGGACTGCTCTGATACGTAACACCGGGGCGTTTTGGGAGTATTATTGTGTATTTTGATATGTGTGCCCCCGTGGCGTATCTGATATTTTGTGAGATGTTTGATGTGGATCAGTGTTGATGTTATGTATTTTGGGGCAGATGGTCGTTATTGTATATATGATGATGATGGATATGGATGATGTATGTATATGATATTTGTGTTATGGCAGACCATATCTTTTTCCGCTGCAATTTTATTGAAAAATTCAGTTAAATTATTTGGAAAAAAATATTTGTGGGAATTTTGATGTGTATTGCGGCATCCCGTTTGGGAGAGAAACTCTGATATGTATTTTATTTGATTGTTTTATTTTATTTTGGGAACGGGGTGTTACAATTATGCCTAATGTAAATGGTGTGCATACCTCTATATTAAGTTCATGCAAGTTGAGTAAACATAGCTCTTCATCCCTTTCCAATCCTCATCAATACAGGTCCTTGGTTGGTGTTTTGCAGTATGTCACTCTCAATGTGCCTGACATTGCATTTAGTGTGAACAAAGCATACCGATTTATTACTTCTCCTTCTGAGTCACATTGATCAGTTTTCAAGCGGATCTTGTGTTACCTAAGTGGTACCATCTCACATGGTTCACTTCTCGCACTCGTTTCCTTTCCTCACAAGTTCTCTCTCAGGGCATATAGTTATTCTGATTGGGCTATCGACCCTGATGATTGCATTCTACTTTTGCTTCATGCATCTTTTTTTGCCTTAAACTTGTCTCATGGAACTCTAAGAAGCGGTCATTAGTTACATGGTCCAATACTGAAGTGAAGTATCGTGCTCTTGGTCATACCACATCTGAACTCTTGTGGGTTGATTCAGTCCTCACTAAATTATCAATTCCTTTTATTCCTATTACGCTCTTGTGTGATAATCTAAGTATCGTTCTTCTATCTCATAATTTAATCCTCCATTCTCGGACCAAACACATTGAGTTAGATATTCATTTGTTTTTTATCATGATAGTGTTCAAGTTGCAGACACACTAACCAAACCTCTTAGCACTACTGCATTTTAGGAACTACGGGCCAACCTCAAAATCGTGACATCCGACCTTCCTTGAACTTGTGGGGGAGTATTAGAAGAACTGAATTCAATGTCAAAATCATGACATTCGACCCTCTTTGAACTTGTGAGAGAGTATTAGAAGAACTGAATTCAATATCCAAATCGTGACATTCGACCCTCTTTAAACTTGTGGGAAGTATTAGGAGAACTGAATTCAAGGTATGTAACATATCTTATGTGTTCATGATAGTATGTATATAGGCACCATACAAGTGTTTAGAAGAAGAACGCATGGTGTCATGAGCATGGTGTCATGAGCATTATGCGTATAATTTATATCCATGCATCAGTATGCAACCTTACACTTTACTTTATATAAGGAGGTCCAATGTATTGTGTAAAGTAAATTCATTCTAGCAAAATGCTTGATGCTTAATGAAATTCACAAATTCTATTAACACTCTACTTACCAAATACTTTCAACTTTAGATAAACCATGAAAAAATGCAATCAAGGTAAAAAAAATAAAAAATAAAAAAAATAAAAAAGATAATAATAATATACAAATTCATAACAATTCAGTTCAGGTGCATTCATTCAATTTTTGAGATCTTCAAGCTTCTTGTAGTGTCTTCACAGTATTTACTCCAAAAGTATCAACAACAAAAAAAACTCCACTCTTGAAAGTAATCATCCATACGTCATAAAAACTAACAAAAGATCAACCATCAAGAACAAACCATAACTCAAAATTTGACCACTTAAAGGAAGCATCCACTACAACAAAAAAACTCATTTTATGATTGAAAAATAAAATAATAAAAGGCATCATGAAAATTTTTCACTTTCACTTTAAACATCAGTTGTTAAATAACTTACATGATTTAAATCTCAACAATTGCAATTTTATATTTTATAGAAAAATATACAACTTGACCTTTTGATTATAAAAATAACCGAGGTGAAATGTCATATATATATATATATATATATATATATATATATATATATATATATATATATATATATATATATATATATATATATATATATATATATATATATATATATATATATATATATATATATATATATATATATATATATATAAAAGCATTCATCTCAAGATTCATGAGAACAAGATTGCAAAAGGGCAAATATTTCTCATGCCAAAGAGCTTTTAGGAGTTAGTAATAGTACTTATAATGCTAAAAAAATCAAAGAAAGAACTTGCATATGCAATAATTATGCATGAGTATTCACTTTCAATTGGAGATCATATTGGTTTTCGACATTGTGTTGCTTCTCTACAATCGTTGTTTCATATTTCTTGTAGAAATACAGATGCAAATGAGTAATATATTACCACAACTATTGCTACCCTAATCAATTTTGTACCAAAATTTTCATCAAACTAGTTAAACATCGGTCAAACAAAATGAACATGGTCTAAGAACTAGTCAAAGAATAATATCTGTCAATATAAAGCCCAGAGAGAATGTAATCATTTTTTTAGGACTCTTCTTTTTTGCACGCTACAAACAGCATAACAAAATACAAACCAAAAAACTAACCAAGTTTTTGCACCCCTATATCTATGTCTGATGAGCACGAAGGTAGACCGTGAAATTATCATCCATATCTCGTGTTCACTTGTTCACTTAAAGCACCAAATATATTTTTGGGTGATGTACTTTTACAATTCAGCCACCAAAATGGCACCATCCTCAGGTAATGTGCTTCCTACTTTATACATCTACCTCAAGATATATTTAAACTTCAAAACACATTTATCATAGAAGAAAATGCGTAACACACAGCTCAAACATTAATGAGCTTCTCACTAACAGAACATGGCAACTGAGAACTTGCACTGTTTTATCGCTATTAGGACGACGAGGACGAATGCACATCAGGCTTAACTTCTGGCTTGTCTTCTTCCATATCAACTGCTGAACGCCTGCTTCATATAGTGTATATTTCTTAGATTTTTTAAAAAAGGAACCAAATGGTAATCAAACTCATTTGCAAAAGATAAAATAATCAATTCAATCTCATAATCTCAACACTGAAATAAACAACAATCTTAAGTGTGCTTATTTCGAGGATTAAAATCATACGCTCGAGAATGTTATTTTTATTACTATGTTTGGATAGTAATTAAAATTTCCATAAATGTTTTCAAATTTATTTAATTTAAAATAAAAACAAAAATGGTAAAATGATATGGGAGTGAGAAGTTATGACAAATTATGTTTTTTTTCTCACAACAAGTGAGAAAAATGAGTAAATTATATTCTCAAGAATAAAAAGTACATAGGGCACTAAGATTGAAAAATGGATAAGCAGAGAGGTTGAAAAACCTAAAACAAAAGTTCCATTAAATTTGAGGCTAGAGTCTCCAGCCTACATAGGGCACTAAAGATTATTGTCCAAGGGACAAATCCATAACTATATATCTGCAGCTTCTAGGCTATTTCTACACACTAGAGTGAAAAATGAGATGCATTTTTACTATTCAGCTTTCAACAAAAGAAAACTATTACCTCATACGGGCAGATAAGTTTGAGCTCCTTATACTGGCCTTCTCATCTTCATATTCATCATCGTCTTCAGAATCATAATCGTCACCATTCCATATGCGAGGTTTTGGTCTTATATCCATGTCCTCGTCTTCCTGAATACATTCACTAAATAAAATCAAACTGAAAGAAGATGGTAGAAGGATAGTATATTCCACTAGTTTAAGAAGTACAAACCTCTTCTGGAACTTGTATAATTGGCGGTGTTGTTTGAAAAGGTGCACTGGGTGCATGAGGAAGTCTGGAAATTTGTTCAAGTAACATGTTTCTGGAAAACCATTTAGAATAATCCATTTAAATCAATGTTAGCTCCAAGAAAATACCACAAACTATCAATTGAAGCATAAGTAAACAGCACAGGAAAAAAGTAGAAAATTTGTATATAACTAATAAATGTTACTGTGCATATCAAGCTCAATCGCTGAAAAATATATCGAGATATCATTCCATTTTTTTGTCTTTAAGGAGATACAATTAACTAGACAGGGAGGGAAAAAATACTATTTCATTAGGAGATAGGTACCACATCAGCTATTTCTCAGGTGGTAGTGATCTACGTGTAACCTATAAAATATAGTTATTTCACATTGGACAACATATGGCTTGAACTTATGTTTTACAAGTGGGAGATATCCTCACCTTAAAAGCCAGTTTTTAAGGTCGGGTTAGGCCCAACGACAATTATAGAATGGAATCAGAGCCTCATTATGTTGGGTCACCTGCTATTAGGTTTCCGCTATAAGGTCACCCACCATTCATATTCACATACTCAGCCTAATAGTGTTGAGCATCAGAGGGTGTATAAAGAGTCTCACATCGAACAATATATGGCCTAAACATATTTTAACAAGTGGGAGATATCCTCACCTTATAAGTTGGTTTTGTAAAAGTTCTGTTAGGCCCAACCACAATTTAAGAGTTCAGTCCTAGATAGGCGTATAAAGTAGCATACTTCAAAAATGTTGTAGGAGAAGTGCATATTGGGATAACTGCTATTCTAATTTGTTAAGCATATATTAAACAATTATACTCAAAATTCATGAAACATTCATAAATGAGAATAAAATTAATAGATCTCACGTCAATGCCAAAAAGAAAATCAAATTCAAAAAATCACTACTAAAACAAGTTTTTTCCACATATCCCTTAGCAGGTAGCAAACTTAGCAGGTAGCAAACAGCTGTGAGTATGGCTGCTATTGCAGGAGCTACCGCATATTTCTCCACAAGACTTCAAATAGTGGCCACCAGCAACTATAGTGCGCTATTGACTAAATAGGTATACAGAGCTGTCGCATATTTTTAACTGTTTTGCAGTGTAGTGCACCCCCTAAAACTATAAATATATGGCACTATGTGCACAAGACGCGACATGCCATGGTGACTTTTCTCACATTCAGATTATTTAATCAGTTTTTTATATTTAGAATATATAACAGTCTCCGTCTATTTCACAGGTTTTTGCAGTGCCGCAGTGGTTAGGCTTCTTTAAGCATGTACCAGGGCATACTATCGATCCTGGGTCAGGTATTTTTTGCAATCTTGCATAAAATGGTATCTCTTCATATAATCCAACTTGAGTGCCTTGCTACCAAAAACATTTGTACCATCACGCTACAACAAAACTTAATATGTTTTATTTCAAATTGAGTATATTGATTAGCTATTTAGGCTCCCTCGTGGATCAAGCTCTGCTACTGCTTTTAGATACTTGAAATTTAGAAAAATACATAAATAAAGTCTACCCATACAATTCCAATCTCCAACAAATTAAAAGGGCCACATTCAAGTGCAAATTACAGCTAGTTAATGGAATTAAACTATTTATAAGTTCTGGAAAAGTCAAAATATTAGCATAAAGGATGCAACATAGCTGCAGAAAAATAGAGCATGACTAAGCAAATTCATAATTATTTATGGCTAGTATCTAATGTCATAATTATGGAACAGAAAAATCAGAATCATCAATTCTTATACAATCAAAAAGCAATTAATATAAATCACCTGATTTTTTCCATATCCTTGGGTGTGTTTAGGTTCTCCATGTTGTTTGGTTCGACGTGAAGTGTATAGTCTGGGCCAAAATATTCATAATACTCGTTGTATGGCAACTTATTACTAGGCTCCACTCCTACTGCCACTGCTGTCTAGAACATAGAAAGAGACAAATAGTAGTCAATAAATAACATATTAGACCATCACTAAAGTACATTGTTTAAAATCCTGCGCAATTAGAGAAAGAAAGGAACCTCATAACACCAACAACGAGCAACATTCCGTACTGTGTATCCTCCCCCACCCAAGACCATCAGAGGAACATTGAAAGATCTAAGGAAACGAAGGCAGTCTGCATGACCCTTCACAGACAAGTTGAAGCAACCCAGCCTATCACCAGACAATGAATCAGCTCCACACTGAAGAACAACTGCATCGGGTTGATAAACATCCATGACTTTTTGCATGATGGGACGGAACAGAGCACGGAAATTCTCATCATCCATTCCGTCATTCAAAGGAACATTTACAGCATAGTCTTTTCCAGAGCCCACCCCAGTGTCTTTAATATGCCCAGTTCCCGGGAAAAAATCGCCAAACTTGTGAAAAGACACTGTCATCACTCTATCAGTAGTGTAAAATGCCTCCTCAACGCCATCTCCATGATGGACATCAATATCAACATACACCACACGCTGGCCAGTAACATGATGAACAATATATTCAGAAAAGGAAGAAAAGACATGTGATAAAGAACAAAAAACAAAAATTGACATGAACATGACTAGAATGTATTCAAATCCATTTTTGTTTTCATCTTTAGCAAAAGCAAAAAGAAATATCAACCATTCAAATTAGTAGCTATAGAGTATACATGTACTAGCACTATTCACTGTCACTTTAAATGCTCTTATATTTATATACCAAACAAGTAAACATCCGGCACTCTTGCACAAATCTGGGAAAATGGTTGGATACATACATATGAAATTCCAGAAAGTGTCAATAGGGGGGAAGTTCTTATATAAATACATTGCGAATGGCTTAATTACAGCACAAAAAGTTTTTTTGCAACATTAATCACTTCTGTTAACAACAACCCATGCCAACATTTACATCATTAGGATTCAGTTATATCTTTTACTTCAGATTTATGTTCCAGCTACAAATGTAACCTCATTTTATACACTATTTATTATACAGTCATGATGTGTCATATGACTAAAAGACTAGTGGCACAAGCACCAGCGAGAGTGTTAGTTAGAAATAATGAAAACAAGCTACAGTATTATTCATAAGTTGTATTCAGCTTATTTCTACGAAGATAACTGATTTCCATGATGAGTGCTTATAGGTTAAGAGCTTATACTATAAGTTGCAAATTCAACTGTTTATCCAAACCGCGCTAGAGTGTGAATCCTTTCGAAGCAATTTAGGGCACAAACACAAGTAAGGAACAAGAAGAAAAAAACTTACGAGCATAATAGTTACAGAATCGAATAGCAAAATATTTAGCAAGGTATATAAAGTTAAAACGAGTAAAGAAAAAGAAAAATACCCTATGAACTTTAAGAAGCTCGAGAATACCAAGAACAATGTCATTAACATAGCAAAACCCAGAGGCTTCAGCTTTCTTAGCATGATGCAATCCCCCAGCCCAATTGATAGCAATATCAGCATCACCGCGATTCAGCCTAACAGCAGCACCAATCGATCCACCAGCAGAGGCCTGACAGAACGGAAAAAGTCCATCGAAAACAGGACAATCTTCACCAACGTTGAACCGCTTGAGCTGACGGTAATGAGAGTGAGAATTCTCGGAGAGAATCTCCGGCGAAACGGAGGAAAGGAAGTCGACGTAGTCGTCGGCGTGAAAACGGCGGATGTCTTCGGGACCGGCGAGAAAAGGACGGTTGATTTGCATACGACGGTGAAGTGCGTAGTGGATGACGAGGTTATGAGCCATGCGTATTCGGTGGGGTTTCATTGGGTGGCCTTGGCCGTAGTAGTAATCACCGATGGTT
This sequence comes from Lathyrus sativus, assembly GCA_963859935.3. NCBI lineage: Eukaryota > Viridiplantae > Streptophyta > Magnoliopsida > Fabales > Fabaceae > Lathyrus > Lathyrus sativus. Next base: position 456,216,836 of record OZ012739.1, on the reverse strand, counting down.
GGTTCGTAGAAGTAGGTTACTCTTCGCTTCATTGCGTCGGCTCCGATTGAGGGTAGGGAAGCACCGTCACTCTCTGCAACTCCCATTTCACCGCTACCCATATTCTCAATTCTGATTTTTTCGTTCAACAAAACCAAACCCTTCTTCTCCCTCTCTATTCCTCTTTCTCCCTCTCTGCACTATTTTATACCTATTTTTTAAAGTTTTTTTCTCGATGTTATAGGGTTTTAAATGATTATTTTATGACAAAAAACTCTTGTTGATTTATAAAATAAATGTATCTTTATTCATTTTGTTTTTTCTTTTTATATCATCATTTTTATTTATACTGATTCAATATTAAGAATTTTTTAAAGCATTTTCGATTTGATCTGATATTTTTAACATATTAATTTTTTTTCGAGATCTTCAATAAATAACCAAATTGTATCTTAAATTGTATTTTTTTAATTTTTCTAATTTATATTGTGTCATGGTATGTTTATATTATTAAGATTTTATTAACGAATATTATTTTTTATTAGGTGTTTTCATTAAAAAAAACTACTTTAATTATTATTCTATTCATTTTCAAATAATTGTTTTAAAGAAAATCAATCTTTAACTTTCATTCTTATTCAACCATATACATTAATATTCTTTTAATAAAATAATATATAGCAAAAGGAAATAGGTAGAAACTTGACAGGGAATTATATTGAAACCCTCTCATAAAGAAAAGCAAACAAAATATATTCATTACAAAATATACCCTCAAAAATTAGGTGTCAAACTAAATTGATGGAAGTTTTACACCGGAAAGATCTATGTTAGTAAGAGAATCAGTGCAATTCTTTCTTTCTGTATATGTGAAAAGACGCAAAAGAAATATTATCCGTGATATTTACCCAGTGAATTCATCTAGTTCGAATTTGCCAAGGCACTTAGTATGGAGGTTTGAAAGCTTGAACCACAGCTATAAAATATCATTCTAACCATAAATCATGTCAACTCTTCCCATTAACGAACTCAATTGTTGACATAGCACCGGAGAGTTTGGCAATGAGAAAATTTGACACGCCTAAAAAATGGGCAAAAGCACCAAGAAATTCTCCCTCAAAATCTCTGGCAATACCACCACAAGCAGAGGGACGCGGATTACCTATAAACGCTTCATCACAATTGAATTTAATCTAGTTACATGAAGGGAGCTTCCAAATAACTTCCAAAATTTTAGGAGCTATAGGGGGCTAGATTTTGACTTTGAAATATTTAAGGATCTCAAATTTTTGAATATTGATAAAGAAAGAAGCTTTGTAATTGTTTTCAGTCAGAGAGTAGGCCGATAAAATAAACAAAATAGAAGAAGAAGTAGTGATGAGTTTTTCTTTAAACCTGACATTGTTTGGAGCAATCTGAACAGCATTAAACAGATAAATAACAGCCACATTAAAAATTAACTTGCATTGCTCTGACCAGACATTGTTGCAAATGATCCAGGCGTCTTCCTAATTGTGAATCTGAGTATTAATTTTTAAAATTTTGAATAACCAACACCAGAGATGAACAACATATGAACACTAAAAAAAAGATGAGATGCAGTTTCTTCAGCAATATTACAGAGGCTGCAATTTAAAGGGATATAAAAATTCCTTCTCTTTAATTGGTCATCCATTGAAAGCTTGTTGAGTAACAGTCGCCACACTAAAAACGATTTTAAAGGCGGGATGGTTTTTGACCAAACCCAACGCCACCAATCTTTACGAACTCCTGGATTACGCTTAAAATCATAGGCAGCTTTGAGCATTAGCTCACCCAAAATAGAATGATTCCAAATATTTTTATCCAGACGAAGATCAAAAGGAATGTGACAGTTACATATTCTGATTTGAAGAGACTCGGGGATATCATGATTGCTGCTCAAGAAATATGAGTTGTGTTCAATGATGAAAGAGCTGACAGAAGGTCTTCATCCACGGTCAGGATTCCCTTGTCTGAAACCAAAGGGGGATCACACCAATTATCATACAAAAAACTAATCGAGTTGCCATTTTCGAGGATCCAAGAAGAATTATCATGAATAAACAAAATCTCATTCTTTACACTAGACCAAATCGAGGAGAAAATGTGATGCTTAATGATTTTATTCTTCCTCGACACCTGAGACCTAAGAAGAATTGCCCAAGTTTCCTCCAAATTAAAAAGATCCCAACCAAGATTTAGATTTGTGGGCTCATTAAGAGCAACCAACGGTCTAAGGCCTAAACCACCTTCAGAAATTAGTTTGCAACTATTTTTCCAAGCCACTGACTTACTCTAAGAGGAGTCACCACTCCAAATGAAATTTCGAGCAGCACACTCCAAATCTCTAACAAGGTAAAGTGGCCAAGCATATATAAACATGAAATGAATGACCATACCTTGAATAGTTAATTTAACAAGCTCGTCTCTGCCGGCAAAAGATAAAAGCAAACCTTTCAAAGACGACGTAAGCTTGTTAATGACTTTATCGGTAATCGGTTGAAGAAATCTAGCCTTGGGCCTTCCTTTAAAGATGTGCACCCCAAGATAATTAAAAGAAGTGATGCATATGCTAAAACTGGATAGCTTTGACAAAATATTTATTCTGAAAGCATACTTAGCCCCTCCATAGATAGATGACTTTGCACAATTAACCACTTGACCAAAAGCTAAAGAATACTCTTTGAAAATAAAAATGAGAGTTCTAATATTAGAAGCATCCCAGAGTAGGCAGAAAAGTTATCATGATAATAGGAGGAAAGACATGGATTTCAAGGAAGATGACCACGTGTTTCTGTGGGTCAATCTTGTGATCGATGTTGGTCGTGCGCTGAAATCGGAGAAGTTGGATCCTAAGTTCATTGGACCATATCAGATTTTGCAGAGAGTTGGAGTTGTTGCATATAGAGTGGCGCTGTCACCCGAACTTTCGAATTTGCATGATGTGTTTCATGTGTCGCAACTTCGGAACTACATTGCTAATCCATATCATGTTCTTCAAAGGGATGAAATACAGGTTCAGGATAATCTTACCGTAGAAGCGGTGTTGATAAGGATCGAGGATCGCAAGATGAAACAGTTGAGGGGCAAAGACATTCCTTTAGTGAGAGTAGCTTCGGGAGGAGCTGCTGGAGGAAGTGTGGCCTGGGAATTAGAGAGCAACATGCGAGAGTCGTACCGGAGAGGAAGAAAGTAGTATTAAGTGGGGGAGAGTTGTAACACCCCATTTAAATATTTAGTCGTTTATGATTTATTGTGTGTGATTATTATGGTATTGTCTTGGTTAAGGGTGTGCATAAGGGTGGGTATGAGAGCTTAGTGGAATGAATTAAATGAAATTAAGTCTTAGAATAGTAGTTATAATAATAATATACATAATGAGATATTCTATCAATATTAATATTGTTAGTATTATTATTAATACTATTATTGTTATGATACTATTATTATTATTATTAGGATTATCATTATTACTAAAACTAGGGAATTAAAACATAATTAGAGGAAAGTGGTAGAGAGGTTACAGGAAAAACCAGTTATACGTGAAAAGAGAAACAAAAGAATAAAGAAGGAGAACTAGGGCAAGAAATGATCAAAGGTTTCACCATTGTTGAAGAGAGTAAAAGCTTGGAAATTCAGGTAAGGGGAGAATTGGTTCTTTAATGGTGGTCTTAACATGAGAGAGTAGTGGGGGTTCCTTTCCCTCTTAGAATTTATGTGCATTTCTTCTCCTTCTTGTTTGATTTTCGTATTTGGGTGATTGTTGTTGTGAGTTCATGTTTGTATGCTGATGTTGATGTGAAATTCATGTAAAATGTATGTTGTTGATGTGTTTACCATGGAATCAGATCTGGAAATTTTGGGAGGTTTTGGGGTTAACGAAAATAGATTTCAAATGGTAGAAAATTTGGGTAAAAGGATGAATTAATGAATTAAAATCAGGACTTTAGGCTTATGTTGATACAAATGATGTTTTAAATATGAATTAGGAGCTTGGAAGTGCTCTAATGGGGGGGGGAGAAATTGCACTGATGCGAAAAACCAATTTTTCTGCAGTAGACTGGCCATGCGTGTACGCCAGGGGGCAATACACGTATGGGGGACACTCCCAGAGGTCACTACACGTATGGTATGCGCTCTATCCCCATGCCAGCACGACCATTTTCCAGTACGTGTAAGGTACGCGTAGGGGGGAAGTAGGTCATACGCGTATGAGAGGTTTTTGATGGGTTTTCGAATGGAAATCCTCTTTGGTCATAGGCGTAAGGCCTAAGGTAATACGCGTATGAAGGCCTGGGCATGGAGGCCCTACGCATATGGTACGCAGGCCTGAGGGCGAGGGAAAATGGCCATACGTGTATCGGCAGGGATGTAGTGCAATTTTCCCATTTTTGCAATTTTTGTCCTGATTTCACGCGTGATGCAATTTCTCTTCATCCGTAAGACTAAAATGATATAATGGGACGTGTGGGAATCAACAATGATAGTAAATATGATAAAACATGGTATTTTACGTGATTGTCTTTATGAGATGTGTTTGATGCTTATGCGCCTAGACTGTTGTCATGTGGACAGTCTTGAGCTGTGGTAGTAATTCTAGAGGGAATTACGGTGAGTATGTGGCTCACGGGTGATCATTGAGGATCATGAGTTTATGCATGAATAATTATTATATTATGCATAATGGTGTGTCATGCACTCATGGTATATTATATGGAAATGAGCTAGGTGGGAATCCATGATGGGTGTCTAGTCTCGTCCAGACTCCATGTGGGAGTCAGGTGGAGATAAGTTATAGTTCAAAGGAACTTATACGACTTATCCAATTTCCAACGGGAATCAGGTTTGATGAAGGAACTGTATGGATTGCGATGGTACCGTATGGATTGCGATGGTACCGTATGCATTGTGTCGTGTTAATTGAATCACATTGCATATGTATATGATTGAATGTAGGCTGAATATGCCGAGTATTGATATGGCACTTGCATGTGCATTGTGATGGTATGATTGGTGTGATTTGTGTGATAACTACTTATTAGCATGTGATTTTCACTGTATATTATTGAATGTAATTCTCACCCCTTTTCTGTTGTTGTGTTTGTGCTCCTTGTGGAGTACAGATAACCAGGTACCTGAGTAGTGCTTGGAGCATGCGTTGCCATTGATCGAGTCTTAGGAGTCGCTCTAATACATAACACGGGAAGGATGAGCATTTCGTTAATTATTATTCGTTATTTTCTTTATGTTAGTTGTTATGTATCATGATTTATTTAATGTTGTTGAACCACGGATTTTGTGGAGGTTTGATGTAATTGGAGCCTTAGTGCTGAACCATTTGGATTTTTTGTTGTTTAATAAAATTATTTATTTTTATTAAGGAATAAGATATGAAGTGATTAATACTTCGTGATGATATTTTTGTTGATGTGATATCCTACGTGTGTAACTCTTATTAATTTCTGCAAACTATTTTTGTATTTTTAACTTACTAGACTAATGGGTAGAGTAGGGTGTTACACTGGGAAAAATCCAACCCAAAAAGAAGAATTGAATAGTCGCCTCTGAAATATCATGCTTGGTTATATCCCAATAGCAATGAAAAAAGACGCCCCAAAACCATCAGGATCAGGCGTGTTGTCATGGTTGAAAGTGAACACAATAACTTAATTTCTTCTAGAGATGGAAGCATAGTAACTAGAGCATTCAAATTGGTATCCGCCAAACTAAGAACATAGTCATCTACCATGGAAAGATCCTGCAAAATAGAAACATTAAAGGCAAAAATATTCTAAAAGTAGTTCACCGTGTGAGAGGCAATTTGGTTTGTTTTGGTATAGGTCTCCTTTCTAGACTTAAGCATACTAATAGGCTTGAAAGAATTCTTGATTTTAAAGATGTGATGGAAGAAAGACGTATTCTGATTCCCCTCAAGGTGCCGCTTAACTATAGATTTTTTTGTCCAAAAGCATTTTTCCATAACAAGAGTAAGAGATAATCTTTTTTAAGCCTCCAATTCCTGCCTTTTAATAGTATCATTCCCACCCAAAAGCTGAGTTTTAGCTTGAATCTGGTCCAGAATTTCTTCGGCCAATTTGATGAGTGACATTGCCGAAGGAAGAACGATCCCCCTTTTTAAAATGATTTTGAGTATTTGAAGCTTCTTACATATCACAAATATAGGGCAGCCAATAACCTTTTGATTCCATCAGGAGTCAATCAAAGATTTGCAATCTTTATGCAAGGTCTAGGTTTTTAGGAAACTAAATTGGGACGCCACTTTATGATGGTTGATTTGGAAATCCAGTAGAATAAGGAAATGATCTGATCATAGCTTAGTGAGAGACGAAACAGAAGTGATATCACACAAGTCTAACCAAGGTTGATTAGCAATACATTTATTTAGTCTTCTTTCAATGAAAAAAAATGGTGAGAAGGATTGTTTGGCCAAATGTAAAAAGCACCCTTTATAAGGATATGGATGAGTATATTAGATTCAGACCAAACCTGAAAATTGATAATTGGACTCTTAGTTGGGGAGTTTCTTCCTCTATGTTCATGGGCTCCCATGATGGCATTGAAGTCTCCGCCGAAAGTACAAGGAAGATGGTGATTATATTGAAGGGATTGAAGGTCCTTCCGAAGAGCTTTTCTCCTATAAAAGTTAGTTGAGGCATAGACCGCAACCGAGGCCAATAGCATATTGTTCTCCGAGAAAGAGAAAGCCACAAATTGATCTAGAGAATCAAAAATAATTTCATTGGTATCTAATTGGTAGAAGCACCAAATAGAAGGTTGTAGAGTCTTGTTGAAGGCAAAGGATTTATAACCAAGTTTAAGAAACCAGTTGCAAGGAAACTTGTTATAGCTAATTTTTGTTTCGACAATGAAAATAAAACTAGGTTTATGAATACTACGTAATCTTTTTAGAGCTAATCTTGAGGGGGCATTAGTTATTTCCCTAATGTTCCAAAAGAGGCTCTTCATAAGGTAAGGTTTTTTAGGTCTGGTTAGGACCTAGTATTATATTTATGGTTAAATTTTGAAGGTTTCTGCTTCTTCTTGAGGTTAGAGACTGGTGTGGTAAAGGCATCATTTCCACTTTGGTGAATTATTCCTTGATTGTCTACTTTTGCCTCGTCTGCTGAGGCTACCCACGAGTTCTCGAGGAAATTCTTATCTAATATTACCGCATCATCTCCTTCATCTTCTAACTGAACAAAATCATTCTTATTCTCATTTTAGGTGGCTTATACGAAGACTGAAACCTGAGAATTGGATTCCCATGAAAGGTGAGATATGAAATTAAGGGGATTATCAAATGGTTGAGAAAACTCCATATTAGGGACAGGTTGAACCGTTTCAAGGCAAACCTCTTATGGGGGAATTATTTTCTCATTGGTGTTATTGATATTAACAATATCTTCTTTACTGGAATCAGTTTTAGCCTTATGAACACACCTTGATTTGTGTTAATTCTTGTTCAACAATTTTTGATTCTTCACATTGTGACCCAATTTCCTACAATGAGTACATAATTTTGGAATATTTTTGATCTTACCTGATCAGAAGGGAATCAGTGACCTGCCACGCGTCGTCGATCTGAAGGTTGTTCACCGGAAGTAGGGAGGAGGAGGGGGTGTACCTGCAAGACACTCTGATGCCAAAGTAAGTAATGGATCAGAGTGAGAGCAAATATAAAATTGAGATAGAGAATTAAATACCTGACCCTCTAGTGAAAAGGGTATTTATAGAGAGACCCCAGCGCAGGGCCAACGGTCACTTATGTTGGGCTGGATTGTCAGACCCAACCCAGGTGACTGCTAGGGCTTACGTGGCGTAGTGAAGACCAGCATGTGGTATTCGCCCTAGTTCAACCGTCCCGTGATCTTCGGAAGGTGGGCTGACCAACTCTTTCGGAGGTGGGTAGTTGTCTGATGACGTGTCCCTGTGGAGGGGGCACGTGGAGAACGTGTGGGAGACGTGTTATTCTGCCCGACGGAGGAAGGAAGCATGCCTGGTGTGCCTAGACCCGTGCCCGACACTGGGAATTTGGGCCTTGTTGGGCCTCCCCCAAATAGCATTGGGTTCGGCCTGCCCGGTAGATGGGCATACCTTGGCCCAGTCCAGAACAGAACCCCCCAAGTCGTAGATACAAAGCAAAGGAGCAAGGACTTGTTGATAACTGTGTCGGGGAGGAAGAAGGTGCGTGGATGAACCTTTGTCAGTCTGCCGAATCGAGGACGCGATCGCGAGGATCCCGGTCTTGTCGGGACGTCAGGTCTTGTCGGGGGAAGGCTGGAGCGTCCTTGCCTGTCTGTGCTCGCGTGGGAGAACGAAGGGACGTGACTGTTCATGGTGGCCACATGTCTAATAGTCAATGGGCCACGTAGGGCGGCTACCCTAGGGTACTCTAGGGGCGCTTCGAGTCCCGTGCTGGGTTTATAAATAGGCAGGAGGCCTCCCCTTTACCACTTTTTGCATTCTCTTGCTTTTGCGTGTGACATTTGATCTCCACACATGTTGTTTGCAATTTACCGCCACCATCATGTCCGCCGCGTACTCCGCCGTTTCTACCAACCCAGTAAGTTCTCTGCCTTTGTTCCTTTGTTTTCTTTAGATTCGACACCGTTGTCGGGTGCATGATGAATGCCCCGAGGATGGCGTAGGTTTTCCGTCGAATACGGCGGGATACCCTTTTGACTTAGGATGAACGCCCCAAGGATATTTGGGGTTGTAGGATGAGTATCCCGGGGACGATCTACATGATGAGAATGGATACCCCGGGAATAAAGCATAGTTTTGGATGAACACCCTGGGGACGTAGGATAGGGACAGATGAACACCCCGGGGATGTTGAATAGGACTGGATGAAATCCCCAGGGAAGTGTGTCCGGTCAGAGATGGACGCCGCGAGCTTTCGCCGAGTTGTGGTCGTCGTCCCTATCGCCCTTTCACTTGATTTGTGGTGGAAGGGTGAATTTGATCTTGAATGTCGAATTCACCATTTCCTTCTACTTTTCAGGTGAATATGACCTCGTGGATGCCGAGGACCATGGAAGTAGATGTGAAGCCGGAGGTTCCCGTTGCTGAGGTACGTGTTCGTCCTGTCGAGGACTGGGTTGCCGAGGAACCATTAAATACACCGTCCTACTTTTGCGATGATGATACCGGTGCACACGCAATTGTCGAAGACCGCTGCTAGGGCTCTCCTATTTGCTGGCGGGTGTACCGACCACGAGATTTTCATTGGATATGTTCGACGTATGGGAAGATGAGGTTCCCGATGTACGAGTTTTACTTCCACGAGGCCGGTCTTAGGCTGCCTTTTACCGATTTCCAGTTGGGCGTCTTCGACTAGCCGAGGTTGGCCCCCTCACAACTGCACCCCAATGCCATGGCCTTCATCCGGGCGTACGAGCTCGTTTGCCGGCATTTGGAGATTGGGGCTACTCTTACGTTGTTTTTTCGTCTTTTCTACCTGTAGAGGTAGACAGTGGATGGTCGGCAAGGGTGGGTTTTGTTGAAGTAGCCGAGAAGAGTCTTTCGGGCATATATGGACTCTGTTCGGAACTTCAAGGCGCACTTCTTCGTGGTTTGGCCCGTTTCTCTCGAGGCGTGCACCTCCCTGTATTGACGAGAAGCCCGGGAAATGGACGGGCAGCGGGAGGAAGTTATGGTGTCGAAGGTGCCCTTGGAGTGGACGGAGGAGCACTTCAAAAAGGGGACGGACCACTACATCGTGCGGGCAGGGACTATGGATGAGGAGGACCTGGTGGGCTACCAGAAAGTAATGTCCTTTGTGGCCAGCTTCTCCCCGACCAAGCCGGTGACGCCCGACGGGAACTTCATCCTTGACAGACGAGGGAGTGTTCGGTAGCAGAAGAGGCTGATAAATACGAAGGCTCTGCTCGAGTGTTCGTCCGACGATGAGGCTCTCGGTTTCCTAGGTGGTGGGCGATAACCTGCTCGACATTTTGACCCATGTTTGTCTGTTTGCTAATCCTTTCTTGTTTTATTTTGCAGGAAGCATGTCGACCATCGAGAAGCGAGTGAGGAAATTGGCGTCTTCTAGAGCCGCGGCCAAAAGCGGGAAGGGCAGGGTCGCCCAAGTGATGCAGCAGGTTATTGCTGACCAAGGAGGAAGGGGGTCCTCGTATTTGCCTCAAGGCAGCCACTCCCCGATGCCGCAAGGAACCGCGAAGCGGGCAAGAGTTCAGTCGTCTGACGCCATTGTCGATCTCATGGAAGGAATTTTTTAGGAGGGATTTCTCATCCCCCCTTGCCACCAGAATCCCGGGTTCTTCCACGGCGCTAGGTCGCCGGCTGTGTCGGCCTTTGAAGCGAAGGTGATCCTCGGGGCGAGTCGTGACGTTCGGAGACAAGTGCTTACTGACGATCTGGCCGCGATGATGCGGGTTTCCTCGACCGCTCTGGTCTTAAGTGATGAGGGTTGCTCTTCTGCCGAGCTGGCTAAGTTGCAGGGAGACCTTGCTTTTTCTCAGTCGAGGTTGACTAAGCTGGCCGTAGAGCTGGATCTGAGCAAGGAAGAGGTGGTCGCACAGTGCAAGAGGGGCATCGATGCTGAGGGCAAGGTGAAAGCTGCCAAGAAGAGTTGTCGAGGTTGCAGGCTCGTGTGGAGGAGCTGGAGAGTTCACTCCGTCCTGCCGAGGATGAGACAGAAGAGGAGAAGCTTTTGTTTTCTTGTACTGATTTGCTAAGTAAGATCCACGAGCTTGAACATGACTGTCTGGGAGCGGTTGAGGTTGGGTTCTCCAGTGCCGTGGAGCAGATCAGGATCGTGAATCTCGAGGTGGCTTTGGTCACCGAGGGGATTAGGCCTTACCACCAGGTCGACGAGGGATGGGTGGTCGCGATTGATCCCGAGGTTGATGAGGATGCCACCCCGGTCGATGAGCCTGAAGAAGATCGTCTCGAGGACTAGGCTAGGTGTTTTCGAGCCTGCATGCCCGTAGTTTTTAGGCATGCGTGCCCATTTTTGCTTAATGGTTTTGTCGGGCCTGCGTGCCCTTTTTGATGTAATTCTTGACTACTGGGTTGGTGCCCCTTTTATAATACAATATTTCCTTTTATAATACAGTATTTGCTTTTGTTAAGTGTGTGCTCGTTTTTACGTTTGCATGTTCGTATGCTTGTATGACTTTGTATCTTTATTTGTTGTTGGGAGTGTTGCTCGACTCTTTATCGATTGTGTCCGGTAGTGTAGGGAACTAGCCGAGATGACCAGGGTGTTACCCGGTCAGTTACGGAGGGGGATTGCGGTCTTCCCTCCATGGTGTGAACGTCCCATCGCGAGTTGGGCATTCTGTCATCTTGGTACGGCGGTGGTGGCTCTCGGTTGAGGGGTCACCATCGAAAAGAACGCTCTGCTCGCACACACGATAGGGCAGGCATTTTTTTGTTGATTTATTTGGGAGGCCCACGGTACCAGGGTACGCTTCCGTGATTGCGAAGTCGTTCATCGAGGGTAGCATTTAACTGTAGTATCTTTTAAGCTTCTCAGCATTACATGGTCGAGCAATTTCGTCCCCGTGTAGGTTTTCGAGGTAGTAGGCTTTGTGTTTCGTCTTGTCCCGGACACGATAGAGGCCCTCCCAATTCGCGGCGAGCTTGCCCTCGCGTGAGTCCTTTTGGTTTCTTCATAAGACCAGGTCGCTGACCTGGAATTCATGTCTTAGGACTTTGCTATCGTAGCGAAGGGCAATTTTTTGCTTTAGCGCGGCCTCGCGGAGAGCTGCTCCCGAGCGGATCTCTTCGACCAAGTCGAGCTCTTCTCGGAGAGCCTCGTCGTTGATCTCTGAAGGTGAGTAAAACCCTTAGAAGGGGGGGTTGAATAAGGGTTTTAAAAACAACTTAGGAGATAGAAAAAATAACACAGATATTTTTATCCTAGTTTGTTTGAACTCAAACTAATCGAGTCCACCCTTCCCAGGTGATTTTCCTTTCTCAACAAGGACTTAATCCACTATATCAAACTTGATTACAGTGTAAACCACTAAGACAACTGTCTTAGTCTTCTCAAGAAAATCTGACCACAACTTAGTCTTCTTAAGGAAATCTTTTACAAAGATAAACTAACAATTAGTGTTTACAGTTTTGCTTCTAACAAGCTATATCACAACAGTGATGTTTACATAAGATTAAGAACAAATATGAAAATTGTTAAGCTTTTGAAGAATATTTGAATGAGAGCTTGTAAGTTGATTTTCTTTCAAGTGAGTTTTTCAATATTCGTCAACGTTGGAAAGATGCTGAAGCTTGTTTAAATACTAATTCAAGTCCTTATCTCAAAGACTGTGCATTGTTGTATGTTCTGCTGCCTCTGTTGCTTTTTTGTCTTATATTGACTTTTCCTTTCCAGGAAGAGGAATGTTCAGACAAGTGCTTTGTGTCTGAATTCTTGTGTCATGCATAAATGCGGAATAGTGCCGTTGGAGCAGACGTTAGGATTAACAACAGATCTTTTCTTTGAGTTGGCATCTTTTCAACCGAATAAACTAACATCAGATCCTCTAATGTAGTTCCTTGTTCTTCAGATCAGAGTCTTGCAGCAATAGTGCTTTAAGCGTGAATGTTACAATCAGCGCAAAGTTGAATATCAGAGCCTTTGTACTTGCAGCGTGAAGTACTTCCAGAGTCTTCTGAAACAATGTTGTACGCTCTTTACTCAAATTCTTCTTAGCTTCACTCAGAGTCATATGTAGCAGATTAGAGTCTCTTCAAGTAGCGCTCAGAGTCTTCTGAAATGTTGCTTCTGACGCTCAGAGTCTTAACGTTCTTTTCACTTGCAGATGTAATTTTTGCTTCCAGATGAATATATAATTTTGGATCTGAAACAAAATTACTTAAACACAATTAGAGTATATATTTCCTTTATGCAAATTTTCATTTATGTTATCATCAAAACAATGAGATATATTAAACACCAATCTGTGTTCTAACAATCTCCCCCTTTTTGATGATGACAAAAACATAGGAAATTTTGTTCAATAATAAGAAAAAAAATATAACTCCCCCTGAGATTGTGAATCTCCCCCTGAATTGAATACCATAAAAAATAAATACTTCCTTTTTTAATTAAGTATTCTTTTCAGAATCAGAGCCTGGTTTGGCTTTTCAGAATCAGAGCCTGGATCTTGAAACCTGGTTTATTCTTTTCAGAATCAGAGCCTGGTTTATTTTTCTTCAGAATTAGAACCTGGTTTGTACTTTTCAGAATCAAATCCTGGTTTGGATCAGAGCCTGATTTATCTGATTTAGGAGCTTTCAGAGTAACTTTTATGAATTAAGTCAGATGCAACGTTATAGTTCTGAAAGACTAAAATTCAATGTTAGTTATAATTTATTATGTCTGAATTCCATTCTGGTAACTGTTTATTTGAACAATTTTAATTTCCATTTTCTCCCCCTTTTGTCATATCAAAAAGAAAAAACTTTTTAAGACACAAAAGAATAACAGAGAAAAACGAATAAGATAAAATAGATAAAAACAGAAACCAAACAGATGCATTGATAATCAAAATATTCAGAGAATAACAAACATAAGCAGAACAAACATATTATGCACAAACAACAGAAAACAACTAAGGTTGACGAGAGGCTATCATCTTCAGAAGGTTTGTGATCTCAGAAGTAGATTCTTCTTGCCTAGCCATCCATGTCTTGATTTCATCTGTTGTCTGTTCTTGCTTAATCATCCAAGATCTAATCGCTGTGTTCTGGCTTCAAGCTTAGCAAACTTATCTTCAAGATCTGGATTCTCTTTCTTGACTTCAGAAGATGCAGGAGCAGATTCAGACGCATTCTCAATAACCATAGCAGAGGCATTCTCTTGAATCACTGAGTCAGAAGCTTGATTCAGAATCATCACAGCAGACTGATTTGACACAAAAGATTCTTCAGCAACAACTGCTTCTGGAGGAGCATCTTCAGACTTAGGTTCTTCAGTAGGTGCATTGTCCAGAGGAAGAACTGGAGATCTACTCATATTCAGAAGAGTTTGTCTGATAACTTCAGTAAATCTCACCTTTGCATCAATGGAGCAAATGGTGCGAAGGTTTGAAGCTACAGAGTTAAATCTTGACATGGATCTGTTCCAAGTGGCTTCAGAAGCATCTGGGTTCACACTAGACAAGCACTCCTTCTTGACAGTAGACAGCCACATGTTCAATTCCTTTTTGAAACCATCAAATAAAGTACTAACATCAATTCTAGGTTTTGGTTTCAGAAAGTTTTCTAGAGAGGGTGTTTTGGTGGTTTCAGATAAGGATGGTATGGAAAAAGAAGGAATGATGAAAAGAGGACGAGGATATGGTGTAGATGGTTTAGTAACAGTCTTTGGTACAGATGGAATTACATCAGAAGGCATAGGACAAAATGGAATAAAAGTTGATGTAGGTTTTGGAGTTGGTCGAGAGAGGATAGGATCAGATGAAATGGATACATCTGGTTGTTTTGGTTCATAACCACGGAGTAAGGGGGTGAGTTTACTTCTGGAGGTAAATCAGATTCAGTAGAATCAGATGATGCAGAAGAGTAACAAGATGTTGAGGAAACGTCAAAAAGAATTTTTAAGGGTTGTACATCATAATCAAGTATAAATGATTTAGAAGTTTTAGGTTGTTCTGGTTGAGGATCAGAGGGAATAGGTTGTTCTTGTTGTGGGTTAGAAGTTTGTTTTTCTGATGGGGGAATTTTAGAAGATAGTTTTTCAGATGGGTGTTGTGAAGGTTCAGAAGGTTGTTTTGGTTTAAGAGTAGAAGGAATAGGTTCAGATGTTTCTGGTTCAGAAAGAATGGGTTCATATTCATGAGGAGGAGAAGGTGAAGGTATGGGTTCATAGATAGGGGGATCAGATGTTAGTACCTCTTTGACAGTTTCTAAGATGGAATCTAAACTAGCCTCAGGAGGATTACCTTTTTGCTTCTTGACCCTCTTTGGTTTAACATAAGCTGCTTCGCCAGAAGCTTTCCTCTTTGGTTTTGAAGATCCTTCTTCTGAAACTTTCCTCTTCTTCCTGTGTTTGTCTCCATAAAAATCTGGTTCAGGTTCGCCTGCTCTCTGAATCAGATGTTCTAGTATGGAAGTTCCATCTTCCAGACACGTTGCTATATAAGCCAGAATAATTTCCCTTGGTTCATTGGCATAGAACAGAGGAAAATCAGCTACTGGTATCCTTCTCTTGCTAACCTCTTCAGAGTTGATCTATTTTGGTGCATAAGTGAGTTCTTCTACAACCTTCATCCTCTGAAGACTTTTCCCATTCAGAGGTTTGCCAACCACTGAAGCTAGTTCATCTTGCGTTCCAGCTTCTATCAGATGTCCAACCAAACCATTCTCAGTCAGAATGTCTGAAATGAGTCTTCCCATTGGTATCCAATTCCTCATCTTCTGATGCTTGGTTCTGATTTCTTCTCTTGATTGTTTCACGTGAGTCCATAGATGATTAAATAGCCGATAAGGCAGATCCACTTTTATGCTCTGACTCAGACAGTACATGAAGTACATCTGATCAGTGTTGACATAATCAGGAGAGTTTGAAGACTTCCTGTGATGTATGCATCCCATAAAGATCTTAGCCCAGATCCTGTAGTTTGGCTTCAGATCTTTCACTTTGTTAGAAGCTTCTCCATATGAGCAAACTTCACTGTAAACCTCTGTCATGTCAATACTCCCAGCTGGAAGATTTGTAACACCATCAGTTTCTTCATAACCAATGAGCTTCCTAATCAAATCCTCAGTTATGATGATTTCCTTACCCAGAACTGATGAAACAATGAACTTAGGGTATGTAGTTGCATGGATCCAAAATTCTTTCACCAGACATGGATAAACTGGTCCCATCAGTCTATCAAAGAACTTTGTCCAACTTTGAGCATCAACAATGGGACGAAGATCAAACCCATTTTCTGCAATTGATTCAAAATTCACTATAGATTCACATAGAACTTCAAGTTTGTCAACCGGTGTGAGGAGGGTTCTAACTGGTTTTTTGGAAGCAACAATACCCAGATTTGAAGAAGAGATAGCAGCCATTGTTGATTGAAGTTGTTGAGAGGTTGATGAAGATGTTGTCATTGATGAAGTAGATGAGGTTTTAGGGTTACAGAGAGATTTGGGTTTTGAGGAGAAGATGAAAGAATGCAATAAGAAGAAATGCATAAGAGAGTGAACGAGAGTGAAAAGTGTGAGAAGTAAAGTGGTGTGGAATTTATAGAGAAATTTAGGGCACATAAGAGTCACACGTTCAGTAAATAGCATTTAATTAAACATTAAATCACATCAAACATAATCATGACAAGAAAAACATTTAATGATACTGACAACGCGTGGGGGGAAAACGAGAATTAAAATTAATTCAAACAATACCTCTGAACGGTGTTTCAGTGCTGGACACTCAATCGTTTCAGATTCAGATGACACGTGTTTGCTTGCATGTGCTTCTGAAACTCTTTGAGAAATGAAGTTAGCCAACGTTCAAATCCTCTGAGGCTTGTCAGTTCAGATTTGCACACAATAAAAGAATTAAATAATAAATAAATAAATGAAATACTTCAGAGTTAAAACATTTTCCATCTGAGGAAATTTGCTTCTGATAAACATTTTATTCTGGACAGAAATCCATACTTATATTTTTCAGAATAAATTTAAATCTATCTTCAGCAAGGGGTTTTGTAAAAATATCAGCCCATTGATGGTCTGTATCAACAAAGTTTAAACTTATAATTCCCTTCTGAACATAGTCTCTGATGAAATGATGTTTTATCACTATATGCTTTGCCTTAGAGTGTAAAATAGGATTTTTAGACAAGCATATAGCAGAAGTATTATCACAAAAGATGGAAATATTACTCTCATGAATCTGATAGTCTTCTAGTTGACTCTTCATCCAGAGCATCTGAGTGCTACAACCAGCAGCAGCAATGTATTATGCTTCTGTTGTTGAAAGCGCAATTGTGGGTTGTTTCTTGCTGAACCAAGAGATCAGATGACTTCCCAGAAACTGGCAGCTTCCAGAAGTACTCTTTCATTCTACTCTGTCACCAACATAGTCAGTGTCACAGAATCCTACTAGTTTGTATTCATTAGATCTCCTGTAACACAAACCCATATTAGTAGTACCTTTCAGATACCTCAGAATCCTCTTAACAGCTGTTAAGTGAGATTCTCTAGGATCTGATTGGAATCTAGCACACAGACAAATACTAAATAGAATATCAGGTCTAGAAGTAGTCAAATACAGAAGAGATCCAATCATACCTCTGTAGAGCTTTTGATCTACCTTCTTACTTACCTCTTCTTTTCCAAGAGTGCTTGTAGGATGCATTGGAGTTTTAGCCAACTTACTTTCAGTCATATTTAACTTCTTCAGAAGCTCCTTCACATACTTAGTCTGATATATGTAGGTGCCTTCTGGAGTTTGATTGACTTGGATGCCCAGAAAGAATCTGAATTCTCCCATCATGTTCATCTGAAATTCTGCCTGCATAGATTGAGCAAAATCCTTTCAAGCGTAATATTGGTAGTTCCAAATATAATATCATCAACATAAATCTGACAGACTAAAATGTCTTTCTTAATTGATTTATGGAAGAGAGTAGTGTCCACTTTTCCTCTGATAAAGTTATTTTCCAGAAGGAAATTACTCAGCCTTTCATACCAAGCTCTGAGAGCTTGTTTTAAGCCATAAAGTGATTTCTTAAGTTTAAAAACATATTCTGGAAATTTTTCATTTTCAAAACCAGGAGGTTGATGAACATACACTTCCTCTTTTATAAAACCATTTAAGAAGGCACTTTTAACATCCATCTGATACAGAGTGATGTTATTCTGTGCAGTAAAAGAAATAAGCAAGCGGATAGATTCTAACCTTGCCACAGGAGCATAAGTCTCTGTGTAATCTATACCTTCTTGCTGACTGTATCCTTGAGCCACTAGCCTAGCCTTGTTTCTGATCACTTCTCCTTTCTCATTCAGCTTATTTCTGAAGACCCATTTAGTTCCAATGATGTTCAAACCTTGTGGTCTTGGAACCAGATCCCAGACGTTATTTCTGGTGAATTGATTAAGCTCTTCTCGCATAGCAAGTATCCAATCATTATCGTTTAGAGCCTCATCCACAGAAGTTGGTTCAATGATGGAAACCAAACCAAACAGTAACATCCCAGAAGATCTGAGAAATGACCTTGTTCTGATAGGATCATCCTTCTTTCCAATTATCATATCATCTAAATGAGAGGCTTTAATTCCGGATGATCCTTTAACAGTTAGTTCTTTAGAAATGTTCAAGTTGTTTATCTGAGCAGCCAAGGGAGTAGCATCTGGCGTTGCTTCTGGTGCTTCTGCTTGAGCTTTATCTGCCTCTGATTCTTCAGAGTCTGTGAGAAGGACTTCTCTATCTGCAGAAATTTCAAGCTGCTTTGGCTTTTGATTTCCAAGCTTATAATCAAATCTAACATGAATTGATTCCTCTACAATCTGTGTCTCAGTATTGTATAATTTGTAGCCTTTAGAGCGTTCAAAATATCTAAGCATGAAACACTTCTGAGCTTTAGAATCAAACTTGTTCAGATTTTCCTTAGTGTTCAACATAAAACATACATATCCAAAAGGATGGAAATAAGAAATGTTAGGCTTTATATTCCTTCATAATTCATAAGGAGTCTTCTCCAGAAGAGGTCTTACAGACACTCTGTTATGAATATAACAAGTTGTATTCAATGTTTCTGCCCAAAAATGTTTTGCCATGTTAGTCTCGTTGATCATGGTTCTGGCCATTTCTTGCAATGTTCTATTTTTTCTCTCTACAACTCCATTCTATTGAGGAGTTCTAGGGTAGGAGAAATCATCTGCAATGCCATTTTCTTTAAAAAAAAAATCAAAGTATTTGTTTTCAAATTCACCACCATGATCACTTCTGACTTTAACAATTTTAAATTCTTTTTCGTTCTGGACTTGTTTGCAGAAGTCAATGAATTCAGAATGAGACTCATCCTTGTGTTTCAGAAATTTTACCCATGTCCATCTGCTGTAGTCATCAACAATGACTAATCTATACTTCTTGCCTCTGATGGATGCAATTTTCACTGGTCCAAACAGATCAATATGAAGCAGCTCTAATGGTCTTGAGGTTGAAACAACATTTTTTATTTTGAAAGAAGATTTTGAAAATTTTCGTTTCTGACATGCTTCACAAAAAGCATCTGAGTTGAACTTCAACTGAGGAAGTCCTCTGACCAGATTGAGTTTATTAATCTGAGATATACGTCTCATACTAATATGCCCCAATCTTCTGTGTCAGACCCATTGCTCGTCATTAACAGACAAAAGACATTTTACATTCTGAACCGTAAGTTCTGAAAGATTGATTTTATAATTGTTGTTCTTCTTTTTTCCATTAAAGAGGATTGAGCCATCCTTTTGACTAACAACTTTACAACATTTTTGATTGAAGATTATGTCATAACCATTGTCACTTAATTGACTTATGAACAATAGATTATGTGTTAATCCTTCAAGAAGTAACATATTATAAATGGAAGGGAGGTTACCATTACCTATAGTTCTAGAGCCAATTATCTTGCCCTTCTGGTTCCCTCCAAACTTCACATCACCTTCAGATCTAAGTTCCAGGCTTTGGAACATAGACCTTCTTCCCGTCATGTGACGCGAGCAGACAGAGTCCAGGTACCAAGATTGGTGTTTCAACTTTGCTGCTAAGGATGTCTGCAACAAAAACAATTTTGTCCTTAGGTACCCATATTTTCTTGGGTCCTCTGGGGTTAGTAGGTTTGAAATTCTTTCTGAATTTCTTTCCCTTGAAGGTATCTTTGTTCTTCTGAGGTTTTGATTTATTAAACACAGGTTTGTTCAGATCAGAACGTGTGTGTTTAATATCATTTAAATGACCAAATTTGAAATGAGTATATAGAAGAGAATACTTTATGATCATTTTATCAACAGGTTTTGGATTTAAATCCTTCCCAGAAGGTGATTCATATCCAATACCCTTTATGTTGTTTCTACTTACGCCATAGATCATTGAAGTCGTATTGCTTCTATCTAGGCCTCTAGCCAGAAACTTCTGAAAGCTATAGTCATACTCTTCTAAAATGTTTTTAGAGCATGATATAGGTTCTGAGTCAGATTTTTGAGCTTTTTTCTAAATCATTTTTTATTTTAAGATTTTTTGCTTTAAGCTCAGCAACCTCAGACCTCAGCTGATCATTCTCAGATGTAAGACAACTTTGAAGCTTCTTGTATTTGAGTTTGATTTTGCTGTAGCTTTCCAGAATTTCTGATAAACTTTCAGAAAGTTCTGCTATATTGAGTTCAGAAAATACCTCCTCAGAATCTGATTCTGATTCTGATCCAGCAGCTTCTTCGTGGTCCTCCATGTCAGCCATTGTGCTACATTAGCACACTCATCTTCAGATTCTGATGAAGATTCAGAAGCATTTGAATCATCCCATGTGGCCATTAAGACTTTCTTCTTCTTTTCAAACTTCCTTCTAGGTTTCTCCTTCAGAAGTTTGGGACATTCATTCTTATAGTGGCCAGGCTCCTTGCACTCATAGCACACTATATCTTTTTTTTCCACATTTTTATATGTCCAAAAGAATCACCACGCTGATCAGACCTTTTGAAGTTTCTGAACTTCCTTTGTTTGTGCTTCCAGAGTTGATTAATCCTCTTGGACAGCAGGGACAATTCATCTTCTTCTTCTTCTGAAGATTCTTTAGAACTTTCTTCAATAACCTGCAATGCTTTAGCAGATTTGTTAGATTTTAAAGCAACTGACTTACCTTTCTTCTGAGGCTCGTCTTCCTCCAGCTCAATCTCGTGACTCCTTAAGGAACTGATCAATTCCTCCAGAGTGATCTTATTCAGATTCTTCGCGAGCTTCGGAGCTGTCACCATGGGTCTCCATCTTGTTGGTAGACTTTTGATGATCTTCTTGACATGGTCAGAAGTAGAGCAGCCTTTATCCATAACCTTCAACCCAACAGTTAGGATCTGAAATCTTGAGAACATAATTTATATAGATTCAGACTCCTCCATTTTGAAGGCTTCATACTTCTGGATGAGGGCCAGAGCATTGGTCTCCTTTACTTGGGATTTTCCTTCACGAGTCATCTTCAAAGATTCAAACATATCAAATGCAATATCTCTGTTTGTTATTTTCTCATACTCAGTATGAGATATTGCATTTTACAGGATAATTCTTGCTTTGTGGTGGTTTCTAAACTCCTTCTTCTGTTGATCAGACATAGATTTTCTGTCAACCTTTTTCCCTTCATCATTGGTAGGATGAATGTAACCATCAGTTACCAAATCCCACAAATCAGCATCATAGCCTAGAAAGAAGCTTTCTATTCTATCTTTCCAGTAGTCAAACTTCTCACCATCAAACATGGGAGGTTTGGTGCTGATTCTGTCTTTATCATCGTATCTGTTGTTGTATGAAGTTGAAGTTGAAGCTTTAGCAGCCATGATGAATAAAGAACAAGATATTAGGAGTTTTTCTCAACTGGATCTTTTCTGTCACGGTTAAGAGAGAGCACTAACAGAACCGGAGCTCTGATGCCAACTGAAGGTGAGAAAAACACTTAGAAGGGGGGGGGGGTGAATAAGGGTTTTAAAAACAACTTAGGAGATAGAAAAAATAACACAGATATTTTTATCCTGGTTCGTTTAAACTCAAACTAATCCAGTCCACCCTACCCAGGTGATTTGCCTTTCTCAATAAGGACTTAATCCACTATATCAAACTTGATTACAGTGTAAACCACTAAGACAACTGTCTTAGTCTTCTCAAGAAAATATGACCACAACTTGGTCTTCTTAAGGAAATCTTTTACAAAGATAAACTAACAATTAGTGTTTACAGTTTTGCTTCTAACAAGTTATATCACAACAGTGATGTTTACACAAGATTAAGAACAAATATGAAAACTGTTAAGCTTTTGAAGAATATTGAATGCGAGCTTGTAAGTTGATTTTCTTTCAAGTGAGTTTTTCAATATTCGTCAACGTTGGAAAGATGCTGAAGCTTGTTTAAATACTACTTCAAGTCCTTATCTCAAAGACTGTGCATTGCTGTATGTTCTGCTGCCTCTGTTGCCTTTTTGTCTTCTATTGACTTTTCCTTTCCAGGAAGAGGAATGTTCAGACAAGTGCTTTGTGTCTGAATTCTTGTGTCATGCATAAATGAGGAATAGTGTCGTTGGAGCAGACGTTGGGATTAGCAACGGATCTTTTCTTTGAGATGGCATCTTTTCAACTAAATAAACTAACATCAGATCCTTTGATGTAGTTCCTTGTTCTTCAGATCAGAGTCTTGCAGCAATAGTGCTTTAAGCGTGAATGTTATAATCAGCGCAGAGTTGAATATCAGAGCCTCTATACTTGCAGCGTGAAGTACTTCCAGAGTCTTCTAAAACAATGTTGTACGCTCTTTACTCAAATTCTTCTTAGCTTCACTCAGAGTCATCTGTAGCAGATCAGAGTCTCTTCAAGCAGCACTCAGAGTCTTCTGAAATGTTGCTTCTGACGCTCAGAGTCTTAACGTTCTTTTCACTTGTAGATGTAATTTTTCTTCCAGATGAATATATAATTTTGGATGTGAAACAAAATTACTTAAACACAATTAGAGTATATATTTCCTTTATGCAAAATTTCATTTATGTTATCATTAAAACAATGAGATATATTAAACACCAATATGTGTTCTAACAACCTCCTCCTCGAGGGGGGATTCGGTCCTTCTGGAAGGCTCTCTTATTTCCACCGGGATTACCGCCTAGGTTCTGTAGGTGAGTCGAAAAGGGGTCTCTCCCGTGGTCGAGTGAGGCGTTGTTCGGTAGGCCTAGAGCATGCTGTGGAACTCCTCGACCCATCTTTTCTTTGCGTCGCCAAGTTTTTGCTTTTGACCTCGGAGGATGACCCTATTCACGACCTCTGCTTGGCCGTTCGTTTGGGGTGCAACAGATGCCCCTATTTAAATAGCTTCACCGGATGATTTGAGCAGCGGAGACTCAAGAAATCGCGATGAAAGGGATTTAAATACAGATAACCGAAAATTTGGCCCCTAGATGCAGTGATATGCAATGATATGGACAAAATAACACGAACTATAATGCTGACAATGGTATGAATCTAATATGATGCGTATGATGGAATGATGAATGCAAGGATGCAGACAACACGACGACATAGGGGACAGACGCGACGAGCAACTACACTGGGGAATACGACGCACTGGTGGAATAACGCAACAATTGTCACTTTAGAACGAACGGTAACACAGGATCCACACGGTGGTAGGATCAGGTAAACGACAAGTGCTGGAATTTCTGGGTCATTCCTTTAAACAAAGAGATCGAGCGGGATCTTCAGGAATCATCGGAAATTATACAGAGAGAAATAAACACCAGAGATACTCGAAAAAACCATCGAATAACCTCGGGGTCAAAGAAACAAATTTCAGGGACATCTAGAAGAACATCGAATGAACTCTAAAACATACCAGAGATACTCGGAAAAACATCGAATAAACCCTGGGCTATATCCAGAAACAAAAGGACGACATCTATAGGAGCATGAGATGAAGACAAGTTTCTGAAGGTAAATCCGAAACATTTAGGAAAACAATAAATATACGGGGCAAGTTTTGAAGACCTATCTGGAAGAACATCAGATAAGCAACAAAGGAGTTCTGGAAGAACGTCAAAACAAAAACTCAGTCTGGAAAAACTTCAGAAAGAGAACAGATCCGGAAAACCATCGGATAAGATTCTGGAAAACCATCAGAATCACAGGGGTATCTGGAAAATCGTCAGATAGAGTTCTGGAAGAACATCAGAACAAAGACTCGATCTGGAAAACCATCAGAAGGATGAATTTATCCGGAAAACCATCGGAAAGATTATGGAAAATCGTCAGAATCGTAAAAGAATATCTGGAAAACCATCAGATAACGAATACTCAATCTGGAAAACCGTCAGAAAGAGAAACAGATCCGGAAAACCATCGGATAGATCCTGAAAAACCATCAGAATCGAAGGAAAATATCTGGGAAACCATCAGATAAAAGATACTCAATCTGGAAAACCATCAGAAAGAGAAACATATCCAGAAAACCATCGGATAGATTCTGGAAAACCATCAGAATCGAAGGAAAATATCTGGGAAACCATCAGATACGTAACAATGAAGTTCTGGAAGAACATCAGAACAACGAGACTCAATCTGGAAAACCATCAGAAAGAGACATTAAAATAAAGGTACCAGACATCCAATAATGGCTTTGAATGAAAGGTATAAACACAATATATGAGAATAGTATTGTACGTAAAAGGAACAAGCATATCTGGAAAACCATCGGATAAGAAAAACGTCATATCTGGAAGAACATCAGATGGACACGACACAAAGTTGTTTGGTAGGTGCCAAGTAAGTTGGACTTTGACCACAAGGTAAGACCTGGATAAAACATGAGCTTGGGAGAAATGCAAATGAGGATTAAACACATATGTTATGCATAGGTATGATATGTATATGTATATGAATTATGTTATGAGATATGATCAAATGCAAATGCAGATGTCGACGACAAGGCTTGACTCTTCGGGTAAGATGACAAGACTGGAAAACTGATTCCTCAACCCGAAGATCACTTCCATTTGCTAAATTGTAATCAGGTTGATGATCTTCGTAGGAAGGATGGAAAGCCGCTTGGAGATCTTTCAAGTAAACTGCCCCAGATTAAATTGTCCATTACAGATGAACTGATAATTGCTTCAGCTTGTCTGATTCTAAAAATGACTGTTTTACTGTACCCTCGGAAGGTTTGCCCCAGTCCGAGTCTTGAAAATCTCATGGATAAACCAGATTTGAGAAGACTTTGCCCCTGATAGGATCACTTGACCAAGTTTCTCGATTGTTTGAAAATTCCTTAGAGGAAAGCCAGTTTGCAAACAAAAATATTCATACAAACATGGTAATGCAAAGTTCATGCAACTTTTGAAATCAAAATTATTTTTGAAAGATGAAAAATAAATGAGTCATCGGTTAGAACGCGGCGGTCTAGGACGCTCAAAGTTTAATACAGGTATACGGCCAAAATAAATGATTCACAAAGATCTTTAGGAGTCAGCTTACAAAACCTTGCTGTAGCATGCTTTCAAAATATCCTTATTTCAATTAGGTCTTTTGAGGGTTGTAACGTGGCCTGGTTCACGGTTTATGAAACAAAGCATAAAGACTCAAAATTTGTTTGTTCCCACCCAATCTACGTGATAATCTTCAGTCCTACGCTCAGTTAACTCATATTATGCATTCAAGTTCCTATAGGTTAGGAATTACACTGATGGTAGCAGGGATGATTCAAAAGTCAAGGGACCTACGAAAAGGCAGTCACTGCTTCTTTACAACATATGGTTCTTTTGACATTGAGGATTTTCAGGGTAAGGATTTAAAGATCTCCTCTTTTTATTATCCCTAACTTTTGCCTGAACTGTTTTTTTTTTTGTGAAGATTACAGTCAGCAGGATGCCCCAATTTTGCCTAAGTCTCCTTCATAGGTTTTGACTTAGCGGGCTTTTTATATTTTATTTTATTTTTTTCGAAAGAAAGTGACTGCCTATCTTAAATGATCACGGTGAACCATCATTGGCGTTTTGGCTTTAAAAAAGCATCTTCGACACTTGCTGTGTACGAAGGAAAATTGTGAGTGCGACCTTTATATGAAAGGCGTATTGTAGGAAAACACAACCAAGTTAACTGAGAGCTACCCATGCCCCAAGGTTAAAATTGCGGTTTTTTTTGTAAAGAAAGAAACTTCAACTTCTAAGCTCGAAGGGGGTGACAAGGGGATAACTTCCTTATTTCTCCAGTGTTTCGGGATCGAAACAATGCCTTACATCGTCAACAAAGTTTGATTGAAAGCATACTGACAGCAGTTATGAGTATAACGTTTTCGTCATCCTCCCTCCAATCTTTGCATACCAAAAATTCGGACAAAAGTAAATATTTGAAAGATAAAGCATATAGATGAAAATAATAGATAAAATGAATTAAATCAAAAGTTTAAATGATCAGTTCATTAATATAAAAGTACAAACATAGTTCAAAAGCAAACAACTAATAAAATAAGGAAAATACAAACAATGAGAAACAAAAGCCTAATGATTAAATCAGTGAGCCATCCTCTAGGGTCACCCCGAAGCTTCACTTTTGATGTGTTGGCAACTGATTTTTCTGGATATTTGGAGGATTATCTTCAAAATCAAGTATTCCATCCCTCATTAACTCACGCACTCTGGATTTCAGTGCAAAATAATGCTCCAAGTCGTGGCCTAAAGCACCCTAATGAAAAGCGCACTGGAAATCATCCCCGAATCCAGCTAGAAGAGGATTAGGAGGAGGTGGTAAAGCCCTGGTAGTAATCAGCCCTTGTTGAACCAAGTACGGATATAGCTCTGTGTAAGTCATGGGAATAGGATCAAATTGGTTCCTATTTCGAGACTGGTCTTGTCTAATAACTGGACGTTGAGCAGTCTGAGCTGGTTGTGGAGCAACAACAGGTTGAGATCCCTGGCGAGGCTTTCTTGATTCAGTAATGACAGCATTGGTCTGCTCGTCCTTCCTCTTATGGAAATTCCCATAGGATTTCTTTGCACCATTAGAAGATTCGGTAGCTTTGGATACCTTCCCATTTTTCAAACCTTCTTCTAACCTTTGGCCAATAGTCACCAGATCTGTAAAGCTTGAAAAGACACTCCCAATCATCTTTTCCCAATAGAAAGGAGACAAAGTATCCATGAACATTCCTGTCAGTTCCTTCTCTGCTATAGGGGGTTCGACTTGGGAAGCTAACTCCCTCCAACGCTGAGCATACTCCTTGAACGACTCTTTTTCCTTCTGAGACATACTTTGAAGCTGACGGTGATCGGGAGCCATATCCAAATTGTATTTGTATTGCTTCATAAAAGCGTTGGCGAGATCTTGGAAGCAGTGGACATTGTTATGCTCTAAGTTCATATACCATTTAAGATAAGCACCACTCAAACTATCCTGAAAGCAATGGAAGAGCAACTTATGATTGTTGGTGTAAGCTGCCATCTTTCGGAAGTACATGACTAGATGGGCTCTTGGACATGAATGACCTTGATACTTCAGGAACTCAGGAGTCTAGAACTTGGCAGGAAAAACAAGACCAGAAACTAGGCACATATTATCGGCATCAACGTTGAAGAAATCAGTACCTTCGACAACTTAGAGTCTCTTGTTTATAATCTGAAACTGTTCACGGGTGATCTCAGGCTCAACAAAATCTTCCTGGTCTCCCTTTTGCCCACCGGCAGCGTTGTACTCATAAGGAGGATTCTCAAAGGGAGCTTGAACAGTCTGGTTAACCGTGTGGACCACAGGTTGAGCCTTGGTAAGGACAAGAGCTTGAAAAACCGGTCTGACAGTCTGACCAATCGTAGCGGCAGATGCAATAGGTGGAGAGTAGTTATGAGGTAAACCAAACTCCGCCCAAGTAGAGGGTGGCGCTGGAACAAGAGGTGGATCAGCACTTGAAACTTCCTGAATGATAGTCCTTTGAGGTGGCTCTCCTCTGGCAATCAACACTTGAAGCATCTCGGTAAGCCTGGTTATGCATGCTTTCAACTCATCAATCTCCATTCGGACCTCCGCATTATGTTCCTCTTGTTCTGACATTTGGCGTCTATAGTTAGCTCCAGTCTGATATCTGTGTCGAGGAATCAGCTTGACGACTCAACGGAACATTGGAAGATAAAGACAACTGGACATGAGAAACTCGGGGAAAGATGCCATGCAAGACATGATGCTAATGCAATGCAATAGTTTTAAGAACTTCAACGGTCGATTGCAAACATTTCATTTTTTAGGAAAGCTGGAAACGATTTTAAACTTTGAAATGTAGGACTTTTGAATTCGCAAAGGACTGTTGAATTCCTTGAAACTAGGATGATGTTTTATGAATGCCATGCACAAATACACACAAACAACAAAGTCCTAGGTTAGAGGAACAATGAATGGAGTTAAGGTCTACCCTTCCCAAAAGGTATGTACTATGGGGTAGTTGTACCTGCAGAACAAGGTTCTAAAGGGGTGCCCAAAGTCATCAGTCCATCTTTCGGATATTATCAATTTCCCAATTGACTCGGTGGTTAATAATATCCTCAAGAGATCCTCTTTTGAGTGTAGTATCGCGTAGCAACTATTTTGGGATTACTCCCTCATAGTTCCCGCACTACGTCCTAGATAAGGCCAAAGTGGTGTTAAGGTACTACGGTCCCCAGTATCACATGCTCCAATCGACAATAGTAAAAGTTTTCACGATTACTCGTTCAACCGAACCATTTTTGAAAGGGTCTCAACTGAGCGGTGATTCTCAAGTCAGCTTGGTCGGGATTCCACTCCCTATAAGCCTCGTCGAATATATCACCTTCCTATAATAATAAAGATAGGGGCAAACCTTAAAAATTAGGACTTATCTCACAACAAAGATACCCCAAGAAAGGTACAATATATGCAGATAATAAAATAAAATAGAAATATCATACAATAAACAAAATAGGGGCAAACCTTAAAAATTAGGAGGGCCCCTAGTGAAGTCGCCATTTTCTGTTGTGGTTAGAATACGATATCAAATTATTAATTAATTTGAATCGCATCTTTAGTTCACAACCGCTCTTTGATTTATCTGAAGGAAAAGGTCAAAAGAGGAAAACCTAATTTTGCATCGTAAAGATAATGCGGGAAGAGATCTAAGTAAGGAGTTGGTTAAGCTCAGGGAAGGTACTAGCACCCTAAACTTCTATAGTACTCTACAAGAACCTTTTGTTTAATGTATGCTTTTTTATTTTATTATCTGCTTTAATATATATTGCTAAAGGATAAAGTGACCTAAAGACCTAAGGGTTAGTCCTAAGTTTACTCGGCAAGATTCACATCTTGTGCCTATGTATCCTGGATGGGAATGGAATCAGAGTAATCGTAGTTCCCCTCGAAAGGGAGGTTAGAAACTTCTTGACTATGGTCAAGGTTTCAAGGTGAGTAAACGTATCTTAAGGACACGCTTACGTGGAATCTTGAAACTCCTATTTCTATGTTGAAAAGTTGAATTAAAATTAGGGTTGAAATTAGGGATTCCACGGAGGGAAACCCTAAAGCAGAGTACGACGACACTTTGACCTAATGCTAGGGTAAAGGGCGTTTTCGTCTACGGCGGGGCACCTAGGCTATTAGGGTTTTGAAATGGTCAAAGGTTAGGGTTATTGACTCGGCGGTCAAATAGCTAGACCTAATCCTTCAGAAGGGATTCTAACGACAAATCATGCAAGATATAGCAAATTATTATACGGCAGAAATAAAGTACGGAAAATAATGAAAGCGGTAAAGAAAGCATCGCGATGATCACTTGCGTAAATTACAAGTCCCCAAAAAAAGAAAAATAAAATAAACTGCGACCATGGCCTCACATAAATTACATCCATGGAACAAAATAAATTGAATAAATATTAATCTAAATTTAAGTATAATCTGGAGAGAAAACAGAAAACAAGGGTTAGACAGAAATATGACAAATAATGAAACAATTAATACGTAAAGAAGGGCAAAAATGCAATTTGGAAATTTTTATTATTGTTTTATTTAACATTAATATTATTTAAAAAAAAAATAATTTTATTCTTGATTTAAAACGAAGTTCAGTTAAATTTTGAAAATGTTAATTTAAATTTTTAAGGAAAATGTTTTTAGGTTAATTTTGAAAAAGATTTTGGTCTTAATTTTAAAAGGAAATTTTATTCTTATTAAAAAGGAAAATTAGTTTTAATTTTAAAAGATATTTTAATTTTTAAATTTAAACAAAGTTAGCTTAACAAAAAAATTTGACCTCATGTTAATTTAACCTAATTATGTATTTTAAAAAAAAATAATAAACATTTTTACTAAATAAAAAGAGAAGGATTAAATAACAAAAATTAAAAAAAAAATTGACCATGCGTTTGTCCACGGTTTTCACGCGTTGCTGTACGCCTTTGCCCCGCGGTTTTCACGCGTCGCCGTACGCCTTTGCCCACAGTTTTCACACGTTGCCATAGCACCTGAAATCAAATATCTCAAAATACGCAAAATAAGTTAGTTCTAAGACCATGGATCAATTGGAATAAAGCTTCTGAGCACGCCTATACCCTTGGTTTTGTCCAATTGCTCCTAATTTGCAAAGCTCCAAACCCTAACAATGACATCTCGTGTTTCATACCTTTAAGCTTCAATTAAACAACCCAGAAACGTTATACACATTCATACCAACACAAATATATAATCATAAAACGTTTATGATGCATGAATCGTGATAATTAAAATTTGAAAAAAAATGCAAACCATCAATGGTGATTTTGTGATTCTGAGTGTTTCAGACCTGTGTGAGTATTGGAATTGAATTAGAAACCTTCAAGGAACGTGTTGGAATGTTTGGAAGGGATTGAAATAGGCTGAAAATTGATCTGCAAATGCCTTGTAACACACGGTTTTTCCAATGAGTTCTAGAGTTTCTTGGCTGCCCACAATCGTCCCCCCTTCTGATAAGTTGTGAGAACGGCCGCCGTTTTTTTTGTCCCCTCCTTTCCTTTCTCAAATGTAACTTATGTTTATATATGTATCAAATTAGGGTTAACTCTAACCTAATGCCCACTTTAAAGCCCAACTTAAATAATTAGTTAAAACTAAATAAAATTTAAACAATTTAAAATAAACTTAAAATTCTATTTATTTGTACTAAACATTAAAAATATTATAAAAAGAATAAAATATTTTCTATTATTTTTAACTTTATGATTTTTGGATGTTTTTATGAATAATATGAAAAAAAGTGAAAAAATAATATTTTTTTAAAAATAATTTAAATAAAATACGAAAATAATAATTAAATAATAAAAAAAACTATTTTGTTATTTTTTTTTTATGAAAATAGAAAAGTTAGAATAAAAATAAAAGAAAAAACAAAAAGTGAAAAAGGTGGGATTCAAACTCTCGATCTCTCATACTCACAACTCCTCACACATGGTGTCTTGCCAATTGTGCCATTTTATTCATTTGAAATAAAGTGGCACTAGAAACCATGTAAAGGTAGGACAAATTTGGGGTGCAACAATAAACTACCTAGGGATGCTCAAATTAACCAGTTTGATGGTTTATCCATAACCATATCCAAATCCGATTTTCAAAAACCGGTTAATTTTATTTTGGTTTTTCAACCAATCCATTTTTAAAATTAGTTGGACACCCACATCCAATTGAATGGATAACCACAACCAAATAAAAATCCAGAAGAAGCCCAATTGCAATTTTCTCTTCTCCTCTCTGATCGAAGATAATGTGCTTCTCTCTCAATCCCATTCCCATGGTGAAACCCTAATTTAAACCTAAACGAGTCTCAGTTCTTCTCTCTCAATCGATGTATTCTTTGTTCCTCTTTCTCAATCTCAATCGATGTATTCTTTCTTCTTTTTAATATTAGTCTGGTTTCAAATTAGGTTTGCGATTGACGTCTCTGATCGTCGCATATAACATCAAGGGTTTTGATGTTTCTGATTGTCACGTATAACATCAAGGATTTTGATGTCTCTGACTGCGATTATCAAGAATTGCAGAACCTTGATTATTAGTTGCTAGTTGCTGTTATTTTTGTGTGTTTGAGGAAGAATCCCTATTAAATATTGTAAAATGAATGCTATTTTATTTAGTAATGGATAATCTTGCTTTTGTTCTATTTTTGAGCCGTATATTTTATTTTGTTATGCGTATTCTAGATGTTAAGATGCCTCATTCTCTATAAGGTATGAGTGATATGATTGTTGTTTGAGAGAATGGTGGCTGTGTTTCCCTCTTGTTCAGAAGAGTGATATGATTGTTGTTTGAGAGAATGGTGGTTGTGTTTCATTTGCTTATGGTGAATTTGTATTCATTTCAGCATATAAGATTGTAATGACAACATTGAGGTCGACGCAACAACGCATCCTCAAGCATTCGTGCAACAGTAGCAGTAACTCGTAGAAGCTAGTTTTTTCATTTTGGTAATTTCGAGTTTCTTTTAAGAATATCTGTAGTGTTGCTATTACATTCTTTCAGTTTCGGTTCTTAGTCCTGTAGTTGCTAGGATTGCTTTCTATTAAGTTGTTACAATTTGGTTTTCTCGTATATGATTTGCGGGTTGATTTCGAGCTAGTTTATATCACCTACGTTGCTAAAAAAACTATTGTACTCAATTTTTTTTATTGCGGTGAATTTTGGAATTTCAATTCAATTGTTAGATGTTGTACGATGTCGGTTTACTTCACGATTAAGCTATGGCTACTTGTGTGTTCATGAGCAAACGTTATATTGATATGTTGCTGTAAAATTGATATAACTTGATTATTAGCCGCAATCTTGTTACGATTTGTTTGTGTTAGCTATGATATGGATGTTATTCCTTTTGGACTGGCGATAAAAGAATCATAGCAATGTTGTTATGGTTGTTGTATGCTTAAGTTATTGAAACTGAATATTATCCGCAACTTCAATGCATATCAATTTCGATTATAATTTTGTTGCAAGTGTGTATTCTTATTCTTTTTGATTTGGTTACACTGCTTTGGTTTAATATTGTACTGGTATTGTAATGTTGAAATTGCTTGTTGTCGATTACGTATCAGTTTCAATAGTAGCTTGATAAATATTGATGTGTTGCTGCTGAGTTCTGTTTAATTTCATTATGCTAATGTGTTGTTGATAATCAATATTGCGGTAACGACACACAAACTCAATTGGACAAGCTTCCAAAATTTCTATAACATTTTGTACTACTTTTACTATGTGTTTAGAATTGTCCAAGCATTAGCAACTGTGAAAGATACTTTACTTTTACTTTTATTATTCTATGGTGTTATACACTATACTTTTACTCCGTTTAATTTTGAAATCACTATGCTTTTAGTAATTTTAATTAACATCTCTGCATAATTTTTATTAATTTCTTATTTTTTTGAATTAATTTAACAATTGGTTGTTCTATCAAAAGCAGGAAATGCCCAAACATAATAATCTTACGACGGATGAGACAACACAAAACTCGGGAACTACTTTTACTCGGGCACCACCCCATCGAAGAAACAAATCTTCTGTTTGGAACAACTTCACTCCTGATCCAGATTTGATTGGAATAGCTAGATGCAACTACTGTGACTCTAAGTTAAAGTCCAATAATGGAACGACTTCCATGACCGGACATTCAAAGATATGCAAGAGTAACTCAAATAGTGAAGCAAATAAGAGATTGAAAACAACCCCATCATCAACAACAAATGTGACTTCTCCTTCAGCAATTGTGTTAGGAAAATTTGACCAAGAGAAATGTAGGCAGGCAGTGGTTGATATGATTGTGGAAATGGAGCTTCCGTATATGCATGCAGATCATAAAGCTTTTCGTCGTTGTATGAGTGTATTGCAACCAAGATTTATTCCAATCTCTCGAAGCACAGTAGCACGTGATGTTTTGGCTTTATGGGATTTTGAAAGGGAAAAATTGAAGACCTTTCTTTCCCAACATTGTCGAAGTGTGTGCTTAACCACAAATGGTTGGACTTCATGTCAAAACATGACTTACATGTGCATAAAAGCACATTTTATAGACAACAACTGGAAATTACACAAAAAGATTTTGAGTTTTGTTAGGGTCTTAAGTCATTCAGGAGAAGTAATAGTAAACACATTTGCAAAATGCTTGGACAATTGGGGGTTGAATTATGTTTTAAGTGTGACTGTTGATAATGAGGCGTCGAATGATCGTGGGATTGAAAATCTAAAAAAGAGGCTAAGGTTAAGGAATGATTTGGTTTTGAATGGAGATCACTTTCATACAAGATGTTGTGCACATGTCATGAATTTAGTGGTTAAAAAGGGTTTAAAAGAAATTGACATTTCTGTTTCTAGAATCAGGGGTGCTGTTAAGTATGTTAAGTCTTCTCTGGGTCGAGAACATAAGTTTTTGGCATGTGTTAGAAGTAGACAGATTGAATACAAAGGTAGTGTTCAATTTGATTGTGAGACTCGATGGAATTCAACATACGACATGTTGAAGGCTGCTCTACAACTTGAAATGGCATTTGTTGAGCTTGGTATTATTGATACAAAATATTGTTAAGAACTTGAGAGTGGGAGCGGCATTCCTACTCCTTTAGATTGGGAGAAGACACGTGGGGTCGCTCAATTTTTGGAAGTTTTTAAGGCTTCCACTTTGCGCATATCGGGTTCAACATACGTGACAAGTAATATGTACTTGGCAGAGGTATTTTCAATTGGTTTGGCTATAAAAGACATGTGTTCTTCTAAGGATCTATCTTTAGCTCATACAAGAAAAATAAATTTAAAGATGAAGGAGAAATATGATAAGTACTGGGGAAGTCCTGAGAAGTTGAACATGTTGTTGTTAATTTCTTTTGTGTTAGATCCCAAGAAGAAAATGATGTATGCTCGTTGGTTTATCGAAAAAAACTATCAAAAAAGAGGTTGATTTCTTGAAGGATAAATTAGAATTAGATTTGAAAACAATATTTGAGGAGTATAACGGTGGTGGGACAGGTGGATCTCAAAGTGACTCTGCAGAACCACCCGTATTAGTTGGACGAATTGGAAATCCCAACTATTATTATGGGGTATTTTTACAATCAAGTGGTGTCAAACCAAGTGGAGTGAAATCTGAATTAACAAAGTACCTAGAAGATGGATTAGAAGATGATATTCCTAACTTTGATATCTTAAATTTGTGGAAGGTGTATTCAAGTCGACTTCCAATCCTATCTAACATTGCGAGAGAGTTATTAGCTATACCCATCTCAACGGTGACATCTGAGTCCGCCTTCAGTACCGGAGGAAGGGTGCTCAATGAATATCGCAATCGCTTAACTGCTAAATCTGTGTAAGCACTTATATGCACAGAAGATTGGCTTGGCGGATCACCTTCACCATTGCCCACACAAGATGATATTGAAGAGCTTGAGAAGATTGAGCGAGGTAAAGTTAAATTTAATAATAAATTGAAAAGGTTTGATTAAAGATGGTATTTATTTCATATAATTTTTTAAAAGACTTCTACCTTATTTTTCAGAATATTTTTTGCAAAACCAATCTAACGGAGGTAATTCTTATGATACTTTTGACGAGGATTGAAGATAAAGGAGACTTCTAACTGTCAGGTATTTTCTTGCAGCTTTAATTGTTAGGTATATATGGAATTATTGATTATTGGTGATTGCATCAACATAGAATTTAATTAATATTGTTTGTTATTAACTATGGAAACTAAGACTAACATATGTATAATCTGTCACATGCCCACTTGGATGGCTCTGTCACATGACTAATGTCAATGGTTACTGACTTTGATTTTGTTTTTTGTTGATTTGCATAAACTAGCTAAAAGTTTAAAGTACTATATTATGAAAATATTTGATCAAACTGTTCTCAACAAGTCATCAATTGCTCACAATTTCATACACCAATCACAATAGCTATAGTACTTTATTGCGAAGCATCCAAAACTTTTAATAAGTCGTTGTACTTGCGATATCAGCTCTTATCGATAAATTGAGACTTTTGTTCATGAAAGAACTACTCCATTACGGAAAGGCTGAGACCGTTTGTCAAAGCAGAAGTTGTTGTTAATGCAGTTTTTAAAATCCTAAGACCCTGCATTATCATGAAATCAAATATTGTGAGATGTAAATCTTCTTTAGCATCGACAAACAAAATGTGTTCATTTGATTTTCTTGTAAATGATTAGTAATAAAGTGTTTAGAAATACTAAGTTCAGTTACGTTTGGTAGAAGCTAGCAACCATAGTTTTACAAAAAAAAAAAGAACTTAATGTATCGTTACCTCTTTTACTTCAATATTAGAATAAGAATGTATACTAAATAAATGTTAAAAGTGAGCTTTTTTTATTGCTTTATATGCTATTGGTATTGTAGAAGAATGTACCATAGTATGGATAAATTGCAGCTGGAATTGAGAGTGATTTGGATTAAAGAAAGAGTTAAGTTGACAAATGAGGCTATTGTGATTGGTGTATGCTTCACAATAAAGTACTATAGCTATTGTGATTGGTGATTTATATAAACTGGCTAAACAGTTTGATGACTTGTATGAAATTATGAGCAAATTTAAGATTTTGTGTGGTAGAAGAGATATGGTATCAGTTTGTGTGAATAAGCTGTTGTCCAGATTAATGCAGTGTTTTTTAAAGCTACCACCTTTTAGAATCCTGGCAAGCTACCATTCAGAATTTTGCAGTGTTTTTCCGTTTTCAGGAATTTTTAATCAAAATGTTAGATGATTTTGAGTTGGATATGCTTCATGTGATTCTCACTATTGTATGAATATTTACGTATGTGGAGGATCATCAGGAATGACATTGGTTTTCAGGATAAGCATCATTAGTGAACATGAAGTTGAGAATTATAAGTTGCATATGGTGGCGATAATGTCGGAGATATTAGAAGAGTACGCGCTGTGCTGACGAGAGCGACAAAGCGGTTTCTGTCACAAAATGGTATGAGTTTTGAAGATCTGAGAAGTAGGAATTTTCGTTTTGGTTCTTCTTCAACCTTTTCTTCTGATTCTACTTCTTTTGATTAGGATGTTTCTTTTCCTTAATGTGTAATTGTAAGACATATTTTGTAATTATACAAAGAAAGAATCATTGTACTACTTCTAGTTTTTGTTATCTTAAATTCATTTCATGTTCAATTATTCTCTCGAAGCTGTTGAGACTTGAAAGTTTTAACCAATTCATTTCTAGTTTTTTTTTACATTCATTTATAAAAATTGGATTTTTAAGTCAAAAACCGATTTTAGCTGAAAAACCAGTTGTTAAAACATGAATGTCCAGTTTTAAAAACTGGATTTTTATATCCAAATCCGATTTTAAGTTGAAAACTGGATATGAACTCTAAAACCGGATATAAAATATATAACTGGTTATAAAATTTGGTTATGGATATAAC
Organism: Lathyrus sativus; assembly: GCA_963859935.3. Lineage (NCBI taxonomy): Eukaryota > Viridiplantae > Streptophyta > Magnoliopsida > Fabales > Fabaceae > Lathyrus > Lathyrus sativus. The sequence continues at coordinate 456,179,736 of OZ012739.1, read as the reverse complement.
CGGTTTATAACCGATTTTATAAAAACAAAACCAGTTATATGAATTGGTTATAATAACCGGTTAAAATAAATGGTTTTGTTTTGGATATGGATTGATTATTTGAATAAACCAACCATGAGCATCCCGACACGTGATTGTTCAAGAATACTCTATCTTTAATGTTAACAGCCCAATAGTCAAGCTCATTCATGATACACCAATATTGCACAAGTTTATTAATATCTTGATAGCAACTCTTCCAAACTACAATTGCCAACTTCCAAACTAATGTTGCCAACTTCCTAATCTTGTTTGAAATCGGCTGAAAATACAAAGTCTTGGACATGCCCTAGAAAATAGGTACCCCAAGATAAATGAAAGGAAGAAACCCCATTTGAAAGCTCATTCTATTTGCCAAGAAACCATGTCTGACTACACTCATGGATCCTGCAAAAATAATGGATTTTGTAAGGTTACAAACTTGACCAAAGCAAGCTGCATATCAGTCAAACAACTCATCAATGGTATTTAACAAAGATGAAGAACCATTAGAATACATCATTATGTCGTCAACATAAAGTGTATGAGACGTAATCTGCACACTTCTACTAGCTTTGATGCACTTCAACCCGTTATTTGAAACCAGTTGAGAAAGCCCTCTGCTAATAACATCCTCTCCCAAGCAGAAGAGAAGATGAGACAAAGGGCCTCCCTGTCTGACCCCCCGCTTGTAGGTGAAGAACCCTCTAAGGTCCCCATTAATTGAGACAAAAACTTTAGCTAAATCCAAAATTAATGTTATCCAAGAGCAAAATTTTTCGTTGAAACCAAACTGCTTGAGGACTTTTATAAGAAAACTTCACTCCAAGGTATCAAAAGCCTTGGCTATGTCCACCTTGAGCATTACATTACCACCAATAGACTTTCTTTGAATCACGTTGGCCACCTCCGATATGAGACAAATACAATCCTTAATGCTACGGCCATGAACGAACCGTTTTTGCTCTTTAGGAAATATATTTTGAATTTATTATAAAAATTTTATGATGAAATATAATATATTATTATATATGGTATTTTTTTTAATTTATAAAAGAATATATTGTTGAATTTATATTATATTAATATAATAAAAATTTAACAAATTTAATATTATTTTTAATTAAGTTATTATAATAAAATACATAGTAAATAATAAATTAAACAACTAAGTTTAAAATATTTTTGAACAATCTATTTTAGATTAATCTAACATGACATACTATTTACAAAATTTTTAATTAGTTCAACTTAAAGGCATTCTTAGGAATGATACGAGAACAAAGTAAAAGGGTTCTTAATGTTTTGAGATTTTTGATTATGCGAAAGATTTACATAAAATCAATAAAAGTTTAGAGATGTGAGTTTAGAAAATGTGAAGACACTGAAAGAATAATATGAAATTAGTTGAGAAAACAATTGACTTATTATTATTATTATTGTAATTATTATTATTATTATTATTATTATTATTATTATTATTATTATTATTATTATTATTATTATTATTATTCGAGTCAAGTTCTAATTCTATCATCCTATTGAACATGAGACTTTTCTTTTTAGAGCAACACTTTTGTGAGAGACACACCACATACTCACTCAAAATCTTAAGGTGATAGGTGTATGAGTTCTCTCAGTTATAAATACTCAAATCTTCACATTTCTAGCTAATGTGAGAATATTACTCATACTACTCACACTTGTTATACCTAAAAATTCCCCTCAAGTGTGAGTCTATCCACAATGCTTCCACAATACCCCCTTAAGCAGAAGCTTCAACTATGCAACTGCAGTTTCAGTTGTGTGTTTCTTGCTCACCACCCTTGTACCGCCTTTGACACTCTTCAACGGGACACCTCCTAACCACCATCTGTGGGGAGTAGTTTCGATACAAGTGAGTTGATCCTTCACTTGAACTAGGCTCTGATGCCACTGTTGGGTAGAGATTTTCACTAGGGAGCATTGAACATTGCAGGACTTTTTTTTATATAGAAAAACACCTTTGTGAGAGACACATGTACGTACTCAGCCAAAACTTTAAGGTAATAGGTGTGTGGGTTCTCCCACTTATAAATGCTCAAGTGAGACTATTGCCCATACTACTCACACTTGTTATACTTAACATATAGGAAGCATTAAGAAATCCTCATTGAAAAAATGAAGTCTCACATATCAATAATTTGGGTCACCCACTGTTTATATCCACGCAACCAGACCAATAGTGTTGGGTGTGTGGGGATGTATTAAGAAAAATTCAAAGTTCCACATTGGTTAAAGATAGAGTTCACATATGGTTTATATAAAGTGAATTTGACCTAACTCATTCAAATAAGGTGAGGGGTGTTACTCTATCATCTAAATTGCCTATAGATGAGTTATACCAAATTTTAATTCTATCATCTAAATTGCCTTTCCAAGTTAACCGACCAGGCACCCGATAAATCAAACAAATGAGAAGCGCTTTCAAATGGTCACAAACAATCGGTAGAATATTAGTATATAATAAATTGAAGTTACAATTCTCATCCAAGTAAACATCATTTATTCGCATTTCCAAATCGTGAATATCCACATAGAAAACCTACTCCGCTAATTTCCTTAATCCAAACCAAACCAATTTGAAAATGAGAAATAGTAGTTATATTCCCTCAATCTAAATTAACAACCATCTTTATGAGCAATCTGATCTTTCATAATTGTATTTTAAGTAATATAATTCCGATTTCTTATTCATATTAAGGAACATTTTCTCAATGATATACTTGAATTAAAATTTTGACCCATAGAAAATTACAATGTAATTAAATATCTCTTATACTCTCATTAATATATATTTTCCTATAATTTTTTTATTTATAATATTCTTAAAATTTAAAATAAATTAATAATAAATATTTATTTATTATTTCTTACAAAAACATTCTCATAAAAATATTAAAATTTTCCATTCTTTTACTCATCCTTTCAAACTCCTCCATTTCCCTCCCTTCTACACTCCGGAAAAAGAACCTAAAGAGGTATATGCTATAAAAGCACACGTTTAAATTGTTACACTTTTTTTTTTTTTTTAGAAATATAATTATCTTAAAAACCAATTCATTCAAGCAGCACCGGATTTGGCGTAAATCCCACTTGATTGCTTTCCCTTCATCAAGTTTCTCTCTCATAACTTCAATCATAAGAATAATATTTTTGCCATCTTATTTTTAAATAATTAAATCATCATAAATGCAATTACTTTCTCATCAGTTTTCTCTTTTAATATTTTAAATTAGATAATTATTAGATTCACCCAGAAGATATTAGCGTTATTTAATGTTCAGACGCTTACCAATATAAACATATTTTTTGTGTATTAATTTTTTTAAATTTAATTTTTATATAAAAAAATTGAATGAAATAGTTGATGTCATATACCAGTTAATAAAAAAAAGTTATTAAAAGAGAAATTGAATTTTAAAATAAAAAACGAAAAAATATAATTGAAATAAAAATAGACTACCCAAAATCCAAGTTTTTCCATTATATATATATATATATATATATATATATATATATATATATATATATATATATATATATATATATATATATATATATATATATATATATATATATATATATATATATATATATATATATATATATATATATATATATATATATATATATATATATATATATATATATATATATATATATATATATATATTATAAATTAGATAAAAAAATTGAATGAAATAATTGTGCAAACTACCCTCTACCAGTTAATAAAAAAAAGTTATTAAAAGAGAAGTTGAATTTTATAATAAAAAACAAAAGGGTATAATTGAAATAAAAATATGCTACACCAAATCTAAGTTTTTCCTTTATATATGTTATAGAGTTATTGATTATATATATATATATATATATATATATATATATATATATATATATATATATATATATATATATATATATATATATATATATATATATATATATATATATATATATATATATATATATATATATATATATATATATATATATATTGATGTGTGCTTAAAATATATACTTGTTTTACTTCTGTTCTATAATATATGATTAGTTGACCATATTATATAGATTAAAAAAATAAATGAAAGAGAGAATGATAATTTTACTAAATTATTTTTAGTGTGTATTAAGAATAATGAAAATAATATTAATTAGAAGATAAAATTGAAAAAGTACATTAAAAATTGAAATGGATAATTCACTTTAAAATATTGTTGTATTTCAAATGTCTTGTCTGATATGGGACGGAGAGAATATTATAATCTATAACTTCTATAACTATATATAAAGGGATACAAATTTTTGGCGTGACTTATTTTTTTACCATTTTCACTCTTGCTTTATTATATAATTTATTTATATAATAATTTTTTATTATTAACTTTCACGTAACTTTTTATTATTAACTTTTACATACTGTATTTTTTAAAATATTTATTTAAATAAAAAATACCGTTTATATTTTCATTCATGCGCATTAAAAAAACGGACAATCGGTGCGTGCCCGTCTGAACGCTATTATACATAATGAGATTACATATTATTTTGAATTAGTTTTAAAAGAATTTTAGCCTTAATTATTTGTATTATATTTTCAACTACTAATTAAGCATTTGATTATGATACAAGCACACGGTTAATTCCACTATATAAAGCAAGTGTTAACTTCATTGTTCACTGCCATTCTCCATAATTAAGAAACACTGTCCTTTTCTCCATTTGTCCTAGCACACATGGGTCGCCATTCCTGTTGTTTAAAGCAAAAACTAAGAAAAGGATTATGGTCCCCTGAAGAAGATGAGAAGCTTTTCCATTACATAACCATCTTCGGTGTTGGTTGTTGGAGTTCAGTTCCCAAACTAGCAGGCTTGCAAAGATGTGGAAAGAGTTGTAGATTGAGATGGATAAACTACTTGAGACCTGATTTGAAGAGAGGAATGTTCTCACAACAAGAGGAGAATCTTATTATCACTCTTCATGAAGTACTTGGAAATAGGTAACATCAATGTTGAAACATGTTTATATGGTTATTAATGGATTAATGTTTCAAAAATGATTATTGATTTTCTATGTGTTATTAGGTGGGCTCAAATTGCAGCACAGTTACCAGGGAGAACAGATAATGAGATAAAAAACTTTTGGAATTCATGTTTGAAGAAGAGGCTAATGAAGCAAGGGATTGATCCAGCTACACATAAGCCATTCTTCAATGAATCACTTATAAAGGAAGAGAATCAAAAATCATCAATGCTAATGCCGGCACTGTCTCAACTGTCTCAACCTCAAAGAACTTTATCTTCACAGGATTATTATTCAGAAGCACTTCTAATGAGTGATCTGAATAATTATCACTATAATATTAATGGTTTAGCTTTTACAGAAGCTTCAAGAAAAATTCTCATGAATTCGAGTAAGCCATTATTTGATCCGTTATGCTATAATCTAAGTGTGAGCAATTATTATCAGCCAAAGCTAAGAGAATTTGAACAGAATCTGTATTTCGGAAATGATTCAAACTATTTCTTCTCTTCAATGCCTTGTCTAAATAGTTCAGACAACAATAACTCAGTTTCCAAGTTTAGTTCTCTTTTGGTGAATGAAAACTCAAACAATGGTTGTTCAACTATGATGAATGATTATCTAGTGCGTGAAATGAGCAGCAGCATGATTGAAAATGCAGGTGGATTATTGTCATGGGAAGGTGAGAACAAGGTTTTGGATCCTTTGTTACAGTTTGAAGTCAATGCAGTAAAATGTGAAGAGTTGTTGATCAACAAGACAAGTTCATGGCAAGAAGGACAGTTTCTGACGAGTAATGATTCAATAAATTTTAGTACCTTTCCTTTAACGTCACTGTCAGAAGATCTAAGTAATGAAGCTAATTTTGATGTATTTCACCATTTATGAACTTGAAACTTATTGTTGATGATAGCATAGGAAAGTTGTATTGATGTGTTTGTTTTCACGAGATTGAGGACTATTTTATGGTGTTTATTTTTCCACATGTGGAATTACGTATTCGTTCAATTTTCAATGGATTATCTGAATTATTGCAGTTAAATTTTATGATGTTAAAAAGTATAGTTAGGATACATAGAGGTACGCACGCAGAGAAATATAAAATATGAATGGTGGGTAGATTCGAGATATTTTGAGAAGCTGGCTATATATGATTATTTCTAAATGGCACCACCATGTACTGTTTTGTGAATTGATGATTCCCTCCAAAAAGTTCTAATTGGCTGCCCAAAGTCTCTGCATTATTTGAAGAGAGTGGGGTCTTCTTTATCATCATCATCATCGCGTATATTTACTACATACTGTTTGAATATCGTCTTTAATTTTCTGTCACCAGAGGGTTTGTCCCAACACATATACACCATAACTTTGAGCTTATTTATATATGGACAAATATGTGTCTACACATGTAACTTGCATGGAGCTTATTTATATATGTGTTTCTTGTATCTAACGTCTTGGTTTCTAACCATTTTTTAGGAAAGGTTTGATTATTAGTAGTAATTTTCAATTTTATTAAAAGTTGGACAGACACTAGTAGATAGTTATTAGAGATTAAACTACTGAGGTAGTAATAGAAGTTAGTTATGGTGGTTATTATATATATATATATATATATATATATATATATATATATATATATATATATATATATATATATATATATATATATATATATATATATATATATATATATATATATATATATATATATATATATATATATATATATATGGAGTTAGTTAGGATGCTTAGCAACTATATAAATTTCACTACATATATTAGTGCAGTGGTGTAAGGTGATTATGATGGTGAATACAATACACACATGTAAGAGAATCTTGCATAGTTCTCTCTCTCTCTCTCTCTCTCTCTCTCTCTCTCTCTCTCTCTCTCTCTCTCTCTCTCTCTCTCTCTCTCTCTCTCTCTCTCTCTCTCTCTCTCTCTCTCTCTCTCTCTCTTCTATTTTGAACATGTAGAGTTCTCTTATGATATATCATATGCCTAAGGGGATCGAGTCTTCCGTTGCACCATCATCATCATCATTATCGCCATCATCTTCAACTCGATGCTAAGAGCAAGCCGCTTTAATAAGAAGCATTGTTTTTTGTTCAAGCTGTTACAGAGCAACTCAAGTTACAAAGCAACTTCCATGGAAGACATCAATTCATCTCCGAGAGTGTAACCACAAGTTCAAAACTCTCAAACTGCTTCAAGTGACGTTGGATTTTACAACACAACAAATACCTTTGCCCCGAAGCTATCAATAAAGCTGAATGAATCTAACTTTCTTCTATGGAATCAGCAAGTCTAATGGGTGATACTCTCTCACAAACTCCATGGAGTGGTGGTTAACCCTCAGATTCCACCAATGTTCAATAATGAATAAGATCGTCTTGCAAATGTTATATCTGAAGACTGAATCTTGGATTGTGCAAGATCAATCCCTATTTACATGGTTATTCTCCAGCATTTTTGAATCAGTTCTTCCACGAGTTCTTGCGTGCAAACATGCTCATGAAGTGTGGGACAAAGTCCACAAACACTTTAATTCCCAAATGAAGGCAAAAGTGTATCAGCTTCACTCGGGGTGGAAAATAAGCAAGAAGGGAACCATATTCATCTCATAATATGTGATATCAATTCGTGTTATTGTTGTTTCTCTCATGGAAATTGGTAACCCTATATTTGAGCGTGATCAGGTAGATGCTATATTACAAGGATTACCAGGGGAGTATAACTCTTTCATCATGATGGCATGTAGAAAAATTGAACCATTAAACATATACGATGTTGAAGCATTGTTATATGTGCAAGAGGCTCAGTTGGACAAGTTCAAACAAGAATTAGCTTCACCAAGTGCCACAAGTAACATAGCTCAATGAGTTAGTACTGGCAAAAGTGCTAACTTAGCTAGTTCCAATCATTACCCTTGTGGTCGAGGCAAACAATTCATTGGTAGAGGTCGTGGGCGCCAAACTTAACCTTACACACCTAGAAATCGCCCCACACATCAACTCTGCAACAAATATGGTCACTAAATGATTGAATTATGGCACATGTTTGATGAGTATTATGAGTCAGTGTCACACAAGAACCAGTCTCAAGCATCCACATCCAACAAAATGAATTATACTCATGATGGAGCCAAAACTCAGGATAACACATCAACTCAAGCCATAACATGTCTTGCACATCAAGATCAACTGCATATTCCACCAAATATAGATTCACGAGCATGGATTGTAGACTCAGGTGCCTCACATTATATTACATATAATCCAGCTAATTTGCATGTTATACAGTCATATGTTGGTCTTAATAAAGTGGTAGTAGGAAATGGACATAGTCTAGCTATTAAAACCATTGGCCATTCACAAATGCATTCAAATTTTATGTCTAACTCCATGATTAGGTTATCTGATGTGCTACATGTACAAAATATAATGAGAAACCTCATTTTTTTAATCTAATCTAGCTAAAGACAATCAAGTCTACTTCGAATTCTATTCTAACAATTGTTTATCAAATCTCAGGGATCTAAGCAAGTGCTTTTTGAAGTATTTTTAGATGAAAATGGTCTTTATTGCTTCAATAGTATATTATTGGGCACATCAAGAAATGCCTTGGACCACAAGTCATCTAGCTCAGGTCTTGAAGTGCACAATAATAGAGTGTCAAATTCCAATTCTTTACTTGTAAATAAAATGTCTATTTGGAATTCTAGGTTAGGTTATGCCAATTCTAGAGCTATACATAAAGTCCTACAATTGTGTAACATTTCCTGTAATATTAATAAAGAACCTCAAACTATTTTGCAATTCTTGTTGTCTTGGTAAATCTCATAGAGTATATGCCCATATGTCCAACACTAAGTACACCATTTTATTTAACTTGTGCATACTGATCTATGGCGGTCATCTCCTACACTATCTAGCAATGGATACTACTATTACATTGCATATGTAGATGTTTTCTCCAAGTACACATGGATCTATATGCTCAAAAACAAAAGTGGTGCATTATCTGCTTTAAAGATGTTTCAGACTTATATCACTACACACAATTCAACATCAAAATCAAAGCAGTTCAATTTGACTATGGTGGTGAATTCAAGCCCTTCACTAAGTTTCTTAATGATAAATGCATCATCCAAATACTAAAATGTTCTCACACATCTCATCAAAATGGCATTGTGGAAAGAAAGCATAGACAAATATTGAAAATAGGCTTCACTTTTCTTGCACATGCCTAAATGCCCATCAGGTTTTGGGATCATAGCTTCACCATTACAATGTTCCTGATAAACAGACTTCCAACAAGTGCCTTGTCAAACATTGACTCACCATACAAGGCTCAACATAATAAGCAACTTGACTATAACTTACTCAAAGTGTTTGTCAACTCATGTTTATCGCTGCACAAAAAATCAGAGAAGTCGCAATCGAACGTAATTTATTCCAACGAAAGGGAAGAAAAACATCGAGAAAACCTATAGTAAAAGACAGTCTCGCGACCAAGATATGGGTCCAAAAGTCGGTTATGTAAGGGAAAGGTATTAGCACCCCCTCACATCCATCGTACTCGATGGGAACCATCTAGGTAGTCTACGTGTGAATGGGTGTCGTTACCTAAGGTTTACTTGATAAAGGAACATGACGGGTTGAAACCAAAAGGGGACTCGATAGGATCTTACAATCCTATGCCTATGCATTCCCTCGTGCAATGGGAAAGTCAGAGTCATCGTAGTTCGGAAGACTACGGGTGAATTGGTGGGAGTTTGCTCGCAAAGATCTTGCAATATTATGCCTACATATCTTCATTGACGAATGAAGAATCAGAGTGTTTGTAGTTCGTGGGACTACGGTATTGTGGGTTTGTTGTTTTGGTGGGTGAGGTTTAATGTTTGCGTTCTAGCAGTTAAGCGTGGCTTGTATTGCGGTAGAACGGAGGTAATGTGCTATTTTTGGAAGGTTTTGAAAGTGTTTCCACAAGGCAAAGGTAGTTTGAGGAGTGAAAGTTGTTTTTATTATGAGTCTAATGGTAGGTACTTAGAGGGAGAAGAGTATCGAACCATAGGTTAAGTACGACCCACAATCAAATGCTCGATAGTCAAGGAGACAATAGTATCCCAACCGCTTGCATTCACCCTAAGAGGACCAGATTAAACTCTTTTTTGGGTTAAGTTATTTTGGAAGGTTTGAGTCTTATCATGGAAAAGATGGAGAAAGGTGAGATGGAATGTAGTGGAAAGAGTGATAAATTGAAATAGGGTAGGTTGACGATGATGCGCAAAGCAATCGACTTACAGGTGCGACATACAAGGCTTGCTTGGTTAAGTGGAATGAAATGGAGTTTTGAATGTTTGAGAGAAGAAGAGGGAAGAATGGAATCTCTAAAGTGGAGTGTGTGAATCCCTAATGTTCTACTTATTTGTTTATGAAAAGAGTTAGATATTGGATCTAACTTGTTTTTATTTTTGTTTTTGAAAATGTTTTCTAAGCGCTTTTGCTTTTATCTTTTCTAACCTATTAATATGCAAGCATACAAGCACATAAAAGCATATACAAGAAAGTAAAGGCCCTAGACTATTACATTATGGATGGGGAGGGGGAAGTATGAGAAATCCACCATGTGGGGATAAACCTAATCTAAGATATAATGAATGAGTGAGATGAATCATGAAGGTTCAATAAAATAAACAAAGTTTCAAATGTCCAAGTGTAAGAAGTCCTCAAGTATTATGTCACAAGACAAACAAAAGAGTTAGTATATGAGATGTAATGAGATGTATAAAAATCAAAAGATAGAACCAACATGAATCATAAGAATCAATGATACATGATCAATCAAGCAAAGATGGAATGCAAGGAAACATCCAATGAAATCAGATGAATAACATACTTCAAGTAATCAAACAAGATGGAAACCTAAAGGAAGCATACATGAAACATGAGGAATGAGAAGCTCCTAAGCTAGGGTTAGAGGGAGAATTACCTTGATGCTATCATGTTAGCATAAACATCCTATTATATTTGATTTAATTTAATCAATTTAATTAAATCACTCAAATTGAATCAAAGATTTTCTAGGGGAACATATGAGTCAAACAACAAGTTAACAATATCACAAGATCACAAGAACTCAAATAATCAACCAAGAATTAAGGCATCATCACCAAACATCATTTCACACAATTACAAATTCCAAAGAATGAAAATAAAGTGCAAAATTAACCAAATAATAACAACTGTATTAAAACAAACTCCAAACAAAGAATAGATGCGATAAAATTAAAGAGTATAAAGTTCCATGCAATTTCAAAAAAAGAAAATCAAGAAAATCGTTTTAAATGAAAAATTTATAAAATAATGAAAACTAGGGTGGAAATAGTAAAATAGGAAGTGCAAAAAGTTAAAAAGTAAAAATAAAAATAAAAATAAATAAATAAATAAATAAATAAATAAATAAAACTAAGCCCAAGTACAACAGCCCAACGTTGCCCTTTTTTGGATAAAATTAGTCTATGTTGTGCCCCCTTCTACGCGTGGCCGTCCGATTTAGATCGCGTGGTGCACAATGATCAAATACTAGCCACAAGATCTTCATAACTAAACAAGCAAGCAAATCCAACGGTCATAATCCAAGGTTCCACACAGACCTCATATCATGTGAGAGTAAAAAGTCGAACACATTTCATTAAACCACACGAAAACCATATGCTGACACGTTGATAGAAAACAAAATCAAAAAATGGAACCCTAGCCATGGAGGATCTCGCGGGTAGTGTAACACCCTTTTTCTACCCCACAATTTAAAAGGAAAACTATTCACATTTATCAGAATAAAATATTAAACACCATAAATATCACCTCAAAGGGCGTACATTTCTCAATGAATTCAAAATTAGGTCAATGCTCCGTAAACAACGGGTTTTCCCGAAAGATATCAAAAATTGCAGCGGAACTCAAAAAGGAATAATCCAAAGTTTTCCTTATACGGGAACATAATCAAAATTACCAAATCAAATAAATCATGGTTTAACTTAAAGACCCCAACCCGGTGTTACACTATCAGAGCAAGACCCTCTACGTTAACCAAAATGGTCAACAACTCAAAACTCCAAAAAGATCCTGGACGGCATCCACGGCTAAACCCGATCATCTGCATGTTACCCACGTGGAGGCAACATTCAAACAAGCAGAGTGAGTAAAACGATTCATAATAATCAATGTAGGAAATCAATATATAAAATGGTGTTCATTTTCATATTCAACATCGTCATATTCATCAATGGGCATCAATGCCACAACATCATAAATTACTCAAGATCATCTCATAAATGCAAATGCAACAAAACTTGTGCATGTGATACCAATCATAAAAGCGCGATGGACACTGGGCCATTAACCCTTCATAGATCCCCATCAATAGGATCGATTCTACTTGATAACCGGAGCACATCAAAATACCTCACATCCGCACAATGGGATTGAAGTCAAAGAAATCAAGGTTTTGAACCGAATTCCTGATGCACATGAATGCATGATGCACACGTCAATAATCATCCTCATAATAACATCATAGGTGCATCATCATTCATCATAATCATCATCATCATCAAAAATCATGTCATCATAGAATCATCAAAACTCATAAAAATATCATCATAGCTCATCATCATTACATCATAAGAATCATCATATAATCATGTACTAATCACATAGAATCATAATCATACTCATGGTAATTCATCATACTATCACATATTAATCACATAGAATTCACAATTATACTCATGGTAATCATAATACTATCATGTATTAATCACGTAGAAATCATAGGCATACTCATGGTAATTCATCATACAATCATTTATTTAATCTCATAAAAATATTAGAAAATCAATTATCTTATTTATACTATGATATAGCCTATTCATTAGCTTTCTAACGCTTTGAACGGGGGACAAAACGGACTTACAGATCAAAAGTTACGTCCAAAATGATTTCGACTGAAAACATGAACAGTCGTGACGGACAACATGCAATTTTCTGCGTATTTCACTGTTGGAGGCCTTTCGGACCTCCGATTTCGATTCCGTGAAAACGCAAACTCTCAGAAAACTACAATTTGTTCAACACTGTAATTATCTCATGTAAATTTACAATTTTAACACAATTAAACCATCTAACCATTATTTTAAGATTATGCCTAAAACCTTTAAAATTAAGGGATATAGGTTCAATCCCGTATCATATTTACACCTCTAACTCCCATAATTCCCTACAAATACCCCAAAGTCATTAGAGTTTCTCACTATCAAATTTCCCTATAGGGTTAAACCAATGTCAAACCAAATTTTTGGCCACAAAGACCTAATTTCCCTTTAACCCAAATAAATCCCTATACGGTTAAAACCTTACAAATAGGATTTGGCCACAAAGGCCTAATTCCCTTTATCTCAAAATCAGCTTCAAATCCTTTAAATCCTTAAATCGGATTTAAATACATTGAAATTATACATTAAAAATAATGAAGACAATACTCCCCATACCTTAATTGCCGACTCTAAGCCTTTTCTTTGTCTTTTAGAAAACCTTTCGAAACTTTTGCCTCAAACCTCTCCCCCAGAGCTCTGGCCTCAATTCTTTTCACGGTCTAACAAAATGAATCATAATCCCATCACAATTCCTTTTTGTTAAACCTAACCTTGGGCCTTAAAATTGGGTTTTTCCAATATTACCCTCACTAACTCCTTAATTGTCCAATTTGTCCTTAGTTAACTTATATTTATTTAAATTAATAATAATACTAATATATTCATATTATATACTATTATTTAAATAAATAATCCAAAATCCATAATTCTCAATATTTCCCACCAACCACCGAAAATCACCAAAAATGCGAATATTCATATTTAAATAAATTAAATAAATATTCCAAGAATTTGGGGTGTTACAACTCTCCCCCACTTAAAAGAAGTTTTGCCCTAAAAAATTACCTCAAGGAAACAGAGTCGGATATGACTCCTTCATCTGATCCTCATGCTCCCAAGTCCAACTTTCTCCAGCTGGTCCTCCCAAAACTATCTTTACCAAGGCAATCTCTTTACCTCGCAGTTGCTTCACTTCTCGTTCATCAATCCGAACTGCCAACGCCTCAATAGTTAAGTCATATCTCACTTGTACATCATCCATCTGAATCACATGCGATGGATCTGGAATGTACTTCCTCAACAGAGACACATGAAACACATCATGTAAATCCGCAAGCGACGACGGTAAAGCAATCCGACATGCTACTCCTCCCACACTTCCGCTGCGCTACTCTGATACAGACCAACAAAATGCGATGTGAGATTTTCGAGACTTCAAAGCTCGGCCAACACCAGTTACCAGCGTAACTCTAAAAAATATGTGATCTCTTTCATGGAACTCAAGTGTTTTCCCTCTCTTATCATGGTAACTCTTTTGACGACTCTATGACGCTTTCATCTTTTCTTGGATCATCTTGATCTTTTTAATCGTCTCTTACACAATCTCAAGTTCGAGTACAACACTCTCGCCTGAATCATACCAACACAAAGGAGTCCTACACCTCCTACCATACAAAGCCTCATACGGTGCCATTTCGATACTAGAATGGTAACTGTTATTGTAGGTAAACTCAATTAATGGCAAAAGACTATCCCACGATCCACCTCGATCCAACACACAAGCTTTCAGCAAATCCTCTAACGACTGAGTAGTTCTCTCTGTCTGTCCATCCGTCTGCGAATGATAGGCAGAACTCAACCTCAACTTAGTACCCAAAGTTGTCTGCAAACTCTCCCCAAAACCTCGATGAAGATCTCAGATCTCTATCAAACACAATACTCGATGGTATCTCATACAACTTCACAACCTCCTCAATATACAACTCAGCTAGCTTCACCATAGAATGATTAATCCTCATTGGTAAGAAATGAAATGATCTAGTCAATCTATCCACAATCACCCAAATCGAATCATATCCCTCTCACAGTCTTCGGCAAACCCGACACAAAATCTTGGAAATACTATCACATTTCCACTCTAGAATACTCAGCAGTTGCATCAGACCCAACAGTCTCTGATGTTCAATCTTCAACTTCTGACAAGTCTAACCAATATACACAAACTCAACCACTTCTTTCTTCATCCCCGACCACCAAAACAATTTCCTTAAATCCTGGTACCTCTTCGTAGAACCGATGTGGATACTCAATCTACTTAGATGTCCTTCCTCAAGAATACTCTTTTTCAACTTAACACTATCTGAAACGCAAACTCTATCACAACATCTCCTGATACCATTTTCATTAATCTTAAAATCAACTCTTCAACTTTGATTCATCAAATTCACCGATCTACCAACTCAAATCAGATTTCTGACTTTCTCGAATCTCATCAAGAATACCACTAGTAAGCTCCAACATACTAAGCTTAACTCCATAAGAAGTCTCATCACAAACCAAACTCATATCACGAAATTGTTCAATTAGTCCTAACTCTCGAACCATAAGCATCGACATATGCAAGAACTTCTTACTTAATGCACCAACTACAACATTAACCTTACCAGGGTGGTAATTCAATTCAAAATCATAATCCTTCAGAATTTCAATCCATTCTCCTCTGCCTCATATTCAACTCTTTCTAATCAAACAAATACTTTAAGCTCTTATGATCACTAAACATCTCAAATCTCGATCCAAACAAATAATGCCTCCAAAGCTTCGACACAAACACAACAACCACCAGCTCTAAATCATACGTCATATAATTCCTCTCATGCACTTTAAGTTGCCTTGAAGCATAAGCTAAAACTTACTGTTGTT
Organism: Lathyrus sativus; assembly: GCA_963859935.3. Taxonomy (NCBI): domain Eukaryota; kingdom Viridiplantae; phylum Streptophyta; class Magnoliopsida; order Fabales; family Fabaceae; genus Lathyrus; species Lathyrus sativus. The sequence continues at coordinate 456,163,790 of OZ012739.1, read as the reverse complement.
GCATTAAAACACCTCCCCAACCCGTCAACGAAGCATCACAATATACAACAATGGTTCTGCCGGATTCGGAAAAAATCAAAACATGAGTTGTTGACAGCCTTCTCAAAAGCTCTTGAAACTTTCTTCACACTTTGCATCCAAACAAAAGTTTGAACCTTCCTAGTCTACCGCGTCAATGGCAAAGATAACTTGGAAAAATCCTTCAATAAATTTTCGATAATAACCTTCCAGCCCAAGAACACTTCTAATCTCAAAAATAGGTTTTGGAACTTCCCATTGCGATACAGCTTCAACCTTCGACATATCAACCGCAATAACTCTACTCGAAATCACATGACCAAGGAAACTTACTTCCTTCAACCAAAACTCACACTTTGACAATTTTGCATACAACTGCTTCTCTTTCAACGCTGATAACACAATTTTTCAGATGCTCAGTACGATCCTATTTACTCTTCGAATATATCAAAATCTCATCAATGAACACAACCACAAACTTTCCCAAATAAGTTTGGAAAATCCTGTTCATATACTCCATAAATACACATGGTGCATTAGTCACACCAAATGGCATCACGAAATACTCATAATTTCCATACCTTGTTTTAAAAGCAGTCTCCTGAATATCTTCAGCCTTCACGGGAATCTGATGATACCCAGATCTCAAATCTATCTTACTGAACACACTTGAAAAAACCAACTGATCCATCAAATCATCAATCCTTGGAAGTGGACACTTATTCTTGATAGTCACCTTGTTCACTTGTCTATAATCCACACAAAGCCTCATAGGACCTTCTTTCTTCTTAATCAACAAAACCGGTGCACCCCACGGTGACACACTCGAACGAATGAATCTCTTCTCAAGCAAATCTTCAAGTTGACTCTTCAACTTCTTCGATTCCGATTAGGACATACAAAATAGAGCCATCGCTACCAAACTAGTTCCAGGAACTAAGTCGATCGTAAGCTCCACTTCACATTCCGGCTGTAAATCACTTATCTCATCAGGAAAAACTTCCGGAAAATCACAATTAATTGGAAAACCACCAACTTCCCCACTTTCATTAATACTCAAATTTTCCATCAAAATAAACATCTCAGCACCATCCTGCACCGACTCATCAAAACAATTCGTAAGCACTTAGCTTAACTCAAAAACATTCACTACACACGTCATTTAAGCTTGCAAGACACGTCTATCCCTTCAAACATGACTTCGTCCACTATCAAAAAGAGATTAAGGGTGATCAGTTCCTCAATTTATCAATAGACAGCCGAAAATCATGATGGGGCATAAACCATCTTTACCAAACTATAAAAGCGTTCATCAACACACTGAACCACCACTCCACACTTGAAGCATCTTGGAGAAGCACAAGCTTCTCCCCCACTTGTTTCATTCCCACTTCTGCAGACATAGGTTAGAAAAAAACGTGTACCGACAGTGTTTTCACACACATGTCGCATACTAGGGAACAAATAACATTAGACAACTTGGCCAAACGGACCAACCAGGCTCTAATACCACTAATGTAACACCCTTTTTCTACCCCACAATTTAAAAGGTAAAATATTCACAATTATCAGAGTAAAATGTTAAACACCATAAATATCACCTCAAAGGGCGTACATTTCTCAATAAATTCAAAAATAGGTCAAGGCTCCGTAAACAACGGGTTTTCCAAAAGATATCAAAAATTGCAACGGAACTCAAAAAGGAATAATCCAAAGTTTTCCTTATACGAGAACATAAGAAAAATAACCAAATCAAATAAATCATGGTTTAACTCAAAGACCCCAACCCGATGTTACACTATCAGAGCAAGACCCTTTACGTTAACCAAAATGGCCAACAACTCAAAACTCCAAAAAGATCCTCGACGACATCCACGGCTAAACCCGGTCATCTCCATGTTACCCACGTGGAGGAAAAATTCAAATAGACAGGGTGAGTAAAACAATTCATAATAATCAATGTAGGAAATCAATATATAAAATGTCGTCATTTTCATATTCAACATCGTCATATTCATCAATGGGCATCAAGGCTACAACATCATAAATTACTCAAGATCATCACATAAATGCAAATGCAACAAGACTCATGCATGTGGTACCAATCATCAAAGCGCGATGGACACTGGGCCATCAACCCTCCATAGATCCCCATCAATAGGATCGATTCTATTCGAGAACTGGAGCACATCAAAATACCTCACATCCGCACAATAGGATTGAAGCCAAAGACATCAAGGTCTTGAACCGAAGTCTGGATGCACATGAATGCATGATGCACACGTCAATAATCATCCTCATAATATCATCATAGGTGCATCATCATTCATCATAATCATCATCATCAAAAACCATGTCATCATAGAATCATCAAAACTCATGAAAATATCATCATAACTCATCATCATTACATCATAGGAATCATCATATAATCATGTACTAATCACATAGAATCACAGTCATACTCATGGTAATTCATCATACTATCACATATTAATCAGATAGAATTCATAATTATACTCATGGTAATCATAATACTATCATGTATTAATCACGTAGAAATCATAGTCATACTCATGGTAATTCATCATACAATCATTTATTTAATCTTATAAAATATTAGAAAATAAATTATCTTATTTATACTATGATATAGCTTATTCATTAGCTTTCTAACGCTTCGAACGGGGGCCAAAACGGACTTACGGATCAAAAGTTACGTCCAAAACGATTTCGACCGAAAACATGAACAGTAGTGATAGACAACATGTAATTTTTTGTGTATTAAGAAAATTACAACCCATTCAACGCTGTAATTAACTCAAGTAAATTTACAATTTTAACACAATTAAACCATCTAATCATTGTTTTAAGATTATACCTAAAACCTTTAAAATTAAGGGATATAGGTTCAATCCCGTATCATATTTATGCCTCTATTCCCATAATTCCCTACAAATACCCCACAGTCATTAGGGTTTCTCACTATTAAATTTCCCTATAGGGTTAAACCAATGTCAAACCAAATTTTTGCCCACGAAGGCCTAATTTCCCTTTAACCCAAATAAATCCCTATATGGTTAAAACCTCACAAATATGATTTGGCCACGAATGCCTAATTCCCTTTATCTCAAAATCGGTCTCAAACCCTTTAAACCCTTAAATCGGCTTTAAATACATTGAAATTATACATTGAAAACAATGAAGGCAATACTCCCCATACCTTAATTGCCGACTCTAAGCCTTCTCTTTGTCTTTCAGAAAACCTTTCGAAATTTTGCCTCAAACCTCTTCCTCAGAGCTCTGGCCTCAATTCTTTTCACGGTCTAACAAAACCTTGTGCCTTAAGATTGAGCTTTTCCAATATTACCCTCACTAACTCCTCCTTAATTGTCCAATTTGCCCTTAGTTAACTTATATTTATTTAAATTAATAATAATACTAATATATTCATATTATATACTATTATTTAAATAAATAACACAAAATCCATAATTCTCAATATTTCCCACCAACCACCAAAAATCACCAAAAATGCGAATATTCATATTTAAATAAATTAAATAAATATTTCAAGAATTTGGGGTGTTACAGGTAGTATCATTATCTTCTTCATGAAACATCAAAAATGGAGCTCTTCATCATGTAGTAAAAATGCAAAACAACACATCCCTCCCAAGCGAAATTTCATGAGGAATAAGAATACATGTTCTGTTTTTTTCTCATATCAACAGGTTATGGAGTTATTCATGCAAACTCAAAACACACCAAAATAGATTCATGCATATTACATGATGCTTACACATTAAAAATGCAAACAAATGATAGATTCCTGATCATGAGAGTAAGATGAACATATTAGTATCAAGAAACTTGAGAAAAGCTTACGAAACAACCGATCTCGTCATGATCAAAGTGCTCTAAAGATGAGCTTCTTTCTCACTCCAAAGTGCTTCATTTGGCTTGATCTTCGTTGCGTTCTTTTCCATGTTCTTCCTACTTGAGATCTGGGCGAAGAACCTCTCACTGAGGTTGCTTGAATTGTGCACACGAGCTTCACTTTCAGAGGTTTTTGGACACTATTTGGGCAGAGTTTCTTTGACTCTCCAAGCTTCTGAAATGCAATGCATATGCTCTCTATTTATATAGAATTTATGTAGGGTGAGGGAGAGTGAGATCCACTTGCTTCTTGAACGAAAATGAGAGTGTGAGATTCACTCTCCATAAATAACTTTGACACTTATTATTCTCTCTCTTGGATCCATTTACCACGTGCCAATTTGAGTGGAAATGACGAGGGAATGATTTACTGATGATTGCCAATGATTAGCTTTCCATGATCTAGAATATTATCTCTTTTTGTCTCATTTGAACTTGATGGGTGCAGTGAGTTTTTACACACTTTGTACCTTGCTCACGTGCTTCATTATCCACCTTTGGATCCAATCTTGGATTATTTACAAATTTCGCTATGATGTGAATCATTATCTTTTGGAGTTATATTGATTGGTTCCTTGGGTTAGAATATATGATTGCTTGAACATGGTGTCATGAAAATGTCATAAGCTTGCATTCACACTTGGAGTTGTCGTGCATGGAAATATTATGAACCTTTGGACTTGAAGTATATATGACCTATAATCTCAAAAATGGACCTATAACTTAATCCTTTGTGAATCATCATCATGCACAACTTGGTAGCAAAAATATCCATGGTTCAAAACATGTCAACATGGCTACTTTGGAGGACCACAACTTGAGGTAGGATGATCCAAATGGAGCAAACTTTGTATCCCTGGAAAGGTCTTGTTACAATGTACAACTTTCATGTTGAAACATTTTTGAGATGAGGCTTGCATGATACAAAATTGAAGGCATAAAGTTGGGGTATCATTACTGTCTGACACTTAGAAAATTTTCTAAGTTATTGCCAGTTTTGCACAATGTTGACACCCTTACTTTAGCTTCAAATAGCTTCCACTTGGGGAATGATTCTTGGACCAAATTTTGCACCACGGTGTAGTATCAAATGACCTTTTTAATTTCATACCCCGTGTGTCTCCATTGAGTGCTTGGATCAACCACGAAATGCCTTGAAAGTCATGAACATGAACATGCTTCAACACTTAGAAAAATTTCTAAGTTATTGGAAATTGTACAAAGAGTGAAACCTTGACTTTGGCCCCAAATATCTCTCAATTAGAGGAAGTTTTTGAGTTAAAACATTTTTCCAACATGCATTATCAATTGAGATCTTCAATGAAAGCCCTTGTTTGCAAACTTTGGATGCTTGAATCAATCTCCACAACCTTGGGAAGTTGGCCAAATGAACATGATTTTTGGTACTTAGAAAATATTCCAAACACCTCAAATTCACATTTTTCTTGATTTTCATGATTCCTCTTCACCGAGCTTGATCAAAACTTCATATTTCATGGATCTTGACTTGGAATGATCATGGTTGACCAAAGATCTCAAAAGTCAAACTTTGACATTGAGTAACAGTTGACTTTCTCGCAGTTGAATCTATTTTCTTCATTTATCAATATTTCATTCTTCTCAAGCAAATAAAACCATATGAATGGACCATAATGTCGTGTTGGGACACCTTGAATCATGTATTGGACCATGGGATCATGTTGTGATAAAAAAGTCAACATCAGGTTTGACCTTGACCAAAATCCTAGTTTGGTGTTTGTGATGAAATGGAGCTTGATGTCCTTGTGTCTTGTAAATCCTTAGCTTAGCTCTTGATGTGAGAAATCTCTTGAACCAATGAATGAGTGGTGGAACTTTTAGAGAAGATCAAGATCATATTAACTCAACTCTTTCTTCATCTTGTGCAATGACCAGATGAATCTCCTCTTCTGTAGGGAAAACCCTAGTCACAAGAAGTTCCCTTTGATCCCATGCTTAGAGCTCACGGCCAATGAATGATTATGATTGAATGATATGAAACCTTATCCTAAGAATAAAATTTTGAGCCGATTTTTTGTATGGACTTCCCTTATAACATATAGAAGGGATCTGTAAATTTTTGTAGCATTTTGAACATTCCTCGATTTAATTTGATTTTTTGACCGAAACTAGTATAAACGAGAGGTGTCCAAAATAGAAGCAACGGAAACCTTGGCCTAAGAATCGAATTTTGAGCTGATTTTCTGTATGGACTTCCGTCATAACATATAGAAGGGATCTATAAAGTTTCGTAGCATTTCAGATAGTCCTTGATTTAATTTTATTTTTTGACCGAAACTAGTATAAACGAGAGGCGTCTAAAACGGGAGCAACAAAAACCTTAGCCTAAGGATCAAATTTTGAGCTTATTTTTTGCACGGGACTCCCTAATAAAATATAGAAGGGATCTGCAAAGTTTTGTAGCATTTCAATAGTCCTCAATTTAATTTGATTTTTTGACCGAAACTAGTATAAACGTGTCGGTGATATTATATAAATGCTAAATGTGAGGTATATGAATCTTAGGATGTAGGTGAAAAGGGTAGGGAAATTTTTGTGGTATGACAATGTTTCCCTCGTGCCAGGCCCTATAACAAGAACAAGATGGAATTCGGAAGCCTCAAATGCACATATCTGGGTGTATCACCTACTCATAAGGGTCACAAATGCATAAGCCCTAAAGTAAAATATATGTATCCAAACATGTGCCTTCGATGAAACTGAGTTTCCTTAGAATGCCACAAACTCAAAAGGTGATTGTCCTCAGCATAAACATAACTTACATGTGATGTTCCCTCCTACACTACCTATACAACCTACAAATTTGGTGTCAACAAGTACTACTGATGTTCCAATTGGATCTATAGATCTCCATGTGACAACTAATTTTTCTCAAAATGCTCATAGTCCACTGTCACCTGGTAACCAGCTTTCAAACACACATACATCATTGGATGTACACACTGGTGAGTCTACATCTGACCTAGACACACTAAAAATAACTCCCACTACACCTAATCTACCTAGAGCGTCACCATCTAAGTCAACATCTTCTGACTTTGCGGATAACTTGCTCCCTAAGGTACCTCATATTTCTGAGCCATCACCATAGTCTAAACCAAATACAATTGTTTCTTCTAAGTCCATATCACCCTCATTTCATACTCAACAAGATCCAACACCTTTAATTGTCAACAATCCTCCCATGATCATAAGATCAAAGGAAGGTAAGACAAAACCTAAAGTGTTTTTGGTACACACTGAGCTCGCGTCTGTCAAGCAAGCTCTCACCTAACATAAATGGTGTAGTGCAATGAAACATGAATATGAGTCTCTAATGAAAAATGATACATGGGTTATCGCATCTCTACTCGTTCACAGAAAAGCTATTGGATGTAAATGTAAGTTTAAAGTCAAAGAAAACTCAAATGGGGCACTAAACAAGCATGAAGAAAAACTTCTAGGTAAGGGGTTCCATCAATAACATGAATTTGACTTCCATGAGACATTTTCCTCGGTAGTTAAACTAACAACCAACATAATCATATTGACCTTGTCCATCACATGCGAGCAGGAAATCTAACAAATTGATGTTAACAATGCTTTCCTAAATGGAAAGCTACAAGAAGAAGTGTATATAGAGCAGCCCCTAGGGTTCATTTCCTCTAATCCTAACATGGTTTGTAAACTAAAGAAATCCTTATATGGCTTGAAATAGGCTCCTCGTGCATGGTATGAGAAACTTCATTAGATTCTAACTCAATTTGGCTTTATTGCAAGCAAATGTGACCATTTAATTTTCATATACAATCATAATCATGTCACTCTCTATGCTCTAGTATATGTTTATGATGTTCTAATCATATATTCATCATATAACCTAGTGCATAACCTGATTGATCAACTTCATAAGAAGTTTGCTCTCAAGAAACTTGGTGTGCCACAATACTTCTTAGGGATTGAAGTCCACTATCAGGAAAATGGCTCCATGGTATGATTCAATCGAAGTATATCAGATATTTGTTTACCATCATCCACATGGTGGAAGAAAAAATAGTCCACGCACCTATGTCTAGTTCATGCAAGCTCAACAAGCATGGTGATGATAAAATGCCATACCCGTTTCTATACAAGTCCACAGTAGAAGCTCTCTAATATGTCACTTTGACATGACCATACATGGAATTTTGTGTCAACAAATCTTGTCAATACATGGTAGATTCACTTGATTCACATTGGAGTGCAGTAAAACGCATGATGTGTTACTTGAATGGCACAATATCTTGTGATCTAGTATTGGCACCTACCATTATGCAACAACAATTGTCATTGTGTACTTATAGTGACTCAAATTGGGCCAATGATCCTGATGACAAACGCTTCAGCTCCAGTTCGTGCGTGTACCTTGGACTGAGTCTTATTGCATGTAGCTCAAAGAAGCAATCATTAGTTATCCGCTCCGGCACTGAGGCAGAGTATAAAGCTCTTGCTCACACCACATATGAAATTATTTGGATTGAATCACTTCTCAAAGAACTAATCATTAGTTATTTACCTCCCACACTACTCTGCGACAACCTAAACGCAATCACATTTATAAAATAATGTATTCATTCAAGTTCTACACCGAACAGTGGGAATAAAAAAGAATTAGAATATTAATAAGGTTTGAAATTTTCCTGTAAATTGTAGTTGAAAGTATTAGAGTTTCTTTTTACTTAATTCATTCTTAGAAAACCGACTTGTAAAGTGAGAGATATCATTCTATATAAATTCTTTTAAGACTCTATCTAACCAATACGGGAGTTAATATTTTCCAATACATCCACACTCTAAAGTCATATAAGAGTTTTTGACCAATTTTATATAAATACTAAATTTAAACCAATCCAAAATGTGATTGATTTTTATAAAACTAATTTTTAAAAAAAATTACTTCATTTTATATATATATATATATATATATATATATATATATATATATATATATATATATATATATATATATATATATATATATATATATATATATATATATATATATATATATATATCAAAATCTATGATTTTGAATAAATTAAAAAAACTTGAAATAAGTTTAAAAAAACATATATTCAATTATACCTTTAGAATGGATAACCTTTATTGAGAAAACATAGTCAATATCAACTCATATTTTATACAAGTAAAACATCAGCATTAGCAAAAAAGTCCACAAACACAGTGCATGATTTTTCAACAGTACACATAATGTTTTTAAAAAGTTAAGTTGAAGCATAGTCAAAATTAAAGTTGAGATTATTGAGGAGTGAGAGAGATGGTTAAACCACAACCATAGCATTATGTTGACACAATTATCCGGAAATTACCCTCCAAAGGTTCTGCCGTCAAGACACGATGATTAATCAATCGAGGTTCTAATTAAGGAGGCAGTAATCCATGGTCAAAATCATCAATTGGAAGAGCATTTACTGTTGAAAAGCAGGTTCAATCATTAAAATTTAAACCGCCACAGAAACCTGTCTAGAGACCTTTTTTCTATGTTTGTTGTTGGTGAAAACAAAATGTGCTAATCTTTGAACAGCTACTCCCTATTTGAGGTGTTTGATTCTTTGAAAATTTGTTTAGATATGGATATAATTTATATGTGAATTCAACTAAATTATGATGTGTAGATATTTGTTAAAATGTTTTAAAAATAAACCTATTAAAATGATATTTAGATGCTTTAGTTGAATAATACATCCCATTTTTTAAAAATTGTTTTGGACTTTGTACAGAAAAATAATTGTAACTATTATAGTATGGAAAAGAAAAATTATAAATATCTTATTATTTTTTATTAATTATATGTGAAAGATGAATTTAAATAATTAAAATAAAAAATAATAATAAATATTTAATGGTATAATAGAATATAATAACATTAATAATCTTTTATATTAAAAATATACATCATACAATTTTTTTTTTCAAAACAATTTATAAAAAAAAAAAGGAAAATTGTCCTAATCATACTAAAAATATTTTTTCAAAAAGAGAATAACTTTACATAACTATTCATATCAAATATTAAATATTAATGTATTTCTTATAAATTCATGACAATAATTTAAAAACTGTTTATCTAGTATTATTATAAAACAAAAAACAAAAACAAAAACAATATATATATATATATATATATATATATATATATATATATATATATATATATATATATATATATATATATATATATATATATATATATATATATATATATATATATATATATATATATATATATATATATATATATATATATATATATATATATATATATATATATATATATATATATATATATATATATATATATATATATATATATATATATATATATATATATATATATATATATATATATATATATATATATATATATATATATATATATATATATATATATATATATATATATATATATATATATATATCAGGAGAGATTTCCAAATATATTTAAACCTAATATAAGAGATATTTGACAAATTTCAGACGTAATTTACACTGATGGAGAAAAAAAACAATTACCAAAAAAAGATGCTAACAACAAATCGCCTACAAAGCAGGACAACAAACACAACAAGAAAATTATTCACAACCAAGACAACTATAACCAATAAGCAAGAAAAAAATGAACAAAACAAAAACCTCCAAAAAAAAGAAAGATGCTCCACCCCCAATTAGATCCATACATTAAGTTTCGCTATTGGCCTATAATAAATGTAAGGTTCGCCAACCAAATAGACAGGGTAAGAGTACTTCAAAAACTTTCTCAAATACCATTTCTAGGTAAAGAAACGATGCTCATAACCTCAAGTCTTCCATATTTACAAATTTACTTGAAATAACCAAATAATCACGAGACTTCTAGATAACCAATACCAGAACATGTCAAACCATCGGAATATCCATTCTTAGTTTTTCCGTTATCCTTAAATTATCAAAAGACTCGAAAAGAGAGAAAATATCCGCATTAATAACAAAAAAGTATAGTCTAACCAAAATCATAAATGAAAAATAAATGGGAAGTCAACGAATCTCCCACAAAAACTACATAACACCCAATGTATTTTCTAAGAGCATCTCATGCTTGACAAAATTAACTCTCGACAAGAACTTATCTAAAAGAAGTTGTCAAGAGAAGATAACTACTTTGCAAGAATCCTAACTATGTCAAATAGTACCTAAAACACAATCCCTCTTAATTAAAGGAAGATAAAGGTTGAGCTTATCCTAGATGAGGGAAGTATAAGATGAAACAACTGAGTAGATCTCATCATTTCTCACCTTCCACCACCAATAATAGCTACCACACAAAAATGTAACCCCATTTAACATATGAAAAAAATTTATCCACTAGGACAAGTTCTCGAATAAAGAAAGGTTACCTCAAATGAAAATTTCACCTCAACAAACCCCTCTCTATTCAATCTCTGCCATCTCTCCTGTGAGATTTTGGGTCGAACTCAAGCTTTGTCTAGGAATAGCTTTCATTTATTTCGACAGGAGACAAGTATGAAGTCGAAGATGGATCGTATGGTGTGATCGAAGGATACATATTGTAGAAGAAGTTTGTTCTAATATGTATTGTCGAATTGGATCTTTTGTTATGGATCCAATTGTTTAGTTAGCTTGAATTGCAAGTTATCTAGTTAGTCTGTATATAGGCTAGATCACTCAGGTTGTTTGAGTGAGGCCAATTGTGATATTCATTTATAATCTTTTGTAAACCCCAATGAGAAAGTGAATAGTAAACAATTTGCACAAATCATTCTTCTTCTTTCTTATTTATCCTTTCTTCTTTCTCTCCTTGTTCTAACCGTTTTCATTGAAAGGTATCGTTTGTGATCATAATAAACTGGTGTGGTGAGTGTGGAGAAGATGCCGTCAATAAAGTTTGAGTTGAGAAGTTCACCGGAGTTAATGATTTCGGGTTATGGCGTTTGAAGATGCAAGCCCTTCTTGTTCAACAGGGTTTGCTAGAAGCGTTAAAGAGAGGAGATGCCATGGATGCTACACTGACGGAGAAGGAAAAGACAATGATGATCGAAAAAGCCCACAACACAATTATTCTAAGTCTTGGTGATAAAGTTCTCAGGAAGGTTTCGAAGGAGAAGGCAGCGACTAGTGTTTGGCTAAAACTCGAAGGATTGTATATGACAAAATTCTTGGGTGAATCGTTTGTACTTGAAGCAGGCTTTGTATTCATTCAAGATGACTGAAGATAAAGCGTTAACAGAGCAACTGGATATGTTGAGCAAGATGATTCTTGATCTTGAAAATATTGATGTTACCATCAATGGTGAAGATCAAGCGTTGTTATTGTTGTGTTCTTTACCCAAGTCACGTGGTCAATTCAAAGAAACCCTCTTGTATGGAAGAGAGTCCCTGACCTTTGAAGAAGTTCAAGTAGCCTTGTATTCGAAGGATTTGAACAAAAGAAAGGAGCAGAAACCATCATCATCAGTTGGCGAAGGGTTGTTCGTAAAGGGGAAATTTTCGAAGAGAGATGGTAAGTTTGATAAGAAGAAAGGTAAAACTTAGCAGAAGTCTTATGGTGGTGATATTTATGGAATTAAGTGTTATCAATGTAATAAGGAGTGTCACACAAGAAAGGTGTGCCCTAAGCACCTGAATAATCACGGAGGTAAGGACAGTGGGAATGCAGCTATTGTGCAAAATGATTATGAATCATCTAATGTTCTTGTTGTGTTGAGCAGCAACTCTTGCAAAGAGTGGATTACGGATTCTGGATGTACTTGGCATATGACTCCAAACAAGAATGTGTTTGAAGAATTATGTGATCAAATTTGTGGATCAGTGCTGTTGGGAAACAATAAAGCTTGCAAGATTGCAGGTACTGGATCTGTAAGATTCAAGCTCCATGATGAGTCAATAAGACTATTGATTGGGGTTAGGTATGTACCTGATCTTAAGCGGAATTTAATTTCTCTTGGTGAATTCGACAAGAAAGGATATGTCTTTAAATAAGAGCAAGGTATCCTGAAAGTTATGAAGGGGTCGAAGAAATTCTTGAGAGGCGTGAAGAAACAAGGCTTGTATACCCTTGAGGCTGAGGTTGTAAGTGGTTCGACAAATTTTGCATCCACAAAACCTGTGTCAAGGAAAAAACTATGGCACATGATATTGGGCTATGTCAGCGAAAGAGGCTTGGTCGAATTGGGGAAACAAAACCTTCTAGGTGGTGACAAAGTCGAAAAGTTGGAGTTTTGTGAATCCTGTGTATTTGGTAAGGGCGAAGTTTAACAAAGGCAAACAAAGAACACATGGATCCCTTGATTACATTCATGCTGATCTTTGGGGGCCTTCAAGGAATCCTTCACACTCAGGTGCAAGTTATTTTCTATCCATCGTTGATGACTATTCCAGAAAGTTATGTGTATTCATTCAGAAGACGAATGATGAAACTTTTGAGAATTTCAAATGTTGGAAGGTTCTGGTCGAAACTCAAACTGGAAGAAAGGTCAAGAGATTGAGAACCGACAATAGCCTTGAGTTCTGCAACGAAGCGTTTGACAGTTACTTTGTTGAGTCTGGAATTGCAAGGCATAAGACTGTAGCAGGTACTCCTCAACAAAATGGCTTAACTAAGAGATTCAATCGAACAATCCTTGAAAGGGTTAGATGCATGTTGGTTAGTTCTAGATTGAAGAAGGTGTTTTGGGCGGAGGCTGTCTTGATAGCAGCTTATCTGATAAATAGATGTCCCTTGACTGCTTTGGGGATGAAGACATCTGAAGAAGTTTGGTCGAGTCAGCCACCAGATCTCGAAAAATTGAGAGTATTTGGTTGTTTAGCCTATGCCCATATTAGGCAAGACAAGGTCGAACCTAGAGCTATGAGATGCATGTTCCTTGGATATTCTGAGGGAGTCAAAGGTTATAGGTTGTGATGCCTAGAACCAGGTCACAGAAGATGTATCATAAGTCGTAATGTAGTTTCCAATGAAGTCGAGAGAGCGTTTAAGAAAACTAGTGATGCTAGTCAAAGTGCAGAAATCTCTAAAGAGGAGCTGGAACAGTTAGAGATGCATGTTAAGGTGGAGCATAGTGATGCTGAAGTGCATAACCCAGATGAAGTCGAAGAAGAAGAGCAAGATGCTGAAGAGGCTGAGGAAACTGTCGATGACTACCTACTTACAAGAGATAGGTCGAGAAGAGTCATCAAGCCACCTCATAGACTTGGTTATGCAAATCTTATAGTTTTTGCCTTAATCTCTGTAAGCGAGGTACTTGAGGAAGAACCTAAAGATTACAAGGAAGCTATGAGGAGTTTAAATAAGATTGAACGGCAAAAAGCCATGGATGATGAGATGAAATATATTCATGATAATAACACTTGGAAGCTGATTGAGAAACCTGCATGGGCAAGGTTAGTCGGTTGTAAGTGGATTTTCAAGATCAAGGAAGGAATCGAAGGAGTGATGTCGAAGCGCTTTAAGGCAAAACTGGTTAATAGGGGGTTCACTCAGAAAGAAGGTGTCGACTTCAATGATGTGTTTTCACCTGTTGTAAAGTATAGATCCATCATAATGTTGTTGTCCATGGTGGAGAAGTTCGACTTTGAACTTGAGCAAATGGATGTGAAGACAACATTTTTGTATGGTGACCTAGACGAAACGATCCTGATGCGTCAACCTAAAGGGTATGAGAAAAGGATAAGTAAGATTATGTGTGCAAGCTGAATAGGTCTTTGTATGGCCTAAAACAATCTCCTCGACAGTGGAACGGAAGATTCAGCAATTTCATGGCACACATTGGTTTCACTAGGAGCCAGTTCAATCATTGTGTTTACTTCAGATTTCGACTTGGAAATTCACTTGTTATTATGTTGCTTTATGTGGATGATATCCTCATAGGTAGAAACAGTGTCGAGGATGTAATGGAGGTGAAGGATGAACTCAACAAGGAGTTCGAAATGAAGGATCTGGGAGCTTCCACCAGGATTCTTGGGATTGACATCCGGAGAGATAGAAAGCAGTCGAAGTTGTGCTTATCTCAAAAGACATACCTACAAAAGCTTTTCGACAAGTTTGGTATGTCAATTTCAAAGCCTGTTGTGACTCCAATAAATCCTCAATTTAAGCTTAGTACTACTCAAAGTCCGAGTACTAAAGTTGAAAGAATCTATATGAGTAGCATTTCATATGCTATTGTGGTAGGTTCTTTGATGTATGTTATGGTCTCTGTACGAGGCTAGACATAGTGTATGGCGTGAGCCTTGTAAGCAGGTATATGGCCAATCCTGGAAAGACGCACTTGCAAACTATAAAATGGATTCTAAGGTACATAAATGGGTCTCTGAAAAGAGTCTTGATATATGATGGAGCTTGCGGTGGTGATAGCATAGGCGAAATCGAAGGATTTGTCGACTCTGATTATGCAGGTTGTATGGATTCCAGAAAGTTTATTTCTGGATATGTGTTCACTATGTTTGACACAATAATAAGTTGGAAAGAAGTGCTTCAAAAAGTTGTTGCCTTATCAACTACTGAAGCAGAGTATATTGCCATCACTGAAGCTGTGAAAGAAGCATTGTGGCTTGAAAGTTTTGCAAAGGAGCTGAAACTTCAAGGTCAAAGTATCACTTTTTAATGTGATAGTCAAAGTGCAATACACTTGTCGAAGAGTTCAGTATATCATGAGAGAACTAAGCACATCGATGTGAGGCTGCACTTCGTCAGAAAGATAATCGAGCGTGGTAAAGTCCAGGTGCGAAGGGTTTTGACTGTAGACAATGCTGCTGATATGATCACCAAGACGTTGCCTAGTTGCAAGTTTTTCCACTGTATGCAGTTGATAAAGCTGCATGATGAAAGCTAGTTGATTCCCTGTTTGTTGAGTTAGATCCAAGGTGGAGATTTGTAAGATTTTGGGTCGAACTTAAGCTTTTTCGAGGAATAGCTTTCATGTGTTTCGATAGGAGACAAGCATAAATTTGAAGATGGATTGCATGTTGTGGTCGAAGGAGACATATTGTAGTCGAAGTCTGTTCTAATATGTATTGTTGAATTGGGTCTTTTGTTATGGATCCGATTGTTTAGTTAGCTTCGGTTGTAAGTTATCTAGTTAGTCTATATATAGGCTAGATCATGCAGGTTGTTGA
The DNA here is from genome assembly GCA_963859935.3 of Lathyrus sativus. Lineage (NCBI taxonomy): Eukaryota > Viridiplantae > Streptophyta > Magnoliopsida > Fabales > Fabaceae > Lathyrus > Lathyrus sativus. The sequence goes on along the minus strand of OZ012739.1, from coordinate 456,147,644 downwards.
GTGAGGCCAATTGTGATATTCATTTATAATCATTTGTAAACCCTTATGAGAAAGTGAATAGTAAACAATTTGCACAAATCCTTCTTCTTCTTTCTTCTTTATCTTTTCTTCTTTCTCTCTTTGTTCTAACCGTTTTCATTGTTGACCCAAGAACTCTGTTTCTCAATCTTGATTTGTTGAAGGGTATCGTTTGTAATCACAACATCTCCCACTAATATACCTGGATTACGATAAATAAGGTACAATCTATGAAACCTCTCTTTTAAGGGGATCAATCATACCATCAATCATACCAAAGAATCGTCTCAAAAAAGGTTTTTAGACCATATCCTATTTTCCGACTGATCACTTATACAAACTAATCATAAGAATTCCTACTTTGGAACATAGTAACGAGACCCTTTTCTACAAAGTTGAAGATATAGAATACTAGAAGTCCTACCACCACTAAATGAAAAAATCAAAGAAACATTGGATCTAGCACAAAGGATATCCCTCCACAGAGCAGTAGCTTGAGATAACAACATCACTTACGAAGAAAAACTAAGTTAAGCAATTGGATATCTCTAACCCCGAATCCTTGAAAGCTCTTAGGCTTACAAGTATCAGACCAACAGATCCAAGAAATTTTGACATCGCCTTTCACACCTTCTAAAGGAACCTTTTTTGGATCCTCATATTTTCTTCTACACCTTCACAAAAATTTTTAGAAAAAAAAGTTAAAACACATTAATAGAATTAAGGATAGAGTTCAACAAGATAACTCACCCTTCAAAGCTAAGATGTTTGCCTCAACAAGAATGACCTCGACCTTGGTTAGTGTTGTCTATCCAAGGGCTAAAGCTTTTTCCTTCTTCTTCAACTCCTATATAAGTGATTGCACTTTCTCGACTAATGTGTTGAGATAATCAAAAGTTTATACATTGACCCTTATAACTAAAAAAAATATAGACGCCCTTTGGAGATCTTTGAGGTATCATTCTTGCTCGATTTTGAGAGCGCTGGTGCATTCTTGAAGCACTTATTTTTTCTTTTCAAAAACAGTTAGGCAAGAAGACTTCTCCCTTCCCGGTGGCACCAGATGGGTTGCTCCCAGCGTGTATGATACGCTAGATCTGCTAACTCTTTCTAGCAAAAAAACTTAAACCTTACTTGAGAAGTATGTGTAATCCTCTTCAAAAATAAAATCTAGAAACTCCTAACCATTCGCGGACCATGGCAAGCAAGAAGAGAATGGGCAAGGCCACAAGATTGACGCAAAGCCTCTCGTAGAAATAGTTTCCCCCATGTTTTGCTCGAGCCTCTGCTACCATCTAACGGGCAACCCATCCTCAAAAAGCATTTCAAGCTTAGCACTAACAAATGGACTATCACAAGCCACATGTTGGAATCCCCATAGCCATAGCCCTTCCAACGGCTGGGACGTAGGTAGCACCTGCCAATATGGAATTACCATGAGGGCCTCTTCATTTGTTGCATCATTTGGTAACGTTTCATCTTATTTGCATGCCAATAGTGAACAAGTTAAAAAGTAAATCACCAAAGGAACTTTCAATAAAAAAGAAATTCTTTGTGTTACTCATAAAAAAAAAGATCTTCATAGTCTCTTTTGAGCCGACATCCACCAGAAAACACGTCTATATGTACGACTTCTTTGATTTCTTTGATTTATTTGATTTCTTTGATGTCGCATAAAAGGGGGGTAAATTCGTCGACAGAACCCAAACCCTAAAAAAAGTATCAATTCCCTATTTAGATAAATCTCCCATTGAGAAAATCGTCCATCTTATAAATGTAACTCCTTGAGTCTTGCAAAAACTGGCTGTGACGCTAGAACTTGGAATCCAAATATTAAAAAGGCACGCACGTTGTACATTCTTCCAAAAGGAGTGGTGTGAATAGTTCAGATATTAAGAACAACGTAGAAAGAATGGCCGCTAGAGAAGAAGTTGCATGAGAGAGTGAAGAATAGTTCAAAAGTTCACAAATGACGAAGAAATAGAAACTAATAGTTCTTGAACTTCTTTTATATATATATATATATATATATATATATATATATATATATATATATATATATATATATATATATATATATATATATATATATATATATATATATATATATATATATATATATATATATATATATATATATATATATATATATATATATATATATATATATATATATATATATATATATATATATAAAACAAGGTTTAACTACGTGATATATTATATTGAAAAGTACGAAGCACACCACCAATAATCAACATCTCATTGTGAACTGTTCATTGTACTTAAGTATCCTAGGACATAGAGGATATTATATCACTAGACATATATAGATACTTCCCTGCGAAATATCACCAATCAAGAGAAAGGCATTTAATACATTAGACATATATAGATACTTCCCTGGGAAATATCACCAATCAAGAGAAAGACATTTAACGCATCTGTTCAATATGCTATTGATGTTCAATCAATACTCTTCACTTACTTTAGTTAACAACCAGCCTTGTGAATGACAAAACTCTCATTCTACATAATAGAAACAAGGGTTTGAGAAGCAATTATCATGGGTCGTTCACAAGACCCAAGAGTGAATTCAAAGTGGAAATGTGCTTGGAACATGTAGACCTTTAATCTGACCACAAGCAGACGATTCCGTCTTCCTATATATATTTCCGTCTAATTCAATCAAACGGGTGTTCATACTACACATTGCGTCGTTCACGAATGTTTTCCACCGTTCTTGATTTTCAAAGATAAAACTTATTATTTTAAATATTAAATTTATTCTCACCTACACCTTACATCTTATTTCTTTAAATAACTTAAATGTTAGAATACTAAATTTCCAAGTTCACTAACTTTGTCGCTTCGAATACACGTTGGACCATAGTGAAATAGAACTCACAACTTCATTTTTATTTCTGAACATAAACTATTTATTTAATTAAAAAGTATTATTGGAAAGCAAACAATCAAAGCATACATTGAAAACCACTAAAAGTAACCGTTTTTTTAGAATAACCTTTTTTTCTTCAAATGTGTGCAATATTTTATCAACAAAAGAATGATTTTTAATAAAAATATCTAACGATATGATAATAAAGTGACACGACACATTATTTTCTTATAAGCAAGAACGCGACACTTAAAAGATAATCAATGAAAGAAGAAAAGTTTATGGCATGTTAAAGCCTCTTTCCCATGTCCCCTTGGTGGTCAACTCAAGGGTAAAAGTAATTCTTGTGAATTGGGACATCAATTTAGTTCAACTTTGTCTATGCAGATTGAATGGTTATTGGTTACATATAGATTTGGAATTATTACCTGTTACTGCCTCCTAGATGTAATTATATACTCCACTAATTGCAATATTCTTTGCAATAATTAAAGAAAACTCCCAACAACAATAAAAAGGGGCACTTAAACTCATAGTACACAATTACTGTAGTAATTTTTAAAATTAAATAAAAACTTAATTGTAATTTATAAATTTTTAGAATCTTATTTCTAAATTCGTAATTGCATTTTTTTTAATTTTGAAATATCCTTATAAAACATGAGGTGGAACTTGTACGGTAAAAAAGATTTTTATCTATCCATATACTTCATCTTATATTCTTGTACATGTGTTTTTGTTTTAATTTTTTTTTTTTATAATAAAATGTTATATTTTATTAGTATTAAAAAGTGTTTTTGGCCGACCACATCGGTCCTAACCATTCATCTGTAAAGGGTTTTATTCTTTACTGAATTTTCTCAGCGCACGAAGATTATTGTTCTAGTGATCGCAAAAGATCTCAACTGCAAAAGCATCTAAGACTTTTCGCAAATCACGGCGAATAAATAGCTAGTCAATTATTTCTCCCTCTTTCTATATAGAGAAGACGCCAAATTGAAGTAACAAGTTTCAAGTTCAATTTCATTTCACCATTCTCACTCATAATAACTTGAGCATTGGAGTGCTAACCTTGTAGGCCCTTACTCCACCGTATCAAAAGCTGCGATTCGCCATCACTACTATTACTCTTCTAATTTCTGCTTCTAGAATGAAACAGTGGCACTGCATGTGAGAATCAACTTATGATTCCTATGATTTCCACAAATTCACATTCACTCTCCAACTTCACACACTGTAGCTTCTTCCGATCATCAAAACGAAAATGTTTGCAATCGAGCATGAAGATCAATCGCATCTTGATTCAACCAATCATAATCTCAAATTCATTTCCTCAAATTTTCATATCTTCACTTCTTATGATTCTCGACGATGGTTGGATCTAAGGCTATTAAATCTGCAACTGCGGGCGAAGCTGCTGCTAGTGCTATAACAGTAAGTAATCCACCACCTCTTCCTTCGACTCATGACATCGTATATCCCAAAAAAATATTTGTTGCATTTAGATCTAATTCGAGCTTTACAGTTGGTCAGATCTATTCAAGTTCATCCAATAGGGACTCTTGTTCCACCTCCGGTTACACAACCTAAATCCTTGCTTAGTCTCAACGCTTTACAAGTAAACCTCAGCATGCAATGTCCTAACAAGCTTTTGAATAACATGTTTAACATCATTCAACAACAAAAATCACACACTCTTAAAGTAAGGCTTCAACGGATGGAAGAAAGTCTTCACAACACTCTGTCCCGTGAGAATATTATCCAAGAAGTTGCTTTAAGGAAGACTCGTATTGCCGTCTTGGAGCCAGCCAAGATAAAGAGAGACAAGGCCCCTCATTCGAAGGATCGACGTAAGAGCAGGAGGCATCAAACTCTCCATTAGAGCCCCAGATAAGATTGGGGAAGTCATGCTCCTTCTCGGCTCAAGTAGAAACTCACCGGGGGGAAAGGTGCAACTGAAATACCTACTGTCAGTAACAATCCTAGAGAGCAAGATCCTGAAATCAATGGAGAAGTCGTCCAAGATAGGCGATTATGAGAGAAAAGGAGATCATGACGAGCATGTACAACTCGTAAATGACTGACTAAGTTACTTCAATGTCGATGATGCATACAAGTGCAAGCATTTTGCATTATTATATAATTGGCTTGGTTGTGGTTCAACGGTCTAATCGACAGAAATATCGATTCTTTGGCAGACTTCTGTGAGAAATTTTCTATGCATTTCACATTGCGGAAATGGTTACCTATAACTGAAGAGGCCCTAAGAGGTATCATCCAGGGAAAGAAAGAGAGCTTGCGGTCTTACATAGAGTGATTCACGCGGGTCTTTGTTGAGGTAAAAGGGACTTAAGAAGGTCTTCATTGTTGGATCTTTGAGAATATCCTTGTAAGAGATCACCCATTCTAGAAGAAATTAAGGAAGAGAAAGGTAAAATATGTCCAAGAATTGTTAACCATGGACGGACCTTACATGATCTTGGAAGAGAAAGTGACCACACGTTTTGAAAATCTACCTCTATTGAGTCTCATTCTTGTCGCCCGGCTGGGAAGGAGTCCCACTAGTGCCAGGACGACTTCGACTGAGGTGATGGGGAAGTACAATAGGTACACCCTGTTGACAGTCTCTCGAGATAAAATGTATCGAGATTGTTGATGACTTCTCAGCAAGTGTACCGATAATGCCGCAGTAATAAAAAGGTCAAACCTACAAGGACCGTGTTCGAAAAAGACAATGATTTGTGCAATTTAAAGTAAAATGGTAAAAAAAGAGGGGGGGTTGCAAGTTTCAGTGCAAAAAGTAAATAAACGAGAAAACAATGTCACAAAAATGGTGAGTTGGGTTTTAGAATCCTCTTTTTCTCTCTTGTTATGTATGATGCCTTGTATGAATGGTTTTATCCTTATAATCTCACGATGAATTAACAAATTCATTATAGCCAGTCCCTCATGAAATAAATCACTAACAACTACTCAGAGCTTTCTATCCCTAGCCCGCCAGCGTAAGCAGTGTTAGGTGATGTATAGGCCGTTAATTTCATATGCCACTACTCGGGGTCTCCTATCTTTATTCAACCAGCGTAAGTAGAACAGTTGCCCTAAGTCCAACACATAAGTTACGGGCCAGGAATCTTTATGTGTCCAATAACATATTAATAGAGTATCTCAAATAAAAAAACATTAAGCATAAGTAACAACTAAATAATATTATAATTTAAAGGATTCATACAAAGTCAAACCAACATATAATGTCAACAAGATTGAATAAGGTAAATCATCATACAACCTAACCAAAGAGAATTTAGCTACACATCATTTAGAAAAGAATACCATGATCGATAGATAAAAATAACATGAGAAGTCCCTTGAAGAGATGGCTTCCAATGGCTTCAAATGCTTTAAAAATATCTTTTTGTACTCCCAAATCCGTGCTCTAGCCTCCAATTTTTGTAACCCTTATCAAAAAGCATAAAATCCTCTTTTAAAGTAGTCAAAACGGGTCAAAATGTGTCAGAAAAATCCAAGAAAAAGCAACCATCCAAGCATTACATAACCATCGCGCACGATGCATGTTTATTGCCCCTATCGTGCACACGATAGCACGCGATGGTGGGCGTGATTATTCCAGTAGCTTCGTGGAAAATCACCTTTTTGCACCAGAATTTTCACTAACTTCCATTCTCTCATACTTGGCTATTTTTCACTCATTCTTGGGTCTTCCTTCATCATTTTGGCTCACCTTTTGCTTGTTTTCCCCCAATTCTTCGACTAATTAGATGCAATGACAGACTGTCATCACAATCCCAAACTTGAATCTTTGCTTGTCCTTAAGCAACTCACCAGTAACTGCACATTTCAACATACAACAAGTCATACAATAACAATTGAACATCACCATATATTTTTTCATTACCTGACCATTATTCCGGGTTCCAACTTCAATTCAGAAAATTCGGAGAACGTCTTCAACATTGACTAGTACTCAACCTATCTCTCGGCTCACTTTACTCGCTCAATGGATAGGGTTATCACTCAATCAACATACAAAATCAATTAAACTTAGCTTGATCATATTCTAATAGAGTTAATCATAGAAATCACAACACACACATTAGAGGGCTTTTCAGGTTGTAACTTGGTTTAGGTTAGGGTAGGATATAGTTAGGAAAGTAGGGTTAAATCATTGGAGTTAGGTTCCTAGTTCTCATGCATTTATCATACCTTTTTGTTAGTATTATAGATTTGTGATCCTTCTTACCATGTCATTCTTTTTCTTTTGTCATTTATGCATCATTATTTTTTCTTGAAGAAGTTGTTTTTTCCACTTCTTTTTCTCGACATAGTACCCCAACCCCATACTAAAAACGTTGCTCACTTCCAAGAGCAACCCTAAAATTAGTATTTTTCATACACTTTAAGAACTATACTTCTACCTAACTCCAATGAGAGGGTGGAAAGAAAAGATCTTTCAAGTAATATGGTTAAGAATTTAATGCTACGTCATTGAAAGAAAGGCTTAGGCTCAAAGTTTTTAGCAAAGGATAATCCTACTACTAAATGGTGGTTTACAAAGGCATGGATACACTCAAAGTTTTTAGCAAAGGATAATCCTACTACTAAATGGTGGTTTACAAAGGCTTAGGCTCAAAGTTTTTAGCAAAGGGTAATCCTACTACTAAAGGCTTAGGCTCAAAGTTTCAGTGTGTATTGATCAAACTTTATAACTTAACCAGAAATAAATCAAACTAGATAAAAGAATAATGCATGGATACACTCAAAAAGAAATAAAAATGTACAATGGAAATGTTTGAACGCAAATCTTACCAAATGAGGCATCTGAAGGTTGAGTACAAGTATGTTGATTCATTTCTCTTCCTTTGCCTTCAAGTTGCCATTCGCTTTCATTATGATCTAGTCACTTCTTTTTGTTCCTTTCTTGGATCATGTGTTCAATGCTAAAGTTAAAATTTGTAAATTTGAAGAAAAAACAACCACATACAAGTTTATTAACAACATATGGATCTTCCTGACAAGGTTTTGATTTAGTAGCTAATTCTTCTTATGGATGGTTTTGAAATAAAATAAAAGTAACTTTTGCAAAACCAAAAAATTGATGGGTTTCCTCTCATCCAACACTTATTTTATGTCATTATCTTGACGGGTCATGCTCAAAACGTGTCAGGGGCAAGGGATGCCCTCACGCGAGTAAAACTACTTTTCTAATTCTCTTATTAACCCCACCGCCTATTTCTCCCAATTTGTAGCATGTCTCTAGATCCTCCACATATGGTGTCCATTCATATGAATTATGAAGGTAAGAAAAAGTACACAAGAAGGGGGGTTAAATTGTGTTTTCAGTATTCTTAATTTGCATCTGACCAGAGTTCAAAATCTAAATTGGTGTTAAGATTATGATTATACTTAGCAGCAGAATGTTAACAGAAGCAAATAAATAATAGAAGAAGACACAAAAATTTATATTGGTTCCTCACAATTGAGAGTAGTCCAGTCCTCTTGCTTCACAAGAGATTTTCACTATAACCAAATCATGATTACAATCGCTTATGTATTATGCATAAGAATTTTACAATGCTCAGACCCTAGGTCCAAGACTTCTTGCTTAAACCCAAAAGGTTCAAGACTTCCTTGATCAAGTCCTACAGACCCAAGATTTCTCGCTCAAGCCACACTGGCCCAAGTCTTCTGCTTAAGGTTCCACGAACTGAGACTTCCCGCTCAAGCCACACTGGTCCAAGACTTTTGCTCCAGGTTCCACTAACCAAGATTTCCCGCTTAAGCCCTACTGCCTCAAGACTTCTGCTCAGGTTCCACGAACCCAAGACTTCTTCTCAAACCTCTCAGGTTCAAGACTTTGTGCTCAAGTTCCACGAACCGAGACTTCCTGCTTAAGTTCCACGAACTCAATAATTATGCTCAAACCCTTTAGGTTTAAGACTTCCTTCTTAAGCCCAACAGACTTAAGACTTCTTCTCAGGTCCCATGAACCCAAGACTTCTGCTCAATCAATCCACTTGATTAAATTTTTCAGTGCTCTAGCACATAGCATGGGACTTACATGGCTCAAGCATCTTGGCAAGAGAGTTGGATTTGATCAATAAATCCACTTGATTAAGACTTTCAATGCTCTAACACATAGCAGTAAACTTACATGGCTCAAGCATTTTGGTGAGAGACTTTGATCTAAATTGTTAAACAACATGTTCAGCAGAATAGAGAACAAGGTGTACTTGATACAAATGTCAGAGGTACGGGAAATCACCATAACAAAGACCTAAAGTTCTTAAGATTTCTAAGATATTCAATGTGTAAGAAATCTTAAGGCTTTTACAATTACAACCTACAATAGAAATTCTGCATAGCCATTTGTATTGATAAATTTTTATCTTGTTACTCCTCCATCAGGTTGATCCTTATTAAAGATTCAGTTTGAGCATTCATCTACTTATATAGCATTTGTAGAAGACTGGTTGTTGGAGAGATAACTTGATCAAGTGTCTTTGCTTTCTCCATAGTACAAGAGACATTGAAGATAGATACACCAAAAGATCTTGATCCATTGAGTATCATGTTTAACCACTGAGTATTCAATAAGATCATGTACTATAGATATATTGAGAATAGATATCCGTAAAGCATGCTAACTTTTCTTGAGCCTTGTGAACTAAGACTCTAGCTGACAAACTAATTTGACAATGCAACTCGCTTTCTGCAATACAGATAGCTTTAGCTTTATTACTAACTCTGAATGATCACCAGAAGCCAATTTACATTCACCAAGTGTAGAGACAATAACGTTGCTTCTTCCGATGCTGAGACCTTCAGTTTCAGAGTCTATGCCAGACATCACTTAGAGAGTGTTCTTAATATTCTGTACTATCAGAAACTAGCAATTCAGCTTCTCCCAAGTGTGCCTTTTCATATCATATTATGTATATATGTTTACAAGTATTAGAACCTGCATACAAGTGTTGCACCCTAATTTTTGACCGTAAGATGTCACCTCTTTTTGCATTTTTCTATTGTCATTTAACTTTATTTTGATATTTATGTGACTAACCAATTTGTACAGACGCAGTGATATCGAGTGAGATGGCGTTCATTCTCATAGTCAATCATTATGCATAGCTAATCATTTTAACCAACTTGTTTGTTTATTGTGTGAAAGATAGGTTACTGCTGGAAGTTTAAGGAATCACGAAGTGATACACATAAAAGGGCTTATTATTCGAGGATTGAGATTTATGCCATTTTATTGTCAAGAGTTGTCTACTATGATCAAATTCATCATTATCTCGACCCAATATTTAAATTCAAACCAGGAGAATGGTTTTTTTTTTACTCAAGCGCAAGAGGTTACAGATTTATAAATTTAAACTTCTAGAGTACTCAAAGGGCCCATCAACATCAAAAGAAACAACAAGCAATTTCCATCTCTTTTTGAAATTCAACAAGGTCTCCATTATCAATTTCATTGTGAACACTGTTCGAATAATTTTTTAAGGGGGGATGATTCCCATAACAGGGTTTACGTCAAGATATATGGTGATGACATTCCTTTGAGGTTACAATATTAACATCACCAAGTTTCTACGAATAATAGTAACGTGGACATAAACTAATTTCAAATCCAAGAACATTAAATTCCATTCAAATGCACTAATTCATTTACAGAATACAAGATTCAATCTCTCAAGGAAGCACCACATATTTGGAAATTCACTCTGTGATTACAAGGAGGATTTACGTTTCTTTAGGATTACATAAGCGAGAAATGTTGTTAATGACGTGAGCCGTGCTGGTAAGAAGTCTTGAAATCTGAAACATTTAAGCTTGAACTTGAATAGCAGTACAATCCTCAAACTTCTGCCACGGTCCATCTCACCTATTCTGAACAGCTTTCACGGCTCACAAACCCTTGGTGTCAGGACGATAGCATCCTTTCAACAGATCCCAGCATGCCACAATTGCAAGTTCCTTCCACGGTGAAGTTTTCATCACATTGTCTGCTGCATAATAAAAACCCACATTACCATTGAGAAAGCGCCTTGAAGTGAAAAAACGGTGCATTAGCTAGTATGGCCATCATGGGAACTATCCAATCATTTCAGACGCGGAACGGTGTCGGACTTTTAAAACATAAATACGAGGAACTTTGACTCGAAAATAATTATCAAAGTTTAGAAGGGGATCATACCTTAGCAGTAACAGCAAAATTATTGGGCTCCAGGACCTGAACTAAGAGAGAAGAATCTCGCACATCGTTATCAGCTATTTCAGACAATCTGTTCGTTCCAATCACTATCAGCACTGGTTTGGAGATCTGTAACTTGTACACTACAACATGATCAAGCAATAACTTGCGAATTGGCTGCAAAATAAAATAGAACAGAATGAGATTCAATTCGTGCAGTGAGTACTGAGATAATGACAGTAAAAGACCTACTAGAGAGTGATCAGAGATGGGCAACTTGAAAGGTTTATCAGGCTATTACAAACCATGATGGCAGAGTAGTGAAAGAACTGGTGGAAGGTGGATGAAATCTCCTCTGGTGTCTTGAGTGGATCTGCTCTTTGATGCTACTGGTGCGCAAATAGGCAATTCATCAAATCTAATGTATATGAAAATTCTGGCAAAAAAAAAAACACCATAAACCAGTTTAGTTTCTTTCCAAATGCATCCAAACTTGTTTAACCAAAAAAAGAAATAAGTTAGTATTCGTCTAAAATCATTAAGTCATACGACAAGAAGGGAAAGTTTATCAAGGGATGTCAGTTACAGCTGACTCATTCAAGACACAATCAAAGCCAATTCATCTCTCAATTATGTTCAAACAAAAATAGCAAGTTCATCAATCACATATCCACAACAGAGGAACGAAAATCAGACATGTTGAAACGGAAATGGAAATGCATTTATTAGTTTCTAAACAAGCTCTAAACGTATTCAAGTAATTTCCAAAGCAATCTCTAAACGTGGTGAGGTGAAAACGGAAAGGGTATCACAAGAGATCAATAGGTTGTTTTCTTATTTTAATCCTGTGAGTATATAAGAACAACAGGGTGTGCATCATTTGGGGGGGAATGATTTAAAAACAACCAGACAACACACAATTAACCACAATCCGTAAATTCGCAGAAATCCCAAAATCCTAAACCGAAACCCTAGATGGTAAAATAACTTATCTTTGGAGCTCCTCCGCGAACTGCCGTTTCCGTCCTCAACCATTATCGTCGAGGTTTCCTTCAGAATCCCCGTACACATCACTGAAAGACCTTCATCGCGAATAACAACCTCGCCCGTCATCCACCACCCGTGGTAATCCATTCTGTTTGTGCCAAATTATTTTGAATCTTTTGATCTGTTTGCTGTTGTTTCAGGTTTAAACAAAATGAAGTAGAAGAAGGTGGAGGAAAAGAAAAGGAATGAAGGCGAAGAACATCGGAGATGGAAGATGAGAGAGACGTGATCGGAGATGAGAGAGAGATGAACGAAGCGCAACCGCGAAAGAGGAATTGGGGGGATTAGGGTTTTCTTTGGTTAAAATTGATGTAGTCTGCTAATTCCATGAATATGCACACACAACACCACTAATCACCACTAATCCGTCAGTTAATCACTCTAAAATCAACCTTTTTTTATTTAACTAATCATAATCATAATTAATCTTTTTAAAAATAAACTAACCAACTTCTTTTCATTAATCATAATCATTATCTTTTTCATTTTACTAATCCACCTTATTTATTTATTAATTATTCACCTTTTATTTAATAATCATCAATTTTAAATAACTCTTTACCATTTAACTAATCAACCTAATTAGTCCTTTTTTTAAAATAAAAAAAATAAACTTAATAATCTTTTTTAAATAAATAGTAGTATATCTATTTGTTTGTCTTTTTTTTCTTAAAACTCATTTCATATTTTAAAAAGACTTTTAAAACATATAACAATAAAACAATTCTTTTATAATTAATTAATCTTTATCCTTTATAATAATAATAATTGAAAATTCATGTATTTAATATTAACTTTTCTCTAAAAAGCATCTTTCATTTAAAACCTTTTTTTTAAATTTAAAATCTAGTTTTTTAATCTCACTCCAAAATAATAAAGTAACCTTTCTCTTAAACAATTAATCCAACCATTTTCTCAAAGACAATCCACCTAGAAAACTTTTATTAAAACTACTTAATCAAATACAATATCTCACCTAAGAATCAATCATTCCCAACTTGTCTAAAAACAATCAACTAAAATTAATCAAATCACATCATAAAATTCGATCGTGCACACTCACATCCACGGCACATTCACCTACACCTTAGCGCTTTCATACGTGTGTATGGTTTTACTTTACGCAATTTATCTCCTGCAAATTTAACATTATCGCATGTACTTTATCGCATCGCATTCCGTCCAAAGGAAGAATCTGCGCATGATCCCAACAATCGTGCGTATGCATTCACATTTGCATCATTCCCCACACGATCCTTGATCCCATTCAAGTTGATCACTTAAGTTTAGGACCTACCCCGTAGGAAGGACCTTTATCTTACAACAATAAAAACAATCAATTCAAAACAACAACTCAATACAATATTCAAACACATTAGAGAAAGATGCCAAATCATCTTAAGCGAGATAGAATCTCCACCCCACATTAATACAGTCAATACCGTAGGAACTTTGCCTTAAGAGAAATGAAGGCGTACTCGTCAAACAATCCGAGTACTTGAGCCCTTTTCTTAAGACGATGCAAAGACTATTTTCCTACAACCTGTGGCGGTTAAATCTCCCCTAAAATGACAACGCGTCTATTCTCTTAAAATTAATCAATCAACTACCCTAATCCCGTAGGAACTTTGACCACAGTCAAAGAACTCCTCAAACCCTTTAGGGGAACTACAAATACTCTGATTCCATTCCCGTAAGGATATGTAGGCATAAGATGTGATATCTTATCGAGTATACTTAGAAAATAAACCCATAGGTCTTTTATACCTTAAGCAGATACACACATAGCAATAAACAAACATAAAACAAGAGGTTCCTATAGAGTACTACAGAAATTTAGGATGCTAGCACCTTCCCTAAGTTTAACCAACCCCCGAACCTATAACTCTCTAAACCTTGCATTTGCATTGCATCGTGGGTATTTCGATCTTTATCCCTTCCTTTGGACAAATCAAAGTTCGGTTGCAAATGAATAAGATTCAAACTAATTAATAGTTTGGTATCCAAATTTCACCGCGACAGAAATGGCGACTTCACTGGGGACCCCTCAGTGGGTTGCCCTAACTTGTTTATTGCTTTCTATCTGTTTATTTGTATGTTTGTTTATCTTTTTTCTTTTGGGTTGTTACCTTTGAGTGGTGAGACAAAGTCCTACACCCGGACTTGAGAGAACTTAAGATAGGATGGTGATATATTCGATGAGGCTTATAGGGAGTGAGTCCCGACTAAGTTGATTCGAGAATCCCGCTTAGTTGAGACCCTTTTGAAAATAGTTCGGTTGAACGAGTTTAGTCGTGAAAACTTTTACTACTTTCTGTAACGCCCCGATTTCGACTATTCCTTTTTCGTTGAGTCCTTTTTGGTTTAATTGGGCGAATATTATTTGAATGTGGAATTTGTGTGGAAATATGTTAAGTTTGCATATTATTCTATTTTAACCGATTTTGGGAGTTTTCGGAGAAAATAGTTTGGAGGGTATTTTGGACATTTCCTATTTAATGTTAAGTGAGATATTTTATGAGATATGGAATTAGTTGATGTTTTGGAAAATAATGAGAAAGATATAAAAGAGGAAATAGAAAGGAAAGAAAAGGGAAAAGAAAGAAGAAGAGGAGAAAGAGAAGAGAAAGAAGAGAAAACCTAGATTCTTCAAGATCAACCAAAGCTTGCGATTAATCAGGTAAGGGTGAGAAGTTCTATCATCTTAATAATGTATAAGATCATATATGTACTAGATTTGGATTTGTTTGGTAGTTTCTACACTTTCCATTTTTAGGTCGAAATTGGATTAATCGATAGAAATCGTTGTTTAACGGTTAGAATCGTGTTTAGATGATGTAGATTAGTCGATATATGTTAGACTAAGGCTACTGGAACGATATTGGATTTAATCGGGTGATTTTGGTGAGTTTGGAAGTGCTAGGACAGAACTGAATGTTGCTGTTCGCAGGCGACTCGCTAGCAGCTCGCTAGGCGAGCAGGCCGCGAGCACTCGCTAGGCGAGTGCGTAGCGAATGGTCTCAGACTTGGGACAGTAAGGTTTTGGTATTCTTCGCTGGAGGCGAAGGGAGTGGCGAATGACTCGCTGATGGTTCGCTGTGGCGAACAAGGTAGCGAACGAAGTCTGGAGCTTCTGTTTGTGCTCGCTAGCAGTTCGCTAGGCGAGCAGGTAGCGAATGCTCGCTAGCAGCTCGCTAGGCGAGCAGGTAGCGAACGCTCGCTAGCAGCTCGCTAGGCGAGCGTGTAGCGAACGTAGCAGGATGAGCCTTCCCTGTTGCTTCGTGCTGTTTTGGCTTGGGGTTTCGGTTGCGATCGACCTCTTCTTGATTTGAGTAGCTTGTATGCTAGTTATGATGTGTTGTGGGTAGCCGTATGGCGTGAATCCTAGTTTATGAGTTGTGAAGTGTGGAATGTGGCCGTTTGGCATTTTGGTGCATTACTTGAATGTAATAGAAATGCATGATGAGATTATATGATGACTGTATGTATGTATTGTGATATGTATATATAGTGGATGCATAATGAATATATGCAATGAAGGTGAAGACTGCATGAGCATGTTCGCAAACGTGGTTGCATTTCAAGAAGTGTATGAAGTACATTCTTGTGCTGTTGACTCTTAGGAGAGTCTGATGAGTGGTGTGACTCTTAGGAGAATCTGATGAATGAAGTGATTCCTCGGAGAATCTGATGAACGAATTGATTCCTCGGAGAATCTGATGAAAGATGTGATTCCTCGGAGAATCTGCTAAATGACTTGATTCCTCGGAGAATCTGATGAACGGTGTGATTCCTCGGAGAATCTGATGAACGGTGTGATTCCTTGGAGAATATGATGAATGGTGTGATTCCTTGGAGAATCTGATGAACGGTGTGATTCCTTGGAGAATCGGATGAACGGTGTGATTCCTCGGAGAATCTGATGAACAGTGTGATTCCTTGGAGAATCTGATGAACGGTGTGATTCCTTGGAGAATCTGATGAACGGTGTGATTCCTTGGAGAATCTGATGAATGGTGTGATTCCTCGGAGAATCTGATGAATGGTGTGATTCCTAGGAGAGTCTGATGAGTGATGTGATTTCTAGGAAGATCTGATGAGTTATAGGATACCCATGAGGGGTGGGAGTGAATTGATTCTTAGGAGAATCTGACGGACGATTAAGTCGATAATGTGTTGCATTTGCGTAGAGTAGCGAGTTGGCCTCTATGATTTGCGTGTTGACATCTGTGCATGATGTATGGCGAAATAAGCATGTTGTGTATGTTTATTAGAATAATGTGAAAGGTGTGAATGACATAATGAAATGCTTGAAGATATATATATGTATATATATGTATGAATGAATATATGTATATATGTATATGTGTGTAACATGTATGAATGTTCCTGAATGGATATAAACCTTAATGATGCATATTGTTTATGCTTGATGTTCTATTTGTAAATAGACTTTAGTGGATACATTGCGATGTACGATGTGAGTCGTGGTGAGAAAGCGTAAGATGCATGATTGTGGATATGATGTATATATGTATATGCCTTTATGCATTATTTGTTATGATATTGTTTCTCACCCTTCTGCTGTTTTATAATGCTCTATGAGGCATTGCAGATTAGATTGTTGGAGATCTTTTGTGAGGCGTGGCTTCATCCTTTAGTTGGTCGGCTCTGATATGTAGCACCGGGTAGCTAGGAGTTGTTTTGTTTATTTTGTGATGCATGTGTATATGTATCTGCTGATGAAAGTTATGTAACCATGTTGGTTGATGATTTGTATATATGAATACATGTGTTAGAGAATTATGAAATATTTGGATGTTCCGCCTTTGTTCTAGATATTTTCTCGTGGGTGTTACCCCGTTGTTGCATATCATTATATATGAGCAGGTGTTTTATATGTGTGATTTTCAGATAATGTGGCATGTCCCTTTTATACCGTTTTATAAACTTACTCTGATGAAATTTTGAATTTGTGCCTAAATGATTAATTGTATTATTTGGGGGTATAGAAAGGGGGTGTTACATTAAGTGGTATCAGAGCCAGTGTTGAGTCAGTTGTGTCTGTCTCGTTGTTTTGATTGGTTAACGGTTGTTTAGCCTTGTTGTTATTTTGCGAGTAATCAGAATATGGCAGGTCGTAATGATAATGCTATGGCTGCGGCATTGGAGGCGATGGCTAGAGCGGTGCAGGGTGCGCCGAATGTGAACGCTAATAATGAGTTTAGAAAGAACCAGCCGCCGGTATTCAAAGGAAGGTTTGACCCGGACGGTGCCCAGATTTGGTTGAAGGAGATTGATAGAATCTTTAGAGTTATGAACTGTGCTGAAGGCAATAAGGTGAGACTTGGATCTCACATGTTACGGGAAGAAGCCGATGACTGGTGGATCGGTATGAGACAAGTGCTTGAAGTAGATGACGAGGATATAACTTGGGATTTATTTCGTGTTGAATTTTTGAGAAAGTATTATCCTGAGAGTGTGAAGGGAAGGAAAGAAATGGAATTTCTTGAGTTGAAACAAGGCAATATGTCTGTGGTGGATTACACGGCTAAGTTTATGGAGTTAATAAAATTTCATCCTCACTATGACGCGGTGACGGCGGAATTTTCTAAGTGTGTTAAGTACGAGAGTGGCTTGCGTCCTGAGATCAAGCAAGCGGTGGGCTACCAGAGGATTAGAAGATTTTCGGACTTGACCGAATGTTGTCGAATTTTTGAAGAAGATCGTAAAGCTCGTTCTACTCACTACAAGAGTTTGAAGGAGGAGAAAGAAAAGCGGCAAGTAAGGAGTGAACCTTATGTGACGCCAGCGGATAAGGGCAAGCATAGGGAAAACTTTGTTAAGAGATCTGGAGGAGAGAGTTCTGGATCCATTAAATGCTACAAGTGTGGCGAGATGGGTCATAAGTCTTTCATGTGTGGAAAACCCAAGATCAAGTGCTCTAACTGTGGAGTTCTTGGGCATGATGCTAAGGATTGTAGAATGGATGTAGTGAAATGCTACAATTATGGAGAAGTAGGTCACATCAGTGCTAAGTGTCCTAAACCGAAGCAAGCTTCAGTAAATGGGAAAGCATTTGCATTGGCGAAGTCAGACACTACCAAAGCGAATCGTTGATTTGAGGTACGTGCTTTATTGACAATATTCTTTGAGTACGTTAAGTGTTTGAGATTTTTGTATATTTACTTGTGATGGTAATATGGTTATTGAGATGCCCGCTTCGCGGTCGGTAACTACGTCTTTGGTATGATTAAGTTGTCTCTTGACTATGTATGGTAAGGACTTCGTTATGGAACTAGAGTAGATTGTTATCCCCTGTTGGAGAGGCTGAGAGTTTCTTGCCCATGGAAGAGTTGGAGAAACTTCTAGTGGACGGGACTCGAGTGTTTAATTTGGCTGCATCAGTGTCAGCAGAGGGTAAGGTTGAACTGGACGTGTTTCTAGTGGTGCGTGACTTCCCAAAAGTATTTCCGGAAGGTGTTGAGGATGTACCGCCGAAGAGAGGAGTTGGATTGAATTTCGTTGATTTGATGGTGAATGAGAATGAAGACTTTAAGATGATGATGTTGGATGAAAGTTTGTATCCGAGATTCAAGCTCATTGGGGTAGAATGACTAGTATGTCATTTCTGATGAGGTATAAGTGTTAGGGTTGTGTTCGCTAGGGTAGAATGACTATGTGTCGTTCCTAGTGAAGAGATCGTCGGGGTAGAACAACCGTGATGTTGTTCCTGGTGGAGGGTATGCGGTGTGCCTGTAACCTCCAATGGAGATTGACGTGGATTGACGATCTTATTTGAGTCATGCGGTATGACTATGATTGTGGTATGGAAGTATGCGTGTAAGAGATCATGTGTAACTTGGAAAATGGAGAGAGGGCGCGAAAGTCGTGTCCGGTTGGTTTGAACCAGGTGATATTTTCGAGGACGAAAATTCCTAAGTGGGGGAGAGTTGTAACGCCCCGATTTCGACTATTCCTTTTTCGTTGAGTCCTTTTTGGTTTAATTGGGCGAATATTATTTGAATGTGGAATTTGTGTGGAAATATGTTAAGTTTGCATATTATTCTATTTTAACCGATTTTGGGAGTTTTCGGATAAAATAGTTTGGAGGGTATTTTGGACATTTCCTATTTAATGTTAAGTGAGATATTTTATGAGATATGGAATTAGTTGATGTTTTGGAAAATAATGAGAAAGATATAAAAGAGGAAATAGAAAGGAAAGAAAAGGGAAAAGAAAGAAGAAGAGGAGAAAGAGAAGAGAAAGAAGAGAAAACCTAGATTCTTCAAGATCAACCAAAGCTTGCGATTAATCAGGTAAGGGTGAGAAGTTCTATCATCTTAATAATGTATAAGATCATATATGTACTAGATTTGGATTTGTTTGGTAGTTTCTACACTTTCCATTTTTAGGTCGAAATTGGATTAATCGATAGAAATCGTTGTTTAACGGTTAGAATCGTGTTTAGATGATGTAGATTAGTCGATATATGTTAGACTAAGGCTACTGGAACGACATTGGATTTAATCGGGTGATTTTGGTGAGTTTGGAAGTGCTAGGACAGAACTGAATGTTGTTGTTCGCAGGCGACTCGCTAGCAGCTCGCTAGGCGAGCAGGCCGCGAGCACTCGCTAGGCGAGTGCGTAGCGAATGGTCCCAGACTTGGGACAGTAAGGTTTTGGCATTCTTCGATGGAGGCGAAGGGAGTGGCGAATGACTCGCTGATGGTTTGCTGTGGCGAACGAGGTAGCGAACGAAGTCTGGAGCTTCTGTTTGTGCTCGCTAGCAGTTCGCTAGGCGAGCAGGTAGCGAACGCTCGCTAGCAGCTCGCTAGGCGAGCGTGTAGCGAACGTAGTAGGATGAGCCTTCCCTGTTGCTTCGTGCTGTTTTGGCTTGGGGTTTCGGTTGCGATCGACCTCTTCTTGATTTGAGTAGCTTGTATGCTAGTTATGATGTGTTGTGGGTAGCCGTATGGCGTGAATCCTAGTTTATGAATTGTGAAGTGTGGAATGTGGCCGTTTGGCATTTTGGTGCATTACTTGAATGTAATAGAAATGCATGATGAGATTATATGATGACTGTATGTATGTATTGTGATATGTATATATAGTGGATGCATAATGAATATATGCAATGAATGTGAAGAATGCATGAGCATGTTCGCAAACGTGGCTGCATTTCAAGAAGTGTATGAAGTACATTCTTGTGCTGTTGACTCTTAGGAGAGTCTGATGAGTGGTGTGACTCTTAGGAGAGTCTGATGAATGAAGTGATTCCTAGGAGAATCTGATGAACGAATTGATTCCTCGGAGAATCTGATGAAAGATGTGATTCCTCGGAGAATCTGCTAAATGACTTGATTCCTCGGAGAATCTGATGAACGGTGTGATTCCTCGGAGAATCTGATGAACGGTGTGATTCCTTGGAGAATCTGATGAACGGTGTGATTCCTTGGAGAATCTGATGAACAGTGTGATTCCTTGGAGAATCTGATGAACGGTGTGATTCCTTGGAGAATCTGATGAACGGTGTGATTCCTTGGAAAATCTGATGAATGGTGTGATTCCTCGGAGAATCTGATGAATGGTGTGATTCCTAGGAGAGTCTGATGAGTGATGTGATTTCTAGGAAGATCTGATGAGTTATAGGATACCCATGAGGGGTGGGAGTGAATTGATTCTTAGGAGAATCTGACGGACGATTAAGTCGATAATGTGTTGCATTTACGTAGAGTAGCGAGTTGGCCTCTATGATTTGTGTGTTGACATCTGTGCATGATGTATGGTGAAATAAGCATGTTGTGTATGTTTATTAGAATAATATGAAAGGTGTGAATGACATAATGAAATGCTTGAAGATATATATATATGTATATATATGTATGAGTGAATATATGTATATATGTATATGTGTGTAACATGTATGAATGTTCCTGAATGGATATAAACCTTAATGATGCATATTGTTTATGCTTGATGTTCTATTTGTAAATAGACTTTAGTGGATACATTGCGATGTACGATGTGAGTCGTGGTGAGAAAGCGTAAGATGCATGATTGTGGATATGATGTATATATGTATATGCCTTTATGCATTATTTGTTATGATATTGTTTCTCACCTTTATGCTGTTTTATAATGCTCTATGAGGCATTGCAGATTAGATTGCTGGAGATCTTTTGTGAGGCGTGGCTTCATCCTTTAGTTGGTCGGCTCTGATATGTAGCACCGGGTAGCTAGGAGTTGTTTTGTTTCTTTTGTGATGCATGTGTATATGTATCTGCTGATGAAAGTTATGTAACCATGTTGGTTGATGATTTGTATATATGAATACATGTGTTAGAGAATTATGAAATATTTGGATGTTCCGCCTTTGTTCTAGATATTTTCTCGTGGGTGTTACCCCGTTGTTGCATATCATTATATATGAGCAGGTGTTTTATATGTGTGATTTTCGGATAATGTGGCATGTCCCTTTTATACCGTTTTATAAACTTACTCTGATGAAATTTTGAATTTGTGCCTAAATGATTAATTGTATTATTTGGGGGTATAGAAAGGGGGTGTTACACTTTCAATTGGAGTCCATGATACTAAGGACCGTAGTTACCTTTAACCCCACTTTGGCCTTTATTAGGACGTAGTGTGAGACTATGACGGAGTACATCCGAAATAGTGCTACGCGATGCTACACTCAAAAGAAGTTCTCTTGAGAATATTATTAATCCCCGAGTTAGTTGGGAAATTGATAATATCCGAAAGATGGACTAACGACTTTGGGAACCTCTTTAGAACCTTGTTCTGCAGGTACAATCAACCATTAGTCCACAACCTTTGGGAATGGGTATACCCTTTGGCTCCATGCTCGTTGCAAAACCTAGGGTCCCCCTTGTTTGTTTATCTTTGGTGTCCTTATGTGCTTACTTGTGTTTGTTGCATTCATATGGCATCGTACTACATTAGGTTTCATGGAATTCCTAGTTTATTTATAAACATTATAGAAACCAACATGGATTACAAAAGAAAATATTTTGAAATATCCTTTTAAGAGTCCTAACTTGGATGACCTAAGGAAGTAGGAGTTCAGATTGAAGAAAACTCAAAGGACAAATACAAGAGGCTCCCTTATCATGGAGAATCATTAGAAGTTCAAAATGCCTTCATCAATATTGAAAATCTAGGGATTCATTTTTCACCTTCCAACAAGAACAAAGGAAGAGATGGAGGATTTATTTTCCTCTATCAAACTAAATCTTTAGACGTCGATCATCAACAAAACTTATATTCAAGAAGATCCAAGTGGAGGAACAAATCAACAAGCGCATTGAAGGACTTCCTTAGGACTTTCTTAGCTTTTATTTAGCTATTAAGTAAGGACTCTTATAAGAATGTTTCCCTCTAATCCATTATCAAAAAAATAACAAATGAATTTTTATGGTATTCTGTAACGTTTATAAGAACTTGAGTTCCATGAACCCTATCATTTTTCTGCATTCTGCATTCCTGCATTAGCATCCTGCATTTAGCATTTTTGCATATGCATGTGTCTCTCCGTTGCGTCCTCATTCTGGTCTTCTGTCTTTGTCTGTCAGCTGACATCTCGACCATCTGACCAAGCTCGAAGTATTATTGAAGGATAGCAAAGAGAACGAAAGATATGGATCACATGACTAGCTTCAAAGTAAGGGCTGATTCGACATTTGACTATTCCACCGACGACTTTGTGCAGCAAGTGGATGTTCCTATGCAACTTCAACCTTTGCAAGACAACCTATTTGTTGACTCTCAAAACACTCCAGCTGAGAAGGAAGTGGATGATCCTAGATTCATAGCAATAGAGAAAGAACTTCGTGGTCTCAAAGAACAAGTGAAGATGATGAGAGGAGCTAATGCATCAAGTCTTGGTGCTCATGACCTATGTTTAGTTCCATGAGTAATTATCCCTCTAAAGTTCAAGATGCCTGTCTTCAAATTTTACAAGGGTATCAGCTGTCCAAAATACCACTTGACAATGTTTTGCCGAAAGATGACTGCTTATATTGACAACGACAAGCTGATGATTCACTGCTTTCAAGTAGGTTTATGTGGGACATCCTTGATGTGGTACATGAAGCTGCAAATTAACCACATTCAGTCTTGGGAAGACTTAGCTATTGCTTTTGTGAAACAATACCATCACAATTTGGGTGTAGCCCCAGACAATAAAGATGACAGTGGACCTTCCAGAGAATTCATAGCTCCGATACCCCGTCTTCAACATCAGTATGCAATGCCCGCTCAGCGCGAACGACAACCACCTCCTAAGCAGAAGTTGGCCTCTCTAGATCAACCATAGAATCGACGATTTCGAAGAAGGTATCAGAGGATGCCTCTGGATACTCCAAGAGAAATTCATCGGTTTGATCCCATCCCTGTGAAGTATGCTGATCTGTTTCCAGTTTTGATTCAGAAAGGTCACATCCAAACAAGAGCTCCACCTAAAGTACCTAAGAAACTTCCGTACTGGTACAAAGCTGACAAATTTTGCCCATATCATCAAGATGCTCCTAGCCACGACATTGAGAGCTGCTACAGTTTGAAGGCAGACGTTCAAGAATTGGTTAGGGGCGGAATCTTATCCTTCGAGGGTTCTAATCCTGACCCCAGCATGGTTCATCCTCCGAGGACATGATCCAAGGTTATTAGAAGACTATACATCGGACGATTCTGCAAGCATCTCCATTTCAAGGCATAATAAAAAGGGCTTGTCTAGCTTTTCACTTTATTTCTTTTTGTGTTTTTGTTTCTTTGATTAAAAGTATTTTTAGCATGTAAGAACTTGTTATTTTGAATAAGTAATACAATAAATGATTGTCTTGAAGAAATCCATTCGTTTTCACTCAAATTGTTTTCAAAATTATTTATAATACTGACTTTACCCGATCTCTTGCTCTGACAGAGAATTGGAAGGAGGATGATGAAGTAAAATGCGTGATCTCTTGTTGTACGCTTTGAGTAAAACCTACTGACGATGTAAGGCATTATTTCAACCTCATAAACACCAAAATAGTTAACCCTTCTTTAAGCTTTGAGAAAAGATCTATTTTTTTTCCTAAATCGAAACCTCGTTTTTAGCCTGGGGCAGGGTAATATCAAAAATGAACATCTTTCAAAAAATTGGGCGGGCAAAAACATACTAACCCTTTATTCCTCCACTTTACAAGTCATAAATTAAGCCCATATACGATCCTCAAAGTCCTAATTGAAGTAAGGTTTAGTTCGAAAGCATACTCGACGAGATATTGTTTCCTGACTCCTTGAGCTACGCTTAAATTAATTGGCTTTTTAAATAATGTTAAATTTGTATCCTAACTAGTGGTTTCGATCACAAGTTATTGCGATACCCCCTTTTCAAAACTTCAAAACAAACGCGTGTTGCATTACCCGTTTCAGAATTAACATTTCTGACTTGCTAAATTTGCTTGATATCTTAGAAAGATTACATACAGACATTATTGTTGGAATTTGAAGACTCTTCTGACCTAGAGCAAGTTATTTCAAGTGGCTATTCTGTACAGATTTCTCCTAAAGAGATATTCTCAAAGACTCAGTTATACCGCCAATCAGGGGCAGTTACGTCGAGATTCGGCGAATCTCTCTGAGAGTTTGAAAACAGTGGGGCATTTGGACATCATGTTTTCTATAAAATGCTCTCGATATTTTTCTCTTAAGCCAGGCGACTTGGGGCATTTGAAGCTTTGAAACAAAGCGGATGTTTATTTCATCCCCAGGAAGATCAACTCCAACATGTTCAACAACTATGATGACCCAGGATATTTATTTTATCCCCTATGAAGCTTCAATTTGGGTACCTCCGTCTACAATTTCATACAACCTTTCAACCTTATCAAGATGTTACATCCCAAATAGATTGATCTCTATTTCCCAAGAGAAGATTTGGAGCCCTGAAGCAGGATTGTGATCCCATGTTTGGTTTTCCTTCTATCCCCAGTGGTACTTCTATCTTTGAAGATTGGTCGAGATGCTTGCTTCGAGATGTTTATTTCATCTCCGATCACCTCTTTTTGTTTGTCTTGTCAGCATAGGCATACGCATATCATATAAGTAGACAGCATAGCATGCGCATTTCTTTGCATTCGTTGCGTTTGTTTTAGTTCTATCGCTTTGGCTATAGTTATCCCTAGGTGTTTGGGTGTGTCTTATCCCTCCAAATAGAGTTGTTAGCCCTAGGCAGAAAGAGAATAATGTTTCATTTTCCCCATGAAGTTCAACAGTCATCGAAGATGGTTATTTTAGTACAATTCCATTTGAGTTCACACCTCAATGGTCAAGTCTTGCTTGACAGTTTCTTTTCGGGTACTTCCCGAATCGAACCTTGGTTTTTGGCAATCACATCGTGGACGTCTCCAACCTTTTGAACATGGATCAAGTGTGCATTTATTTTGCACTATGTTCCCCGGGAAGAATAGACAGACATTTCTTCAACAATAGCATCACAGGATTTTTCTCGAACAGCTACATTTGGACTATAAGCAACCTCTTTATTTGAGCAACTCGTTTTGATCAAGACTCTATTCAAAACGGCACATGACAGCCTCCACAAGACAGTTTATCCATCTCCAGTGATTATCGACTTGGTAAATGGAAAAACTTACAGAAGTTTCTCTTTATTTGAGAATTCATACATTTTTGCAATAGCTAGGATGCTCTTCAGGAATGACTTCCCCAGCGAGTTCATCACACAAGTTTACTTTCGTCAAGTGACATCTCCCCGGAGAAGTCGAAGAAGTTTATCACAATAGTCTCTCTTTATTCGGGAAGACATACATTACAATTCAACTGGCTCACATTTTTCTGAAGATCCCCGGTGAATCAACGTTTACAATCTACAACTACATCTACAGTCTACAACGATATCTACAGTCTACAACGACATCTACAGTCTACAACGACATCTACAGTCTACAACGACAATCATTCGAACATCTTACAGTTCCTGGTTAATCTCGGCAGTAGATTCCCAGAAGACCTCGGCAGTAGGTAGTTCCATTACAGTTCCTAGTTAATCTCGACAGTAGATTCCCAGAAGACCTCGACAGTAGGTAGACATCTTTCATTTCCTGGTTAATCTCGACAGTAGATTCCCAGAAGACCTCGGCAGTAGGTAGTTTCCTGGTTAATCTCGGCAGTAGATTCCCAAAAGACCTCGGCAGTAGGTAGTTTCCTGGTTAATCTCGGCAGTAGATTCCCATAAGACCTCGGCAGTAGGTAGTTCCTGGTTAATCTCGGCAGTAGATTCCCAGAAGACCTCGGCAGTAGGTAGTTCCTGGTTAACCTCGGCAGTAGATTCCCAGAAGACCTCAGCAGTAGGTAGTTCTATTTCATTTTCTGGTTAATCTCGGCAGTAGATTTCCAGAAGACTTCGTCAGAAGTATTTCTCCAACAGACTTCAACACAAAATCTTGGCAGTAGATTCCTTACAGATTTCAACAGTGCATACTTTGGCAAAGGTATTCTCAATTACAGTTACAAGTTTCGGCAATAGACTTCTTCAGCTGATATCTCGAATCGATTACATTTGACCTATACAGTACGTTCTTCAAGAGGATCTCTCTTCCAAGTTCTTCACAACGTATTTACAGACACTTTGTGATTGTCAATCTCTCCCCGTGGAGTCTCCCTCTGATTAAGCTCGTTCTTCCCGTGTATCGCGTCTAGTTGTTCCCCTGTGACATCATCTCCTCACAGGACCCGTCTGTCTTGCATTCTCATATCATTTCATTTGCATTTGGTGGCTTCTTATGGCCAAAAATTCGTGCAATGTTTGTATTTAAGTCCCTCATATCTCGTCGAGACGGAGATTTCAATCTCCATATCTCCGAATAGGAGTAACTTAAATAGGGGCATCTGTTGCACCCTAATTTTTGACCGTAAGATGTCACCTCTTTTTGCATTTTTCTATTGTCATTTAACTTTATTTTGATATTTATGTGACTAACCAATTTGTGCAGACGCAGCGATATCGAGTGAGATGGCGTTCATTCTCATAGTCAATCATTATGCATAGCTAACCGTTTTAACCAACTTGTTTGTTTATTGTGTGAAAGATAGGTTACTGCTAGAAGTTTAAGGAATCACGAAGTGATACATATAAAAGGGCTTATTATTCAAGGATTGAGATTTATGCCATTTTATTGTCAAGAGTTGTCTACTATGATCAAATTCATCATTATCTCGGCCCAATATTTAAATTCAAACCAGGAGAATGATTTTTTTTTACTCAAGCGCAAGAGGTTACAGATTTATAAATTTAAACTTCTAGAGTACTCAAAGGGCCCATCAGCATCAAAAGAAACAACAAGCAATTTCCATCTCTTTTTGAAATTCAACAAGGTCTCCATTATCAATTTCATTGTGAACACTGTTCGAATAATTTTTGAAGGGGGGATGATTCCCATAATAGGGTTTACGTCAAGATATATGGTGATGACATTCCTTTGATGTTACAATATTAATATCACCAAGTTTCTACGAATAACAGTAATGTGGACATAAACTAATTTCAAATCCAAGAAGATTAAATTCCATTCAAATGCACTAATTCATTTACAAAATACAAGATTCAATCTCTAGAGGAAGCACCACATATTTGGAAATTCACTCTGTGATTAAAAGGAGGATTTAAGTTTCTTTAAGATTACATAAGCGAGAAATGTTGTTAATGACGTGAGCCATGCCGGTAAGAAGTCTTGAAATCTGAAACATTTAAGCTTGAACTTGAATAGCAGTACAATCCTCAAACTTCTGCCACGGTCCATCTCACCTATTCTGAACAGCTTTCACGGCTCACAAACCCTTGGTGTCAGGACGATAGCATCCTTTCAACAGATCCCAGCGTGCCACAATTGCAAGTTCCTTCCACGGTGAAGTTTTCATCATATTGTCTGCTGCATAATAAAAACCCACATTACCATTGAGAAAACGCCTTGAAGTGTAAAAATGGTGCATTAGCTAGTATGGCCATCATGGGAACTATCCAATCATTTCAGATGCGGAACGGTGTCGGACTTTTAAAACATAAATACGAGGAACTTGGACTAGAAAATAATTATCAAAGTTTAGAAGGGGATCATACCTTAGCAGTAGCAGCAAAGTTATTGGGCTCCAGGACCTGAACTAAGGGAGAAGAATCTCGCACATCGTTATCAGCTGTTTCAGACAATCTGTTCGATCCAATCACTATCAGCAATGGTTTGGAGATCTGTAACTTGTACACTACAGCATGATCAAGCAATAACTTGCGAATTGGCTGCAAAATAAAATAGAATAGAATGAGATTCAATTCGTGCAGTGAGTACTGAGATAATGACAGTAAAGGACCTACTAGAGAGTGATCTAAGATGGGAAGCTTGAAAGGTTTATCGGGCTATTACAAACCATGATGGCAGAGTAGTGAGAGGACTGGTGGAAGGTGGATGAAATCTCCTCTGGTGTCTTGAGTGGATCTGCTCTTTGATGCTACTGGTGCGTAAATAGGCAGTTCACCAAATCTAATGTATATGAAAATTCTGGCAAAAAAAAACACCATAAACCAGTTTAGTTTCTTTCCAAATGCATCCAAACTTGTTTAACCGAAAAAAGAAATAAGTTAGTATTCGTCTAAAATCATTAAGTCATACGACAAAAAGGGAAAGTTTATCAAGGGATGTCGGTTACAGCTGACTCATTCAAGATACAATCAAAGCCAATTCATCTCTCAATTATGTTCAAACAAAAATAGCAAGTTCATCAATCACATATCCATAACAGAGGAACGAAAATCAGACATGTTGAAACAGAAATGGAAATGCATTTATTAGTTTCTAAACAAGCTCTAAACGTATTCAAGTAATTTCCAAAGCAATCTCTAAACGTGGTGAGGTGAAAACGGAAAGGGTATCACAAGAGATCAATAGGTTGTTTTCTTATTTAATCCTGTGAGTATGTAAGAACAACATGGTGTGCATCATTTGGGGGGGAATGATTTAAAAACAGCCAGACAACACACAATTAACCATAATCCGTAAATTCGCAGAAATCCCAAAATCCTAAACCGAAACCCTAGATGGTAAAATAACTTATCTTTGGAGCTCCTCCGCGAACTGCCGTTTCCGTCCTCAACCATTATCGTTGAGGTTTCCTTCAGAATCCCCGTACACATTAATGAAAGACCTTCATCGCAAATAACAACCCCGCCCGTCATCCACCGCCCGTGGTAATCCATTCTGTTTGTGCCAAATTATTTTGAATCTTTTGATCTGTTTGCTGTTGTTTCAGGTTTAAACAAAATGAAGTAGAAGAAGGTGGAGGAAAAGAAAAGGAATGGAGGCGAAGAACATCGGAGATGGAAGATGAGAGAGACGTGATCGGAGATGAGAGAGAGATGAACGAAGCGCAATCGCGAAAGAGGAATTGGGGGGATTAGGGTTTTCTTTGGTTAAAATTGATGTAGTCTGCTAATTCCATGAATATGCACACACAACACCACTAATCACCACTAATCCGTCAGTTAATCACTCTAAAATCAACCTTTTTTTATTTAACTAATCATAATCATAATTAATCTTTTTAAAAATAAACTAACCAACTTCTTTTTATTAATCATAATCATTATCTTTTTCATTTTACTAATCCACCTTATTTATTTATTAATTATTCACCTTTTATTTAATAATCATCAATTTTAAATAAATCTTTACCATTTAACTAATCAACCTAATTAGTCATTTTTTTAAAATAAAAAAAATAAACTTAATAATCTTTTTTTAAATAAATAGTAGTATATCTATTTGTTTGTCTTTTTTTCTTCTTAAAACCCATTTCATATTTTAAAAAGACTTTTAAAACATATAACAATAAAACAATCCTTTTATAATTAACTAATCTTTATCCTTTATAATAATAATTGAAAATTCATGTATTTAATATTAACTTTTCTCTAAAAAGCATCTTTCATTTAAAACCTTTTTTTTTATTTAAAATCTAGTTTTTTAATCTCACTCCAAAATAATAAAGTAACATTTCTCTTAAACAATTAATCCAACCATTTTCTCAAAGACAATCCACCTAGAAAACTTTTATTAAAACTAATTAATCAAATACAATATCTCACCTAAGAATCAATCATTCCCAAATTATCTAAAAACAATCAACTAAAATTAATCAAATCACATCATAAAATTCGATCGTGCACACTCACATCCACGACACATTCACCTACACCTTAGCGCTTTCATGCGTGTGTATGGTTTTACTTTACGCAATTTATCTCCTGCAAATTTAACATTATCGCATGTACTTTATCGCATCGCATTCCGTCCAATGGAAGAATCTGCGCATGATCCCAAAAATCGTACGTATGCATTCACATTTGCATCATTCCCCATACGATCCTTGATCCCATTCAAGTTGATCACTTAAGTTTAGGACCTACCCCATAGGAAGGACCTTTATCTTACAACAATACAAACAATCAATTCAAAACAACAACTCAATACAATATTCAAACACATTAGAGAAAGATGCCAAATCATCTTAAGCGAGATAGAATCTCCACCCCACATCAATACAGTCAATACCGTAGGAAATTTGCCTTAAGAGAGATAAAGGCGTACTCGTCAAACAATCTGAGTACTTGAGCCCTTTTCTTAAGACGATGCAAAGACTATTTTCCTACAACCTGTGGCGGTTAAATCTCCCCTAAAATGACAACGCGTCTATTCTCTTAAAATCAATCAATCAACTACCCTAATCCCGTAGGAACTTTGACCACAGTCAAAGAACTCCTCAAACCCTTTAGGGGAACTATAAATACTCTGATTCCACTCCCGTAAGGATATGTAGGCATAAGATGCGATATCTTATCGGGTATACTTAGAAAATAAACCCATAGGTCTTTTATACCTTAAGCAGATACACACATAGCAATAAACAAACATAAAACAAGAGGTTCCTGTAGAGTACTACAGAAATTTAGGATGCTAGCACCTTCCCTAAGTTTAACCAACCCCCAAACCTATAACTCTCTAAACCTTGCATTTGCATTGCATCGTGGGTATTTCGATCTTTATCCCTTCCTTTGGACAAATCAAAGTTCGGTTGCAAATGAATAAGATTCAAACTAATTAATAGTTTGGTATCCAAATTTCACCGCGACAACAAGAAACACACATCAAATATAACCATTATTATTTTAATACTTTGTTATCATTAAAAATCAAGGAATATATGT
Source organism: Lathyrus sativus (assembly GCA_963859935.3). NCBI lineage: Eukaryota > Viridiplantae > Streptophyta > Magnoliopsida > Fabales > Fabaceae > Lathyrus > Lathyrus sativus. The sequence goes on along the minus strand of OZ012739.1, from coordinate 456,116,196 downwards.
CATGAATAAATCTTGTTCTAACAATCTCCCCCTTTTTGACGATGACAAACATAAGTATTTAAAGGACAATGTTGGGCAGTTATAATCTTCTTTGCAACATCAGAGTATGAGGTTTGTAAGCTTACCCTAAGTCTATTAGTCCAAAGTTGAGTTTTGTAACCCACCCTAAGTACTACTTTCATGAAAAAAGTATTTAGTTCTCTTAGTAACATCAAAGTCTGAGGTTTGTAAGCTCCTTGTGAGTCAAATAGTCCAAAGTTTAGGTTTGTAAGCTCCCCTTTAGATATATATTTAAGAAAACTAAACATAATATTTTAACTTCCTTTGAAAACACCAGAATACGAGGTTTATAAGCCCCATTTGAGTCTAATAGTCTAAGGTTGAGGTTTGTAAGCTCCTCCTTAGTTATATGTACAAGAAAGTTAAAATGTGTCGCTCGGGCAAGATAACCAATATGTACAAAAAATAAAAATAAAACATTATATACAAAAGTTATAAATGACCATTATGTACAAACTGAACGGGTTCAGTTTCTAATTAAATACTTACTAACTTTTCTCCCTTTTTTGTCACATTAAAAAGAATAAAAAAAGAAAGAAAATAAAACAATTACAGTCACATATGCATAGCAGACCATCATTACAAGATCAGTTTTGAAGGAAGGGAAAATGATCAAGTAACATGGGTCATTGAGGTATGTACAGCGCAGGTTAAATATTTATTGGTTGTAACAGTTTCAAGAATCAAGCAAAGGATTTTATTCATTCGTTTAGGTTACCCATAAGCTATTATAAAAGCAATCAAAACCTAATCTAACAAAACATTATGGATTCATCAGCTGAGAGCAACAAAAACTCTATTGTGACAGAAGTCACACATAACTCTACAAATCTGAATTTCTAGAACCTTCAGAAGCCAGCAGCTTCAGAAGCTTCTACTACTGGTCATGTGCCTCCTTCCCTGAACACTTCAGATGGGGCTTCACCAGCAGTACCTCAAAGACCTACAGAGGTAGGTTAATTAGTAGTTGTTTTGAAGCCATGGGAGAAGTCCATGAAGAAGACAAAGAGGAAGAGGTTCAAAAGGATGTTTTACCTTCCTGTTGTCCCAAAAGCAGAAGAGGATGATATAGATGTAGATGAGCTAGATATTAATTATTGTAATACCTTCTTTTATAAGGAAATGGATGACTTAGATAGATATTTATTCTAGATCCAATCCAATTCCTTTTGTTTTTGTAATCCTTTAACCTCAATTAATGAAAAAAATGATTTTGACCAGTGAATATTATGCAATCGTACAGACACATTACTTACCCATTAGACTAAAAGGTAATGAATGTAAAGACTAAAAAAACCCTTAAAAAACCCTTAAAAAACTTACTTTCATAATCACTTAATCTTCTGAACACCAAAATGTACAAGCAAAAACAAATTTGGGTTCCAAAGAGAGATTTCAGAAAGATAGTCATGCTTAATACAGCAACTCAAGCAAACAAGAGTGATGCAGTAATTAAAGGATCTACAAGCAAGCAGATAGCTTCAGAAGCACACACTTCAATAGCATTCACTGAGACGTATAGAAGAAAAAGATCTCCTAGGTTAAAACACGGAAATTAATTGAAAAAGAAATTTGTAGAGTTTGCAAAGGGAGAATGGCAAGATTATTTAGACAGTCTAGATATGTCAAATGATGCTAAGGAGTACCTTAGGGAAAATCTGAATGCCTAGAGAGTCATAACAACTTGTAATCACTTCCAATTAATGATAATGTTGCAGTTTGAAAGTTTTTAATCCTATTTGTTTCATCCTCTTGAACAATAGTATATATAAATGCTTATAACAGTTAAGATGCACAAAAGCATAAACAAACTTGGATTAACAATAAATATTGCTCAAAACAAAAAGTATTAATAATTACAAGACATAAAAATGCAGAAGTCTAACATCAGAAACTCTCATAAAAAGCTTCAAACTTGTCTCTCCAGATTTTAGAAGAACCAACCTCCGAACTTATGATAACTCTCTGCTAGACAAGTAGTTCTAAAATAACTCATCCATAAAGAATGAAGAAATTTTTTCCCTTGTGAAAGGAAGAAAGAGTCCTCTTCAAATAGTCAAACATAACTTAAGGAATATTAATCTGCAAGTCTGAATTGAGAAGTAGTAACAAATTCTTTTCAATAGAGTCCATAAGGTCTAGATCCTTATCCTTAGGGAGCATGTTCAAATTCAGAATCTGATTACAAACAATTGCATCAGGACAAAGATTTGAGACCATAGAAGTCTTAGATGGATCTATAAAGATATGCCAAGTAGGAAGATAGTGTTCTCAAACAAGAGTTCCTAGAATTTCTCCAATCTTCTCAAAATTGATCATATTAGCAATCAATTTAGAGGTTACTATTATAGAAACATTAGTTACTTTAGAAAGAATGACACATTTAGAATTCAGCTCAACAATGGAAGCTTTGATCCAAAACTCTTTGACAAGACTTGGATAAGTGAAACCAAATAGCATCTCACAGTATCTATTCCAACTATTTTCAGTCACAGTCTTCCAGAAGTTAAAACCTAGCTTAAGAAACTCATCAAAATCCACCAACTTTTCATTGATGACAACTAGTGTATTCAAAAGAGAATTGGCTAGAAAACTCATCCCAGGTTTGGTTTGATCAGCACAAAACCAAAGAGCATAAAAGAAAGAGTTGAACAAGATTCTAAAGGAATAAGAATCTTGTAGAAAAAGGACACAAAATGATCTTTCACAAAACAAGGGATAGAGATAATAATAGTATATAAAAATAAACACATTATTACCCGAGGGTTCTTATCCAGCAGATTTCCTGAATCCACTAGATGATTTTTACCTTTATGAATATTTAAGTAATATAAAAGTTTATTTTGCAAAACCTTCTACTTAAATTGCTTTATCAGAAGTAAAGAGTCCTTTTCAGAATCTCAGAGTCTGACAATTCTCAGAAGCTATCATCCATCAGAGTCTAGTAGATCTAGACTTAGAGAGAGACATCTTTCGTCAGTCACCAGTCTTCAAAATTATATTCAGAACCAAATATTTTCTCTTGAAACAAGAGTCATGAGTCATTGAAGAATATTGAATTGGTTTTTTTGAAAGCTAACAAACAACAATCTCATCACAAAAAGTGAGGAAACTGTTTTCATAAATATGACCATCATCCAACTAATGAAATACTCCGTATAGATAAATACAACATAGCTTCTTCTTAATGATTTCTGAAGATTCTTTTATCAAAGAGAACTTCTCTAAAAATCTAACAGAGACTTTGTATCTGCATATACATAAATATCTTATTGATTCAAGTAATGAGCTAGAAAAAAAAACATACATACCTTTTTTTGCTATTTTCTCGATCAGACTCGTATGAGTATTCAGATTTGACCATAGAATCTGAATACTACTGAGTGGATTCTGATTCAATGGTTGTTAAACTATTGACTCCACTACTTCCACTAAACTCAGTACCTCTAGCACTTAAGTCTAAGTTGTAGACTCTTCTTCCATCAAATTTTGCAAACAACTTTTGATAAGCAACATGGAAGATGCCTTTGCTCCTTTCTTCGATATCTACAACAACTACATTTTGAATAATGATACTCATATTTCTATGAGTCGACACATATTGGTCCAGACAGGCTTTCCTTTTTCTTATGCCACATTCTGATAGCAGTATCATGATATGAACAAGATATTGTTCTTAGCAGAATCATTGATTTCATTATCCCAGATTAAATCTTTTGACTTTGAAATTTTGATAAGCAAAGAACTAGGCAGTGTTGTCGCTATGCGAAAAATGACACAGAGTCGCCACCTGATTTTATTTATCCCAAGGAGGGAAAGGGAAATAGCAATAAAACCTTTGGGAAAAGAGCATGGTCATCGCAACCAAGTCTTAGGGTTCGGGAGTTTATTTTTTTGAAAATAGTTTTAGAACCAAAAGTCAAACATAACCATAAACATTCACATACAAAGGCCATGCAACCACATTGGGTTAGTCGGCATAAACAACATAAAAGATGAAGAAAAAAAACAGATTTTTTTGGGGAAAAACTAGAAAAACAAGGGGAAGTTCGCTAGGCAAATGTTGTAGCGAAGCTACCCAGAAATAACAAGAAGTTTGCTAGGCGAACTTCCCAGCGAACGCAAACATAGGCGGAAGGGGGCAAAGTTCACTAGGCGAAGGTGCCAACAAAGGTGTCCAGAAAAAACAACAAGAAGTTCGCTAAGCAAACCTCTAGAGAATGAAAACAGAGGCGAAATAGGGCAAAGTTCACTAGGCGAAGGCGCCAGCGAACATGACAGAAAGAAACAGCAAAAAGTTCGCTAGGCGAACTTCATGCTGTTTTGCCCATAACACACGTTTTTTTATGGAAACAGTGGGGAAATGGAGCAAAGTTCGCTAGGCGAACTGGCTAGTGAATGTGACAGTATCTTGAGTTTTTCAACTCATGTCACTATGCAACCTAAACTATGTTCTATCTCTTTTCTTGCTTATTTTTTACAATGGTTTCTTGGTCATATTTGAGACTTTATTATAAAATACAACAAAAACAAATGAAAATAAAAGCATGCAACAAATGTAAAAAGGTGAGAGTTTTAAAGGGAGGATACCCAAGAGCTACTAGCTTCCTTCACCACCAATGGCTTTGTTGGATATCGTCCTCCTTCTAATTTTCTAACACTCTTTTGTTCTCTCAAGGTTTTCTTTTCAATCCTTTTTCTGTTTTTTCTTACTCTCTTTTTTCTGGTTTTTCTCAATGTTTCTTGCTTTCAATATCTCTCTATGTCAATGTGTAGTGAATGTGTGAATCCCCCTTTTTCTACTGTTGTTACTTTTCTTTTATATCCATAGCATTAGGATTTGCACATGTCTTTAAACTTCAGAGTTTCCACCCTTAGAAATGTCCAAAAGCCACTTTCTTGATGCACCCTTTTCCTCTAGAAATCTTACTTTTCTGCTGCACTTTTGCTATTGTACCAACACAATGGGTTTTGCACATGCTTCAAGTTTCAGAATTTCAATACTTGGAAAGGCTTATTACCACTTTCTTGGTACAACCCCATTTCTTTCCATTTTTAGCATGCTGCTTTTTGCTTTTGCTGCTGCACTTTCCTAGTGTTGTCTTTTTTTGCATTTTGCCCTCCTTTCTTCACTTGTTCTTGGGTTGTACTTGTGGTCTATGCCTCTCCTCTTGACAAAATTTTAAAGTTATGAATTTTGGCATGTAAGTGAACCAACACGAACTAGTTCCTCAAGTTTGTGACATGGTTTATTTGGTTGGAAATTAGTTAGTCATGGGGCTGTTTTTGATCAATTTAAAATGCCTTGAAATTGCCCATGAATAAGCATAAATGCTTTTGATTTTGAAATATTCTAATATTGCATTAAACCTTAATTGTTTTCCTTGGATGTTTGTAGGCTCATGTGAAGATTTAATTGGTTATGAATCATGTGAAGGCATAATGTGGAACATGTAGACTTAATGAGACATGAAGGGTACCATAACATGAAGTTGATTAGAAACTTGAATTAAGATTAGAAATATCTTAATTTTCTAAGCATCACTTAGAGTTGGAAAATTTTGCAATAAATGTGACATTCTTGCAAATGTCATCAAATTTCCCTTTGTAAAATTCTAGTCTTGAATTCATGAATCTTGAACATTGAATGATGGATTTCCCTTATACCCTTATTTGGAACGGATGAAGTATTGAATTATGAACTTGTGATCTTGCCTCATAATTTACAAATTTAAACTCCACTTGATCAAGAATTTGAAACAAAGTCGGATGAAGAGATCTTGAATTAGGCATTACACTTTATGGACATTAGGAACATTGATCTTGAATATCCTAATGTTTTTCAAGTAACTTCTCCTTGAAGGAATCTACATGAGTAGACTTTCCAACTTGAACCAAACCTTAGATGATGAACCTTTTCTTCAATGTAGCCCATGATAGGAAATTTCTCTTATTTGAAATGGAAAACTAAGGACCGACCCAATCCTTACCTTGTGAACCCACATGCTTGATATGCAATAGAACAATGTATGATATGACGAATGTAGGGTATGAAAGACTAAAGGTAAAAATGAGGGTGTGACAAGTGTTAGCTATTAGAGAATGACATAAAATAAATTAAATCACTATCATGTAATTCCTGGTAGAACACGAAGAAGAATTGAAGGTTTCTCATAAAATTGTCCTTTAATACAAATTCTATGATGACCCTCAACCAATGAGCAGTGGAGTCACTTAAGATATCACCTTAAATAACATAATCCTTATTATCAAATATTAAAGCAAGATAGATTTGACATAATATCTTTCTCTTCAATACTTCATTTTTATTTCAGAGTTCAGATGCTTCTTCAGAAGCAGCAATGACTGGCAGAGTCAAATTACTCTTTCTTCTGAATCCTGCACTAATGTCATCTTCAAATGAATATACCGTGAAGATCTATGACATTAGGTTCTGGTAGTGTTTCTCCTTGTTCTTGGATTTAGGAAATCAGGTGAAATACAAATATCTTAGAAGCTTCTGAAGTTACTATTCTAACAGTAAATGTCATGTTCCATTCAACCAGTTAAAGAAGTCTTTTGATTAGGAAGGTTATGAGTTTTGTTTGTGAGTTTTAGTGAAGTGCATTGAGTTATTTGAGACTCACGTCGCACTAAAGACTATGACATGAGGGCGAATGTGTCTCATATTTCCCAAAGGGCATACGCTAAACACTCTAGACAAGCGAGGAGAAACCCCTCACTCATTATTCCCCATGTACTTAAGACTCGTAGCGCACGATGCTTATCATTATTTTATTAAGTGTCTTGATGAAATTTGAGGTGAGAAGAGAGAGACGCACACAAAGACCTAGGGGAAATTGAACCCTAATTGTTGTCGTGCTATGTGGCCCTAAAGTCAGGATTAGGGGGGAAACTAACCTAATATTGTCATGCTTGGACTGAAAGCCTAATGTCTCTCCTACCACTAACTTAATCAAAAATTAAGTCGGGCTAGGAATCCTAGGGATCATGCGAATGCAGGAGGTAAACAACAAGTAAACACGAAGCAACGCAATCACAGACAACGTCAGATATTGAAATTAAAATATGTGCAGGTGTCAGAAAAATATTCACAAAAGCGCTCAATGATTGATAGAAATTAAAAGGTTAAATAGTCTAATCCTATGTTAACTATATCTAAATAAATTCTAAGTTAAAATCTAAAGAAAACTAAAACCTAATTCTAATTCTAAAATTATTTCTAAGTTAACTAAAGAAATCCTAAAATCCTAAAATATATTTCTAAATAAATAATTACTAACTAAATCCTAAATTAATAAAACTAATCTTAAAATTAAAATACTAATATTAAAATAATTAAAACTAATTAGCAATATTAAAAATTTAATACTAATTAACTAAATACTAAATCAATTAACTAAATACTAATCTAAATAATTAAAGCCAAGAGGGTTCAAACAGTAAAGGGAAACAGAACAAAAACTGAAAAGGGCCAGAAATGGGGGGTCGGAAAAGGAAATCTGGCCCAACCCAACCCTAAATTCAACCTCCAGATCCAGTACAGGGGGTCCAATGAGACCTACTGGAGACCTCACCTAAGGGCCGTCAGATCTCAAAGGATGCGAGATCAACTCTTCTCATGGAAAGCACACGGTGGACCCTCATGGATGGGTCACACCGGAAAGTAAAAGAAACCCAAATCCGGTGACACGTGTCACCAGTGATGAGGAAAAAAGGCCAGAGTCTGCTACGTGGCGCCTCTTCCTCCAACGAATTAAAAAAACTCTCTCCTGAACTTCCACCTTTCTCAAACATGTTGCCTCTCTCTTCTCTTTAATGAATATTTTCCTTTTTTCCACACACGTCTTCTCCTCTTACCCACACGCGCCTTTTCCCATAAATCTTCTTCCTCTTCTCCCAACCCTTTTCTCTCTTCCCCATATTTTCTTTCTGACCTTACAAAAACAAATCTCTATTCCTCACCCTTTCTCTTTAATCCCTTCTTCTCGCGAAAATCCTCCTCCTAAAAACCTTCACCATGAAAATAGCTCTCCTCTCACGAAATCAAACAGAACAAAACTCCTCTCTCACGGATCTCTCAACCTCACGAAAACGCTCTCCTCCCTCACTTCTTCATCAATGAAACAAACTCTCCCCTCTCACGGATCCTCATATTTTCACAACATTCTCTCAACGAGACCCCATAAACAACCAAACCCCTATGAAGACGCAAGAAAACTAAACCTAAACGGATGAAACCTAACCCTAATGAAGAACCCTAACCTTAATAAAGAAACCAAAATAGACAGAAACGCAACCACACACAATACGAAAGCTAAGTCGTACCTCCTTTGACGTGTTCTCACTATGTGCTTCGAATTCTTCTTCTTTTTCTCCCTTTTAATTCTTTTAATTTTTCGTGTTTTTCTTCTGCAGGTGTTAATGAATGGAGTTCTTAGGTTTTTTCCTCAAAAATTTGCGTGTGCGGCGGCCTCTATGTATTTCTCAGGTAATCTCAAGAGCTTTTTATATACTAGTGGAATTAGGGTTTTCGGATTTAAGTCCTTTGAAAAGAAAAACAAATACAACAAGTTTGTTAACCACCTTTTTTACGTTTTGAAATTGTTCCTCTTTTTCTGTGATTCTTTTATGTTTTCACTGTCCATGAATTTTCAGTAATGCTGTCAATATTTTTCTTGGTTGCAGGTCACAATAGGGTCTATTTGGGAAAAGAGGTACAAGGTGATGTTTGGTTTGAATGGCCTAAGCAGCCACAAGTTTCTCTACACGGGCCACAACATGCTTTCCGTAGGTGTATTTCTTCAAAGCATTAGCATGGACTCTTATGTGAGAGAGTAACATTTCACGCTGATTATCAAAACAGATGTCAATAACCTTCTGGATCACGTAGTTTGCAAATTGGTCTTTCATCATCATCAATAAGTTATCATTTTGCCCATCATGCCCAATAATCTCTACAATAAATAATTCCCGTTGAGAGGGATCGCCATACTCCAGACATTTCTCCACAACATTGGAGGTAAATTTTTGTTGACTCCTTTGAACTATCCTCCCAGCTAATTCCTTTATTATAGTAGAACACTTGTGAGGCTTCCCATGTAGTTTCCATACTGATCCTGAGCTAACATACTGATAAAACTTGAAATCTCATCCATAACTTTTTGTTGCGTTGTAGGGTCTTCGCAGTGCTCCAGTACTCTTTGTATCACATGACAACCATGTGGATGAATTGAGAGTGTCACAACTTGACCAAAAAATGTTAAAACAATAAAGTCAATTGCATCTTCTGGGACACATTCAATACACTTCTGAATGACATGATTACCAAAGACATTGATCATCAAAACAAGAGCATGTGGCATGATTTCCTGATAAACCATGTTTTTTCTTCTGTAGTTACTGTTGTGATATAGAAATGGTGTGTCGTGATGTCTTTTATACACTGTAGAATCTGTACCTTTTCCATTTTTTTAATTTGCATGTTTGTAATGTTGATATAACCTTGATGTGGGCCTAAAAAGTCTAAGTCGTCACCAATATCCTCAAGTATATCGGACAAATGGACAATATTTTTACTAACTGGATCATAAACCCGTTGAGGTTGGAAAGTAAGTATAGCTTTCCTGAATGAGCCATCATAATTGAGAGGTACAGAAATACCACAATATCTCGAGTGCTTGAGAACCTTGTCATAACTTTTAAACTTTTTCATGCTTGCGTGGGCCTTTTTGAGACCCATACCTGGCAAGGACGAAAGATAGTTGCAGCCACTCAAAATACACATTTCAAGAAGCATTTGTCCCTTGAACCCTTCAAAACTAAGTTCCTTATTCTTTTGAAGCATTGAATACTGAAACTGGACACCTTGACCCAAAATTGTCCATTTTAAAGATAATTCTTGGACAACCAAATGGTATAAGACCCGAGTCTTCAGTTATAACCGCATTCACCTGAATTAGTTCTCGTGCAATCACAGGCGAAATATCAACAGCTTTCGGGTAGCACTCATAGGCAGCTGTAGAATTTCCATTTGAATCATGTTCAACTGGGCGTTCAAAATTATCCTTTCTAGCCCTAGCACGCTTGTCCTTTTGTTCAACCTTGAACGGGTCAGTGCCTTGCATGAACAATGAATTAATCCTTGAATTTTAAATGGATCATGATGAATCTTTATTGTGAAATCTCTTTGGGATACAATATGGACCTCAACGAAACATGTCTTAGAAATCAGAATAATAACTTAGAATATGAACCTCGGTGCACTGCCCAAAAATCTTAACTTGAAATGAACTGATCTCCTGGACCAAATTCCACATGAGCCAATGCTTGATAACCTGATAACCTCACTGTTCCTGATAACCCTAAGTTAATTGAACACAAACTTGCCAATAAACTTGAACCCCACGACTGATAAAACCCTAGGCCTTTGATTTTTGACAGCTCTTTGTCGCGGTGAAATTTGGATACCAAACTATTAATTAGTTTGAATCTTTAATTCATTTTGCAACCGAACTTTGATTTGTCCAAAGGAAGGGATAAAGATCGAAATTCCCACAATGCAATGCAAATGCAAGGTTTAGAGAGTTAAAGGTTCGGGGGTTGGTTAAATTTAGGGAAGGTACTAGCATCCTAAGTTTTTGTAGTATCCTACAGGAACCTCTTATTTTATGTTGTTTATTGCTATGGTTTGTCTGCTTAAAGGTATAAAAGACCTAGTGGTTTATATCTAAGTATACTCGATAAGATATCGCATCTTATGCCTACATATCCTTACGGGAGTGGAATCAGAGTATTTGTAGTTCCCCTAAAGGGTTTGAGGAGTTCTTTGACTATGGTCAAAGTTCCTACGGGATTAGGGTAGTTGATTGATTGATTTTAAGAGAATAGACACGTTGTCATTTTAAGGGAGATTTAACCGCCACAGGTTGTAGGAAAATATTCTTTGCATCGTCTTAAGAAAAGGGCTCAAGTACTCGGATTGTTTGACGAGTACGCCTTTATCTCTCTTAAGACAAAGTTCCTACGGTATTGACTGTATTGATGTGGGGTGGAGATTCTATCTCGCTTAAGATGATTTGGCATCTTTCTCTAATATGTTTGAATATTGTATTGAGTTGTTGTTTTGAATTGATTGTTTGTATTGTTGTAAGATAAAGGTCCTTCCTATAGGGTAGGTCCTAAACTTAAGTGATCAACTTGAATGGGATCAAGGATCGTGTGGGGAATGATACAAATGTGAATGCATACGCACGATTGTTGGGATCATGCGCAGATTCTTCCTTTGGACGGAATGCGATGCGATAAAGTACATGTGATAATGTTAAATTTGCAGGAGATAAATTGCATAAAGTAAAACCATACACACGCATGAAAGCGCTAAGGTATAGGTGAATGTGTCGTGGATGTGAGTGTGCACGATCGAATTTTATGATGTGATTTGATTAATTTTAGTTGATTGTTTTTAGACAAAAAACTGGTTTTAGTTGGGAATGATTGATTCTTAGGTGAGATATTGTATTTGATTAATTAGTTTTAATAAAAGTTTTCTAGGTGGATTGTCTTTGAGGAAATGGTTGGATTAATTGTTTAAGAGAAAGGTTACTTTATTATTTTGGAGTGAGATTAAAAAACTAGATTTTAAATAAAAAAAGGTTTTAAATGAAAGATGCTTTTTAGAGAAAAGTTAATATTAAATACATGAATTTTCAATTATTATTATAAAGGATAAAGATTAATTAATTATAAAAGGATTGTTTTATTGTTATATGTTTTAAAAGTCTTTTTAAAATATGAAATGGGTTTTAAGAAAAAAAAAAGACAAACAAATAGATATACTACTATTTATTTAAAAAGATTATTAAGTTTATTTTTTTTTTATTTTTAAAAAAGGACTAATTAGGTTGATTAGTTAAATGGTAAAGAGTTATTTAAAATTGATGATTATTAAATAAAAGGTGAATAATTAATAAATAAATAAGGTGGATTAGAAAAATGAAAAAGATAATGATTATGATTAATAAAAAGAAGTTGGTTAGTTTATTTTAAAAAGATTAATTATGATTATGATTAGTTAAATAAAAAAGGTTGATTTTAGAGTGATTAACCGACGGATTAGTGGTGATTAGTGGTGTTGTGTGTGCATATTCATGGAATTAGCCGACTACATCAATTTTAACCAAAGAAAACCCTAATCCCCCCAATTCGTCTTTCGCGATTGCGCTTCGTTCATCTCTCTCTCATCTCCGATCACGTCTCTCTCATCTTCCATCTCCGATGTTCTTCGCCTCCATTCCTTTTCTTTTCCTCCACCTTCTTTTACTTCATTTTGTTTAAACCTGAAACAACAACAAACATATCAAAAGATTCAAAATAATTTGGCACAAACAGAATGGATTACCACGGGTGGTGGGTGACGGGAGAGGTTGTTATTCGCGGTGAAGGTCTTTCAGTGATGTGTACGGGGATTCTGAAGGAAACCTCGACGATAATGATTGAGGACAGAAACGAGAGTTCGCGGAGGAGCTCCAAAGATAAGTTATTTTACCATCTAGGGTTTCGGTTTAGGATTTTGGGATTTCTGCTAATTTACGGATTGTGGTTAATTGTATGTTGTCTGGCTGTTTTTAAATCGTTCCCCCCCCCCCCCCCCCCAAATGATGCACACCCTGTTGTTCTTATATACTCACAGGATTAAATAAGAAAACAACCTATTGATCTCTTGTGATACCCTTTCCGTTTTCACCTCACCATGTTTAGAGATTGCTTTGGAAATTACTTGAATACGTTTAGAGCTTGTTTAGAAACTAATAAAAGCATTTCCATTTCCGTTTCAACATGTCTGATTTTCGTTCCTCTATTGTGGATATGTGATTGATGAACTTGCTATTTTTGTTTGAACATAATTGAGAGATGAATTGGCTTTGATTGTGTCTTGAATGAGTTAGCTGTAACCGACATCCCTTGATAAACTTTCCCTTCTTGTCGTGTGACTTAATGATTTTAGACAAATACTAACTTATTTATTTTTTCGGTTAAACAAGTTTGGATGCATTTGGAAAGAAACTAAACTGGTTTGTGGTGTTTTTTTTTGCCAGAATTTTCATATACATTAGATTTGGTGAACTGCCTATTTGCGCACCAGTAGCATCAAAGAGCAGATCCACTCAAGACACCAGAGGAGATTTCATCCACCTTCCACCAGTCCTCTCACTACTCTGCCATCATGGTTTGTAATAGCCCGATAAACCTTTCAAGCTGCCCATCTTAGATCACTCTCTAGTAGGTCCTTTACTGTCATTATCTCAGTACTCACTGCACGAATTGAATCTCATTCTGTTCTATTTTATTTTGCAGCCAATTCGCAAGTTATTGCTTGATCATGCTGTAGTGTACAAGTTACAGATCTCCAAACCAGTGCTGATAGTGAATGGAACGAACAGATTGTCTGAAATAGCTGATAACGATGTACGAGATTCTTCTCCCTTAGTTCAGGTCCTGGAGCCCAATAATTTTGCTGCTACTGCTAAGGTATGATCCCCTTCTAAACTTTGATAATTATTTTCGAGTCCAAGTTCCTCGTATTTATGTTTTAAAAGTCTGACATCGTTCTGCGTCTGAAATGATTGGATAGTTCCCATAATGGCCATACTAGCTAATGCACCATTTTTTCACTTCAAGGCGTTTTCTCAATGGTAATGTGGGTTTTTATTATGCAGCAGACAATGTGATGAAAACTTCACCGTGGAAGGAACTTGCGATTGTGGCACGCTGGGATCTGTTGAAAGGATACTATCGTCTTGACACCAAGGGTTTGTGAGCCGTGAAAGTGGCACGGCTCACGTCATTAACAACATTTCTCGCTTATGTAATCCTAAAGAAACGTAAATCCTCCTTGTAATCACATAGTGAATTTCCAAATATGTTGTGCTTCCTCGAGAGATTGAATCTTGTATTCTGTAAATGAATTAGTGCATTTGAATGGAATTTAATCTTCTTTGATTTGAAATTAGTTTATGTCCACGTTACTGTTATTCGTAGAAACTTGGTGATGTTAATATTGTAACCTCAAAGGAATGTCATCACCATATATCTTGACGTAAACCCTATTATGGGAATCACCCCCCCCCCCCTTAAAAAATTATTCGAACAGTGTTCACAATGAAATTGATAATGGAGACCTTGTTGAATTTCAAAAAGAGATGGAAATTGCTTGTTGTTTCTTTTGATGCTGATGGGCCCTTTGAGTACTCTAGAAGTTTAAATTTATAAATCTGTAACCTCTTGCGCTTGAGTAAAAAAAATCATTCTCCTGGTTTGAATTTAAATATTGGGCCGAGATAATGATGAATTTGATCATAGTAGACAACTCTTGACAATAAAATGGCATAAATTTCAATCCTCGAATAATAAGCCCTTTTATGTGTATCACTTCGTGATTCCTTAAACTTCCAGCAGTAACCTATCTTTCACACAATAAACAAACAAGTTGGTTAAAACGGTTAGCTATGCATAATGATTGACTATGAGAATGAACGCCATCTCACTCGATATCACTGTGTCTGCACAAATTGGTTAGTCACATAAATATCAAAATAAAGTTAAATGACAATAGAAAAATGAAAAAAGAGGTGACATCTTACGGTCAAAAATTAGGGTGCAACACTCTTGAATAGAGTAAGCCTAATACTTAATGATCTCGGGAAAAGAAAATTATAATGTATAGAATTCAACCTCTTGCCTCAACTTGAGTGAAATAGCCAACTGAGCTTCCTTTGAACAACCCACAAAAATAACAAAAAAAAACCTTGGATCTGTCTAGGAAGACCAATGCAAGGTATGCTTATGAATTATGATATGATGATGCAAAATGAATGCGAAGCAAAAAGCCAGTTAAGCTTAGAAAAAGCGTGGGTAAATTTTGGGGTGCAACACTTTAGAACCATACAAGAATTCATCAATAAATGATGCTGATCAAGCCATTGAATAAGCTGTATAATCATGCAGTACACCACCAAAAAACCTTGTCAACATACTACATCCAATGGCACCTTATCTTGCAACCATCACCATAAAGCGTGACCACAACCTACAGTGAAATGAATCAAAACCACCTAAAAGTAACACGCAACTCACACTCAATGCAACACATATTCCGCATATGATTCACAAAAACATTGTCGTCATAACAAAACCGTTACGCGTCACCAACTTTGGGCACAAATGACAAAATGGTACGAAAACGAATTCTTACGGAAAGTTTTTTTACGCACAAAAAAAAGTTTTTGGAAATGAAATTCTTCCCATTCTACCCTCCATAATCTCACCAATAAACAAGACCTTTCACTCTTCATTCTACGAGGGATTCTGCTCCTCAAAAATCCCTCACAAACGCCATTTCAACCCCTCCTAAAAATAACACTTCTCACCCATAATTCGTCTTTGACCTTCACAAACTCCAATCATCCAAACTCCAACCAAACAACACACAAACTCAAATCCTTTCAAACCAAATCGAGACGGATTCAAAGAAGAATGAAGAAGGAGAAATCGATCAAAATAACACAAAACCCAAATCATCAAGACAAACCTGAATGAAGATAGCTAAGGCTTCGAGGCATATCGAGAAAACTGAGTTCGAAGAAGGTTGGGACGAAATTGTGTAATCTTGTTCTTTCTTGATTCGTTGTTTTTCTTTGATGTTGGATCTTTTCTGTTTCAATTTCTTCACAGTCTTGTCGTTGTTGATCCGCATTCTGATTTTTTCAACAAAATATTTTTTTTATGAAGTTTGTTGTTAACATTCACCGTGCTTTTGCTGAAAGCCATTGATGTGGTGCTTAGAGGTTATGAGGATTGTGCATCAGATTGCGTTTTTGGGCTTGTTAGCCCGTTTGGATTCTATTTTCACTTTCCTAACCATGCCCTATTTCTTCTTTCATGTTTCTATTATGACTAAGCATGTTAAGTTTTAATGGAATTATAATGATGGATATTAGGCCTTAGAGCCCGTGATCTGCTTAATTCCCCTGCCTTTTTGTTTTCACCACCTGCTTTTTTTATTTCCACCATTCGTGTTGTGGAGAGTATGGGCTTCAACAAGCCCATATGATCCTCCTTTCTCGTTCACCCCGTCAATTTCTCACGCCCCCTTCTCTTGTTTATTTATTTTTATTATCTTTTTTTATTGTTATTTATTTTAATAATTTCTTGTTAGGTTTTTTTCTTAATTTGTTCATAAGAGTTTTTAAAATAGTAATTCTTAGCCTTTTTATCTTTTGTTCTTTTTTTTATGTTTAAGTTTTTTATTTAATTCATTTTATTGATTCTTTTAATTTTGATTTTATCTCTCTTTCGTTTCGATATTATTTCCTCTTTATTCTTGGTTCGTGAAGTCTTTTTATTCACGAATGTTGGTTAGTCGAGGTTGTTAACCTTCATGATTTCAAATCTGTAGAAAATGATCATTGAGATTATTTTCCATACTTTGGGATCATGATAGGTTACCTTTGATTAATCGATGAAAGTTTGTGACATACGAGATCGTTAACTTTTCTTTTCGTGTGGCACGATTTCGTTGGAGAATGATCCTCAATATCATTTCTCTATCGTGTTTTAGCACGAATATTAACTTGCACAACCTCCTATAGTATGATCTTCGTCATAGATCGTGCTATAAATATTTAGCGCTACAGTCGACTCGAATCATTCAATAACGACTAACCACTAACGTTAATTTCCGTCAATATACTCTTGTTTTAATTTCCGTCAATATATCTTGATCTTATCATCATTGTTCATATACTTGTTAATATTATCTTTTATTATACTATTGTGGATATTATCTTGATTACATTATTGTTGATATTTATCTTTTCATATTATTCAAATCATCTTATCATATCCATATTAATCGTATCTTGTTTATCTTGTTCATATCTTGTTCACATTATTCGAAAACACAATAATAACGATTGAAACCCTAAAAGCCTTAATTGGTGGACTGTGGTTGCTTTTTCAAGAAATGGAGCTTGGACTTTGTACAGAAACCCTAATGAAAGGAAACTTTGTCCGACTCTTGCTCAAGGCTTAGTTTAGGACACCTCGCACACACACGACTTCCTCTTGGGCTACCTGGCAATGAACCCTTTTATTTCATGCAATCTCGTGTAACTCACATGTGCCCAACTCCCATTCCGATGTACGCATTCGTATTGCTTTAATTGTGGTTTATTCACTAGGAGCGCCCCTAGGGACTAGCATAGAATAAACCATTTTCAAACTAATTCTCGATTCATCATCGAGCCATTTTTAAACACCCTTGTAAGTTGATTGCTTGTAAGCATTCATCATCAACCTATTGCACACATTCGCATATTTCATCATGGTTTCTTTATTAGGAGCATCCCTAGGGACTAGTATCGATTCTCACCTCTTTCGTAAACCCTTGATCCAACGTCAAGTGGTATTTCATTCAAACTAGTAAGTCAAGCACCTTTTGCCTCGCCATCAACCTCTTTTTGTCAACAATCAAATTCAACTCTTTTTCAAACACTTTCTTAAACAAATAACAAAAGAAGAAGATTCTTGGAGTCTAGAATTCCTTGGATCTTAAAATGAATGGCTCTTGAGGCGTACACTCTGGGTTGCTGTTCATTCAACCTTTCGTCTTAAAATACTTAATCTATATCAAACATTTTCTTAATCAACTTAAGAAAAAAAGGAGATTCTTGGAGTCTAGCATTCCTTGGATATTCTAATGAATGGATCTCGAGGCACACCTTTGGGTTGTTCTTCATTCAATCTTTCGACTTCAAAACGATCAACCTTTCCTCAAACCTTTTTAATAAACTCCCGAAAGAATTGAGTTCTTGGAATCTTGCATTCCTTAGATTCTTGAGCGACAGCTCTCGAGGCATGCCCCTTGGGTTATTTATCATTCAATCTTTCGTTTCCTAACCCAAACTTCAACATGTTTAACCCTCTCTTTTCATGGTAGTCTCCACGAACTACAGACACTCTGATTCTTTATTCTAGTCTGAATAAAGATACGTAGGCACAAGATTGCAATGATCTTGGCGAGCTACCTTTTTCTTTTTCCACTATTTGCGTCACACTACCTTCTATCCATCTTCCGTTTTCACCCTCTATCTCTTCCTGTATTTGAACTACGAAAGATCTGATTCCTCATTCTTGTCCGAATGAGCATACATAGGTACATGAGCCCCAATCCTTGGCGAGCACCCTATCCTAAAACTACCCATTTTCCCTTAGCATCTTTTCCTTTTATCGTATTGTTACGCATTTATCATTGAGAAGAAAATAAACAAGCTTAGATAAAATTCATCATAAATCGAACTAAGAGGTTCCCGTTGAGTACAAAGAACGTGAGGGATGTTAATACTTTCCTCTTATGTAACCGACTCCCGAACCTGGAACGTGGTTGCGACAACTGTGTTCTTATCTCTCTTTAAATGTTTTCTCTATATTTTCCTTTCTCTCTTTTAGGATAAATAAAGTTCAGTGGCGACTCTGTCGAACCATATTTTCGCGCCTTTTGCGTGAGGGTCGTGTTCTCGATAGTTTATTTTTTTGAGGTGCACAGCTGGCTGTCGCGGTGAAATTTGGATACCAAGCTATTGATGAGCTTGAATCTAATTCATTTGCAACCGAACTTTAATTTGTCCAAAGGAAGGGAAAAAGATCGAATTACCCACAATGTAATGCAAATGCAAAAGAGTTATAGGTTCGGGGGTTGGTTAAACTTAGGGAAGGTGCTAGCATCCTAAGTTTCTGTAGTACTCTACAGGAACCTCTTGTTTTATGTTGTTTATTGCTAAGGATTATCTGCTTAAGGATGAAAGACCTAGTGGTTTATTTCTAAGTATACTCGATAAGATATCGCATCTTATGCCTACATATCCTGGCGGGAGTGGAATCAGAGTATCTGTAGTTCTCCTAAAGGGTTTGAGGAGTTCTTTGACTATGGTCAAAGTTCCTACGGGATAAGGATAGTTGATTGATTGATTTTAGGAGAAAAGATGAGTTGTCATTTTAAGGGAGATTACTTGATTTAACCACCACAACTTTGTAGGAAAATAGTCTTTGCATCGTCTTAAGAGAAGGGCTCAAGTACTCGGATTGTCGACAAGTACGCCTCTATCTCTCCTAAGGTAAAGTCCCTACATATTGATTGAATTGTTATAGGGTAGGAGTTTTATCTCGCTTAAGATGATTAACATCTTATTCTCTAATATGTTTGAATAGTTTGAATTGAGTTGTTGAATGTGTTTGTCTAAGTTGTAAAGATAAAAGGTCCTCCTTATGGGGTAGGATCTAAACTTAGAAGATCGACTTGAATGGGATCAATGATCAATGGGGAGTATGATGCAAATGAGATGCATATGCACAATTGTTTAGGTTATGCGCAGATTCTTCCTTTGGGCGCTATGCAATGCGATAATATAAATTGCGGTAATGATAAATCGCGAAAAAATAAAGGCAGATAAATAAGAGAATACATAAACGCATGAAAGCGCTAAAGTGATTGAATTGTGAGTGCGTGAACGGAGTTGGAACGAGAATGTAAGCGTGCACGTTTAATTGAATTTTGGGGGATATTGATTGGATTAAGGGATAATGATTTTATACGAGTTGTTTTTAAGGGTAAGGTTGAATTGGTTTTAAGGGAGGTTAATAAGAAATTGTATTAAAGGGTGAATTGGTTACTTAATTATATTAGTTTTAATAAAAGGTTGAATTAATTTGATGAGGTTGATTTTAAGAGGAAAATTATATTAGATGAATTTATTAAGTTGGATAGAAATTGTTTGAGATAAATGAATTAAATAAAAGGTGATTAGTTCTTATTAATTTTAGTAAAGAGTTTAGGTGATAAATTAATTTTAAGAGAAAACATTATTTGATTATTTTTAGTGAGATTGATTTTAGAAAAAGTTGGATAAATTAATTTTATTTGTTTCAATAAAAGTTTTAGGTTATTAAATTAAATAAATTTCTAGTCGGAAATGATTTTTAGTTAAATAAATAGTGACTTATTAAATAAAATGAGTTTTGGTAAGTAGAAAAAGTTTCATTATTATAAATAAATACAGTTAATTAAATTATGAAAAAGGTTTTCTTATCAAATAAAATAGTTTTTTTAATTATTATTGTTTTAATATGAAATGGTTTTAAAATAAATAAAATTTGTTGAATAAAATGGGCTTAAGAAAAAAAGGTTTTTATTTAATATTATTAAGTAGATTTTAAATTAAATGAAATAGTTTTATTAAGAAAATGGTCAAATTATTAAAAGGGTCATTTAAATGGATGAAATAAGATTAACTAATAAATGAAAATAAATAGCAAATGAATTAATTAAATAAATAAAGTGTTTAATTAAAAGATTAATTTAAATTGGAGAAAAAATAGTTAAAATAAATAGGTCATTAGATTAAATACTAAAAAAACGGCTGATTTAGATAATGATTAAGATTATGGTTAATTAATTATTTAAATGAAAATAAGTGATGATTATGTTAATTAGGAGATTAATTAAAGGGTTAAAGGGGAGGCGTACGGTTAGGTGAGGTACACTGGTGAGGGTTTACGGTGGGGAGCGCGATAAGGACCGTGCGATGGGATCCGTTGGAGATCCGTGAGTGTGTGCGTGAGGTGCACATTAATAATCATGGGGAGCATACATAGGATTACAAAATCAAAACAAAATTGAAAACCCCTAATACCCAATTCCCCTTTCTTCCGCCGTTCTTCCCTTGTCTTTCTCCCTCTCCAATTTTTCTTCTTTCTCCTCTCTTCGATCTCCCCTTCTAACTGCTTCTTCGTTCATTCTCTTCTTCTCTTGCTTCCGCCATTGCTCTTCTGCTTACCCTCTTCCATCCTCTTCTTCCGTCATCTCTCCGTCCGTCTTTGATTCAACCATCTTCTTGCCTCTCTTTCTTCTTTTCGCATCACTATTCTCTGCACGACACAAATCAAACAGATAAAAGGTCAAATGTTAGCGAAACAAAAAAGCATCTCACAATTTAATGGTTCCTCCTGCAAGTTCGGAGGTCGAAGGCGAGGGTTTGCGGTTTCAGCGGTGGATTGTTGAGGTTCGTGGTGGCGTTTGATGGGGTTGTTGGGGTTTTCGGCAATGGGATTGTGAAGGTAATCTCATGGTGGAAGACAAGATAAGTTCTCTCACTCCTTCGATTCACGAGTTTAAGGTTTGATTTGGGATTTCCAACTGTGTATGTGAATCCGAAAATTTGGGTATCAATCTGGTTAGGTTTTTTTGAGTGATGTTTGGTTGTCTGTATTTTTTGTGTCCCCCTTGATGATTTTGTGAATTCCTCTTTTATAGGCTCAGAACGGCTACTGCAAACGGACGAATTCCGAATGTAATAAAGAGGTTTCCTATTTTGAAAGAACATGTCCCTTTCTTGTTTTGGAGAGTAATAACTGCTGGGGTACCTTGCTTGTTTTATGGAGATTTGTTTCTAATTTCACATTATTCCTGTCAGATTGTGAACTAATGGTTTTTGATTTACAGAGAATGTTCACGGTTTAAAATTTCGACCCTCTTGGCCTCGCAAGCGCTCGATGACAGTGCACAAAGTTTGTGTCGTAAAGGTACTTCTCCTTCTTTGGTTGATGCTTGATTTCACTGTGGGTAATTCAACTTTAGTGTAAAAATTCCCGTCTTCCAAAATTCTGACTGATGGCCACCTTCAGAAGTACCGATCAGTTTCAAGCGGGTGGTTCGGGAAGGAATCTTTTTTCAACTACTCCTAGCATCGGCGTTTACGGTTTAACAGATTTTTGAAGGTAGCTGATGTTGAAGCTTTAATGCATTCCAAATGACAACTCCACAAAAATGTGAAAGCTTGGTATAATTTGGTAAGCTTATTAAATTCTGCAGAACTGCTATGACAGTGACCAAGTGTTTTCTGTAGTAGGTTCCCAACATGGATATTACGTAAGTGATTGCATGACAACAACACATCTTGAACGAATCCTCCTTTCACGTTGAAAGGTAACTTTCCATAATCTTCCATGCATTTCGTGATTTTTATAATTGAATGCTAGACGGTTCTACTTTTGATCTCAAGACATTTTGTTGTAGTGAGTAATTTCCAGCTCGGGAGGGCCAGTGACGTTCATGGTGACGGCTAAAGCGCAATTCCTAGGTAACTGTTGATGGGCTAAAGACGTGTCTGCTTAATGCGTCTAGCGGTATCTTACTGCAAGTGCACAGCCTATCGAAGTAGTATTTAAGATTATCGATCCACAGGGATTCTATCGTTACGTAGTGCTAGATGAACTTCTAGTTTAGCTAAGGCGAATAGTTGTCACGGTTGTTGTTGGTTTTCTAAGACTATTGAAGGCGGAATAAAATCTAAGTTTTCAATAAAATAATACTAAAACGGTCGGTATGTAATTATATTAACTTAGGTGGGTCAATCTAACCTAGGCTTATAAAGATGTTCACTTAATCTATTCGGTAGAGATTACTAGTTTGAATACCCTCAACTCACACTCTCGTGGTCTTGAATCAGATCTTATCCCTAAAGCCCTATGCCTGCTCTCGCTAGCCCATAAGTGTTTAGAGGTAATTTTTGGAAACTAAATAATTCTAATTTATCTTAAAGCGCTCTCGCTGTATTTAATTTAAATGCCTAACTTTAGCTATCTGGTTAAAATCTCACACTCTCGTGGTCTTGACCCAACCTAATACCCTTTTCTTACTCTCGTAACGAAAAGGTCGAATTCAATTAAAAAGCATCATCCAGAATGTTAAGCGATTAATTATTTTAGCCCATGGTTATATTTTACCGGTTAAGTTAGTTATAACTACATACCGCCCTAAGGTATTTAGCTACTCATCGAGGTTAAATCAGACTCAGAGTTAATTATTGACTTACTAATGGCAGAAAAATAAATAGACATTATAAATAAATTAAATTGCAATAATTGAAAAACCTGATTAACAAATATCTGAGTCGACTCCTTCTTCCACAGACCGGAAGGCTTGGAGTAGGCGGAAATAAAAATTAAAACGAATGCTGAAGGCTGGAAACAAATAAAAGTATAACAATTCCCTAATGTTGGAAATTGTTACACGGTTGGTTTGGATACAAATAAAATAAGACAGGAAATAAAATGCTGGAATAATAATTCTGATGGTAAGGTAATTCGGCAGAGCTTCCGCAGGAAATTTGGATACTGAAGTCTGTCCCTGAGTTCTCCTGAGCTGGTCCTATTTATAGAGCTTCCAATGGGCTGGTCCTTGGTCTTTTGCTTCTTGGGCTTTGCTGAAGTGGTTGAGAAAATGTTGGAAAGTGGCAGCAGAAAATGGGAGAAGTCTTCCTTACGTGCTGCCTTGAGGAGAATTTCTAGGAGGAGTGGTCTTCACTGGTGGCTTGACGTAGTCTGAGTCAAAAATCAAGTTATATCCTTGTCACGGGCGTGACAAGGTCTTCACGCTCGTTGTTTGATGATTTCAAGTGTCACAGTCGTGACTACTTCCTCACGGTCGTGATGGCCCAAAGTAAGGTGTCACGGTCGTGACACCCTTGTAACGACCGTGGCCGTAACAAATTATGCAGAGTTTATGCAGGCTTCTGTCTTGCTTCATTTCTTGTGGTTTCTTTGTTCTTTTCTTCTTAATTCATGATTCGGCCTCACGTAACGATGTACCTGCAAAATAGTAAGAAAAACTCGAGAAATCGAGCGTTAAAACGGTGAATGCGTGATAAAAGTCAATGAAATCTAGCGATAAAACCGATGCGTTTTCTCGTCATCAAACTTCCCCAAACTTAAACCTTTGCTTGTCCTCAAGCAAATAGTCGGTTGAAAATCGGCGGACAAGATTTTATTCGCGCATACTCATAACAAACCGTCCGGTGGATCGTTTTGTCGGATAGTCCGGTACTTTGATAGAACACTACCGATACACTAATGACATAAGCAACAAGCTATGTCGTCGACTTCCCGTCAAGCGAAACAATCGGCAATCACATTACGATTTCACCTAGAGTTTTTCGATCTTATTTCACCCGGTTTCGTTCTAGCGCAGTCACATTAAGCCCTTTGCCTTCGCACGCGCGTAGTGGAGTAGCCGGTTAGCGATTTTGATCCTTTTTTAGCGCGGGGTCTGGTACACGAGTGTGGTAACCCTTCATGTTTTATCCGATGCGGAGGTTGTGGGGGATCGAGCCGTAGCACGCCCTACCGAGTTCAGAACCAGTACCTCTGAACCAACCCGGAACGGAGTCCTTCTCATATTTCTCGTTTCTTATCTGCGACCGTGTACTTTGGTGCAATCTCTTTTCATTTTGCATTGAGATACGAAAGATCATTATTGATTAGGCATCAAACGCTTATATTCATCGGCTCCCCACGTGGTTTGTGTTCAGACGGTGCTGACTGCTAGTATAAACTACTGGGGGTTACTTTTGAACTGAAACTAAAGGTGTACTCGCAATGGTGATCGGGATGGAATTTCTTAAGCAGGGGGTCGAAGATGTCAAGATTGTATTGGTCTTGTTTAATCGTTCCCGGCTTCGTAATTACGACCCATTCGGTGGTAAGTCGGGTAATGCGAGTAATTTAAGGATTTTTCTAGTATGGCTTAATAATCGGGGAAAACTCGATATTAAAGAAAATAACGCACAGATTTGCTCATTTCATTGATTTTCTAAAAGGAATACAACAGAATTGAAAGTACATTGAAATGAAAAGTACCTCTCCCACACTATATCAGACATTGTCCTCAATGTTGTGATATAATAGCGGTACAAATACAGTACAAGACTAAAACTGAAAAACAACATAAAAGTAAACTACTACTGCTGGTGATCGCGGGCTCGGCCTCTGGTGCGAGAGCGGCGTCTGGAGGGAGTCGCGTCGGGATCAGAGCCGGTGCCGGAGGTAGCAGTAATGCTGATGCGGAGCGCCTCGAGCTCGCCGAAGAGTTCTCCAAACCGCTCATTAGTGGCCTCATGGTTGGCAGCAATAGTGCCGAGTAAAGCGTCATACTGTGCCTTCTGCTGACGCTCTAGTGCTGCGTTCATCAGGTTCTGCTGATGAATCGCAAGTAGGACGTCCTCAAGTGTGACGGCGGGAGCCGCCTGTTGTCGGGTGGAAGTCTCGGGGATGTCCTGGACATGCTCAGCTGCATCCATGGCGTCCTGCATCTCGTCCACTGGGGCGTCTGGCTGATCATCATGTACCGGGGCGTGGTCCGCAGCAGCTGGTAAGGCAAAGAGCCAGTTGGCTCGGTTTGCTGGGTTGATGCGTGTGCGGGACGGCAGAGTGATGTGGTGGAAAACGGTGCCATTGACGACAGGGCTGTACCTGCCATCCTCTCGCTGCGCGATCAGGTGGGCGGACCGGCAGTAGCTCATGGTCAGGAAATCGGCGGCGAGGTGCGGTAGATCAGCGAGCGCGTCACCAAGCCCCAGCTGAATGGCGAGGGTGGTGACAATGCCGCCAATGAAGAACGGGGATGAGCCGCGGTGCGCGATGGCCTGGATGTGGTAGAGCATAAAGGGGGCAGCGTTGATTGGCTCGTCATGAAGGGCACAGTATAAAAACAGAAGCTCCTTTGAGTTGAGCTTGTGGTTGCTCTCTCTAGCAAAGATTGTGTTGCAGATGACCCGGTGAAAGTAGCGGATAGCCGGGTTGTGGATGTGTGTGGCGTTGAGGCTCTGGAAGGTTGTCGCACGGGTGTTGGTAAGGTCGTGCCACAGTGCGAATGCTTGTTCACTGAAGTTGTCGGGCACGCGACGGTGGGCCTCGGTGCCGTGCTCGAAACCTAACAGCTCGGCAATCCTGGTTTGTGTGAGGTTGAACTCCCGGCCAAGCAGTCTGAATGTTACGATGCCGGTAAGCTGACTCTGAGAACCATGAGAGGTGATGTAGCTGTAAGAGCTGAGGAACTCCAGCGTCAGCAGTTCGAAAGTAGGCTGTGGCTGACGACAGAGGTCCCACAGGCCGACCTTCTGCAATAGGCTTTGAACGCTGGACAGCATACCGAGTTCTTGCAGACAGTCGGTGGAAATGTACCGGGTGGGTTGCAGACCGCGGTTCTGGAAATGGACGAAACGGTCTCGCTGGGTTTCTCCGGCTTCTCCTTCTCTGAAAATGATGGAATCCATAACATGCAAGTGAAGAGTAAGGGTGGAAGGATTGTGAGAGGTTTTGGGAGAAGAGTGGTAGAATAAGGGATATTGATGTTCGGGTTAAATACGGGACAGTTGAAATGAAATGGGTGATGGTGATGGTGGATTAATGGGGTAGTGGAGAGGTTATGGCGGTTTTGGAATGAGTGGGTATTGTGTTGGGTTGGCTACGGATGGAGAAGAAGAGTGGACACGATGAGAAACAGTTCTGTTTCTCACGATCTCTGTAATAGAGGTCGTCACGGTCGTGACATAGGCGTGACGGTCGTGACACGCTAAATGAGCACGTCACGATCGTAAGGGGGGCGTGACGACCGTGAGGCTGTGTGGTGCTGGATAATTCCCAGAAAAGCTCATTGTGTCACGTTATTTTTAAATTAATAATAATTTATTTTATTTAGTAGCACTTATATTAACACACACCATAGTATATAGTAATTGCAACACAGTAGTATACGAGCCTAAGATAAAATAGTGCAGTCATACAGTATATGGTCACACAGTGTATAGAAAAGAAATAGAAAAATTATTTAAGCTGCTAAAATGAAGAATTAATTGAAATAAAAAGTGCTTGGCATAAAGAAAAACTGAAATTACATAAACTCAAATTATGTTATGAAATCGTTGCGAAAGATAAATTTAACTGGAAATGAAAATAATGATAAAAAATAATGAGAAAAGAATTAATAAACTAAATCACTGATAGCCGGTTCAAAGGCGTTTCTTCAGGTCTTCGATGGCGGAGTCCAGATGATAGAATTGTTCGCAGGCCATGTCAGTCAATCCCACGATGTCCAATCGCATACTCTTAATGTCTTCTCTGAATAGATTAATGTCAGTTTGATAGGCATCGAGAGTGTGCATGATGTTCTGCAAGTTGTTAGCGTACTCTCCGTGATTCGCTCCAGGGGTTTCATGAACTTTGTCAGTTGGGTCAATGTCATGGTATCCAGGAGGTGTCTCGGGGTCAGTTTCAACAGCGGTCATTATATCATCTGTTATCCTGTGAGACTGAGGTGTTTCAGGAGTGGCTGGATAATCAGGTGGGTTTAACTCATAAAGCCAATTATCCTTATTATGAACACTTACTTTTGCATGATTGGGTAATGTGAACAGGGTGACTACTTTGTTCCGGATCAGGTACTCAAAAGGTGGGCGTCCTAAATTCCTTATGATATGTCTATTGAAGCAGAATTTAAGATTCATCAGGCGTACGGTTCCCAGACGGGTGCACCTGTCCAGTTGGTACCTAAGTCCTAAGGCATCAACAATCATGGTTACAAGACCTCCTACCACTATGGGTAATTCAGGTTCATCTTGGATGCGGGTGAAGGTTTGCATCATGAAAGGGACACCATTAACACACTGTCCAGTATTAAAACATGACATAATAAATAATTCATCCTTAGAGACTCCGGTAATGTTTTCTTCTTTTCCAAAGAAGGTATGGGCGAGGAATTTGTGGAAGTAACGAAGAGCAGGGTTATGGATCTCATCATTGTTCATGTCATTTGGTTCAGGGTGGTAGTTTCCTGTCAGAGTTCCCCAAAAGAAATCTAGCTCTACATCCATCAATTCTACCTGTGTGGTAGTGAAGGCAAAAGGTCCACTAGGGAATCCTAACAGGTCGGCTAGTTCTTTATGGTTAAAGTCGTATTCTATTCCAAATAGGCGGAAACTAATGAATCCTTTCCTAGAACCAAAACCGCGCTCAGGTAGGTAAAGTAGGGAACTAAGGAACTCAAGGGTGAGCTCACGGTAAGTCGCAAACTTGTGTTGGATCATTGCATTCTCCCATCCGAGTCGGTTGAACAGGTATATCATGCTATCATGTATACCTAAGGTTTCCATAGTCTTTTCATTTGGGTACAGGGTCAAATCCATTTGCCTCTGTGATAACTCTTCGAACTTTATTCTTTGGTTCCTACCTCTAAATTGGGTTTCCATATAGTTAATAGGTTGGTTAGCCATAGTCAGTGTAAATACGGTGGAAACAATTCAGTGGAAAAGACTTTAGAAAATCTGTAAAAAGTGATTTAGGATAAAAATAAGAAAATGAAATGCCAAAATGTAATGGCTATAATAGTAATGTAAAATAAAACTAACAAAACAATTTAAACAAATAGTAGTAACGATAATTAAAAATGCTCAAAAAGAAAAGAATAGTTTAAAATAGGTAAATAAGTGAATGGGTTGCCTCCCACTAAGCGCTGTTTTTATTGTCAAAAGCCTGACGTAACGCTGAGGTTTAGACTAATCAGGGGAATTAGCAGACAATTTCAAAAGTTTTAGATCATTCGTATAGTCTCTATTTTCAACTTTATGATAATGTTTTAGGCGCTGTCCGTTTACAATGAATGGTTCATTGTTCCTACCCTTGATTTCTATTGCTCCACTTGGGAATACTTTAGTTATATCAAAGGGTCCTGACCATCTAGACTTTAATTTTCCAGGAAAGAGCCTAAGTCTTGAATTAAAGAGGAGTACAACGTCTCCCACACTGAATTCTTTCTTAGATAGGCGTTTATCATGCCATCGCTTGGTTCTTTCCTTATATAGCTTAGCATTTTCATATGCATCTAATCTTAATTCTTCTAATTCGTTAATGTCTAGGATTCGCTTTTCTCCTGCAGCACTATAGTTCATATTGAGAGTTTTGATCGCCCAATAAGCTTTGTGTTCTAGTTCTACTGGGAGGTGACAAGATTTTCCATAAACTAGTTTGAAAGGTGTAGTACCTATAGGAGTCTTGTAAGCGGTCCTATAAGCCCATAGAGCTTCATTAAGTTTAGATGACCAATCTTTCCGAGATATGGCGACAGTCTTTTCTAGGATTTGTTTAATCTCTCGGTTTGAGACTTCGACCTGTCCACTTGTTTGTGGGTGATATGGTGTAGCCACACGGTGTCTCACTCCATACTTAGATAGTAATTTGTCAAAGATTTTTGAAATGAAGTGTGAGCCACCGTCACTTATGACGAGTCGAGGTACACCAAATCTGGGAAAGATTATGTTTTTGAAAAGCTTGATTACTACTCGTGCATCGTTTGTAGGAGAAGCTATGGCTTCAATCCATTTTGAGACATAGTCAACAGCTACGAGTATGTAATTATTACCGAAAGATGATGGGAATGGTCCCATGAAATCTATTCCCCAGACGTCGAAGATTTCTACTTCCAAATTTCCCTTTTGGGGCATTTCATCTCTTCTTGAAATATTGTCGGTGCGTTGATACCGATCGCAACTTATAACAGCGATGTGGACATCCTTCCATAGATTAGGCCAGTATAAGCCGGCTTGCAAGATTTTTGCACAGGTCTTGGAAGTGCTCGCATGTCCACCATAAGGAGATGAATGACATTGGGCAATGACATCTTCTATTTCTTCTTCGGGAATACATCGGCGAAAGATTCCATCTGGTCCTCTTTTGAACAATAATGGTTCATCCCAGTAGTACTGTTTCAGGTTATGAAAGAACTTCTTTTTCTGCTGATAGGTTAGATCTGGTGGAAGAGCTCCTGCGGCTAGGTAGTTGACAATGTCAGCGTACCATGGCAGTCCTACAGTTGTCTGTATTATTTCCACGGGTTCTGGTTCATTTATATCTAACTGCGCCAGGTCGCTTCCTATTTGCGCTATCAGCTGTTCATACGGAAAATCATCGTTAATCGGCACTTGTTCGGGTTTAATACCTTCTATTCTAGATAAATGGTCCGCTACGACGTTTTCAGTACCTTTTTTGTCTTTTATTTCTAGGTCAAACTCTTGTAGGAGTAAAATCCATCTTAAGAGTCTTGGCTTAGCATCCTTCTTAGTTAATAGATATCGGATAGCAGCGTGGTCTGTGTAAATGATTATTTTCGCTCCAACTAGGTAAGAGCGGAATTTGTCAAGCGCAAAGACAACTGCTAGCAATTCTTTTTCTGTAGTGGCGTAGTTCATCTGGGCAGAATCCAAAGTTCTACTCGCATAGTAAATCGCATGGAGTTTCTTTTCTTTTCTCTGACCCAGGACTGCGCCCACAGCATAGTCGCTCGCATCGCACATGATTTCAAAAGGTAATCTCCAGTCAGGGGGTTGCATGATTGGTGCGGTGATGAGGGCTGTTTTTAGAGTTTCGAATGCTTTAAGACAATCTTCATTGAATATGAATTCAGCGTCTTTCATTAATAAACCAGTAAGAGGTTTAGTAATTTTCGAGAAATCTTTGATGAATCGTCGGTAAAAGCCGGCGTGTCCTAAAAAGCTTCGTATTTCTCGAACGGTTTTAGGGGGTTGAAGGTCCTTTATTACTTCGATCTTAGCTTTATCCACTTCAATTCCCTTATCTGATATTACATGACCTAATACTATTCCTTCGTTGACCATAAAATGACATTTCTCCCAGTTAAGCACGAGGTTCACTTTTACACATCTTTCTAACACCATTTCTAAGTTTGATAGACATCCTTCAAAGCTTTGCCCGCATACAGAGAAGTCGTCCATGAACACTTCCATGATGTTGTCTATAAAATCTGCGAAGATTGACATCATACATCTTTGAAAGGTTGCAGGAGCGTTGCACAATCCAAAGGGCATTCGCCTATAAGCGAACGTTCCATAAGGACATGTGAATGTAGTCTTCTCTTGATCATCAGGATGGATAGGGATTTGGAAAAATCCTGAGTAACCGTCAAGATAACAGAAGTAAGAATGCTTGGCTAATCGTTCTAACATTTGATCTATGAAAGGTAGTGGGAAATGATCTTTTCGAGTGGCTTTGTTTAGTTTACGATAATCTATGCACACTCTATATCCCGTCACTACTCTTTGCGATATCGATTCGCCTTGAGCGTTTTTCACAACAGTGATACCTC
Organism: Lathyrus sativus; assembly: GCA_963859935.3. Classification (NCBI taxonomy): domain Eukaryota; kingdom Viridiplantae; phylum Streptophyta; class Magnoliopsida; order Fabales; family Fabaceae; genus Lathyrus; species Lathyrus sativus. Next base: position 456,085,070 of record OZ012739.1, on the reverse strand, counting down.
CTTTCTTTGGCACTACATGTATTGGACTAACCCATTCACTATCAGAGATTGGATATATTATCCCGGCATCTAATAATTTCTTGACTTCTTCCTTTACTACAGTGCTAAGGGTTGGGTTTATTCTTCTTTGAGCTTCTCTGGAGGTTCTGCAATCTTCTTCTAGCAGAATGCGATGCATGCAAACTGAAGGACATATTCCTTTGAGATCAGATATGTTATATCCTAATGCAGTTGGATATTTCTTCAAGACATCTAAAAGTTTCTTTGTCTCTATAGTTCCTAAACTGGAATTCACTATAACTGGTCTTTTACATTCAACGTCTAAGAATTCGTACCTTAGGTTATTAGGTAAAGTTTTTAATCCTAATGTAGGTTTATCTTTACTTGGCATGGGATCCGGTGTAAGTGCTAAGCTTTCGCTTAGACTATTATCCTGATACGGTTTTTGCCAATTATCATCTTCGAGAATTGGAGGGATTTGAATTTTCATTATTTCAGAATAAGTGGTCTCCTCCAGTTCCATTTCTCTTACACATTCGTCAATTACGTCCATTAGATAGCATGTATCCTCTATAGCTGGTGATTGTAAGAATTGTGTTAAAACAAATTCGACTTTCTCTTCACCTACTTCAAAGGTTAGCTTTCCTCTTTTTACGTCTATTATAGCTCCGGCGGTAGCTAAGAATGGTCTTCCTAGTATGATAGGTGTAGTGGAGTCTTCAGAGATGTCCATGATTATAAAATCAGTAGGAATGTAGAATTGTCCTATACGTACTGGGACGTTTTCTAGTATGCCTACAGGATATTTAACAGAGCGATCGGCTAGTTGAACAGACATTTTAGTTGGTCTTAGGTCTCCCATGTCTAGCCTTTTGCAAATCGTTAAGGGCATAACACTGATACTGGCTCCTAAATCGCATAGAGCTTTGTCAATGACGAATTTTCCTATTACACAGGGTATAGAGAAACTTCCTGGATCTTTTAGCTTAGGAGGCATGTTATTCTGAATTATGGCGCTACACTCGGCAGTGAGTGTAACTGTTCCGTTATCCTCTATCTTTTTCTTATTGGATAAGATTTCTTTTAGAAACTTGGCATACGAGGGTATTTGGGTAATTGCTTCTGTAAACGGAATAGTAATATTCAACTGTTTCAGAAGTTCGACAAATTTCTTAAATTGACCCGTCGTCTTGGAACTTATTAATCTTTGAGGGTACGGAATTGGTGGTTTATAGGGTGGTGGAGGCACATAAGGTTGTTCTTTCTCCACTACCTCTTGACTTTCATCTTCCTTTTCTTCTGGATCATTCACCACTTCAGTCGGTTTATCCGGTTTTTGGTACATGGCTGGATTGTCAAGTCTTGGATCGGTAGGTCCGTCAAGTTCCTTGCCACTTCTTAATATTACGGCGTTGGCATGTCCTTTCGGGTTAGGTTGAGGTTGTCCAGGGAATACTCCAGCTGGTGCAGCAGTAGGTGCTTGTTGTTGAGCTACTTGTGAAATCTGAGTTTCAAGCATTTTGTTATGGGTAGCTAATGCATCTACCTTGCTCACTAATTGTTTAATCTGCTCGCTAGTGTGAATGTTTTGGTTTAAGAAGTCCTTGTTTGTCTGAGATTGGCTAGCTATAAAGCTCTCCATCATCAATTCAAGGTTCGATTTTCTAGGGATATTAGGAGCAGTCTTTTGATATCCTGGTGATGTAGCTGGTGCTTGACCTGGTGTGTAATAAGCATTGTTATTCTTATAGGAGAAATTCGGATGATTCTTCCAACCTGGGTTGTATGTGTTTGAGTAAGGGTTTCCTTGAGCATAATTCACTTGATCAGTGGGAGTTCCTGTCAATAGTTGGCAATCAGAGACTTCGTGTCCTGGGACTCCACATAACTCACAGTTAGGTGTTACTGCAGCCACGGTGGCTGCAGGTGTTATGGCCAAGTTGTCGATCTTTTGGCTTAGTTGGTCAAACTTCGCATTGACTTGGTCCATACTACTTACTTCATACATACCTCCCTTTGTTGGTTTCTCAGTTGCGACTCTCTCGCTTCCCCAGAGGTAATGATTCTGAGCCATACTTTCGATAAGTGCATAGGCATCATTATATTCTTTGTCCATCAATGCACCACCCGCGGCAGCGTCAATTGTCATTCTTGTATTGTACAAGAGTCCATTATAGAAGGTATGGATGACCATCCATTCTACTAATCCATGATGTGGACAAAGCCTAAGTAGATCCTTATAGCGTTCCCAAGCTTCGAATAATGATTCACTTTCTCTTTGCTTAAATCCGTTGATCTGAGCTCTCAGCATAGCTGTCTTGCTAGGTGGAAAATACCTGTTCAAGAAAACTTTCTTAAGCTGTTCCCACGTAGTTACTGAGTTTGAAGGCAGAGATTGAAGCCATGCTCTTGCTCTGTCTCGAAGCGAAAAAGGAAATAAACGTAGTCTAATAGCTTCTTGGGTAACTCCATTGGCTTTTACGGTATCTGCATATTGCACAAAGATCGAAAGATGAAGATTCGGATCCTCGGTAGGATTTCCGGCGAATTGGTTTTGTTGCACGGCTGATATCAATGATGGTTTTAGTTCGAAATCATTTCGGTTGATAGTCGGCGCTGCAATGCTTGAATGCGGTTCGCCTTGCGAAGGATTAGCGTAATACTTGAGTGGATGAGTTTGTTCTTCAGCCATTCCTGCGTTTTCTGATTTTACGACTGGTTCAGGCGGATCTAATTGAATATCTGGAATGTTGGAATTATTTTCGAAATCGAGTATACGTCTTCTTACGTGTAAGAAGCGTTCCGACTCAGGGATTAGAGGTTGCAAGTCTTCGCTTTTGGAGCGAGTACGTGGCATACACTCGGAGATTAGATTAAATTAAATAGTTGATACCTTAGTCTAGACAATGCTACCTAAGTGCACTAGTAACTAAATTAAGGAATCCCCGGCAACGGCGCCAAAAACTTGATGGGCTAAAGACGTGTCTGCTTAATGCGTCTAGCGGTATCTTACTGCAAGTGCACAGCCTATCGAAGTAGTATTTAAGATTATCGATCCACAGGGATTCTATCGTTACGTAGTGCTAGATGAACTTCTAGTTTAGCTAAGGCGAATAGTTGTCACGGTTGTTGTTGGTTTTCTAAGACTATTGAAGGCGGAATAAAATCTAAGTTTTCAATAAAATAATACTAAAACGGTCGGTATGTAATTATATTAACTTAGGTGGGTCAATCTAACCTAGGCTTATAAAGATGTTCACTTAATCTATTCGGTAGAGATTACTAGTTTGAATACCCTCAACTCACACTCTCGTGGTCTTGAATCAGATCTTATCCCTAAAGCCCTATGCCTGCTCTCGCTAGCCCATAAGTGTTTAGAGGTAATTTTTGGAAACTAAATAATTCTAATTTATCTTAAAGCGCTCTCGCTGTATTTAATTTAAATGCCTAACTTTAGCTATCTGGTTAAAATCTCACACTCTCGTGGTCTTGACCCAACCTAATACCCTTTTCTTACTCTCGTAACGAAAAGGTCGAATTCAATTAAAAAGCATCAGCCAGAATGTTAAGCGATTAATTATTTTAGCCCATGGTTATATTTTACCGGTTAAGTTAGTTATAACTACATACCGCCCTAAGGTATTTAGCTACTCATCGAGGTTAAATCAGACTCAGAGTTAATTATTGACTTACTAATGGCAGAAAAATAAATAGACATTATAAATAAATTAAATTGCAATAATTGAAAAACCTGATTAACAAATATCTGAGTCGACTCCTTCTTCCACAGACCGGAAGGCTTGGAGTAGGCGGAAATAAAAATTAAAACGAATGCTGAAGGCTGGAAACAAATAAAAGTATAACAATTCCCTAATGTTGGAAATTGTTACACGGTTGGTTTGGATACAAATAAAATAAGACAGGAAATAAAATGCTGGAATAATAATTCTGATGGTAAGGTAATTCGGCAGAGCTTCCGCAGGAAATTTGGATACTGAAGTCTGTCCCTGAGTTCTCCTGAGCTGGTCCTATTTATAGAGCTTCCAATGGGCTGGTCCTTGGTCTTTTGCTTCTTGGGCTTTGCTGAAGTGGTTGAGAAAATGTTGGAAAGTGGCAGCAGAAAATGGGAGAAGTCTTCCTTACGTGCTGCCTTGAGGAGAATTTCTAGGAGGAGTGGTCTTCACTGGTGGCTTGACGTAGTCTGAGTCAAAAATCAAGTTATATCCTTGTCACGGGCGTGACAAGGTCTTCACGCTCGTTGTTTGATGATTTCAAGTGTCACGGTCGTGACTACTTCCTCACGGTCGTGATGGCCCAAAGTAAGGTGTCACGGTCGTGACACCCTTGTAACGACCGTGGCCGTAACAAATTATGCAGAGTTTATGCAGGCTTCTGTCTTGCTTCATTTCTTGTGGTTTCTTTGTTCTTTTCTTCTTAATTCATGATTCGGCCTCACGTAACGATGTACCTGCAAAATAGTAAGAAAAACTCGAGAAATCGAGCGTTAAAACGGTGAATGCGTGATAAAAGTCAATGAAATCTAGCGATAAAACCGATGCGTTTTCTCGTCATCAACTGTTAAATGTTCTGATTATTGGTTGTGTCATATTGCATGTGAAGATACTGTAGGAGAGCATGGTTTCCATCTTGGTTTTACTCTAGACATGCATCCTCTCCTGAAAGGGTGACCCGCTAATCTCGAAGAAATCCTTTGACGTGCTTCCACTTAGCCTGCTATTTCGCAACTCAGCAAACTCGGGACTGGCATTAGCTCAGACCAGGTTGGAAGCAAACTGGAAGTCGTAAAGAGCAGCACCTTCTACCGAGGTTGGAACTTCCATCGTCATGGCATGTACGGCGAGACAATCCTTCATGAGCTTTCTTCAATAGAAACTGTGTAATGTGCTTACAAGCTGCTGTGTATAATGTTGTGATCCCCCCTTTCTCATTGTAATCCATGTATAAGGGGTTTGATGTAATTAAAAGGTTCTTAACATATAATCAAACAAGTATGAGGCTGCCAAATTTGTCTGGTTCTCCATGAATATGTGATTTTCTTTACTGAATCTGATTTGGAAATAACTGGGTTCATCTAAAGAGGATCTTCTTCTTGGTTTTGTCTTAAACAGGGTGGTAACGAGCCTTTAAGTGGGCGGTGATACCAATTGGAGTAATTACGGCAGCTTACAGTGGGAGGAAGGGAAAGTCAACACACTCCAAGTCTGTGGCTACGTAATATTGATGACGGTTTCTCTCTTCATGTCCCTGCTTGTAAAGCCCCATTTCAAAAGGTTAATGCCACCGGTGCACTTGATGGGAAGTGAAAGGGACAGAAGCTCGTGTGACTTTATCAAGCAATAATATATGTTGACAAAAGTAAAACTAATGTCCTGTCTTTATGTTTTTAGTGGCATAACAAAATATGACTGTTACATCTTTGCTATTTTCCAGAGCTTGTAACTTTGCTTCTCGTATAATAACGTTTTAAGTAAATAGTGTCTTTAAGATTGATACATGTTGTGTAAGCAAATTCCAAAAGTTGAATGAAGGGGTTTTTGGGTTTAAAATATAATAATGTTCCACATTCCAAATGTTTTTTTGAATGCACGTCGTATACGCAAGGCCTGGCATCAGCTTTAGTGGATCAAGCAATAAGTTGAATGAAGGCTTGTTTCTCCAATGAAAACCTATTCAAAGTTAAAATTGAACAACAAAATCTTGGGACAAGGGCTTGAATTTGAGGTTACACGAGTTAAATCTTGCCATCACAAACCAAATAAGACCACTTGATCAGACTGCAAATGCTGGATTTAAAGCCTATATGAACGATCTCCAGTTCTTGAATCCAAATTATTTTGCACCGGATAGGTATAAAGGTTTTAATTATCACGAACCCGTGATCTTATTTCTCAATACAAACTTTTGCCTTGACACGCCCTCTTGATTGGCGGAGGATAAACTCGATAGAATCTGCCAGAGATGTCTTTAAAGCAAAATGACCCTGCACATACTCGTTAGTCGCACATAAAAGTGAAAGATACAAATGTAAGAAAACACACAAGGAGGTGGGATCTTAAGGTCAAAAATTAGGGTGTGACAGATGCCCCTATTTAAGTTTCTTCTATCCAGAGGTATAGAGATTGGGATCTCTGTCTCGACTTGATAGGAGGGACTTAAATACAAATATAGCACGGATTTTTGGCCCTAAGAAACCGCCGGATGCATATGATATGCAATGATATGCGAAAGTAAGACAGAGGGTCCTGTGGTGACACCATGCCACAAGGGAAAAAAAGACACAGCACGCGAGAAACACAGGAGCAATGAAGGAACAGGCTCAACAAAGCGAGACTCTAGGGGGAAAGAAAACAACCAGCACTGCGGAATCTCCAAAAAGATATAATAACACCATCAAGAGTACAATAGCTTACACCATGGCGAGAAACTTGAAATGTGAAGGATAACCTACTACCAACGCGTAGCAGCCTAAGCAAAGGTATCCGGTTGAATCAAAGAAACACATGTTACCTACTATCAGTCCAATGATAGCCTATGAAAAGGCAACATGAAGAGGAAAGATGACCTACTACCATTCTTGGCAGCCTAAGCAAAGGTCTCTGACCAAAAGAAGTGGTATATTACCTACTATCAAATGTATGATAGCCTAAACAAAGGTAATATTCAAAACAAGGTATATTACCTACTATCAAACATATGATAGCCTAAGAAAAGGTAATAAACTTAAAGAAGGAAATATCACCTACTACCAAACGTATGGCAGCCTAAAAAAAGGTGTCTGACCAAAAGAAAGGTGTATTATCTACTATCAAATGTATGATAGCCTAAGAAAAGGTAATAACCAAAAGATATCGAGATCACCTACTATCCAATATGGTAGCCTAAGCCAAGGTGTCTGACCAAAAGGAAGGTGTATTACCTACTATCAAACATATGATAGCCTAAGAAAAGGTAATAACCAAAAGGAGAGATCACCTACTACCAAACATATGGCAGCCTAAGAAAAGGTGTCTGACCAAAAGGAAGGCGTATTACCTACTATCAAACATATGATAGCCTAAGCAAAAGGTAATAGCCAAAAGGAGAGATCATCTACTGCCAAACATATGGCAGCCTAAGAAAAGGTGTTTGACCAAAAGGAAGGTGTATTACCTACTATCAAACATATGATAGCCTAAGAAAAGGTAATCACCCAAAATAAACTTCTCCATGCTCCGAGGTTTGTATGCCTTTGAACGGGTTTCAGTTTCTTCTTGGAATGATGAATACTTGCGAGCATCTTCACAGGGGATTGAAAATATCATCATAGATTGTAGAACTTCAGTCATAATCCATAATGTACTGGAGATCATAAAGCTTCACCGGGGATCTTCGGAAGAGATGTAAGCCGGTTAATTTGCAAAATATGTCTTCTCAAATAAAGAGAGATCAAATGTAATAGACTCCACCAAACTTCTCGGGAGAGATGCCATTTGATAGAATTAATCTTGTGTAGTGAATTCACTGGGGAAAACATTCCTGAAGAGTATTTCTTGTTGTAGTTATGAAAGTATGTATTCTTTGTAGTGTAAATTCTCAAATAAAGAGATATTTGTAATGTCTTCGATGCATTTCTCTGACAGATTCCCAAAGAGACGTCATTTGACGGGTTGATAATCTTGATAAATCCACTGGGAATGGACAAATTGTCTCGAAGAGATTGGCATTTGTCGTTTTGACTAAGATCTTGATCAAAACGAGTTGCTCAAATAAAGAGAACGCTTGTGGTCCAGATATAAATTGTTGAGATCATTGTTGGAGAAATGTCCATCTTCAATAGTTATCTTCATAAATTCTTCCTGGGGAATGAAGTGCAAAATAAATGCATGCTTAATCCCGGTTTTTCTTTAAAATTGGAGATATTCACGATGTGATCGCCAAGGACCAAAGTTCACTTCGGGAAATAACCGAAGAGAAACTGCCAAGCAAGACTCGACCATTGAGGTATGAACTAAAATGGGATGTACTAAAACAACCGTCTTCCACAAGGATCGAACTTCATGGGGAATTAGAAATATTGCACTTTTTCTGCTTAGGGCTGACAACTCTACTTGGAAGGAGAAGACGCACCCAGGCACTCGGGGATAAACACGGCCAAAGTGACAGAAAAAACAAAAAGATGCAGGATGCATATGCCATGCTATATATCTATATGTTGTGTGTATGCTTATGCTGGTAAAATAAACGAACAGAGATGAAATAAACATCTCGGAACGAACATCCGACCAATCTTCAAGGATAGAAGTACCACTGGGGATAGACGGAGAACCAAATATGAGATCACAGTCCTGCTTCGAGTCTTAAAACTCATATGGGGAATAGAGAACATTCCACTTGGGGGCATAACGTCTGGATCAATCTTGGTTATCCTGACTGGAGAAATTCCCGCTGGAGGTGTAGATAGAGATACCCGAACTGAGGTTTCGCAGGGGATAAAATAAATATCCATTTCACATGGGAAAACCTGGGTTAACAAAGTTGTTGGACATGCTGGAGTCGAAACTTCAGCATGGATGAAATAAACATCCGCTTCGCTGGAGAAGATCGACGTTGATAGAGATCCACTGAGGAGTAAAGATAACATCCACTTTATCGGGGAGGTGAAGTTTAAGGAGATCCGCTAAGGATTAACAATTATACTCACTTCATCGGGGATGTAAAGTTTAAGCAAAATCACTGGGAATTCTGCATCGAAAGGCTTCGTCGGAGAAATGTCATGACCACCGGAAGTAAAATTTATCGGGGGACATGAAGAATGTTATGAAAACAAAGTAGCTCTGACTTGATGAATTATGTGGTAGTCTCCATTTTGAACAAAAACTTGTTGTGGGTGGGTAAGATAATCTTCGTTTCTCAAATGCCCCAAGTCATACGGTTCATGAGAAGTTGTTCCAAGAGGATTTTACAGAAAACATGGCATTATAAAAGATCCATTGTCTTCAAACTCCTGGAGGGATTCGTCGAATCTTGACGTAACTGCCCCTGATTGACGGTATTATGACTGAGTCTTCAAAAATAGCTCTATAGGTGAAGTCAAATTTGTGCAGAACAAACCACTTGGAAACAAACTTGCCCCTGCTCAGCGGAATCTTTAAGTTCAAAGGATCGAACTTATTGTTGATGCTTATATGTAAACCTTTTATAATATCGAGCAAAGTTAGCAGATCAGAAACGTTAATTCCGAAACTGTTAATGCAACATATATGTTTGTCTTGAAGTTTTGAAAAAGATATCATAATAACTTATGACCGAAATCACTAGTTAGGATATGGATTAATTTTATAAAGCCAATACCAAATTGAGCATAGCTCACAGGAGTCAGGAAATGTTATCTCACTAAGTATGCTTTCGAATTAAACCTTACTTCAATTAGGACTTTTGAAGGTTGTATCTGGGCTTAGTTTAAAGTTTGTGAAACAAGGGAATAAGGGTCAAAGCTTATTTGTACCCATCCATTTTTGAAGGTTCACTATTTTTGAAAGTTGAGTGTTCAATCAAGCTGATTGAAAAATTACCTTGCCCCAGGTTAAAGGTGAGGTTGAAAAGGGTTTAAGAGGATTTAACTTCCTTATATCTCTGGTGTTTGAGAGGTCTAAAACAATGCCTTAAATCATCAGTAAGGTTTTATTCAAAAGCATACAATAGGAGACCTTGCGTTTTTTATTCGTCATCCTCCGTCCAATTCTCCATCACAGTGAGAAGAAATTGGGTAAAATAACTTTATAAATTGTATATAATTTTTTTTTATTTTATGAGTGACCACGAATGGGTTTCTTCAAGACACATTTATTGCATTACTTATTCAAAGTAACAAGTTCTTACATGCCAATTATGCTTTAATAAAAAAAAGTACATATAAGCAAACAGAATAAATGGTCGGATGATTTTCTAAAGTTTTCACACATATCAGCACAACGGTATTCCATTCATGACCGGGTTTCCTCCTTTGAAAGTCAGCACTTCGTCATCTATCATTTCTTGAACTTTCTCTTGAAAAACTTTGCACACTTCAATCGAATGCCCCAACACTCCATCATGAAATTCACAGCTGGCGTTTGGGTTGAACCACGGTGGGCGAGACTTCGTGATTCTAGTCTTCCTAGGTGTCATTACTGAGTTTATAGCAAAATAAGACCATAGTTGACGGTAAGTCATTGGGATAAGATCAAACCAGCGAGTCTCTTCTTTCAGAATACTCAGAGGTATTTTCTGATTCTGATACTGTTTTCGAACTCGTCAATTCTGATGTTGATTCGGAGAAGTTAACTTTCGTATATGAAGTAGTTGCTGCTTGCACTGAGTAGTCGCTTCATACTGATGTTGAGGATGAGGTACTGGAACTGGATCTGGCGGGATTTGAGAGTGATCCCAAATTGCATTAACGTCAACACTTCCTTCCTCTAAGGGATGACTAACTGAATCTTTATCAGCCTGGCTATTCAAGTTATCTTGAATTCTTCCACTTTTGAGTGCGTTCTCAATGTGTACTCCAACTTCCTCAATTTTGGAGAAATCTAATGGCACGACGCCCACCATCCTATCATAATAAGAGTTTGGTAGTGTCCCTAGAAACATCTTGGTTAATTCTTTCTCTTGAAGTGGTGGATGAACTTGGGCTGCCAACTTTTTCCATCATTGTGCGTATTCCCTGAAAGATTCATTGTCATTCTTACTCATGTTCATCAGTTGATCACTGTCTGGAGCCATATCCAAATTATAATTGTATTGCTTTACAAAAGCATCAGCTAAATCTTTCCAAGACTGAATACGGTTCCTTTGTAGCTTCATATACCATATCAAGGATGCTCCACTCAAACTTTCTTGAAAGCAGTGAATCATCAACTTGTCGTTGCTAATGTAAGCAGTCATCATTCGACAAAACATCGTCAAATGGTATCTTGGACAACTAACACCCTTGTATACTTCAAAGACAGGCATCTTGAACTTTGGAGGAATAATTCCACCTGGAACTAAACACATGTCATGAGCATCAAGACCAAATGAGTTAGCTCCTTTCATCATCTTTAATTATTCCTCGAGATTGTGAAATCCTTTCTCAATTGCTAAAAATCTAGGATCATCCATTTTCATCCTATTATGAACATTCGGAGGATCTGATAAACACTGCAGAAACTGGGAAATTCTTTCATCAACTTGAACAACAAGATTATCTTGCACAGGCTGAGGTTGTGTAGGACCCTCCACTTATTGAACATTGGCATCAGAGGGAAGGTCGAACATCAGATTAGTCCTCACTCTAAAGCTAGTTATGGGATCCATATCTTTTGTTCTCTGCTATCCTTAAGTACTACTTCGAGCTTGGTCAGATGGTCAAGATGTCAGCTGACAGACAAAGACAGAAGACCGGATGAGGACGCAGCAGAGACGAGACACATGCATATGCAAAATGCTAAATGCAGGATGCTAATACAAAAATGCAGGATGCAAAATGCAGAGTTTCATGGAACTCGAGTATTTATAAACGTTACAGAATACCAAAGAAAACTTATTTATTATTTTTTTTTTATAATGGATTATAGTTAAATATTCTTAGAAGAGTCCCGACATAATAGCTAAATAAAAGCTAATAAAGCCTTAAGGAAGTCCTTCATCGTGCTTGTTGATATACTTCTCTAACTGGATCTTCTTGAAGATAAGTTATCCACGATCGACTTCTAAGGAGTAGTGTGATAGAGGAAAATAAATCCTTTATCTCTTGTTAGAAAGTAAGGAAGGAAGCCCTTGTTTACTTGGATCTTCAATATTGATGAAATTTTTTTTGAGCTTCTATTGATCTTCAATGATAATGGAAGCCTCTCGTATTTGTCTTTTGAGTTTTCTTGATTCTTCAATTAGTGCCCTTACCTTCCTTAGGTCATCTAAGCTAGGACTCTTAAAAGAATATTTCAAAATGTTTTTTTTTGTAATCCATATTGGTTCTATAATGTTTATAAATAAACTAGGAATCCCATGAAACCAATGCAAAATGATGCTTTATGAATGCAACAAACACAAGTAAGCACATAGAGACATAAAGATAAACAAACAAAGGAGACCCTAGGTTTGCAACGAGCATGGAGCCAAAGGGTATACCCATTCCCAAAGGATGTGGACTAAAGGTTGATTGTACCTGTAGAACAAGGTTCTAAAGAGTTCCCAAAATCATTAGTCCATCTTTCGGATATTATCAACTTCCAATTACTCGGTGATTAATAATATTCTCAAGAGAACTTCTTTTGAGTGTAGCATCGCGTAGCACTATTTCGGGAGTACTCCCTCATAGTCCCGCACTACATCTTAATAAAGGCCAAAGTGGGGTTAAGGTAACTACGATCCTCAATATCATAGGCTCTAATCGAAAATAGTGAATGTTTCCACCAGTACTCGTTCAACATTACAGCTTTCAAGAGGGCCTCAATTGAACGAGATTCTCGAGTCAACATGGTCGGGATTCGACTCCCTATAAGCCTCGTCGAATATATCACCATCCTATCTTAAGTTCGCTCAAGTCCGGGTGTAGGACTTTGTCTCACCACTCAAAGATATCAACCCAAAAGAATAAATAAAAGCAATTATACAATTAGGCAGATAAGCAGATATAAACGAACATAAAAAAAAGTTAGGGGAATCGACAAGGAGATCCCCAATGAAGTCACCATTTCTGTCGCAGTGAAATTTGGATACCAAGCTATTGATGAGCTTGAATCTAATTCATTTGCAATCGAACTTTAATTTGTCCAAAGGAAGGGAAAAAGATCGAATTACCCATAATTTAACGCAAATGCAAAAGAGTTATAGGTTCGGGGGTTGGTTAAACTTAGGGAAGGTGCTAGCATCCTAAGTTTTTGTAGTACTCTACAGGAACCTCTTGTTTTATGTTGTTTATTGCTAAGGATTATCTGCTTAAGGATGAAAGACCTAGTGGTTTATTTCTAAGTATACTCGATAAGATATCGCATCTTATGCCTACATATCCTGGCGGGAGTGAAATCAGAGTATCTGTAGTTCCCCTAAAAGGTTTGAGGAGTTCTTAGACTATGGTCAAAGTTCCTACGGGATAATGGTAGTTGATTGATTTATTTTAGGAGAAAAGACGAGTTGTCATTTTAAGGGAGATTACTTGATTTAACCACCACAACTTTCTAGGAAAATAGTCTTTGCATCGTCTTAAGAGAAGGGCTCAAGTACTCGAATTGTCGACAAGTACGCCTCTATCTCTCCTAAGGCAAAGTCACTACATATTGATTGAATTGTTATAAGGTAGGAGTTTTATCTCGCTGAAGATGATTAACATCTTATTCTCTAATATGTTTGAATAGTTTGAATTAAGTTGTTGAATGTGTTTGTCTAAGTTGTAAAGATAAAATGTCCTCCTTATGGGGTAGGATCTAAACTTAGAAGATCGACTTGAATGGGATCAAGGATCAATGGGAAGTATGATGCAAATGAGATGCATACACACAATTGTTTAGGTTATGCACAGATTCTTCTTTTGGACGCTATGCAATGCGATAATATAAATTGCGGTAATGATAAATCGCGAAAAAAAAAAGGCAAATAAATAAGAGCATACATAAACGCATGAAAGCGCTAAAGTGTGTGAATTGTGAGTGTGCGAACGGAGTTGGAACGAGAATGTAAGCGTGCACGTTTAATTGAATTTTGGGGGATATTGATTGGATTAAGGGATAATGATTTTATACGAATTGTTTTTAAGGGTAAGGTTGAATTGGTTTTAAGGGAGGTTAATAAGAAATTTTATTAAAGGGTGAATTGGTTACTTAATTATATTAGTTTTAATAAAAGGTTGAATTAATTTCATGAGGTTGATTTTAAGAGGAAAATTATATTAGATGAATTGATTAAGTTGGATAGAAATTGTTTGAGATAAATGAATGAAATAAAAGGTGATTAGTTCTTATTAATTTTAGTAAAGAGTTTAGGTGATAAATTAATTTTAAGAGAAAACGTTATTTGATTATTTTTAGTGAGATTGATTTTAGGTTATTAAATTAATTTTATTTGTTTCAATAAAAGTTTTAGGTTATTAAATTAATTAAATTTCTAGTCGGAAATGATTTTTAGTTAAATAAATAGTGACTTATTAAATAAAATGAGTTTTGGTAAGTAGAAAAAGTTTCATTATTATAAATAAATACAGTTAATTAAATTATGAAAAAGGTTTTCTTATTAAATAAAATAGTTTTTTAATCATTATTGTTTTAATATGAAATGGTTTTAAAATAAATAAAATTTGTTGAATAAAATGGGCTTAAGAAAAAAAGGTTTTTATTTAATATTATTAAGTAGATTTTAAATCAAATGAAATAGTTTTATTAAGAAAATGGTCAAATTATTAAAAGGGTCATTTAAATGGATGAAATAAGATTAACTAATAAATGGAAATAAATAGAAAATGAATTAATTAAATAAAAAAAAGTGTTTAATTAAAAGATTAATTTAAATTGGGGAATAAAGAGTTAAAATAAATAGGTCATTAGATTAAATACTAAAAAAATGGCTGATTTAGATAATGATTAAGATTATGGTTAATTAATTATTTAAATGAAAATAAGTGATGATTATGTTAATTAGGAGATTAATTAAAGGGGTAAAGGGGAGGCGTACGGTTAGGTGAGGTACGCTGGTGAGGGGTTACGGTGAGGAGCGCGATAAGGACCGTGCGATGGGATCCGTTGGAGATCCGTGGGTGTGTGCGTGAGGTGCACATTAATAATCATAGGGAGCATACATAGGATTACAAAATTAAAACAAAATTGAAAACCCCTAATACCCAATTCCCCTTTCTTCCGCCGTTCTTCCTTTGTCTCTCTCCCTCTCCGATTTTTCTTCTTTCTCCTCTCTTCGATCTCTCCTTCTAACCGCTTCTTCGTTCATTCTCTTCTTCTCTTGCTTCCGCCATTGCTCTTCTGCTTACCCTCTTCCATCCTCTTCTTCCATCATCTCTCCGTCCGTCTTTGATTCAACCATCTTCTTGCCTCTCTTTCTTGTTTTTGCATCACTATTCTCTGCACTACACAAATCAAACAGATAAAAGGTCAAACGTTAGCGAAACAAGAAAGCATCTCACGATTTAATGGTTCCTCCTGCAAGTGCGGAGGTCGAAGGTGAGGGTTTGCGGTTTCAGCGGTGGATTGTTGAGGTTCCTGGTGGCGTTTGATGGGGTTGTTGGGGTTTCCGGCAATGGGATTGTGAAGGTAATCTCATGGTGGAAGACAAGATAAGTTCTCTCACTCCTTTGATTCACGAGTTTAAGGTTTGATTTGGGATTTCCAACTGTGTCTGTGAATCCAAAAATTTGGGTATCAATCTGGTTAGGTTTTTTTGAGTGATGTCTGGTTGTCTGTATTTTTTGTGTCCCCCTTGATGATTTTGTGAATTCCTCTTTTATAGGCTCAGAGTGGCTACTGCAAACGGACGGATTCCGAATGTAATAAAGAGGTTTCCTATTTTGAAAGAACATGTCCCTTTCTTGCTTTGGAGAGTAATAACTGCTGAGGTACCTTGCTTGTTTTGTGGAGATTTGTTTCTACTTTCGCATTATTCCGGTCAGATTGTGAACTAATGGTTTTGTGATTTACAGAGAATGTTCACGGATTGAAATGTCGACCCTCTTGGCCTCGCAAGCGCTTGATGACGGTGCACAAAGTTCGTGTCGCAAAGGTACTTCTCCTTCTTTGGTTGATGCTTGATTTCACTGTGGGTAATTCAACTTTAGTGTAAAAATTCCTGTCTTCCAAAATTTTGACTGATGGCCACCTTCAGAAGTACTGATCAGTTTCAAGCGGGTGGTTCGAGAAGGAATCTTTTTTCAACTGCTCCTAGCATCGGCGTTTACGGTTTAACAGATTTATGAAGGTAGCTAATGTTGAAGCCTTAATGCATTCCAAATGACAACTCCACAAAAATGCGAAAGCTTGGTATAATTTGGTAAGCTTATTAAATTCTGCATAACTGCTATGACAGTGACCAAGTGTTTTCTGTAGTAGGTTCCCAGCATGGATATTACGTAAGTGATTGCAGGACCACAACACATCTCGAACGAATCCTCCTTTCTCGTTGAAAGGTAACTTTCCATAATCTTCCATACCTTTCGTGATTTTTATAATTGAATGCTAGACGGTTCTACTTTTGATCTCAAGATAGTTTGTTGTAGTGAGTAATTTCCAGCTCGGGAGGGCCAGTGACGTTCATGGTGACAGCTAAAGCGCCATTCCTAGGAAATTGTTAAATGTTCTGATTATTGGTTGTGTCATATTGCATGTGAAGATACTGTAGGAGATCATGGTTTCCATCTTGGTTTTACTCTAGACATGCATCCTCTCCTGAAAGGGTGACCCGCTAATCTCGAAGAAATCCTTTGACGTGCTTCCAGTTAGCTTTCTATTTCGCAACTCAGCAAACTCGGGACTGGCATTAGCTCAGGCCAGTTTGGAAGCAAACCAGAAGTCGTAAGAGCAACACCTTCTACCGAGGTTGGAACTTCCATCGTCATGGCATGTACGGCGAGACAACCCTTCATGAGCTTTCTTCAATAGAAACTGTGTAATGTGCTTACAAGCTGTTGTGTATAATGTTGCGATCCCCCCTTTCTCATTGTAATCCATGTATAAGGGGTTTGATGTAATTAAAAGGTTCTTAACATATAATCAAACAAGTATGAGGCTACCAAATTTGTTTAGTTCTCCATGAATATGTGATTTTCTTTGCTGAATCTGATTTGGAAATAATTGGGTTCATCTGACGAGGATCTTGTTCTTGGTTTTGTTTTAAACAGGGTGGTAACGAGCCTTTAAGTGGGCGGCGATACCAATTGTAGTAATTACGGCAGCTTACAGCGGGAGGAAGGGAAAGTCAACACACTCCAAGTCTGTGGCTACGTAATATTGATGACGGTTTCTCTCTTCATGTCCCTGCTTGTAAAGCCCCATTTCGAAAGGTTAATGCCACCGGTGCACTTGATGGGAAGTGAAAGGGATAGAAGCTCGTGTGACTTTATCAAGCAATAATATATGTTGACAAAAGTAAAACTAATGTCCTGTCATTATGCTTTTAGTGGCATAACAGAATATAACTGTTACGTCTTTGTTGTTTTCCAGAGCTTGTAACTTTGTTTCTCGTATAATAATGTTTTAAGTAAATAGGGTCTTTAAGATTGATACACGTTGTGTAAGCAAATTCCAAAAGTTGAATGAAGGGGTATTTGGGTTTAAAATATAATAACGTTCCACATTCCAAATGTTTTTTGAATGCACGTCGTATACCCAAAGCCTGGCATCAGCTTTAGTGGATCAAGCAATAAGTTGAATGAAGGCTTGTTTCTCCAATGAAAACCTATTCAAAGTTAAAATTGAACAACAAAATCTTGGGACAAGGGCTTGAGTTTGAGGTTACACGAGTTAAATCTTGCCATCACAAACCAAATAAGACCACTTGATCAGACTGCAAATGCTAGATTTAAAGCCTATATGAACGATCTCCAGTTCTTGAATCCAAATTATTTGCACCGGATAGGTATAAAGGTTTTAATTACCACGATCCCGTGATCTTATTTCTCAATACAAACTTTTGCCTTGACACACCCTTTTGATTGGCGGAGGATAAACTCGATAGAATCTGCCAGAGATGTCTTTAAAGCAAAATGACCCTGTACATACTCGTCAGTCGCACATAAAAGTGAAAGATACGAATGTAAGAAAACACACAAGAAGATGGGATCTTAAGTTCAAAAATTAGGGTGTGACACTGGCGAATCTGCTGGGGACATTTTCTCCATACAAGAGAGAGTCAAGCCTAACTTAGGGCGATTTGTAGAGTGCTATCTTTGTTTTCTTTCATTCTTCTCGTTTATGTATTCGTTCTCTTTTTGCCTTTATTTTCTCTTTATCATTGCTTGCCTGTTGGATCTTGGGGTGATATCATGAGTAAAGCTCTACACCCGAGCTTTGGTAAAAACAGAGGGAACACATAGCTTAGAATTGGAAGTCGAGTAGTGTTAGTTCCCAAGGACTCGCTCCTTGTGTTCCTAGAATGAAAGCTCCCCTAAAAGAGACCTATTCGTAGATCTTGTTGTAACACAGCTAGCTTGTTGCACGACTTGATTCATGAAAGGTCTATGATTCTGGGAACCTTTTAGCACCAGTTTTATATTGTTGGTCATGTAGTGTTAGTCTCCAAGGACTCACTCCTTGTGTGCCTAGCATGAGGACCCTACTCAGGAGAGACCTTGTCGTCATTATCGTCGTAATTCAGCTAGCATGTTGCGTGACATTGATGTGATTAGTGTTTGTGATCCTGGGAACCTTATTCGTCAACATAATAACCATCCCATGAGCGGGTTTATGGGTAAACAATATAGATCTTCCCGTATAGAGCTTACCTATAAGGTTTCTTTGATCAGAAATTATGATTATCTACCTGTAATAGTGACCAGCTTCAGAATTGTTCGAACCTGCGGTCCTGGATCTTGCATCCTGCATACATATCATTGCATTGCAATACATCAGTTATCCATCTTACATTTCATGTCAACAACAGAGTCTCATTTGGCCTTTCTTCCTCTCCAGTAAATCAAGTTGATTCCTCAACACCAGTACGCAACTCGAGCCAACACTAAACGCATGATGGAGCAAATTCAACAAGAGCAAGCCGCCTTCAGAGAGGAGTTGGACTCCCTCAAAGGAAAGATCGATCAGATTCTCGAAGCCATCACTACAACTAAAAAGGAGGAAGAACTATGTGAAGCTACTGCTGTCAACAACAATGTTCATGTACAAGGGTCTACCTCGAGGCTCTCAGTTCCTGTTCCCAACCCCATCAATTATGGGATACTGCTGAAATTTATCCCCGCAGTTGAAGGATCCATTTCTTAACCACTCCCAATGCCTAGAGTTACTGTTGGAGCCATCCCGCAAGCCCAACATGTTGTCATTCAGATCCCTGTTCCTCATGCTGAGGAAAATCTGTAAGATCAGTATGATGATGTGTAAAACTATCATGTTGCTATCCCCATTTCCAATCCTACTACTGCTCAGGATTCTGAAGCCATCAAGATATGTCGTGATCTAACTGAAAAACTCCGAGTCATGGAGGGGCACAACTCAACTTCCTTGAATGCTCTGGAAATGTGCTTGGTGCCAGATATCGTCATTCCTCTCAAGTTTAAGGTGCCAGAATTCTCGAAGTACAATGGTCTTAGATGTCAACATCTATCTGAAGATGTATTTTTGCAAAATGGCTGCTTATGCCAGAGACGAAAAGTTGTTGATTCATTGCTTCCAAGACAGCTTGTCTAGAGCATCTCTCGAGTGGTATATGCAGCTAGAGTGTAGCAGTGTGTGCACTTCGGCTAAGCTAGCTGATGCGTTTGTTAAGTAGTACAAATACAACACCGACCATGCTTTGAATCATACTCAACTTTAGAGTATGGCTCAAAAGGACAGTGAACCCTCCAAGGAGTACGCATAGAAATAGAGAGAGCTAGATTCAAGGGTGCATCCACCTCTTGTTGATCATGAATTGATTGACATTTTCATGGGTACCTTGCAAGGCCAATACTACGAGAAGCTAATCGGTAGTGTCTCTGCTGGATTCTCTGACTTAGTGATTGTTGGTAAGAGAATCGAAGAGGGTCTAAAGAGCGTAAATATCCAAGGAGGTTCTAGCAATCAATCTGGATCCAAGAAACCTTTCAACGGATACAAGAAAAAGGAAGGCAAAACAAATACCATCTCTGCTCAGAAAGGGCAAGCTCCTCCACAAGCTCATGCTCTTGTGCCTTATCAAATCCCCTACTTTCAGTAACTGTATGTTGCTGTTGCGTAATATGATTTGATACCTTATCAGTCAGCGATTCAAGATGTTCAATTCCTCAGCGGTAGGCTCCTCAGCAACAGTCCTACAATCAGCAAGGGTATTCGTATCCTCCTCAGAATCAACAACGGCGAGCTGCTCAATAATAACGTTAACCAAATCAGCAGAGGATAAGAAGGTCAGATAGAGTCTTTAGTCGTCTACTAATGACATATGCTCAGATATTCACTGGATTGATGGAGAAAGGAGCGACTACTCCGAGAGACTTGACTCCTCCGACTATCATTCCTCTAGACTATGATGCTAATGCCCATTACGAGTTTCAAATGGGCGCTCCAGGGCACACTATTGAGTATTATAGAGCCTTCAAACACAAAGTTCAAGACCTGGTTAATAAGAAATCTCTCACATTCAATGGGAAGTCTCCAAATGTCATCAGCAATCTTTTGTTATCGGTGAGCTAGTGCCATCATCAAATCAAGTCAAGTCAAGTTCAGCTTCCCTGAAGAAGGCAGTCATGTTGCCATCCCATTATTTATATTCTTATATTTTATCTTTGTTTGTTTAAATATTGTATGCTTTAATATTGCCTTTAATTGATGTACTGATTATGCATATTTTACATTCTTTTATTAATGTACTGATTATGCATGATTTGAATTAGTTATGTCGTATTCACTCATTTCTTCCATTTAATACAAATCACAGACAGATATTTATCTGTTTCACTCTCTTTATAAACTGTTGTTTAGCATGATTAGAGGGAGGATGATGAAAACGAAATACCCATAGTTGCAAACTATATGCTTTCGGATAAAATCCTGCCGATGATGTACATGCATTATTTCAATACCCCAAACACTGGAGAGCAAGGAGTTAGTCCCTAGTTAACCACTTCGAGCCTAGAAGTAGCAGTTTTCTTTGAAAATTCAAACCCTTACACTCAACCTGGGGCCGAGTAGTGTTCAGTTAATCTTGACTACGCACTCAAATCATAGACAAAAATCCAAAAGACATGATGGTGGTTTTGTAAAGACCAATGACTTGGCAGTCACAATCCTCCAACAAAATCAAACAAAATAAAAAAATCAAAAGCCTGCTAAGTCGAACACCTCAAAAGGAGACTTAGGAAAAAAATCAAGGTTACCCTTTTGTTTTGACCGAACCTCTATAATTCATTTTCCACTGCTTAATATTTAAACTATTTTCAAAAAAATTTAATATCTGATTTTAATCCACAAAGTTTTTCAAAACCATGTTTTTTGGGACCACATAACTCACCCCCTCTCTCTTGTGTGTGAATTCACATGTCCAGCAAATAGCATGCTCCCTTGAGATATAAATACATCTAGAAGCTTTAAGGAGGGAAAATCATACGAGTCGTTGTCCAGAGTTACCCTTTTAAGGGAAGCCCTTGATGGCTTAGAATTTTTGGAAGGATTACCCCCCGCTGTCAGCTTGATTTTTTCCACAGTCCATCTTAGAATTTTCACCAGCAGCAAATGAGAATCAAACAAGAGATTTCTTGCTTTGACTTTTAATTGACATGTGTTTTAAGTATGTGATCAATGCATTTTAATACATAACATTTTACTTTGTGCTAAGGTGTTTTTATGACTTGTTTATTTTATTTTAATGTTTTTAGTGTGTTTCTTACGTTTAGTCTATTTCTTTTTTTATTTCAATCCTACTACTTATTTTGTGAATAAGCAATTATTTACACCTTATGCGGTGCAGGTCATAACTTGAGCTACGGGATACAATTTGACGCGTTATAATATGTGTTTGAAATCTTAAGGGATAAGCTACAAGTTTCGGATTGAAGTTAAAAGCTAATTCGGAGAGCAAAAGAGTTGAATAATTCATTTAAGTTCCAGACTTAAAAAATAATTAGTTTTGGGCCGATTTTTATGTTTTTTAGGTCTAATGTTATTAGGCCCCGGTTTCTAATGTAATATTTAAATTAAAATGCAGTTATACATATAAGTTATTCAAAGTTTTCACGAAAAATAAGAAGCTTTGTATGATTTACATGAAGAACTAATCATCTTGGCTTATCTCTTGTATTCAGGTTCCAAAGCTTTGAGATTATTATAATTTTACAATTCAATTTCTTTTTCCTTTCAGTTCTGTCTATGTTGAATCTCGTTTGGTTAATTCATTTTCTTTTAGAGTAGAATTGATTTGATTCGATTGATTTAGGTTTCTTATCATAATCGCTGTTAGCGAAGCTTTTGTGTCTTTTCCACGTTGTCTTTAACCAGATGCTTAATTCGTCAAATAGGAACATAAGTCAGATAATATTGATTACACTTGTTTGATAGATATTGTCATCGAAAAGGAAATAGGACTCACTTAGGGATTTGTAATTGTAATAACTAATGATAAGTAGGAACCAAATCAGTATATTAGTTTAATAATTGTAATTGCAATCAATTTTTTTAATTGTTTATCATCTCTTAATCAAAAATCAACCCCCCTTTTGTTTCAGTTGATTGGTTAAATATACTAAAGAGCCCTTGCAATATGACTCGAGTATCGATTCCGTTTACTATATTTATTAAACTCGTTTTTGACTCGTGTGCAAGAGCGGATCAAATTGGCATTGTTTTCGGGGACTCTTGTCAGTTTTAACTAATATCAGAGTCATATGTGATGCGATTCTGCGTCTTAGCCCCTTCGTTCTTGTTGTTTTGGCCTTTACGCGACCTGGCGTCAAAAACCCGGTTTCCTAAAAAACTAGGTTCTAATTTTAGCGGAAAAAAATTCAAGAATCAAAGTCCCGCAAAATACGGGACACCCTTCTAAAAACCTAAATTCCTTGTTTTCCTATTTGTTTTTATTTTCTGTTTTCGTATTTTCGGGAAAATCTGGAAAAAAAATTGTGGTGTATTATTTTGATTTTGAGTGACATTTCTAAACAAAAATTATTTTAATCGTTTTTCATTTGTTCAATTGTTTTTGTTAATAGGGACATTGTCAGTATTTTCATGTTTGTTGCTAAGTTGTTGAATTAGTTCTGACTACTAGGTTTGGTTGTTCTGATTTGTTTAATTTTGATCCTGAAGTTGAAAGAAACTTACACACATGCCGTTAAGTAAATCAGACTAGCACTAGTTCACCATCCATTAGCGATAGTGATTCTGATTTTGTGTTCTCCGATGCTTTGTTTGATTCTGATTGTGAGATTAATTTTCATAACATGGTTGTTGAACAAAGAACTTTGAGAGAAATTGCTACACCTTATATATATTATGATGCTTTATGTATTGAATATACTATTGTTGATGTACCTTTTGAATTGAAATCTGGTTTAATATACTTGTTGCCAAGGTTTAGCCGTCTTGCAAGTGGGGATTCACATAAGCATCTGAAGGAAGTCCATGTTATGTGTTCTACACCTTTGAGACCTGAAGAAATCACAGAGGATCATATCAAGCTCGGAGCCTTTATATTCTCACAACAGGGTGCTGCAAAACATTGGCTATACTATCTTGAGTTGAATTTTGTTACAAGCTAGAATGATATAAAAAGAGTGTTCCTAGAAATATTTTTCCCTGCCTCAAGAGCTGCATATATGTGGTATTAGACAGGTTAACATGAAATTATTGGCCGAATACTAGGGGAGATTCAAGCAGTTAGTGTCGAGTTTTCCTTAGCTACAAATTTCTAAATAATTGTTAATTCAGCACTTTTATGAAGGACTGTTACCTATGTACAAAAATATCTTGGATCCTTCTAGTGGATGAGCACTTGTTGGTAAGACCTCAACTACAAGCAAAACCATAATTGAAAACATGCCACTCAACTCACAATAATTCACAACCAGAAATAACTTTATGGTTCTAACAAAATGACTGTATGAAATTCAAGGTTCTTCTTCCAACAAGGTTTTAGAAATCAGAATTGATGAGCTTACTTCATTGGTGAGACAGCTGGCAGTAGGAAAAATTCAAATAAAAAGGTTATGTGACATTTGTACCTCTCCTGAACACCCAACGTATACTTATCCTACCTTGCAATAAGGTGTAAATTCTGATTTGCTTCAAGCACGCCCAACAAACATTTACAATCCTCAAAGCAACAACCAGTATAGGTAAAACACTCTTGACCTATCCACTAATAGGTACCATCCCAATTGGAGAAACCATCCAAACCTTCGATACGAGAATCCGTCCATACAGTAACCTAGTCAACAATAGTAGATGTTGCCGCTTCCACCACCACAGAACACTCCACAAGTAACCACTTTTGCACCTTCTGGACCTTCATTAGAGGACCTTGTCAAGCAAATGGTTATGCAAAATCTCCAATTTCAGCAATGAACAGATTCTAGTATTCAGAATTTGCCGACGCATATTGGACAAATTCCCACTTTAATGAATTTCATGCATCAAGATCAAAGATCAAACCAACTACCTGCCCAAACAATAGTGAATCCAAAAGGCCTTAATGTGAGGGCAATTTCTTTGAGACCTGAAAATATTTTTAAAGCCCTAGCACCAGAAAAAATAACAAAGTTATTGAGCTCATACCTAAGCTTGACTCTAATGTTATGGTTGAAATTGAAAAAGAAAATAAGGGAAATAGTAAGTACCACTTCTCATTTCCTACAGAGAGTAGTGAAAGATAAAAAGATGGATGAGGAGAATAAGGATAAGAAGATATTGGACATATTCAGAAAGGTAGCGGTAAACATTTCAATTCTTGATATGATTAAGCATATTCTCAAATATGCCAAATTTCTGAAAGAATTATGCACTCACAATAAGAGATTGAAAGGGAATGAGAGAGTTAATATGGGAAGAAATGTTTCTACCTTCATCCAATCTAAAAGACCTGAAAAAGCTATGATTGAGCGAAATGTTTTAGATATCACTCAGGTCGTGCCCCAAAAGTGAAAAGCTCTAGGAACTTTTTCTATTCAATGTACCATTGGGGATAGTAAGTTTGAAAATTACATGCTATACTTAGGAGCTTCTATTAATATTATGCCTACTTCTATTTATAACAATCTTGATCTTGGTCCTTTGTAGAATACAAGTTTAACCATTCAATTGGAAAACAGAAGCAATGCCCACCCTGTTGGAGTAGTAGAAGGTATCCTTATTCAAGTTAATGACTTGATTTTTCCTATAGATTTTTACATTCTGGACATGGAATGAGAAATTAAATCAAGCAGGGCCTCTATCATTGTAGGCAGACCATTCATGAAAATAACAAAAACAAAAGTTGATGTTGATGATGGAAAATGTCCATGGAGTTTGGTGATATCATTGTTAAATAAAACATTTTTGATGTTATGAAACATCCCATGAAGGAACATTTTGTTTTTCATATTGAATTGTTTTCTGAGTTAGTTGATGATACTTAATCTAACTTGTTTTCAGCTAATTTTCCATCATTTCCTGACTTTGATGATACTTACTGTTGTGATTCATGTACTGACACTAACCTTTGTTATGTTAGTGCTGAGATTGAGGTTGCCCTTCAGGTTGACATTTTTTCTACATATGAAGTTGTAGATGAAACTGTTTACGCAGATAAAGTGCTCGAAATCCTGTATGCCCC